>CP125976.1:525504167-526104167 GCA_030063025.1 Avena longiglumis
TTGAGGATTGAGAAAATTACAGAAAACTATCATAATTCGGGCTGTCAGAATGAGTCAGTACCAACATTTTTAATTTTTGCTTATCAGTACCAATTTTGAGTCACATCGTTGCAAATCATACTAATTTTCATCTGGCAGCATTTTAACATGTTTCCTGACAAGTGGGACCCATCTAACAGAGCGCTAATCCGCTAAAATTGCCACGGTGGAGGATAAGCTGAGCTGGACGGTGGCCTCAGCTGTGGAGCGGCGAGCTCAGAGCCCAAGGCGTCATCTCCGTCTCCGTCCCCATCGACGGCAACTGCATTGGCAAAGACTCCCGGGAGAACGGCGACGGGTTCCTCAACGGCCACGACCACGACGACCTCGTGAGCGTCAACCCGCGCTTCTCCCTCGACTCCGCGGCCCCGGACCACAACAACCCTCTCCGCCTCCGCCTCGTGCCCCACCGCCACTCCACCTCTAGCCGCTGCAGCCGCGACCCCACCCCGCCGCCACCACCCCCGCCACAAAGCTGCGTCACCGCGGACTCCCCGCGCATGAACTCCTCTGGCAAGATCGTGTTCCAGACGCCGTGCAACCTGCACGCCGCGGCCAGGTCACGGTCCATGAACTCCTCCGCGCCGGAGAGATTGTTGTAGGATATGTTGAAGTGCTGGAGCGTGGCCGTGAGGCCGGCGAGGCTCGCCGGGATCTCTCCGGTGAGGTTGTTACCAACGAGGTCGAGCACCTTGAGGCCGGTGAGCGACCCGAGGCCGTCGGGGATGGAGCCGTTGATGCTGTTCCCAGCGAGGTGCAGCTCCTGCAGCTTGGTGAGGCCCGCGAGCGAGCCCGGCACCGGCCAGTGGAGCGAGTTATAAGCGAGGCTGAGGAAGACGAGCTGGGCAGCGGACGAGTGCGCCTCACCGGAGAAGAACGTCACCATGTGGGCGTTCGTGGGCACGGACAGCACGGGCACGTGCGTGAGGCGCCGGCGCTCTTCGGCCAGATGACGCTCGACGGGTTCCGTATACGCGCACGGTGGGCTCGTCGACGAGGGGCTGCAGTGCTTCTCGTCCATGACGTCGGACAGGGAACAGGAGGTCACCGAGATGTAGGAGCAGGTGGGGATGACGCGCATGCCGTGGCTCCGCGCGTGGGAGAAGGCGGCGTCGCAGAGGCGCGCGGCGAGGCCCAGCCCGCGCTTGCTCCCCGGCACGAACGTGTGCACCATGTCCATCGCCGCCGGGGACACGCCACCGCGGCCGGAGGAGGTGCGTGACAGGTCGACGAGGCGGTACTGGACGAAGGCCTCGCCGTCGGCCGTCTCGAACTTCCGCGCCTCCTCCCTCCACACGATGCTATCCTCCGGCGATTGCCGCACACCGGCGCTACCCTCCTTCGCCATGGCGTGCTTTTCCGTTCGTGTTTTCTGTTTTCTTTAGAGTGGATTGTTTTTCTTATAGATAGTGGATTTTTTTAACCATCGTATATTAGACATGTACACTAGTAAGGAAAAAAATACGTCTAAAACTTACAGCCATTAAACAATTGTTACATCTTCAATAAGTTTGCCAGCGATATACCTAAGGGCTTCATCGATCCAATTATAAGACTTTTTGCTAACAAAACAATTCATGAGCAATTTCGTCGGCTTCTATTGGACAGTGCTTGAAGGACTTTTTCAATCAGTGTTAAAGATCGACACACTCAGCAAAGATGGCTGAGGATTTATCCACCAAGCTTCTTCCCCTGAGCATGCTTCAACGGTTTCAATCGAGTCAGATTTCATAATCATATTGTTACATCCGAGGAAATTAGTAAGAGCTAACCCCTCTCTCATGGCCATAGCTTTGGCCGTAGCAGCTGCTGATGCTACGTTCGGAAGAAATATAGATGACGTCGCAATGAATTTTTTATCCGCATCTCTACTTACAGCACCCACGGACCCTGCATGAGAATCAGAGTAGTATGAGCCATCAACATTTACCTTAGTCTGTCTCATACTAGGTCTGCTCCAACGTGGCCGAACAGGAGCTGGTTTTGCACATGCTTTAACTGCATTCGCCGTGATAGATAGAATTGACATTTTGCAATTAAAAACAGGAGGAGTCGATTCATCATGTGTAGACGTAGCCACCATAGATAAGTACCAGCACGTCACACCAATAGTTTTTTTTTGTCCAATACTATCAAAACCTGTGAGTAGTTTATCCTGGTCTCATAGGAGAAATTCCAAACCGCTGAACATGCTAGATTAGTGCTCATTACTTCATTAATAATATTGGCGATGCTGAGAGATTACCAGAGCTGACGAGCCATGTCGCACCGAAACAAAAGATGTAGCAGATCTTCGGGTGCTTGAGTAAAAACAGGGCATTGTCCACTATTCCCAATATGACGATTCACAACAATTGATTTTAGAGGAATAATCCAATGGAGTGCAAGCCATATGATTTTTTTTATCTTGCTAGGGAGCTTGAGCCGCCAAAGAATCTTCCAGACAGGATTAGTGGCCGATGATCCAGGGAGGGCGAGTTGCCCCGCCCTTGCCCCAAAAGAATGCCTCCGGTGCACATGATATCCCGACCTGGCACTATACCTTCCATTCTTGTTAAAGCTCCAAGCAATAAAATCATCAAAACCTTGATTATTCAGTGGGATTTCAAGAATGCAATTAACATCAACATCAAGGAAAAGATTATTAAGAAGCTCAATATCCCAGCCACTCGTCATCGGACCAACGAGTTCCGATACCTTAGTATAGATCACCATACCTCTCGGGGTTATAATCCGCCTATCAGGGCTTGAAGGGATCCACAGATCCGTATATATATTAATGCTTTCTTTATTGCCTACTCTCCAAATATAGCCTCTTTTGAACGTCGATAAACCCAACAATAATGCTTTACCATGTAAACGAGGAACCATCCTTTGGTCCTGCTTTCAAAATATCTCCATGGGGGTAGTATTTAACACGTAGTACCATTGCACAAAGTGACTCACGATTAGTAGCAAGTCTTCATACTTGTTTAGCCAGCATGGCAAGATTAAAACAGTGAAAATCTCGAAACCCCATACCTCCATCTTTCTTTGGATAACACAATTTTCACCATGCTAGCAAGTGCATCTTATTACTATTTTCATCGCGTCTCCGCCAGAACCGTGAGATGGCATCCATCATTCTCTTACATACTCCCTTTGGAATTAGGAAAACCGACATTGCATATACCGGAATGGATTGTGCCACAGCCTTCAATAGGATTTCCTTACCACCAATTAAAAGATGCTTTTCCTTCCATCCATTAATGCGCTGAATTATTCTCTCAATAAAATGTTCAAAGCAATCACTTCTATATGCTCCCACGAGGGTTGGGAGACCAAGATACTTATCTGATAGAGCTTCTGTAATTATATGTAGAGCTTCACAAATTTCTGCTCTAATGTGAGAATTTTTATTGGGGGAAAAGAAAATACTTGACTTTGCCAAACTAACCATTTGTCCCAAGTTAGCACAATAAGTATCCAGAACTTGTTGCAAGAAAGTTGCATTAGTCATATCTGCCTTCATGAGAATAAGAGAATCATCAGCAAAAAATAGATGTGAGACTGATGATGCATTCCTACACACCCTTACCCCATCGATGCCACTAACTCCTTCATACAACAATAGAATGGAAAGGCCCTCTGCACATAAGAGGAACAAATATGGGAAGAGGGGATCCTCCTGTCCAAGACCTCTTGTTGGAATAAACATATTAGTCTCCTCAGAATTGAACCTCACTTGGTAACTTACCGAGCTAACACAAGCCATCATCAAAGAAATCCACCTTTCAGAAAAACCCAGCCGCCTCATCATATTCTCCAGAAAAACCCATTCAACTCTATCGTAGGCCTTGTGCATATCAAGCTTCACCGCACATGCCCCCGTAACACCAGATCTTTTATTTTTGATAGTGTGTATACTCATACGCCATGAGAACGTTATCTGTAATGAGTCTACCAAGAACAAATGCACTCCACATTGGAGAGATAACTTCTGGCAGAACCACCTTCAATATCATGGCTAACATCTTTGAAATAATATTATAAATCATGTTGCATAGACTGATACGATGGTATTGAGTAATCGACTCTAGATTAACGACCTTTGGAATAAGAACCACTGTAGTATCATCCCATCCTTCAGGTATGACCCCCGAACTCAAAGCCTATAAAAATTCATTAGTAATTGCATCCCCGCACATACACCAAAATATTTTATAGAAAATTGCATAGAGATCGTCTGGCCCTGGGCCTTAAAATCACCAATATTGAAAGCAGTTTTTTTGACATCTTCTAAAGAGAACGAAGCCAGCAATTTTTCATTCATATGTTGAGACACCTTAGGTCGTATTTTTTCCAGAACTGCTGGGTCAGCATCCTGAATTTCAGAAGTAAAAAGGTCAAAAGAGTATTAGAGAATAATTGTGAAAGGACATTTACTGTCATAATTACTTTTGGTGTTTGTTAACAACAAGTAGATCATTTTACAGTATGTTATTGTCTACAGGTTGATATAATGCAAAGTGAAAATGACCCTTGACCTACGGAACTTTCCTTGCAATATTTACATGTTCTTGGAAATTCCAGACCGGAGTCTCCGTTCTGGTTGGACAGGAGTCTCCGGTGTGGTCCGGAGTTTCCCCAGGAATCCCCGAAGGGGGCTCTAGATTTCTGCCTGGGACAGACTGATAGGTGGTCCGGAGCAAGGTCTGGAGAATGACCGGAGTCTCTGGTCCAAGCCTCAGACCGGAGTCTTCGGTGTGGCTGGACCGGAGTCTCCGGTCCACTTGGCTCACAGAAGGGCTGGGACATTCTGTATGCTGGTCCGGAGGCTGGTCCGGAGATAGGCCGGTGTGCAGGATGGAGTCTCTGGTCTGACTTTTCTCCAACGGTCAAAAAATGGTTCAGTGGAGTGAAGGGCTATAAATAGAGGACCTTATCCCCTTCCTCCAGCTGCTCGAGCCACTGAAGAACACCATCCCCATTTGAGCCACCAAATCAACAAGATCTCTTCATCCAACCATCCAAAGTCATTAATATTTGGAGAATCGAAGGAGGAGGCCTTGATCTATAGCTTCACCAAGAGAGATCTTCATTTCTCCCTCATTAACTTGAGGGCCCCCATGCTCTAGTGTTTCTTTGGAAACCCTAGCTTTTGATTTGGTTCTTACAAGCTTGTCCTTGATTGTTTGACATCTTGCTTGTATTTGGGAGCCTTCAATTAAGTTGTGGATGTGTGCCCCGAACTTGTTGTAAAGGTGCCGGCTTCCACCTCGAAGGTTGCCGATATAGTGTAAGAGGTGAATCGAACCCTTTGGGTGAGGTTCATCGGAGAACAAGGGAGGCCTCTCATGGAGTGGGTGGTTTGAAACCACCCCCTCTCCAAACAAAGACGTACTTCCCCTCAAAAGGAAGGAACTACGGGAAATAAATTCTTGTGTCTCCGCATCCACCACTTTGGTTACTTCTATCCTTTACCACACTTTAATTTACTTATTCTTGTTTAGTGTTTGTGCTTGTTGGTGCTACTTTGACATATAGGTAAATTCACCTTAGTTGCATAATCTAGAGAATTTACCTTTCTTGTCAAACCCTAATTTGAAAAAGAAGAAAAAATGAAGTAGCACCTATTCACCCCCCTCTAGGTGCCCATACGACCCTTTCAATTGGTATCAGAGCCTCAGCTCTTTATTCGGGATTTACCACCTAACAGTATATGTATAGAAACTTAGGGGAAGGTGATGGTGAGCCTACCACCTCGGTGACCATGGAGGATCTCAATAACTTGGAAACAAGATTGAGCTCCACCTTGGGCAACGAGATCAAACAATTGCACAAGTTACTTGAGCAACTTGTTAAAGATAAATGTGACTCATCATCCCCTTCTCCTCAAGAGGTAACTCCATCAATACCAAAGGTTAATGCCCCGGCATCACCCGTGGTTGTGGGAGTAGGGGATAATCCAAACAACATTAATTCTTCCACAAAAAGGGACTGTGGGAAGGGAGAGCACCATGAGTCTCAAGGATGGTACTCTCCCGACCCTCCAATTACTCACCCTCATATAAACAATAGAGGTGACCCACCAAAGCTAGCTGCATCTACTTTTTCTCAATGGCAATCACTAATGAAATCTCATGTGCGCATCTCTTGTATTGAGTTATGGAACATCATTGAAGAAGGACTCCATATTGGGGATCCAACCAACTTGACTAGAAGAGAAGTTGTCAATAGTAAACCCAATGCCACCGCCTTGCACATGATACAACAAGGATTGGGTACAAATATTATCCTCACATTGAGCACCTCAACACCGCCAAGGAAGCTTGGGATGCTCTCACGGAGTTGTATGTTGGAAATGAGAGCATGCGAAGGAACCGGTATGCTACACTAAGTAATGAAGCCGAAGGTTTCTATATGAAGGATGGTGAAGATTATGAAGACATATATCGTAGGATCAAGTCCACTGCCACTGCCTTTAATAATGTGGGTGACTCACATGTGGATGATGCTTGGATAAAAATGAAATATGTGAGTGCACTCATGCCTTTTGAGCCTACCGACTTGAAGAGCCTACAAGGAAGACACAACTATCACCTCATGACCTCCAATGAAGTTATGCAAGAGATGGACTCTTTCAAGGTTGCCGCCAAGAATGCCAAAGATGCTGATACGTTGGAAACGTATCTATAATTTTTTATGCTCCATGCTTGTTTAGTGTCGTGGGAATGGCCACAGCAGATGCTTCAATCGGTAGCGAATAGTAGAACATGGGGCAATGGCGGCCAGCCATCTACGATGCAAGATGAGGGCGGAGACATAAGGGTTTACCCAAGTTCGTCCCCCCGGAGGGTAAAGACCTACTCCTGCTAGATTGTATTAGGGAGAGAGTACAAGGGCGAGCTCGACGACTAGGCGGCGAGTCGCTGGGGTGTATGATGGAACGTGTCCTCTATGCGTACCCTAGGGAGGTTTATATAAGCTCACCTCTCTAGGTTTTACAGATCTACAACCGAATCGATTAAGGATTCAGAGGGTCCTTGACCTAATCCGACTGGGCCTAGCTACGCTTCCGGGCCTCCATCTTCCAGTCGCCTGGGTCCTTGCCAAGTCTTGATCCAGTCGCCATCTTGCGGGCCCGCTCGCTGGCAGCTTGGGCCAATAGGAAACGTCCTGCTGGGCATACCCTAGTAGGTATATCCCCATCAGTAGTCCCCGAGGCCGTCGTTGATTCATCGCAGGTGTTCGTTGGCAGTCGGAGTATGTGGGTACAATTTGGACGCCCAGTCGAATCGGCGGCGAACTCCTGAACAAAAGAAAGAACTAGTCATTTTGAGTCGCAATAACGACGACTAATAAGATCACAGCTTGGCGAACGGGTTGGCGAATAATTAAGTCACTGTTGTAGTGATCGGGTCGGCGAATCATCGAGTCGTTGAAGACAGCGAGTCGAGTGGATGAAGTTGGACCGTCAGCTCGGTCAAACTAGCCGTTGGGTAATCCAACGGTAATATCAGCGTAATTACCACGTGGTAACGGTTCCCCGAAAATGGCGGGTAACAACCACTATATAAGGAGAGTGACGGGTGAGGGGAAAACACTTCCCTCACTTCCTCCGAACTCGTGCATTCTCAATACTTCATTCCGCATAGCGACCAAAGCGACCCAGAGCGATTTGCAACCCCAAATCCCCCAATCGATGGCCCCTCCTGCGGAACCATGGGGCAGATCCAAGTGCACGAAGGCGATGCTGAAATCGCTCGAGGAGGCAGGGATCCTCCGCGCCGGGAGATGGCGCATCCCCGTGGCCGGAGAAGTGATTCCTGATCCGCGTGAGGGGGAATTTGTTTGTTTCACCAGCCATCTGGAGCGGGGGCTCGGATTCCCCACCTCCCTCGTCTTCCGTCGCTTCTGCGCCTACTACGACATCCAACCGTCAGACCTAGGACCGCATAGTATCGAGCAGCTCGCCATCTTTGTGGCGTTCTACGAGTGCTACCTGGGCTGTCATCCATACTTTCCTCTATGGCAAGATCTGTTCCATGGGAGGATAAGCCGCGAAGAGGCGGTGACGATGCTAGCTGCGGCTCGACTTTCATTGAAGTCGAAGGCGTCGTTCTTGATCGTCTTTGCCCAAAGCAGCAAATGAGTGGAAGAAGAGCTGGTTCTACGTGACCGAGTCGACGCCGGGAGACGAGGTGGCGCTTCCAAGGTACTCCGCCGACCGGTGGCTCCAAGTCACCAAGCTTCCGCTGGACCAGCGAATGGTCGTCGATGAGATGTTGCAGACCATCCGCAACTTGAAGAAGAAGGGCCTCCAAACCATCAACCTCTACAATTGCTGGCTCGGGCGACGGCTCGTGCCTCTGGCCAGCCGTGCCCACTATATGCATGAGTATACGGGCAAGGACGACCCGGCGAAGTCCTGTCATGCCGAATGGAGACTCAATGACTACACCCTGGCCCTGAAGAAGATCACCCAGACAGTGTATCTTGATGCAAAGGCCAGGGTCGCGCCTTATACCGCGAAGCGCCAAGCTCCAACGGTGAGTTTTTATTTCCCATGCACTCGCAGTCGCAGTTCGTGCATTCGCGGTCGTGCTAATGGGGCTTCCACCCGCAGATGACGAGAACTCGAACTCGTCGGCCAAAGACGAGAGCGAAAGGCAGAAAATCAATATTTTCGGAATTGGACAGGACAAAAGCCAAAGTCAATATTTTACCGTGGGCGAACAAAGCCAGAAGACGAGACAGAGGGGCTCCAAAGGGTGGCCAGATCCCCTAGGCGCGGGTGGGACCACCACGCGCCTGGGTAAGTTGTGGCCCCACTGGTGCCCCTTGGCTCGCCCCTTCGCCTATAAGAAGCCCCCGATGCAGAAACCCTAGGACCCGATCAAAACTCCATGAAACCTTCTGTAGCCGCTGCCAACATCGTCCCAAGATCGGGGGGGATCTGAAGTTCTTCTCGGCACCCTGCCGGAGGGGAGATCATTCCAGAGGCCTTCTTCTTCATCATGCCAGCCTCCGGTATGAAGCGTGAGTAGTTCCACCTTGGACTACGGGTCCATGTAGTAGCTAGATGGTTGTATCTCCTCCTTGTGCTTTCATGTATAGATCTTGTGAGCTCCGTTCATGATCTAGATCTAATCTATTTGTAATCATGCATGTTGTGTTTGCGGGGATCCGATGAATATTGAGATTACTATGTCAGATTGATTAATGGTTTTGTCTATTTGATTCTATCATGTTTGTGTTGTTTGTGATCTTGCATGCTCTCCGTTGTTAGTAGCTATCTTGGTCAAGTAGTTGCTAGTGACTCCAAGAGGGGGTATTTATGCTCTATAGTGGGTTGATGCCTCTAGTTTCCAAGGAAAGTGACAGAAATCTCTTCGGTTGTAGATGTGATGTTGCCACTAGGGAGAAAACAACAGTCTCTTGTTCATGGAACAAGTGGATTGTTTAACTTACACACTTTGCTTAAAGCAGTTGTATGTTGCTTGCAACTTAATACTAGAGGGGGTTCGGATGATAACCAAAAGGTGGATTTCTAGTCATAGATGCAGTTGGATGGCGGTCTATGTATATTGTTGTATTGCCCAATCAAATCTCATAGGATATTTTTGTCTAGTATTGCATTGTTATGCCATGCTTAGTTCCTGTCAATTGCCCTGCTGTAATTTGTTTACCCTTCATGCCATGTTGTTTATCTAAGGAGAGCACATCTAGTGAACTATGGACCCTGGTCCAATCTTTACCATTGATACATCTTCCACTGTTACATGTTTACTTGCTACAAACCACCACCTTCCACACCATACGTTTAATCCTTTGTTACAACAAACCTGTGAGCTTGACAACCTCACTGATTCATTGGTGCAAAGTCTTGAGTTTGTGTTGTGCAAGTTTCCACGTTGCTTGCAACACCTTTGAGACGTTTCCTTCCTCCTACTAGTTCAATAACCTCGGTATCTTACTGAGGGAAAACTTGATGCTGTGCTCATCACACCTTGCTCTTGGGGTTTCCAATGAAGCGTCCCACGACAGTGCTGGGCGTCACCAAGCTTTTTCTGGCGCCGTTTCCGGGGAGGCCAAAGACGTCTTCACAAGGGGAGTCCTCCTCAACCTTTCTCTTTACTTTGTTTTTAGTTTGCTTAGTTTCTTTTGCTTGGTTTTGTTTGCCTCTTTTTATCAAAAACTCCAAAAAAAATAGTTTGGTTTGCTTTCTCTTATCAAAAACACAAAAAAATTAGTCCCTGCTCTAGTTGCTGGTCTGTTATTGCCTTGCTTGGTCATGCTTCTTATCAATGGATAATTTCTTTGAAACTAGTTCTTATTGGCAAGGTGGGTTCACGAAAGAACAAAAATATTATTATAAGGAACACTGTTTGTGAAGTTTATTTTATTTTTGGAGGCATTCCATGCCTATTGGGCCTCTCCAGAAGGGAGGTCCATAGGGCTAGGCGGCATAGAGAGAGGGGAGGGAGCCCAGTTGACCAAACCCTAGGGTTTCCCTCCCGCATGGGGGCACCTAGGGCTGGCGGCGGCTGCCCCCTGGTGGCGGCGGGTTGGGGGTTCCCACCACCCTTTGCCCTAGGGTTTGCCCCTGCCCCACCTCCTATAAATAGAGGGCCCCCTCCCCTCTATGTACATCAATCTCCTCTCTCCCTCTATTCCTTAGAGCTCTCTCCACCGAGATTGGATCTAGCTCTCTAGGATTAGATCTCTACCTCCTCACTACCGTCATGCGAAGGATGGTCCGACTTCCATCTTCTTTCGCTGCTTGGCTGAATCAGAGCCCGGGAGACATCCCTACACCAGGCGTGTGTAGAGCTTCGAGACGCAACACTTGGAGTGCTCGTGTTCATCGCTATACACCTACCTACGTAAGGCGTGTCACGGTTTTCAAGGGTATGAACTCTGTTCCCCTCTCCGTTACTTATATCTATATAGAATAGATCTTGGTTGTCGTGTTAGCTAGAAATGTTTTGTTTCCTGCTGCGAACCCCAATAATGGTTTATACTCGGATGGTTGTGCTTTATTTGTAAAGCGGGAAAAAGCCTTTTTCGAGGAGGAGTTTTTTCCTTCTATGACTTTTGATCGTGGTTTGTTCGTTGGACTTATGTTGACTATGACAATTTTTCACGTAGATGCCACGTGGGACTAGACTGAGCCCCACGTAGATTAGTTATTCCCTGCACATACTAGTTTTGGAAATATATCTTCTATATGATGTGTCTCTTTAGTGAGTATCACAACATATTTTTCACGGTTCATTTCAATATTTACTCATACTGTGTCATATGACTTCCATGTCGCACAAGGTATATTCATTGGTTGCACCTACTTGCTTGATGTTGCACTTATCCCTTTGTGAAGGTAATTTTTGTGAGAGTTGCACAAATATGGTTAGGTACCATTTTGTAATGGGCATGCTACATGTCCCTCAGAGGGATAATTGCGCCTATCCCCTGGGTCCTAGCGCGACACGTGTTCCTAAAAAGTGTGTAAATTCCCCTTTTGCTATAACAGCCCTGATTTTGCTACAAAATGTCCCGTAATGTTTTAAAAAAGAACAAAAATGTCTGCCTCGCCGGATACTTCACCGGAGACCTCATCGAAAACCTTGTCGGAGACTCTATAACAAAATGTTGTGCTAATGTAGCAAATTCGACCTCGCCGAAGACTTGTCGAAGACTTTCGGCCGGTATACCTTTTCAGAGACCATGTAGCAGAAACTTTACGATGTTATAGAAAAACAACAAAACGTATATAGCAAAAAATATTATATTATAGCAAATCCGATCTCGTTGGAGATCTCTCGCGGGACACCGCATAGCAAAATTATAGAACGGTTATAGCAAAAAAAATTGTACAAAAGTAGAAAAACGAAAATGAATATGTAGCATAAATATTATGGTAAAATAAAAAATGATCTTAGCATCGACAGACATCATATATAGCAAGATCGGTCAACATAAGTAGACAGTCGTAGCAAGCCCGAATGCCTTAGGTTGCATAGACGTCACTGGAGGCCATGGATGCGGAATCTGGCGTCACGGTTGCAGAAGCCATGGACGGTCCTCCCAGGGGAGCACGCCTCCGACGAGGGTGGGGAAGGTTGGTGCCGGGAGGCTACCCCGGCGAGGGTGGGGCGCGGCGGTGTGTGGCGCAGAAAACAAGCGACCCAAGGGATTGAGGGTAACCGTATCAGTTTCCTATTGTAATCGATTTGGTGGATAATTATTGTCTTGTTTTAAAAGGCGTTAATAAGTACTACTCCTTTCGTATAGAAATATAAGATGTTTTAGTTTTGTAAAGCTAATGTATCTAGACAATTTTTAGTATGTAGGTTCAAATGAATCGACATACTAAAAGATGTCTAAATGCATTTACTTAACAAACCAAAAACAATTATATTTCCAAACGAAGAGAGTATACAATGATGCGATCAATCAGGATTTGGACTTACTCTTAACAACCACCGTAATTTGAAACGCAGCTATCTCTTATACACAATATATATTCACGCTGCAAGAATCTATACTATTAAAAAGATTGGAACCGTTCGACACCCCCAGAAAATTTCCGTCTGTCTTGAAAAGACGATTTTTCCCCTAACTGTTCGAACAAAGTACAAGGGCGTGCCACCGCGAATTGAAGGAGTCACCACCAACCGCTGGACCCCGACCCCGCACGCTCCCCTGCGCTCGCGATTCCCACCCCGCCTTCCACCCTTGGTCGCCTCTCTCCTACCCCGCTCCTCCCCGCTCCCTTCCTGCGTGCGCCAGCCGCCGCCGCCCCAGCTCTGCGAGTCGCCCCCGCCGACCAGCTCCTCTCCTCCGCGCGAACCCTCGTCGGCCTCGCCTACCCCGTCGCTGCGAACCCGGACCCTGTCGCCTCCCTGCCAGAAACTCCTCCCGCCGCCAGGAACCGAGCCGCCCGCCGCCATAGAGCCTTGTCACCGACCCCGCCGCCAAACTCCGGCCTCGCCTCCTCCTCCCTTCGAGCCCCGAGCGTCGTGAAATTTGTGTTGTTGACTACAGAGCAGGGCGAGGCCAGGAATGAGCGGCGACGACGACCTTGCACTGGAGAGAAGAGGCCTGGGATGAGCAGCACAGACCGGCAAGATGAGGAAGAGCGAGCGACGACCGGAGTCCATGGCGGCGTCGGGGACTCACGGACGAGCTCGAAGAGGACCACAACAGAGGGGGCGGCGGTAACGCCAGCGGCCGTCGGTGACTTGATTGCTGGCGGCGGCCTGCGAGCAAGCGGGGTGGCGCCATGGCGATCGACGGCGCGTCTGGCGGCGGGGTTGGTGGCGCTCGATGTGAAAAGGAGATGGAGAACGAGACGAGCTGGTGGGGCCGCGTGCGTGAGTTCTGTGCTTGCTGCGCGTTGCGTCCCGGGTGGATCGGTGGCTAGGTGTGTGTTGGGTTGGGCTGAGTCTGGGTGTGTGCTGCTTGAGTCTGTAGTGTATTTGTGCGTGTGTGCGTGTTGGTTGGATGTCGTGTGCGTGAGCGTCGCGCGTGGAGTGTGTGCGTTCATGTGCTCTGCCTTATGCGGCGGCTGATCGCACAAGTGTGTCTAGGTTAGACGATGGCCCGATGGTGGCGGCGAGCGTCTCGGTTTATGCGTTTGTCGAACGCATTTTCCTCTTATTGCCTAGCTGGAGTGGATGGATAAGACGATTTGATATGGATGTCCGTACGTCCACACTATTTCATTTTGTTTTTTGTGAAAACTATCACGCTTCGCTTGATTTTATTTAAAGCGTGAGTGCCAGCGTCGGTGGCGTGTACTTCACGAGTAGATGAAAGGAAAGCACGCTAAAGAAGAGGAAGATGGGGTTTGGAGAAAAGAAATATTTAACTCACCATCAGCACAATAACGACTAACTTCTTCCGCCAACGCGCTGGCATTTTATACGAGAAAAAAATTAAATATGAAGCCGTAACAACGCACGGGCATTCAGCTAGTCATCTTTAGAAAGAATAAAGAGAGAGCAATGTGTGGGCGTCATCATGCGCGCTTTGGCTTTGGCAAAGAGAAATGTGGCAGCGAGCAGCAAAGGATCCACATCCAGGGAAGCAGTATAGGGAGACAACAAGCAAGGAATCGATCATGTACATGCTATCGGCGTGGTCCGGAGGCGAAACTCCAGAGCGCACACGGCCGACCATACTGCTCCTGCACATTCCACACCTCTGCTCTCATCTTAGAGTCATACTAGCAGTAAGCAGATCACGGTGATTCGAACTGCTGAAATCAAGCTGTGGCTACCTATTGCTGAGGTACGGCCTCAAACATTGTTATGCGAAATTCATCGTAGAACGAAACAGAACTTGTTCTTTGCATGTAAAATACTTCATGGTTTATTTTTGGCCGGGAGTGCTACTGGTATGCAATGGCTAAGCCAATACTTACGGTGGTGTCCTGCTTGTTCTTGTTTATCTAGGCGGTGGCGAGAAAATCTTCTAGACTTAAGTACCAGTGATGGGTTAGATGGATTCATTAATTCGCTGAAGCTTTTTGTTCAAAGGTCTTCCACGGAGGACTTGAACATGGTTATACCTTCAGAGGTATGAAACACGTACTGGTGCATTTTGCCTTCAATGAAGTAGCATCAGATGGCTTTATTAATTTTCTCCAACTGTACTTTGTTTTTAGCCCATCGATCTAATCGAAATGAGAGTTCAAACACCCACTCATTAGTTCACCGACGCACCCATTCATCATTCATATGCTCAGATTATATATGTGTTGATATGGTTTCAATTAATATTTAGTGTTTCTGCTAGCACATATGGTGTAACTAAATTACAAAATTTTAATACAGCTTATCTGGGCCAAAAATGTTGACCACGCCAGAGAGGGGATATTTAAGTATATTCAGACAATAATGGTGGATCGAAGGGTCATCTATTTTCACGGATGGAGTGGACTCGGGGCATCCACTGTTCTGAGATCCATAGCAGAACTTCTTCCTTCTAGGAGAGCAATTTCGGAACTATGCTTTGATAGTATAATTCTTATAGATTGCTCAGAATGGAGAAGTAGAAGATCAATGCAGAGGGCAATTGCAGAGGAACTGAAACTTGATTGCTCGACAATGGCTATTTTCGATAATCAGGATGAAGAGGATGATTTTCATGGAGTTGATGAAAGCTCAAGGGATGAGATACTAAGTGTGTCAAGAAAAATTCATCATATTTTGAAGGACAGTAGATTTATTATGCTATTTTGTAATGGGAGTGACGACGAGATTGATTTATATGATTTTGGTGTTCCTTCCTTTGGCAAGGTTACCGACAACATTTTGATATGGACGTGGGGAAGGAAGGTGATGACCATAAGAAATTTTGAAAAACATGAACTGTTACACAAGTTGAGGTTCACCCATGTTTTGGCTTATCATAAACCAACACTGTATTTAACAAGTGAACAGTTTTATGCACTGTTGTGTAAAGAAGCTTCCATCATAGCTGCAGGCATTGACCCAACAAGGGTCGCCAATTGTTTCATGTACAAACTATTCTTTAACATCAGCTTTGGTACCACCACTAAATATTATTGGGCTAGTCATGCTGCCAGTTGTTGCATGTGTGACATGATGCTGCATGAGGACATAGAAACAAAGATAAGTAATTCGTTGCATAGAGAGATAAGTTTGGAGTGCGATGCTTCTTTTCTTCCTGACGTGCTTGCAAAGTTCAAGAAACATTTGAAGCTTCCATTTTTGAGAGTTAAGGATGATGATGTATATGAAGAAGGACCATACCATTGGATTTCAGTCACATCAAAGGATACAAAATTACATGGTATACAAACTATTCCTGCACAGACCTCATCATTTATCTTGGAATTTGACATATCTGAGCCACCGCTAGCCTTGACAAATGGTTTATTTGAACATTCCAGCATCCTTGGTGTGCTAATTCTTTGTTGTTGTGCTTTCAACTTTGCATCACCTCCTTTTATAAAATGCCACAGGCTGAAATTCCTTGGATTAGACAACTGTACCGACAACAAAACATGTGAAGTAGAGGATCATACAGAGTGGGAATGTTTGTATAGGCTGAGGGTTCTAGACCTATCCTCCACTTATTGGAATGAGATATTATCTCAGGAAAAGATTGATCTCATGGAAAACATCAGAGAGCTAAATATAGAGGGATTCATGTGTTGGCAATACACAACCTGCCTACAAAGTCGGCTACCTAACCTTGAGAGGCTTCAGATAACCAAGCCAACACATGACCCTGAGATTTCACCTGACACAAGCAACTCCTTCATCGGCAAGACAAAGTTAGAGATACTTGATTTGTCAGGGAATAGTTATATGGAGATTCTGCCAAGCAGCCTATCAGAAGCGAGTAGTCTTGAGGCGCTTGTCCTTGATGGTTGCACCAAGCTTCAAGATGTTGTTCCTAATGTGCTCCCATGCTTGCTAAGGTCATTCAGACTTGATGCCTATGGGTCATCAAGTCGACAGACACCAACTGTTGAGCAGCAACCTCCGGAACATATGAGTCCATCTAGTGAACCAGATAAAAAAGGTGCTGACAATATCTATAAAATATCCCTAAAAGGTTGTACACAATTGGATAATCCACACTTGCGTGGGTTACCAAATCTTGTCGAGCTGGACCTGTCGGGAAGTGCCATCAAAGTTCTCGACTTTGAAACCATGGTGGTTGAAGTCCCGAGACTCAAACGAATATTTCTGTTAGGATGTGAGCACCTCCGTGCAATAAGATGGGGCACGAGGCACACTAACCTAGAGTTGTTGTGCATCGACACACGAGCTGGAACTATGCGTCCTTGTCCATCCCTTAGCCATAATAAACCCTTCAAGTTGCAGTTACATGTTATTGTTGCGGATGCAAGGTTTGTTTGGTTGTCCTTAAGTTCTCCCATAAAAGCAAGAATGTATGCCAACAACATTATGGATGTTTATTTTAGTATCCATGTCACATCATCCTCACCCATGCATAACGGGTCTATTCAACTCAAAGAAATTTCCAAGGAGAAGCATGTCATCTACGGTGATCAAGTGAGCGTGCAAAGTTCTGTTCCAGCTAGCAAATACATTGGTGTCCTTTGCATGGTCAGCGATGCCCCGATGCAGGCTTTTCCGAATCCACCGACCATCGACTTGGAACGACAATTCGAGATCTCTGAAGGAAGCCGTGGCTGGGAGAGTCTATATTATACTAGGTAGGAAACGCGGCTTGCCGCTCGCTTGCCCGCTTCGCGGGCAGCACGGTATAAACAATCGCTTTAAAAACAATGAAGCTAAAATATTATACATAGGCAATTCTATTAGCCAGCGAGTTATTTTACGTCATAAGTAAAAGATAACCATACTTGCGAGTTAACCTTCTGTGTTAGGCCCTAAGCCTGCCTAGGCTCGATTCCGCCAGTGTCACTGCCATGTTGGTGTGGCTAGTGCTATGGCAGGTGAAGATCGAGGCAGTGCCGCTTGCAGCAATGTTGAAAAAATTGTTCTCTTGTAGCAGTGCAGTGACGGTATGTAGCACATCACCGACATCGATGGCTTGCTCCACCACAGGAAGGAGGTGGCGCCGCCTTGCAGCAATGGCGCCTCGACTCTCGAGCGTCCAACATATAAGAAAAAATATAAGATGTAAGCCGATATGAAAAATCAATGAAGACATTCAAGTAGATTTCAGATAAAGAAGCGTTCAATCTAATCGTACTTTAATACTTTATAACACGTTAGTAGAAGATAGTATGAGAGAGCAGCACATCTGAAAACGCAGATTACATGTTGCATAAGAACAGCCAGCTGACTAACAACTTTAACGTGATTTGCACATCGCATTGTTTAGAGAATCTCCATGTAACAGCATCAAAAGGATCCTGACGAAAGGTCAAGTTGAATAGGAGTTCCAATCTAAACCCAACTGAAGTTGATGGATCTCGGTAGCATTCAGAACGAAGGAG
Source organism: Avena longiglumis (assembly GCA_030063025.1). Taxonomy (NCBI): domain Eukaryota; kingdom Viridiplantae; phylum Streptophyta; class Magnoliopsida; order Poales; family Poaceae; genus Avena; species Avena longiglumis. The sequence goes on from CP125976.1 coordinate 525,522,160, forward strand.
GATCAGCTCCTTGCCGAGGGGTAGGCCGTAGATGGATCTAGGTCGATTGGATGTGTCGAATCGCCATCGACCAGAGAGAAGAATGGCAAGTGAAAACGACCCAGATCTTTGGTATAATATATTATGACCCTGGAACATCACAATGGGCTGTAAGCACGAGTAAAAGGCCTGGTAATAATTCAATAAACTGGGCCAAGAAAAGGGCGACGTCAAGTTCTTAGCTACTGAAATTTATAACAGCCCATGGCCAGACTCTTCAGATGTATGCTACTGAAATTTAAAACACAATAGCAGCAGATAATCCGCACTTCAGATGTATGCTACTATATACCTTTTTTAGGTACAGCAAGTCAGCAAAAATTTCAAACCCTTAGGTTACAACATAGTTACATGCAACATAGGGCAGACTATTATAATGTATATGCACCATGCCCGATAATATGATTAGTAAGCTAAATAAGCTTACAAGCCGATACACCTTCAACCTCACTGCCTACTCCTTGCTAGACTCCAGTTGATACACATTGCGGCATTAGATTCTTTCTGTTTATCAGTTTTTGAAGAAAAAAACCAAGCCAAAAATCAAAAGCCAAATTAAAAATATCCGACCAAAATGGAAACACAACACTATTTTTTCTTACTGAGTTGCAGTTCAAACAGGAGCAAGAAGTTTTTAGTTCAGTTTGGGTTTGTTTGGTTCAGTCTAATTATGTCCAAGCTTACATCCATCAGGTGAGCAACATTCCTAAATAGTATGCAACTAATTCTGCGATAATGTATCTTCCAATTTCTGATTGCTGATAGCAAATGGTTTGCTGCTTAGCACTTTAAACATCGACCATCTAATAACCTTGAAATTACTGGCTGAGTTATGGTAAGAATCTCAAGCTCAAACGAAATTTACTTGGGAGTGAGAAATGGGTTAACAATGTAATACCTGGTTTCTAACCGCACCAATCAACATATCTTGACACCCAAATGCATGCACATTCTTGACAATGATAATAACAGTTACTGACTTGACAACCTGATGAAACAGGAAAGGACATAATGCCTGGGTGCAGATTCGTACAAGAGTTGAGGTTCAGATCAATCAACTCGGGACATTTCACATACAAAGCCTGCATATGTAAAATTAGTAATGACACCATATTCATCAATGATTTGAATGAATTGCTGCTGGTAAAATTCGAGTCTAACATCTATTGCTGAACAGCCCAATAGACTGAGCTTCCTCAAATTATCATGCTTCATAATAAGTTTTTGGCACATAATAGACTGAGGTTCTCAATTCATTCTAAATGCCAGTCTATTTATATTCACCACCAAAAGTTACCGATTTGTTAGCACCTCCATTCTGCATTTACATAGTGCATCTTCGATACAATATAGGAGTACATCTTCTTTGGAATCCTAGCAGACAACCTTCACTGCAAAAAAAACCATGACTAAGCACCCATGTATGTAACATTAGCAAAATGACATGACCATGAAAGACTAATCTCGTGTAATATCGGCTTGTTAACACATTCATTTGATGCATAAATGCCAGGATACTTTATCCATTTGCAGGAAAAGTTCTGGTTCTCATATATGTCAAATGTACCTGCACTTTCATACCATCGCGACCGTGAAAGATGAAGTACTAACTGAGATCTCACACGCTTTCTTGAGGAGGCCACCGCACTGCTAGTTGGTCTCGATCTCATGCGTAGATCTTAGGTGGCACATGCCTGCTCTACTGCGTGTTCCGCTCACTTCCGCTCGCCTTTACACCGCACCGTCGAAGTCAATTGATCTGTCCTGAACAAAATTTGGGAATCATTTCATCTTAGTTTGAACACTCTATAATAGTTTATGCCAACTGGAGATGACATCTAGAATAATCTAAAAGGTATGGTTTCAATGATAAAATAAGTATAACATTATAGGATAAAGATTAAATACATGCGCTTATATGAATGATCTTTAAAAACAATATACCAAGAGAAGCGCTGCTCATGTATGAGCAAGCACAAGTAAGCTTAAAACGATTAATAGTCCAGCGAAGATACACCACCAATGTGATTTATCGAACAATACTTGGCAAGATTGGTGTCCATGACTCCTGTGAGAATATGCAAATGCCACATCCACAGCTTGACGCCCATTTTTTGTACAACAGCGAATGAACCAAAATATCACAAAAACAGAGTTGTAGTCTGATGATGGATATAATACAACTTAAGATAGATATAATACAACTTATTATGCTCGAGTACATAGGTAGAATATAAATTTTGATAGCACAACAGTGAAAATAAGGCAATATGGTCTCCAGAACCATTTCCTGGCTAAGTTGAATACCAAGAGATGAGTGGTCTTTGAAACTGGGACAAAATCACCAATAACCGTATTGATCCAGTGCATTGAGATGTCATGCTAGGGCGATGAAATTATGGGAGCATGCAAGTTATTGGTCATATTTTAATTCAATGCAAGCTCATTCAGCAACCAATTTGAGCTAGCCCAGTACACTTCACTTGATTTTAATTCCCGACTCTGTTCTAGCGGCACCTTTGTACAGCTTTAGTTGTACTGAGCCATTTGCCAAAGAGAGACTATGTATCTTTGTACAATTGGAAGATGAACTTCTAGCTGGACCTGTATATCTTTGAGCCATTTTACATCTAACTAACTATACCGAGGGTCTAGCCAAGACAAATTAGATAGCTTTGGCAAGTATCCTAGTTCTAATATATTGGTGCAACCGAGTCGAGTATTGACCATATGCTCATAAAGGGAAAATAGCAGCCCACCCAACATGGAAACATCAGACAACTCAATATTAGCAAAATAATCATCTTGGGAGCACGACATGAGGGAGAATGAGTTATACGTGATAGAAACTAACCAGAATCCTGTAGAGACAAAATAAAAATTCTCAGAACCAATGAAGTCCACACCTGTAACACGTACTCCCTCCGTCCCAAAATATAAGGCGCCTAAGGTTTAGTCAAAAGTCAACGTCATTAGGCGCCTTATATTTTGGGACGCAGGGAGTATAACATATGGATTATGAGCAATTTCATCTTCTTAGAATATAATCAGGAAGAGAACACCCAACACAAATAATACAGTAGATCATACATACTATTCGTAACAAGTAAAATACCACAATTTCATATGGCAAAAAAGCTAGACATAAGACCGGCATACAAAGCCTCGGGCAAAAGATCAAAAACAAGCGAGAAAGGAAGAAGCAAGAGGAGGCTTCCATACCTTGATCTTAAAAGGATTATAAGTCAAATCAGTATTAAAAGGATGGCTACTGAAGGTGTGGCATGGCCATAATCTGGCAAGAGATGTGACGGTTAGATTGAGTATAAATAACTCAGGCTATTAGTATATCCCCGTTGGGACTCTATGTTCTCTCAGCTAAACATGTAAACAAAAAAGTAGTCCATAAGTTTAATGACATTTAAGCTCACAAGTACTTCTATGAGATTCTACAGTTTAATATAGTACCTAACCATATTTTCTAACAAGTCAAAATAAAACCACTTGGAGTGTTGATATACCTGGCAATGTTCCATATATATATATATATATATATAAGAAAGCTTCCATCTCCGTGGGTACTTTTTATCCTTCCAGTTCCCTTCCCAGTTCTCCTCTAAATAACACATGGACACGGCCAAGGTTCATTTTCATTTGCTGTGGAAGCAAGAACCAAATCTTTGTATTGTTCTAAAAATAATAATTGCACAAGAGTATATTTTGGAAATGGTTGCAAGTTGCAAATGCCGGGATTTTCTGTTTCAAGTAATCATATAGGCTGGAAATGTCGCCCAAAGATTCTGATAATGTTTATTTAGATATTAGTGTGCGGCTAAAGTAAATATAAGAAAAAATTGTTCTAACATGCTCTGGCTCGATAAAGCCTATCATGAACTAAAAGAAGGGTAATCTTTATCCTAAAATGAAACAATTTCAATTTTGTATGCATCGATTTCCATGTAAAATCCTGAACATCAATTTTGAAGCAACAATTTCAATTCTATATGAATCATGGCACCTGAAAACATGGCATAAATTATCCACGTCTACTTATCAGCTAGAAGGATAGTATTTCCGATGACAAACAGTGCTTAGCAAAAAGGTTATGATAAGTGTTCCCTCAAATAGAAAATGCCATGCCCGATATATTCTCACAGAGTTGAGTGTTTTGCTTACCAAGAGCTATCCTTCCATTCTCTCTCATGCCAAGCTATTGTCCACCAACCACACCAATATCCATTATTCAGCCTGTCCCTGCAATGAGTATTCCTTTTGCATTTCTTGCCAATGGAAGGAATGGTTCCTTCTGATTCTTGTCATTTCAGAAGTACCAAAGAGTTCCGTACAACCTCAACTGCCAATAGCCGATGCTCCTGAAAGGTTAAGAATTTAACATATGATAAATGGTGAGTGATATCCAATGTGACATAAATCCAACAGAAAAAGGAGAAGAATTAACAGCAACAACATAATCATAGATATGTGTACATGCATTCTACCTTTTAGTGAATTAAATTGAGCAGACGGTCTGAGAATGGATAATCAAACACTCCAGCTATGAAATTAACCGTTAGAATATGCTGAACAGCATCATTAGTCCGTGATACTGTTATCTCCCTTGTCTCCACCAAGAACCCAAGATCTTCAATCTGTGAGGTATCAGAATCCGTAGATTGCTCAGGAAATGCAAAAGAATTGGTTGCTCAAGAATATATTTTATATGAAAGCTTAACAAATCAACCATATTCTTTCAAGCATTAACTGATTGACCAATGTAGTAGCGATGATTAGACTAACAATCGGACATCATATTCTACTACCTCGAAGCCTAACTTTTAGCACATAGAGGCTGGCATGCAAAGGCTGCCCATTCCATTGAAATCACATGCAAGCTTTCTCACACACATCCACCACCAACACCAGGCCCTGGACCACTTCAAGCTGCTGTGACTTTTGTCGAGCACCTTCTAGGCATAACATTGAATCTGCAGAAACAAATAATACTCAAGATTATTACAGGGAGAGAGGAAGAGGGGATGCTCATGCGCCTATGCTTGGAAGGAGAATCGAAGGTGTGATGGTCTGATGGACATGGATCGATTGCCTTTAACTAGCAATAATGTTTTGTTGTGTCTGGTCTCAGGTGTGAGCTTATGGTGGCTCTGTCCTCATTTGTGGTTTTTAAATAAGAGACGGTATATGCTTCGTGCCTGCGTGCACTGGCCTAGCCGATACGTCGTCTGGTTTGAGATTTTAGAGTGTTTGATTGATGCATCTGTGCCTGCGTGGAATTACTTGTGTGCGTTTGAACTAATAACAAGGAGCTTGCTTGTGTGCATGCGTGTTTGATGTGGTTTTGAAATATGCAACATCGATCTATACATGTGTGCTGGTTTTGTGAGCGTCTGAACTAAGAAGAAGCTTGTTTGTGTGCATCTATACTATACAAGTGTGCTGGTTGCTGCATTTAGCAGCCCGTTTGTGCAACATGCATCTAGGAGGTTTTCGTAAGCTGCACCTGGGAGTTCCCAATTGCATACGAGGGAATAGATACTGACTAATAGAACTATATTTTCCTGAATGTCGTCGGACCTGATTGTATCCACTGCGTCCAAGATTTGTTTTTTCTGAACCTTTGCAGGTTGCAAGCTTCGCTCGGTCTCTTTCCAATTATGTTTCAGAAGAAAAGAGAGCCATGTCTTCATCGTACGTCTGCATTCAAACTCAGGTTCATCACTCGGTCAGAGAGAGCTCTCGGAGAAGATATAAGATAAATCATAATGGGCTAATAACTTTCACGTGTTTCTTTTTTTTAGAAATGGACGCTTTATTACTCATAGCAATGTTTATACCCGGCCTCTAAGTATAAAAAGTGAAAAACATGACGATAACATAATGGAGTGTGACTATGATATATCTATTCGTAAATCACGCTGCCATCCATGTCGGGAGAAAATATCCCTCGCCGCGGCCTCCAATCGCATACACCCCTCCACAAACAAGTCGCGGGACTCCATACGTTGAAGAGTTGTCCATGATCTAAGGATAGCCGTAGCTCAGAAGATAACCTGCAAAGGAGAAAACACCATGTTATTGAAGATCTTGTCATTCCTACATAGCCATAGCGACCATATAATGGCAAGCGCTCCCACCCTAAACACAGTTCTATATTTATCATCAATCACATACAACCAATTGCCAAAAACATTAGCAACCGAGGAAGGGCGAGATAAACCAGAGGCCACTTGGATGATTGACCATATAGCACGAGCAAATTTACACTAGAAGAATAAATGTCTAATTGTCTCATCATGATGACAAAATACACATTGTTTGCTTCCATGCCAATTCCTCTTAACAAGATTATCGTTTGTAAGAATTACCCATTTGTGAAGATACCAAGCAAATACTTTCGTTTTCAGGGGTATTTTCATTTTCCAAATTCTACTATTATCATCAACTGGAATATTTGGTTGGATCAAAGCTCTATAGAAAGAATCAACGGAAAATTTACCATTCTGTAATAATTCCCATTTGAATTCGTCCACACCCTCTGACAACTGTACCATGGACAGTCTCAATAAGAGATTGTTCCAGGATAGTAGTCTAGGGCCTATGAGACTTCTTCTAAAAGAGACATTAGGAGGATTGGATTCCATTACCATGGAAAGTGTATCCCCTTTATGTATCACTATCGAATATAGAGCAGGATATTGTTCTCTAAGGGACGTTTGGCCGAGCCATTTATCTTTCCAGAACCTAATCTGCGATCCATCCTTAATATTGAAAAAACCAAAATGGAAGAAATGTTTTTTGGATGCCATTAGCCCAGCCCAAAAGTGTGAATTACCTGGATTCCAGGCCACTTGAGACAGAGCTTTGGATCCAATGTACTTTCTCCACAAAATGGTTTGCCAGACCCCTTCTTCTGAAAGAAGTTTGAACAACCATTTACCTAGGAGTGCAGTGTTTTTGACTTGCAAATCATGTATGCCAAGTCCACCATATTCCTTTGGTCGGCAAACCACATTCCATTTGGCCAGTCGATGTTTCTTTTTCACCTCATCCCCTTGCCAAAAGAATCTTGAGCGGAAATAATCCACTTTCTTCAAGACCCCTTTTGGTATTTGAAAGAATGAGATCATATACAGTACCATATTAGTAAGTACATAATTAATGAGGACCAGTCTTCCACCCAGGGATAACAATTTTCCTTTCCAACTATTAAGACGTTTTCAATTCTTTCCTCAACGAGTTTCCATTCAGCTATCCTGAGACGTCGATAATGTATCGGTATTCCCAGATAGTTAATAGGAAAAAGGCCATGACTACAGCCAAATAGCTTAGCATATAGATGTGCCTCGTTTTTAGCCTCGCCAAAGCAATACAAATCACTTTTATGAAAGTTAATTTTCAATCCTGATAGATGCCCAAAAGCTGATAATATTAATTTTAGGTTCTTAGCCTTCTCAAGATCATGTTCCATAAATAATATTGTATCGTCCGCATATTGAAGGATTGAAAGTCCACCGTCTACCAGATGTGGAACTAATCCTTCAATTTGGCCATCGGCCTTAGCCCTCTCAATAAGGATTGACAACATATCCACCACTATATTAAATAATACAGGTGATAGTGGATCCCCTTGTCTGAGTCCTTTGTTTGTCTGGAATTATTTGCCTATGTCATCATTGACATTTATGGCAACACTACCACCAGAAACAAAAGACTATATGAGGGAACGCCACTCCTCTGAAAAACCTTTCATACAGAGTGTTTGCTGAAGGAAAGACCAATTAACTTTATCATATGCCTTCTCAAAGTCAATCTTGAACAATACACCATTCAAATTCTTTGAGTGTAGTTCATGGATAGTCTCATGCAGGATTACTACACCATCTAAGATGTTTCTTCCTTGCATAAAAGCTGTTTGAGAAGGCCGTACAACATTATCAGCTATTGAGTTTAGCCTAATCGTAGCCACCTTTGTAAAGATTTTAAAACTTACATTAAGAAGGCAGATTGGGCGGTACTGTTGTATTCGCTCTGCATTAATAACTTTAGGGAGTAAAATAATGTTGCCAAAGTTCAGTCTGAAAATGTCAAGCTGACCTTCGTGCAAATCTTGAAACAACTGCATCAGATCATCCTTGATAACTTCCCAGATTTTCTGATAAAATTCAGCTGGAAAGCCGTCAGATCTTGGTGCTTTGTTGTGGTCCATTTGAAAATCAGCTTTCTTGACCTCTTCCTCCGTATAAGGGGCGGTTAGAAAGTTGTTTTGGTCAACAGAAACCTGGAGAATATCATCCGTTTGGGATTCATCCAGTAAGACGAAATTTTCTGGCGGTGTCCCAAACAAAGATTTGTAATACTTCATAATATAAGATTTTAGTTGCTCCTGTCCCTTAATCATACCTTCATCCTGAATTAAAGAGTGAATAAGTTTCTTCTTATGCTTGCCATTAGCAACAACATGGAAGTATCTTGTATTCGCATCTCCTTCAAGGATGAATTTCGCTTTCGAGCGTTGGTACCATTTGAGTTCTTCCTCGCGGAGGATTCTAGCAATTTCTGCATTCGATTGCTTCTTAAGCTCAATCTCAGATGCAGTTAAAAGCCTTATTTCCGCGAAAGCCTCCAAATCATCAATAATAGATGAAAGACGCAATTTTTATTTTTTCAGGATACTGGCAGTATGCCTGGCCCAACCACGAAGGAATTTGCGAAGAGTTTGCATTTTATTATTCCATCACTGTATAGGCGTTTGACCAACCACTGTTTTTTCACATATATCTTTCACCAAATCAAAGAAACCATCTCTTTCCATCCATCCAAGTTCAAACTTGAAACTATATTTGGATTTACGTGATGATGTTCCAACAGATAAAAGTAATGGAGCATGGTCCGACAAAGCCTCAATACGCTCTAGAGCCCGAACAGTTACCAAAGGGAATTTATCTTACCATTGTGTATCCATAAGCACTCTATCCAATTTCTCGTATGTTGGCTCTAGGAGACTATTAGCCCAAGTGAACTGTCTCCTGACCATAGTAACCACTCTTAAGTCCAAGCTGTCAATGACATCATTGAACAAGAAAGGCCAATGTTCATCGAACCTGCCCCGACTTTTCTCATGAGGGAATCTTAGCAAGTTAAAGTCCCCACCTATAAGAATAGGGTATGGGTTATCCTTAGCCAGATTTACCAACTCACGCAAAAATTCAGCCTTATAAACATCCTGGACAGCCCCGTAGACAGCGACTAGAGACCATGTGTAATCATCAGCCTTGTTGCGGATATGGAGTTTAATAAAAAAATCTCCAACCAAACTGGCCAAGACTTCCATAGTCTCATCTCTGACGCCTAACAGGATACCCCCGGATCTACCACGAGGTGGACGTGATACCCACGTAAATTCCACTCCACCAGAAAGGCGATTGAGCTGAGCTTGTGAGAAATTATGTCTACCAGTCTCAGAAATACCCAAAAAATCCAAGTTATGTTCACTCACACAGTCGGCAAAGAATAAATGTTTAGCCAAGTCACGAAGAGCTCTGTTGTTTGAAAACATTCCATTTATTGAGAAACAATAGCAATTTTGGATACCCGGGACCTTTTCCGAGACCTTTGGCTCTTTGACTTACGACCGGAGGCTTTTAGTTCAAACGGTGAACCCAACTCCGTCTCATCAAAGCCCACCTCCGATACTTCACCAACTAAGTGAGAGAGCAGTTGACCATCTATTGTGGCATGCAACTCCTCCTCCTAAGTTGGTAAAGAATCAGGAAAAAAAGAGGCCTTAGGAGTAACCGTTAAACGGTCAACCTCCATATGCCTAAGTGCATTAATAGATAAATTAACCTGTTTTACAGAACTACCCAGGCTGACACCGACCTTGGCTAGCTTTTGAGTCATTACAGGTGTATAGAAAGAGAGAAATGATTTCGAAGAACACTTCGTACCCTCAGCATCAAGATTTATTTCCGCCTTCCTGCGCATTGCCTTGACCATAGAGTCCTCGTCCGTAGTCGTCGCCCCAAGCGCATCAGACCCGTGCCGCAAACTCCGCCGCGCCGGTGTCCCGATCAGAGCCACCTCGTCCTGAATGATTGCGATCGACTCCAGGGAAACACCTAGCCCCGCCTGGGCCAGGTTTCCCCCAGAGGACCGCCCCTCCTAGGCCGGGAGCTCGGCAACCTCCTGCAACCCCTCCTGGTCCACGGGTCCATCGCCAATGGTCAGCCCCTCCTGGGCTGGAAGCTCGGCAGACTCCCGAAGCCCCTCCTAGGCCACGGGTCCGTCGCCAATGGGCAGACCCTCCTGGTCCTCATCAGCAGTGGACGGCCCCTCCTGGGCCGCAGCAGAGGACGACCCCCTGGGCCTCCGCACCGCCAGAAGGCAGCCCCTCCTGGGCCACCGAGCTACCTGACGACGACACCGCCCCAGAGGAGATCAAAAGGGTCACACCGACACCCTGAAAACCAACCAAAGGAATGGAATGACCCAACATATTTGTCCTGCAGCGCGATGTCATAGAAGAACATCCAGCAGGTCCGCTCGCTGCCTGAAGTGCAACCTGTAGCTGAGAAGGTGACACCCTAGGAGAACCACCAGCCGTCCTGCGAAGTGGAGAATCCCGTGGAAGGGCTTCCAATAGCTCTCTGCCTCGCGGTGTATTGGGGGAAGCATTAAAAGGAGTCACAGCATGTACCGAAACCGTAGCCTGGCGAGTATAAGAAGATGGAGCACCCTGCTCAGAAGACTGGCTAACAGAAGACCCAGCCACAACGAGAGTAGAATGGTCATCCGCTGGCCCAGAAGTATCCATGGCATCATCTCCATTCTTCCCAGAGCCATCATCCTCAGAATCATCCTTTTTGTTTCTGCAAAGGAACGGCGAAAAATCAGGTTCAGGCACAAAATCAGCAAGTTCCAATCTAAAATGCATCTCATATCCTTTCAGGTCAACAACAACATCAGAGGTTAGAAAGAACCCCAAAGCATCCTTCTTCATTTGGAACACAGAAATATCAAACATAGCAGCGAAGATGCAGATTACGCCCCGCCGATGGAGGCTCAGAAGATCCACGTCCAAAGTAGTACCCATAAGAAAACCAACAGCCCAAAGTCCGAGAAAAGACCTCAAAGAATGCGGAACCCCCTCGACATGTACCCAGACTTGTTCAAGAATACACTTATGCGGAACCTCCTGGGTCTTGTAAACAGAAACGACAATCTGTGTCTTACCCAAGGGCATCGAGAACTGGCTACCATCCACTCTATCCAGCACATCAAACGAAGGGAAACTTACCAAGTAATCATTCTCCCCATAATATAAAGCTTCCCACTTCCACTGAGATTGTATCAGGAACCTTCTCACAATTTGCTGTTGTACCACTTCTGCCAAAACTGCATCTCCAGTAACCTTGACCAAGGCAATAGGCGTCTAGGCAGTCTCCAAATTCTTACGGACCACACTGTCAGGAATCTGAGCAAAAAGAGTCATGTCATGTCCAATCCCAGTCATATAGGAATTCGGACGCGGCTATTTCAAAATAGGACACCTCAAAGTCGGGTGAGAAGAAACATCACAAATATAACAATAATGAGCAACTTTACAATCCTTAGATGCATGAGTGTCCACAACGCACTTCCAACACCTAACAGGTTTCTTATTTTTCTTTGGTACAGTCACAACATCCGCAACATCAGGTGCTTCGATCACGGCAGGATTATACTGTAACTGAGTACCATGCATGTTACCTTGAAACTGACTCGGATTGGAGTAAGGTGGTGAAAAAAAACCAGTTGTACCATGCGGATACCCAAACTGCTGCTGTCCTGCCAACGGAGGCTGTTGAAAGTTCTGAGGCCGGTGTAGAGTTGTTCCAGGCGCAAACTGAGGTTGCGGTGCACCTTGCACCAACTTCTTCTTCTTATTTTTCCTCTACGGCACTAGTACCACTGACGAAACAGCCCCAGCAGCAAAAGAACTGGGCGGAAAATTCCCCTGACCCCCAAGATTCACGGTCGCAGGTACACTCCCATGCACCGTTCCAACTGGAGACAGACCATGACCTCCAGCAAACTACGGAAAAGGGCCCCAGTACGAAGGTTGAAGCGGTTGCGACTGATGCCCTTGCGCGACTTCATAGTACGCCGCAGGTGGCCTGAAGACGATCCCCGACGGGAAACCTACAAAAGGCGGCGGCTGCGGCATACCCCCAGCAGTAGACGTTGATGCAGCGGGCTGTGGGCCCCTTGGATGCGAAACAGGGACCGAGGAGGCAGGAGCGGTGGCCATCTGAGTGGCAGGAGCAGGGGCCGACTGAACCAGCGGCGGCTGCATCACCGGCGATGCCCGCTGCTGAGGTTGCGCGGGCGGAGCCCTAGGGTTTCCCCCGGGTGCTGGCTGGCCATCCTCCGCGTAGATGCAACGACGTCCGCAAACGAACGCCCAGGAAGAACCACCGAATAAGAAGCTCTCGAACTCGACGACGATCGCGACGTAGATCACGAGCACGGCGACACAGGAGAAGGGCACGGGTTTGGTGACGAGGATGCAGACATACTCGAGACAGATGTCTCTTTTCGGTCGATCGCACCCCTGGTCCATGCGGCTTGAAGTCGCAGAGCGACACCGGTCTAGGAGAAGATTGACACATACGATCCTCGACGTTCGCAGCAGTCGGGTCCGCAGCCACGTCCGTCTCGGGCCCTACACCATCCTCCCTGGCATCCATCCGCGTGGAACCCGGAGTCCGATCCGAAACATGCGCCTGAAGCGCCGTCTCGACCAGAAGTCTAAGAATCGACGTAGCCAACGATCTCTGGCGAGACAGCGGCCCCTTCCATGGTTTAACATGCCTTGGCGAAGCAACCACCACTCGCCGAACGGGAGGAGGCAGCGATCTCGGCCTGTCCAGATCCATTCTGGCGAACTTTGGCGAGCATCCAAGCGGAGAAAGGTGTCGCAGCGAAGGAGACACCGCCGACGACCTTTCCTAGAAGCGCGACGCCACCGTCGAGAACCCTTTGTCCTCCCAAAATTGTTGGCGAAGCTCATCCTACGACAGCTGACGACGGCGCGAGACATTCGTCCAGCCTTAATCGCCACCATCATGCTCAAGAGATTCCAGCACCTCCCTCGCAGCCCTAGCATCCTCGCCGTCAGACCCCGACTCAGATCCTAGGCTCTGGAATCTTGATCCAGATGGGGTAGATGCTGGCGAGGAGGAGTTCGCCGAGGCCGGTGGCAGGGCCCCAGGGGACAGGGTCAGCCATCTCCAGTGGCTCATCCGCCCAGGAGAAGAAGATCTATGTCAGAAGAGTAACTTCACTCTAGCCTAATAATTCAGAATAATTACAAACATAATAATATTTTCCAAATAAATTGCACGACGTACATGACCGATCGCCACAACCGCGAGCTGGCAGCCACTACATGAAAGATTTGATACGCCGACGGCCGGCTGCCGTCGGTACAACGCTAAATTTCCGTCGGAATAGGTTGTACCGACGGTGGCCATCGGCGTAGCTCCCTCGGCGTACGTCCTGGTCGACACAGCTCCGTGGCCGTTGGCATAGCCACTCTCCCTCGGCGTAGCGTCTTTCAATGGGCCCCGCGTGTCAGGCAACGACCGTCTCCAATAACGGACCAGCCTGGAGCTACGCCGACGGCCAGGTCATCGGCACAGGGGGATGGAGCTACGCCGACGGTCAGGCTGTAGCCATAGCCTAAAATAATTTTTTAATTTTTGTTTTCAATCTTTAAATTGTTTGACTCGTTAATCTCTCGTTTTGATCATTTTTAACACTATTTACAGTTAATAATTGATTAAATTGTAGTCTTAGTCAAATTTCCCGGTCGGTCACCCATCGTAGAACTACTCCAGCTCTAGCATGCTTAACTTCCTTGTTCCTTTAGAATCTCTTTCCACAAAGCAATTTACACATTGTTGTCAATACTATGATATCAATCCTATTAACTCTTATATAATCATGTCAGATGGTTGTATTTTTTGAAATTACAAGAAATTATTTAAGTAAACAACAATGAATAAGTAAAAATATTATTGAACTCAAATAAAAATATAATGATTTTTTTGTATTTTTTATTTAATATGGAATAATTAATATCTTTAAATATGTAAACTGGAATTCGTCAAATAATATGTCTAAATTGATTAGAAAAATGAGAGGAATCCAAATATGATATCAATATAAACTTATCATAAACTATGTCGTGATTCTTATCATAATTTCATTTGCCCATTTAAAACGGCATGCATAAAGATTCTTAGCTCGGGGCTGAGACTCGCTAAACTTGAAGTGTATCTCTAATGAAAAAGCATATTTGAACATAAAAATGATTTTTGTAAAAAATCATGAGCATCCGATCATGTACCTGTAGTTCATATCTGACCCACTTCCGTCCGATTCGGAAGGAATTTGTCTTTTTCAGCAGGGATAGACGGAAATGTTTGAGATCCCCTGTTATGACATTATCCATGTAAGATGGTCTAGTATTTTTGAAAAATATGATGGTAGCATTTTGAATTAGCCATTTGGTGGTTGCTTCACAAAACCGTCCGATTCGGAAGGAGGCTCATGATACTCTTTATTCTATCCATCCCGGAGGAACTAAGATGTATCAAGATTTGAAAGAGCAATTTTGGTGGAATAAGATGAAGAGAGAAATTGGAAGCTATATCGCCAAGTGTGATATATGTCAGTGAGTCAAGGCCGGACATCAAAGACCCGCTGGATTGTTGCAACCTTTGCAAATTCCGGAATGGAAATGGGATTCTGTAGGAATGGACTTTATCACTGGACTACCTACTTCTAGTAGGGGAAATGACTCTATTTGGGTCATAGTGGACAGATTGTCCAAAGTCGCCCATTTCTTGCCCGTCAAAACCACCTATCGAGTTCAAGCTAGCGAGTTGTACATCGCTAGAATCGTTAGTTTGCATGGAGTCCCCAAGAACATAGTATCGAACGAGGAACTCGGTTTACCTCGAGATTACGGAAGAAAGTCCAAGAAGGTTTAGGAACCCGCCTAGATTTCAAGACGCGTATCACCCTCGCATCGATGGACAAACGGAGCGAGTAAACCAAATACTCAAGATATGCTTAGAGCATGTGTGCTAGAATATGGATCCAAGTGGGAAGAGCATCGCCATTTGCAGAATTTTCATAAACAACAGCGATTAAGCCAGCTTTGCAAATGGACCCATTTGAATTCATGTACGGAAGAAAGTGCACCCTTTGAACTGGTCGGAAGTAGGAGAGTCGATCTGGACGACATCCTACGAGAATCGAAGAGAAGGTTCACAAGATCGTGAGCACCTCAAGATGCCCAATCCGGCTGAAGTTACGCCGACAAGAGACGTCGAGACCTCACCTTCAACATCGGAGATTTTGTTTATCCGAAAGTGTCGCCATTAAAGGGAATGCGTTCAACTCGGGAAAGTTAGCCCCAGATATATCGGACCTTTCAAAATTTTGAACCGTCGAGGAGAAGTATCTTATCAACTGGAACTACCAAGAGATGTCACCGTGCACAATGTGTTCCATATCTCGTTACATTTCAAATGTCTCAAGTCCCGAGAAGACCGAAGTGTTCAAGAATATCGATCACGGACCATAGAGATCAACGATGACCGACCTATCCCAAGTACCCATACGCATTTTGGAAGAAGCCTTCGAACTACCAACCGAAGCATCAAGTTTCTCAAGATTCTGGAGCAACCATACGAAGAGGAAGCTACCGAACGAAGATCACATCAGACGGAGTTTCCGATCTCTTCAAATCCTAGGTAATCTTTTCGTCCTTTTCAAATCTAGACGAGATTTTGTTTAAGGGGAAGGTTTGTAACATCCAAAAATACCAAACTTAGATCATCAAACACTAATCATCAAGATTAGGGTTAACAAAAACTTTTCTAAATAAACTCATGAATGCATGCATATGTGTATGCATGGATTTTTAATTTCTTTTAAAACCACCTTGTTTGTGTGATCCTTTGCTTGTAAAATGTTT
This sequence comes from Avena longiglumis, assembly GCA_030063025.1. Classification (NCBI taxonomy): domain Eukaryota; kingdom Viridiplantae; phylum Streptophyta; class Magnoliopsida; order Poales; family Poaceae; genus Avena; species Avena longiglumis. Next base: position 525,538,247 of record CP125976.1, read on the forward strand.
CTTACGTGAAATGAACATCATCTAAAACATTTCCCACACTTTTCCTAAAGACAATTAAATCAAAACAAATATATTAAGTGAATGGTCATTTTGACCAATTTAACTCCCATGCCTACTTTGGCTCTCTCAAACTTTCAAAACCTAATAGAAACTTTTCTGGATCTTTGCACCCCTTGAATGTACTCATAACAAGGTATCAAGGCCCACTTTGTGATCATCCAGAAACTTTCAAATGCATAGTTTAAATGACAATTCAAAATTGAATCTTCTTCATATGGGAAGATCCCACTTTTCCAAAACCCACTCAAACAAGCTCAACTTTCAAAACCCAAGCATCTGCAGACTCACCAGCACCAATCTAGCAAATCCACCAAAATTCATTTCAAAATTCAAAACTTGATTTCATGCGGCTATTTCATCAAACAGGTTGCAGACACAAATCAAACAAAACATCAAACACTATAGTGTGCAGTGATTCTTGCCTAACTTGTTCCCTAGTTAGCTCACACACAACTCAGTAGATCATCTATAAAGATTAGCCCAACACTAGCACCCCTGTGAGCTTGCCATTGCCATTAATGGTGAACAGCCGAGCACCTCAATGCCACCCCATAGTCGATAGAAGGCTAGAGGAAGAACTAGCCGTGCCAACCTTGTCTAGGAGGCAGCCCACCGTCCACCGCCACTCCTTGTCCCAGCCGCGAGCGTTGCCAAGCCCTGGACCACGCGCAAGCCGCGCCCAGACCATGCCGAGCGTGCTCCAGAGCGCCACCCTCGACCAGCGTCCACAGACCGCGCGCCGCCCTCACCGCGTGCACACACGATCACCACCGACCCAGGAGACCGTCAGACACCCCCGTTAGCCGCCCCGTGCCATACAACCACCGCCCGCCGTCGAAGACGCCGCCTCTGCCGCGTAGAGCACCGGCCGTTCCAGACCAAACCATGTAGGGGTTCGTAGCATGGAAAACAAAAATTTTCTATCGCATACAAACAAACAAGCCAAGATCTATCTACTAGATTGTAGCAACGAGTCGATGGAATAACTTACCCTCGAAGATTCCAAAGTGTTTAACGAGAGCAGATTCTCGTGGGTGATGTAGTCGTACACTTTTCAATCTCAAGATCGCGTAGACGATCCTTCCGCCCAAGGCTCCCAAGCGCGCTTCAATCCGGTCACACATTAACTCGACGAAGACCTTCCTCTCCCTTGTTCCAGCAGCGGAGGTTGTAGCACTCTCCTCGCGATTCGGCAAGACAACGCATGGTACCTAAGTAGAGGGAGATCCCGCAGGCTTCCTTAAGCCAGAGCGAGTATGGTGGAGTATGAGAGAGAGCTATTAGTGGTCTAGGGATTAGACACACCAATTAGAAGGCTCTAAACCGCAGGCTAGAGCAATTAGAAGCTCTAAACCAAAACGGCTCTAAATCGGAGATTAGAGGATAGGAACTTGTGTGTCAGAGGAGGAGGCCCCCTCCTTTTTATAGGTGGAGAGGGTCAAGGCCAGGAGGGAGGGAGTCCTCCCCAACTCGGCCTAGGCTGGGCCGGCTTGGAGGAGAGGACTCCTCCAAGTTGGTTTCAACCTCCTCTTGCTTGTTTCCCACAGCTTCTGTTTCCCAGTTTCTGTTTTCCACATTCTGTTTTAGCTGTTTGACTTTCAAACCGCAGTTTGACTTTTCAGTTTGGAACAGAAGAACACTTAGTACATGTTGCAATCATTCCAATATGCAATGACACATTCATGTACCCCTTCCTCCGAGTGCCGGACATTCCGAACCTTCGAACATTCCGATGAAAACACCGGAATCATTCCCGAACTCCAAACGAGACTTTCCTTATATGAATCTTATTCTCCGACCATTCCGGATCACCTCGTGATATCCCGGATCCCATCCGAGACTCGAACAACATTCGGTCTCTTTCTCATAATACCATAACTACTCAAACAACGTCGAATCCTTATGTGTCTCCCTACGGTTCGTGAATTATGCGGACATGATCGAGACACTTCTCCGAACAATAACCAATAGAGGAATCTTGAAATTCATATGGCTCCCACATATTTCTACGATTAATTTGCGATCGAATGAACCACTTACATACGATACCAATTTCCCTTTGTCTCACGATAGTTTACTTATCCGAGGTTATGATCGTCGGTATCTCTGCATACCTAGTTCAACCTCGTTACCGATAAGTACTCTTTTCTCGTTCCGTGATATGTGATCCCTTGTGAGCCAGTCACATGCTTGCAAGCTAATTGGATGACATTCCACCGAGAGGGCCCAGAGTATATCTATCCGTCATATGGATGGACAAATCCCACTCTTGATCCATGTGTTTCAACCAATACTTTCCGAACACTCAATGCCACCTTTATAGCCACCCGCCACGGTGTGGTGTTTGATGTCATCAAAGCATCCATCCGAAAGGTGATATGCATGATCTCATGGTCGAAGGAATTAGGTTACTATGTATCGTAAAGCATATAGCAATTGAACTATTTAAATGACTTGATCTTTATGCTACGCTTATCTATAGGAGTATGTCCATCACATCATTCTCCTAATGATATGACCTCATTGTTAATAACATCTCAATGTTCATGATCGGAAACCATGATCATATATTAACCAACAAGCTAGTTTAACAAGAGGCTTTACTAGGGACTCTTATTTTAGTGTACAAATCACACAAGTATTAATGTTTCCGGTTAATACAATTATAGCATGGTATGTAAACATTTATCATAAGTGTGAAGATATGATAATAACCACTCTATTATTGCCTCTTGGGCATATCTCCAACAGCCTCCCACTTGCACTAGAGTCAATAATCTAGTTTTAAACCTTTGTGTATATAACACCTATGGCTTTCCGTGTTGTATGTACACGATTGCTAGTGGTCAATCGATCTCCGGATCCGACACTTCCAGTCCGTGTGTAATTGCATGTCTTCTTTGCGTCTACGCATCACTCATTCTCTAATGAGATGGCTTTGTATAAATTTGGTCTTTCGGTGTGACCTTTAGTTCTTTGGGGTTAAAACATGTTGATAATATTGTCGCACAATATATCTTCATAGTATTATCCCTCTGTGAACTACACCTAGTTTGATAACAAACTACTTGACACAAATGCCCTCTTTTGCTGCTATAATAGCAGTCATATACTTAGCCTTTTGTTGTAGTATCTGTCACAATGTCTTAATCTTTGGAAATCATCCAAATCCATTATGGAACTTACTTTCCATTATATTGTGCCACCCTTAGTTTAGATTGAGATAAACTTAATTTGTACTTTGTGACAAAACTAGTATCAATGTAGTACTTTTACAATGAACTAATCATCTATTTGTCACTTCTACAAATATTATACTCTTAGTTCTTCGAAAAGATCATAAGAATATCCTTACTATTGTCCAATGATCATCTTACGAATCATTCTGGTATATGCTCACAACATTTAGAGCATAGGACACATCTGGATTTGTACATATCACAGTATGATTGATATAAATACTCTTTGTGATTTCATACATCAAGTATCAATCTATACTTGATTATTTGTTTCCCACTTGCATATATCATCAACATTTGAACTCTTTCAATCCTTTCTGTGCGACAAGAACCTTTCTTGTAGTTTCTATATTGAACTCATTCAATATCTCGTCTATGTACTCCTAGCACAACCATATTAGCGTCTATTGATGCCAAATATTTGGGTTTTGCCTAAGTCTTTCATCAGGATGAAATTCTTAATATGTGTTAATAAAAGATACATTATTTCCAATCAACAATATGTCTTCCACATAATGTATTAGAAACATGTCTTAGCGCTCCCACTTAATTTCTTGCAAATGCAAGCATCTCCATCGTCTCTGATGAACTTTTAAACTCCTTTAACAGTTTCATCACAGTGAAGATTCCAACCCCGCGATGCTCACTTTAACCATTGAAGTTTGCATATGCTTTTAGCATCCTTTTGAATTAACAAAACCCTATGGACTGTGTTATGCACATGTCCTAGGTAACGATTCTATTAGAAGAACTTGTTTTGTTTATTCAACTACCATATAACAAATTATATGTAGTGGTTGCTACATTAATCCATCTAGACTAAATATCACTATGAAAGATCAAATCTTGTCATAGTCAACCTTTGAACATTTTGTGAACTCTTTCCCAACATGTCGACTATTTCATAGATGTAAAACATCCATGTCTATTTCTTTATAGATCCAGACACAACTGCAAGGTCTTACACCTTTCTCGAGGGTCCTTCAAGTTCAAAACTTGATTTCTCGTGTATGGAACTATCACGGATTTTATGGCTTCAAGCCATTTGACGGAGTCAGGGCCCATCATCACTTATTTGCATGTAGTCGGTTCATTATTCTCAAATAATGATTCAACCCTCAAATCTTGGTATTTGATTGTTTACCCGATCTACTTGTTTCAATAGGAACTTAGATCTCCGTGACCACAACCTTTGAGGCACGTGAGCCATGAGCATTGTTGCTGCCTCCGGAACACTTTTCGGTGCTGCGCAACTTTGCACATATAGCTAAGGTTCCTTTAACCTTATCAAAGTTCTATTGTCCTCCCACTTTTCTTTTCACGAAAAAATTCCTTCTCAAAGAAACTTGACGTTCTAAGCGACAAACACTTTTGTCTCCGGTGTTTATGGAGGAATACTTAACAGTTATTCAAAATAACATACAAAGACAGGTTCATCCGACTTTGGTTGCAAACATCTTTCTTATGCATAGCATACCAATGTTTAAGAAAGGACAACTTGGGTTTTATCCCAAACCATAACTTTATATGGTGTCATTTCAACGGATTATGATGGAGCTCTTTTCAGTGGAAAACGGTAATCTCTAAAGCTTTTAATCTTTAGAATACAATGGCAGTTTTATGAATTACACCTTCGATCTTACCATGTCAAACAAGGTTTAATTACATATCTCGAATGCTCCATACTCTTATGGTGTTTCGGGAAAATGTAAATCCACGGAACGATTCCTTAAATCTTAGGTATTATGCTAAACTCTGTAACTCAAATATCTTCCTTTATGATCTTTATCATAAACTATTTATATTCTTGTTACAATGATTTTGCACTTCATCTTGAAAGTCTTTGAACTTTTCAAATGTTTCATACTTCATCCTTATTAAGTAAATATTCATATATTCACTCAAAATTTCGGAAAAAGCAAATGAAGTTAAAATCCATCGCTCTTGACTACACATGATGGACTTCGTACAACAATATGTACAAATTCCAATAAGCTAGTCTTTCGTTCCCTTTTGGCCTATGAACGAAGTTTTAATTATCTCTAGGAAAGTTTCACAAGCGTCATTTGATCAAAATCAAATAGACTCCAAAATTCCATCCATATGGATTTTCTTCATGTTTTCTTTCCAATATAATTTAAACAGCGATGTCACTTCCTAAGTGATCTTTCAATCAATTTGTCTTTCGACATTTTTAGCACTAGTTTTATGGATGTGATTTCTCCAACGAGATTTGTGAATCATCCATCTTTTATGGATTACGGCAATTATTTGAACAACCCTTTTGTTCTTATAATACCTGATAAAACAAATCTTGAAGGCAAGCTTTGATGTTTAACGAGCAATATAATAACCCTTTATTTGTTCTCGATGAACATCATCACATATTCTTTTGCTAGTTACTTAGGCCATTGTGGTTCATGAATTGTGTTGTTTCGTATGACGATTCACACCAACAAATTCAGTATCAAATACTTGAGAACCACATTGTTTAATAAGAAAAGAATATAGCCATAACATGTATATCATCTATATACTTAAGCTGAACAATTCTAGTCTTTTCCTTTCTGCCATATATTTATGAGATTCTCTTCAAGATTTCCTTTTCTGTTTGAAAGAATCTATCAACATCAATAGTGGAGTCATACATATGACATATAGTCCAAAGCGTGTATAATTAAATACCAATGTCTTTGGACTTGCACTTTGAAGTAGATCACCATCATCAAATATTTGGTGTTCTTTCAAATTCCTTTCTTTAGTAATCTCTTGGTGTAGTAAACATTTTACCTACATCAAATATTCACCCTTATCATGGAATCGTCCATGATCAAGCTACTATTATCTTATAACGATGAATTATGAGTATAATGTTGCTATCCAAAACCTTCTGGAGGATTAGGACAACAAGTGTCTCCAACCTTTTGCAAATTCTCATCAAATATGAGAACATGACTTTAGCCATATTATACTCTATCATGTTGCAACCAAAACTTCGTTTCAGATATCACAATATCTTCCACACATCATGGTTTCTGAAACAACTCTTTCAGATCCTAGATAACCTTGATATTAAGACAATCCTTTGAATATCAAGATTCATGGAAACAAACATGATACTAACACTTGGAATTGTTACTCTTGATTTAATACTAATTATTAAACTTCATGGAGTAACTGAACTTCTTGAAAGTTTGCAATAGGACTTTTAAACTTTAGATTAACACTTCAAAACAATACGATACCAGTTAGAAAGTAACTAACCAGAATTCTATAGTTCTATTATCTCAATTATAACTAAGCGCAAGGTGGTAAACGGATGCCAATGACTACAACAACTATGCAATTTCACTTTGATTTAGTTTATGATAAATTGAGTTCTAATTAATAATTAAATTAATCTAGGTGAACTCCCACTCAAAACAATATCCTCACATTGTTTTAGTGATCACACGAACCAAATCCACCACATCAAACCGATCATCACGAGAGTTGATATAGCTTCAATGGCGAACAATCAACATGTTCATCATATCTACTATATGACTCATGCTCTACCTTTCTAATCCGTGTTCCCGAGGCCATGTCTGTACATGCTAGGCTCGTCAAGATCAAACCTTAGTTTCGCATGAGCAAATCTGGCTTGCTCACGTTGTATACACTTGTAGAATCTAACACACCCGATCATCACGTGGTGCTTCGAAACAACAAGCTTTAGCAACGGTGCTAACTAAGGGTGAACACTTTATGACTTGAAATTCATGTGCATGAGGGATCATCTTATAATGCTACCGTCGTCTACTAAGCAATACAAGATGCAAAAAGGATTAACATCACATGCAATTCATAATATGTGATATGATATGGCCTTTCTTGTTTGTGCTTCCGATCTCCATCTTCTAGAACGAACATGATCTCCATCATTACCGACATTGCATCAAGGTCAATGATGCTTCTCCATGGTTGTCGTCCACCGGCTTCAACTATTACAACTACTTTGAATAGACACGCGGGTCTTAATAATTTAAAGACAACCATATGGTTTCGCCGGCCACAACTTACAGTAAGGAACATTGCATACATCATATATAATCACAATCATGGCCATATCACATCACAGCACACCCCTGCAAAACAAAGTTAGACGCCTCTAATTTTCTTTGCATGTTTTATGTGGTTTGGGGCTTTCAATAAGTGTCGTTCTAACTTACGAACAAGAACCACAACATTGATACTAGTATTGTCAATCACCCGTTGTAAATTGAATCTTAACTATGCTAGGAGAAACAGGCACCCGCAAAGCCACTTATGCAATACAAGTTGCATGTCAATCGTGGAGCAAGTCTCATGAACGATGTCATGTAAGGTTAGCCCGGGCCGCTTCATCCCAACATACCGCAAGATGCAAAGTACACAAGAAGCAATCGACAATAAAAGCATCAACGCCCACAATGACCATTGTGTTATACTCGTGCAACAGATCTACATATAGACACGGCTCTGATACCACTGTAGGGGTTCGTAGCATGGAAAACAAAATTTTCTATCGCATACAAACAAACAAGCCAAGATCTATCTACTAGATTGTAGCAACGAGTCGATGGAATAACTTACCCTCGAAGATTCCAAAGTGGTTAACGAGAGCAGATTCTCGTGGGTGATGTAGTCGCATTTTCCGATCTCAAGATCGCGTAGACGATCCTTCCGGCCATGCTCCTAAGAGCTTCTGCAGTCGGTCACACATTCGGTTTTCGACGAAGACCTTCCTCTCCTTGTTCCAAAGAGGCGGAGGTTGTAGCACTCTCCTCGCGATTCCGGCAAGACAACTGGCAGTACCAAGTAGAGGGAGATCCTGAGGGCTTCATAAGCCGAGTATGGTGGAGTATGAGAGAGAGCTATTAGTGGTCTAGGGATTAGACACACCAATTAGAAGGCTCTAAACCGAGGCTAGAGCAATTAGAAGCTCTAAACCAAAACGGCTCTAAACCGAGATTAGAGTAGGAACTTGTGTGTCTAGAGGAGGAGGCCCGCCTCCTTTTATAGGTGGAGGGTGGCGGCCAGGAGGGAGGAGTCCCTCCCCAACTCGGCCTAGGCTGGCCGCCTTGGAGGAGAGGACTCCTCCAAGTTGGTTTCAACCTCCTCTTGCTTGTTTCCCACAGTTTCCTGTTTCCCACAGTTTCCTGTTTTCCACAGTTTCCTGTTTTAGCCGTTTGACTTTTCAGTTTTGGAACAGCAAGAACACTTAGTACATGATGCAATCATTCCAATATGCAATGACACATTCATGTACCCCTTCCCCTCCGGAGTGCCGGACATTCCGGAACCTTCCAGAACATTCCCAATGAAAACACCGGAATCATTCCCGAACTCCGAAACGGGACTTTCCTTATATGAATCTTATTCTCCGGACCATTCCGGATCACCTCGTGATATCCCGGATCCCATCCGAGACTCCGAACAACATTCGGTCTCTTTCTCATAATACCATAACTACTCAAACAACGTCGAATCCTTAAGTGTGTCTCCCTACGGTTCGTGAATTATGCAGACATGATCGAAACACTTCTCCGAACAATAACCAATAGAGGAATCTGGAAATTCATATGTCTCCCACATATTTCTACGATTACTTTGCGATCGAATGAACCACTTACATACGATACCAATTTCCCTTTGTCTCACGATAGTTTACTTATTCGAGGTTATGATCGTCGGTATCTCTGCATACCTAGTTCAACCTCGTTACCGATAAGTACTCTTTTCTCGCTCCTGATATGTGATCCCTTGTGAGCCGTCACATGCTTGCAAGCTAATTGGATGACATTCCACCGAGAGGGCCCAGTATATCTATCATATGGATGGACAAATCCCACTCTTGATCCATGTGTTTCAACCAATACTTTCCGAACACTCAATGCCACCTTTATAGCCACCCAGTTACGGTGTGGTGTTTGATGTCATCAAAGCATCCATCCGGTAAAGGTGATATGCATGATCTCATGGTCGAAGGAATTAGGTTACTATGTATCAGAAAGCATATAGCAATTGAACTATTTAAATGACTTGATCTTTTTGCTACGCTTATCTATAGGAGTATGTCCATCACATCATTCTCCTAATGATATGACCCTGTTGTTAATAACATCTCAATGTTCATGATCAGGAAACCATGATCGTATATTAACCAACAAGCTAGTTTAACAAGAGGCTTTACTAGGGACTCTTATTTTAGTTTACAAATCACACAAGTATTAATGTTTCCGGTTAATACAATTATATCATGCTATGTAAACATTTATCATAAGTGTGAAGATATGATAATAACCACTTTATTATTGCCTCTTGGGCATATCTCCAACAAACCACACCGCCCCATGTCTCGCGACCATGTCGTTGAGCATCGCCAGGAGACACATCACCGTCCCCTACCCTTGCCCATGCCATTAGCCGCCTGTAACGTCGCCCCCGACGAGCTCACCATGCGCCCGGACGGTCCCCTTGCTCGACTATAAATAGAGGCCACCCCCGCACGATTTCTTCACACCATCTCACTCCCCTCTCCCCACTGACCGTGCCACACCATCCTTAGAGCAAGGCGAGCACCACCTCGCCGGAATTTCACTAGAGCTGCCACTGGAGAAGAAAGGAGCCGATTGGAGCCGCCCGGGAGAAGCCACCGGTGCAGGAGGTTCGCCGTCGTCGACTTCGTTCGCCCGCCCGACCTCGTGCACCGGTGAGCCCCAACACCCCCCATCGGGCGCTAGGTTTCGTTCTCCGGAGTTGTCTCGTCGGCGATGACCCCCACCATTGGATTAGAACTAGATCGAACGATCCACGTTGCTATACCGCTTCGCCGACCAGTGTCACCGGCGAGTGGGGACACCCACTTAAGCAGCCAGCAGGAGCATCAAGGCTTAGCAGGCGGCCCAAGAACCTTTCCGCAGCCCAAAGAATTCAAATTAAACTTTTTGTATTTCAATTCAAACACACTTCAGCACCCAACTTTAAAAATCAACCCAGATCGATTCAGTGCACCAAATTGGATGAAACCAATTTTGTTGGGAAGGTCTGTGAATGCTTAATCCAAGCCTGTTGGATTCAAGTCATTTGGATCTGTAGATCACCCATAGTAAAAATAACAAAGCAGAAGCTTTTCTGCATTCAAACATTTTTCAAATTTAAACCATAAAAGCTTTTGAGTTGATTCCAACTCTCAAAAATCACATTTAACCATACCCGTCAGAATATATAAAAATATATAGGTTTACTTGCAGAAATAATGTTCAAGTAATAAAAGAATGCTACATAAGCATTTCTAGCCACTTTAATTAATTAAAATAAAAGGGTAAAACCTTATTAAATTGTGACACCACTTTAAATCACATTCCCATGGACTACAATATGTGGTGATGACATGTGTCAACATGATCCCATATTTAGTTTGGAGAATATTAAATCTTAAGTAATTTTTCAATGAGTAGAAATTACTTTTCTAAAAATAAAAAGAGTTAAACCAAGCTTTAACCTTGTAATGTTAGAGATGATGCTAGATCATCTATAGGACCCTTGTGTGTGATGATTGCAAGTAGTTAAGTATTGTTTGGTGATTGTGTACCTCGTATTTATTTATAGACGCTAGTACCGACCAAGGATACGAGGAGGAAGGAGGATACTACGAAGAGGAAGCCGAGGAGAATTTCAACCACTGCTCTGCACAAGGCAAGCTAAAACTTGCAAGACACTCTACTTTAGCAAGCCTAATACTACTAGTGAATGTGCAAGCTAACACTGGCAAGATACTATACCTATGCAAGCTTATACTCATATTGATGCAAGCTAACCCTTGCCAGATACCCTACTGATGCCATAAACCCATACTTGTGATATGACTACTATATGCCTTAAGCATATGTGATCATACCCACTTGATAAACCAAATCCTAGTTTTATGTGCAAGCTTCTTACTTTATTTCTTTATCAAAGCTTACTTAGAGTCTACCTAAGAGTTTGGTAGATACTAGACAGTTGTGTTGAAGGTTGCACAAAGAGCATAAAATTTGGCCTAAGCTAGAAACCTTGATATCAGCCCAAGATATAAGGTTGGACTTAGTGAAACTCTACTAGTTACCACCCCTCATTAGTACTACCCCCACCTGTAGATGCTAGTTCTAAGCATAAAACTTGATCAACTTTTAGATGGGAATACTTGTTGGAAAAATGGTTATGAAAACCTTGGAATGATGGATCATTCTATTGAAATGTTTTGGTCACGTGTTTCCAAACACTTGAGAACTTTGGTGATGAAAATGTTGAGGCATGAGCCTTAGCCCTTTATAAAACTGATGGTTGTCTGGATGCGATACCATTCCAATTTTTTCGTACAACCACAATACCCGAATATTGGGTAGGGCTTGACTAGAAACTTATATACCTTAGTATTAGTTCCCTCCCGGCCAAGGTCTGAGCTGAGGCTACCTTGTGAAGATTGTCCACCTGTGCAGTACCCAAGATGACAGTGGTCATGGTTGGGAGGCCAAACTCACATGAGAGGTTCTAATACTAGGGCTTGTAATTGAAAGGTTAGGATTGATTATCCGCATACTGAGTATGGTGAATTCAGGATTTGTTCCTGACGGATGTATCGAATGTTGTGGTGAAAGTGTACAATCTCTGCAGAGTGTCAAACTATTCGAATAGCCGCGTCCGCGGTTATGGACAGTTGGAGTGGCCATATTGTTCCCCCGTCAGACTTTTCAAAATGACTTGTGAAATGAATTGAGACTTTGACTTGACCACAACAGAGTTGTGACCGGAATTACAAGATCCCACTTAGGAGTTATAAAACTGTGACTAGCTTTGGAACTTAGTAGAGATAAACCTGGCTTTTTGCAAAACAACCCTAGAGCCTAGTGTCCTATTATCCAAAACCCCCTTAACTGTTAGTATTAGTTTGCGAGTACTTAAAGAGTACTCATGGCTTTGTCCCTGGCTATTCCCATGGCCAGACTATGAAGAGGAGTACCTAGAAGATGGACCCCAGGAAGGTTACGACAACTAGGATCATCTCCCATCGTCAGCATTGCCTGTGAATCCGTAGATGGAGCGTCGCCTACGCTATCGTTATTATTACGTATTCCGCTGCCTGGTGTTGTATTAAGAACTGGATCATGAGATCCCTATTCGTGTAAGAACTTATGTATCGTTTGTAATGGATGAAGTACTATGGTATCCAATTCTGTTATGTCTCGCAAAAATGGTAATCTTGGGATTGCGATGTATGGCATAACAAGCATCTAGGATTAAAAAATCCGGGTGTTGACACCATAACATTGGTCATTTGACCCGAAAGCCAAGAAACCTCGAACGAGATAGGTCATTTTGTGAAGGTTTTTTGAAGACATAATCAATATACCAAGTTTGATATTTTTCCTTCTAACTATGTCACATAATATGACACCACTCGAAGGTTTCACATTTTTTAGGTCGTTTTTGAATTTATAATGCCCGTTTTAAACTATCGTAAAACTTTGTCGAAGGGCGGGCATGAAGATTCTTAGCTCGGGGCTAAGACTCGCTAAACTTGAAGTGGATCTATGATGAAACAACATATTTTAAACCTAAAAATGATTTTTGTAAAAACTCACGAGCATTCGATCATGTACCTGTAGTCCATATCTGACCCACTTACTACTGATTCGGCAGGAATTTGTCTTGTTCACCAGGGATAGATGGAAAGGTTTGAGATCCCCCTGTTATGACATTATCCATGTAAGGTGGTCTAGTATTTTTCTTAAATGTGATGGTAGCATTTTGAATTAGCCATTTGGTGGTTGCTTCATAAAACCATCCGTTTTTTGCACTTAGAAAATGGAAAACGCCTTTTTGATGCGACGAAAAGTAAAACTTCCTCCTGAAACATCGTTCACCATCCCATGATGCACACATATGCAAAATATGGACATATTATCACAAACTATGCCTTCATTATACCATAACATTGGTCATTTGACACGAAAGCCAAAAAACCTCGAATGAGATAGGTCATTTTATGAAGGTTTTTTTGAGACATAATCAATATACCAAGTTTGATATTTTTCCTTCTAACCATGTCACATAATATGACACCACGCGAAGGTTTCCATTGTATACAAACATAATAATGTTTTCCAAATAAATTGCACGACGTACTTCACCGATCGTCGCAACCGCGAGCTGGCGGCACATGAAGGGGGTAGACCACTGCCACTGAACAAGGACACCGTGGGCCACAGAATGTGGTGGGGTGTGCCGAGTCGGACGCTCGTCGCGGTCCTCAAGCACATCGAGGACGGCAATGATGGGGATACGCCTACTGGGGTATACTCGGCGGGACGTTTCCGACTGGCCCCAGGGCTGGCGAGTGGGCCTGCAGAACGGCGAGTGGATTGAAGCCCAGCAAGGTACCGAGCGACTGGAAGCTGAAGGCCCAGGCGAGTAGATAGGCCCAGTCGGATTGGGTTAAACGACTCAGCTGTAGAATCGGTTGAGATATGTAAACCCTAGGGAGGTGAGCCTATAAACCTCCCTATGGGGGGAGTAGAGACACGTTCCTAAAACACTAAGCGACTCGCCGCCTAGCCGAGCTCACCATTGTAACACCTCCCTAATACAATCTAGCGAGTAGGTCTTTACCCTCCGGGCCGAACGGTAAACCCTGTGTCTTTGCCCTCATCTCGCACCGCAGATGGCTGGCCGCCCTTGCCCCTCGTTCTACTACTCGCTGCCGATTGCAGCGTCTGCCGTGACCATTCCCACGACAGTGGCGCCCACCGTGGGGCCTGGCCGGTCTGGCCGGTGTTCTGCGGCGAGATCCAATCTGCCCATCAATGAGACGGTCTCCACCGGTCGCATGATAGCGATCGGCGAGATGCTCCAGATCTTGCCGAGCAGCTACGTCCCGGCGGCGCGACCCGTCACGCACAGCGTGATCTTGCCAATCGGCACGATCAGCCTCTTCGTCAGCCTCACCGACGTCATCATCTCGGAGGACTCGGCTCGCATCCGCGAGTAGCCACCACGCGATCGGCTCTCCGAGAGCCAGGTTCGCACGATCCACCGCCTTGCCTCCGAGTACAACTCGGCCCACAGCAACGTGGCCGGGAATTCAACGTCCGCAGAAGATGCGGCCCTCACCGACGACGCCGACTCGGCGACCCCGGCGTCACTCACCGTATCCATCGCCGCGGCTTCATCCACGGGCTCCATCGCCTGTGTCTCCAGCGGAGACTTGAGGACCCCTCCATCCTCGGAATCTTCGACCGACTCGGGTCGGAGAACTCCGCCGACCTCCGCGAGGGAGCCACGCCACGCGGCTTACATGGCCACCGGCACCGATCCGCGGAGGATCCTTTCTCCACCCCAATCCTCCTAACACCACGGCAACGGAGGTCGAGGAACTCCGCTGAAAGCGGAGGCGATGCGAGAGCGGGCCAAGCACGAAAAATTCCGCCTCGAGCGGTGTGGCGAGGAGCTGTCACGCTACCACCAGCGGATCAGGTCACGCTTGAACCCCACCGTTCAAGGGCGTGCCTCAAGTTCGACGAAAAACGACCCGGCTCGCATAGCCGAGCGCGATCTGCGAACGCCGCCACCGGGAGGAAGCGCCCGCCCGCCAGATCGGCGGCGATGGGTGCCCCACCACCACCCAACCGCACCTCCCGAGGACCAGCGCGGATAGTCGTCTCTCACGGAGCGAGGCAAACGGCCTCCCACCGCTTCTCCACCCGATGGACAACCTCGTGGCAGGCGAGCAGCGGCGATAGCATCACGGCCACCGGCGACGGCTCCACAGATCCGATGCGTCAAGGCCCCTGCGAAGGCAGTGGAGCAGCAAGCGGCGCCGACCGCAAGGTCGAGTATACTCGCGTTCCTCGGGAAGCGAGCGGCCTCTAGCGGCCGCCCGGCGGCAAACACCCTCAACGCCCGCCACGAGCCACTGCAGCTCAACACCGAGCCAACGCGGCACTTCTCCACCCGATCCCGGCGACCAACTTTGTCGCCGTTAACGGACAACCCATCGACGCCGCACCCACATCATCAACAACCAAAGCCGCGCCCGCCAGCCCGACTCTGCGGCACACCTAACTAACGCGCGATGGCGAACCTATGGGGTCGCTCGATCGACTTAGGCCTAAGTGCCGGACCAATGATCCGGTAGAAGTACCCGCCAAACTTCAAGGCGCCAAAGGAGATAGAAAATCGACTCCTCGACGACCCGATGCGGCTCGACACATACCTCATGGCAATGGGGATCGCGGGTCACACCGACCTACGCTGCCCGCTACCTCCGCGATGATGGAGGGGCGTGCGCAGTGGATCAACACTCTCCCCGTGACGATCGACTCACGGAGGAAATGCGCGACGCCGTCGGCACTTCGAGTGCTCCTACACCGCGCCACCACCATTGAGGACCTGGAACGATCGTCCGGGGACCCAGCAATCGACCATCGGGTCCAACGGTGGCAAGAGCTTTGGTACAACGGTCGGCATCCACCGGACACCGCGATCCATTGCTTCAAGACCTCGTGCCGTTCACGAGCCTCTAGTCGCCAAGCTCAGCGACACTCCGCACTCGACAACATCCCGACCTCCTCGAGATCGCCAAGCGGTACACCGAGGAAGATCCAAACCAGAAGCGGCGACGAGTCGAGGAGAACGCCGCCCGCGGTAACAACGAGCAATGACGCCGAACCGACCTACGCTACAGCGGCACCGCCTCAGCAAGCGCCAGCGCGACGGGCGAAGTCGACTTCGCCGCCAACGCCGGGCAGCGAGCCAAGAGCTACCGCGCGACGGAGGGCAACAGCGCGATGGCGGCAATTACAAGAACAAGCCAAGGTTCGATCCGGCCCTCCTTAACCAACCATGTGCGTTCCATAGCAGGGAAGGGAAGCCCACAACACACACCACCGCCGACTGCCACACCCTCAGGGAAATCGAGAAGGCACGGCAAGCGTGGGAGGACACAGACAACGACCCGCCAAATGGCGGAAAATTCGGCAAAGTAGCCGGCTCGCTCCACACCTTCAGGCTTCAACACGGCGCGAAGAAGGTCATCGCCAGCGTCGCCGTCCATACGGTAGCCCAAACAGACGTCCCACAGTTCCTGAACTGGTCGGAACAGCCCATCACCTGGAGCCGGCAAGACCACTCGCCACGCCAGTACCGGGACGAGTCGCCTTGGTGGTCAAGCCCAAGGTTGGCGACTACTGGCTCCCCAAGACACTGATGGACGGCGGCAGCTCCATCAACATCCTCTACCTCGACACCTTCAGACGATTGCGGCTCCCGTAGTCGATGATCGAGACAACCCACACCACGTTCCACGGCACCGTCCCCGGTCAGAAGGCGTACCCGATCGGCAAAGTCACGCTGCCCGTCACTTTCGGTACTCCGGCAAACTTCCGCACCGAGCGGATCGTCTTCGAGCTGGTGCCCTTCGACAGCCCACCCACCGCGTCACGGGCGCCAGCGCTCGCTAAATTCATGGCAGCGCCCCTACGCGCATAACGCGATGAAGCTCCGGGCGTGCGGCGTCATCACCATCAACAGCGACCCGACATGGCCGCCTCACGAGGCCAAAGGCGAACCGCCGACGCCGTCATCGCGGCGAGACTAATCACGCCGACGAGCTCGCCAAATACGCGGCAGGTCAACAATGACGACCACAATACTCAAGAAGTCCAACTCGAGGCGCAAACACCTCAACCTTTGAGGCCACGACGGCACTCGCACCGTGGAGCTGGTCCCAGCGACTCCGGCCAGACGGTGACGATCGGGACGAGCATGAGCCCAACATAGGAAGGCGCTCATCGAAGTTCCTCCGTGAGAACAGGGACATCTTCGCATGGAAACCCTCCGACATGCCCGGTGTCCCTAGGGAGCTCACTGAGCACAAATTAAACGCCGACCCCAAAGTGCGACTGTCAGCGGTGGCTCTGACCCTTCAATGAAGAACGCCGTCGAGCAATCGCCGAGGAAGTGCAGCGTTTACTCGCCGGCTTCATCCGCCAATCAAATACTCAAGTGGTGGCAAACCCAGTCTGGTCGAGAATAAAAACGGGACCTGGAGAATGTGTATCGACTACACAAACCTGAACAGCGCCTGCCCAAAGGAGCAGTTCGTCCTCCCGCGGATCGATCAGATAATCGATTCAACTGCGGGTTCGGAGTCGCTATGTTTCCTCGACGCCTACTCCGGGTACAACCAGATCAAAATGGCTGTCGAAGACGAGGAAGACGGCGTTTATCACGCCATTCGAGCCTTACGCTACACCGCCATGACCTTCGCCTCAAGAACGCCGGGCAACCTACCAGCGGTGCATGCAAGAATGCCTCACGAGCCAAATCGGCGCAACATCCACGTCTACATCGACGACGTGGTCGTGAAATCCGCCGCCAAGGCGACCTACCGCCGACCTGGCGGAAACCGCCAATCTGAAGGTACAAGATAAAGCTCAACCCAGCAAGTGCACCTTGTGTACCGCCGGACAACTCTTGAATGCGTCGTCTCCAAACGAGGGATCGAGGCGAACCCAACAAAGATCGACACGATCGCGGCTCGGCAAACCGAGTGCTGCGTGACGTCGAAGCTGGCGGCGAGTAGCGGCTCTCGCCGCTTCATCCCCGGGCTTAAAAGGCGATGCCCTATACCGCCTGATGCGCAAGAACCCCACCTTCCATTGGGACAAGGGCGGACCGCGCTCGCGACCTCAAAAAGTGCTACTACGCACCATTACTCGCCGCTCCCGCCGACAAAGAACCTATGCTGGTTTCGTCGCGGCATCCGGCGTCGTCGATCGTGATGGTCGTCGAATGACCAGAGGAAGGAAAGGCGCCTGTTCAGCGTCCGTGTACTACATCAGCGAGGTCCTCACCGAAGTCGCGCTAGTACCCTGATACCAAAAGCTAGTATACGCGGTCTTGAGCTCAGCGGCGCCGCTACTTCGAGCACCCGGTCACGGTCGTCTCCTCAGCACCACTGCAAGACATCATCCGCGAATCATGAGGCGACGGACGGGTCGCCAAGTGGGCGTCGAGATTGGCGTCCACAACATTAAATCTGAGCCACGAAGGCGATTAAGTCGCAACCGCGGACTTCATCGCCGATCGGAGGAGGCCCAAAGAAGAAGCCCGTACCTCCATCGAGCACGCCGACGGCTCCAAGAACGCGGACGGTGCAGGCGGGGATAGTGTTGACTTCACCAAAGGGCGACAAGCTCCGCTACATCCTCCGCCTCGAATTCACGCCCTGCACCAACAACATGGCTGAATACGAGGCCCTACTCCACGGCATGCGAGCCGCCAAGGAGATGAACGTCAATCGCCTTCGATGCTATGGAGATTCCGACCTCGTTGCGGGGCAAGTCGCCGGCACCTGCGACGCCATCTCCCCTACCATGGCGGCGTACCGCCAAGAGGTGGACAAGTTGGGCGGCCACTTCACCGGCTACTCTGTCGAGTGGATCGACAGGCGAAAAAACGAGGAGGCCGACGCCCTCTCTCGCATTTGTTCGGCTCGACTCGCACCACCCGCCGGCGTGTTCCTCGACACAATCTCCAAACCATCAGTCTCTCCCCCGAGGGAGATCGACATCGGAGTCCCACTCCAACCAGAGGCAGCCTTGGTCGCACTCATCGCCGAGCCAGACGACTGGACCAAGCCCTACATCGCCTACCTGGAAGCCGGCACCCTGCCAGCAGACGAGACAGACGCTCGAATGATCGCTCGCCGATGCAAGTCTTACACCATCATCGACGGCGAGCTACACAAGCGCAGCGTCACCGGCGTGTTCCAACGTTGCGTCCAACCGGCTGAAGGACGCAAAATCCTCCACGACATTCACTCGGTGATCATGCGGCCACGCCGCCGCTTCGCCCCTGGTCGCCAAGGCTATGCGACACGGCTTCTACTGGCCCACCGCTGCGCCCGCCGTCGACATCGTCCAGCGATGCGCGGTGCCGAAATCGCCAATCAAGCGCTGCGTCGAGCTCGGCTCAAAACGATCCCCATCACTTGGCCATTCGCCGTATGGGGCATGGACATGGTGGGCCCCTTCAAGAAAGCCCCCTCCGGCTACACCCACTTGCTAGTCGTCGTCGACAAATTCACCAAGTGGGTGGAGGCCGATCGAGCCGACGGGAAGACCGCCACTAAATTCCTAAGCGAGCTCATATATCGCTACGGGTTCCCAAATAGTATCATCACGGACAACGGCACAAACTTTGCCAAGGGAGCAATGGCCGAATTCTGCGAAGAGCACCACATCCGGCTCGATCTCGCGTCAGTCGCCCACCCGGAATCCAACGGCCAGGCGGAACGAGCCAACCAAAGCATCCTCCACGGCCTGAAGCCGCGACTCCAAGTACCACTCGAGCGCACCGCTGGGTGCTGGGTCGAAGAGTTGCCCTCCGTTATCCGGGAATCCGCACCTCGGTTAATGATCGGGATTCACCCTTCTTCATGGTCTACTGGCGCAAGCGGTCATGCCCACCGACCTCGAACACGACTTCGCGCGGGTCGTCCATTATACGGAGGCCGCAAACGAGCTGGCCCGCCAAGATGGGCTCGACCAGCTCGACGAAGCACGCGACCTCGCTCGGTCACGCACCGCCATCTACCAACAAGGACTCCGCCGCTACCACAGCCGACGGGTGAAAACCCGCACCTTCCAGGAAGGCGACCTGGTGTTACGCCTCATCCAGGACAAGAAGGGCATGCACAAGCTCTCCCCCCCGTGGGAGGGCCCGTTCGCTATCGGGCGCGTACTCGGCAACGACGCTTACTACCTCATCGACGTCCGCGGGGACGGCGAGCTCGACGTCAAGCGACCATGGAACGTAAACCTCCTCCGGAAGTTCTACTCTTAGAACCCCACACATGTACTCTCCAGTCGCTATGAAATAAAAGAAACTGGTACCGCAAATTGCGCCTACTCTCCATGACTTGTGCCACTCGCACTCGTAATAACAGCGGTATGCTAAAATGCAGAAGTCAACCTTTGGTACGGCGATCGGCACGGCTAAGTAGTGCGGTGTAAGAGAACTGAATCACTTCAGGTCTTGCATCGTCCACGAAAAACGCCAACCCGGAGCCCCATCGGAGTCGCCTAGCTCGACTGGCTTTACGAGCCAAGACAACTGCCCTCGCTCCTCACAGCGACCTTGGTCTTCCGCGTCCTCAGCTTAGTGACTCGAACGGCTAAGTACCACGCTCGGGGACTGAATACCAGTTCATCGCGATCGGTCAGGGAAAACGCCAAGTAAGAGAGCATGCCCAGGACTCGCCATGCGACTGACCCCACGGGCCAGGCAGGAGTGACGCGCTCACGACAACGCGCTAAGTCCTCAACCACCCTCGAGTCGCGCCTAGAACTACCAAGTACCACGCTCGGGGACTCGGCCACCACCCCGTTCACGTCGGGGAAAACGGTAAAGTCTGAGCACTCAAGGAGTCGCTTTGCGGTCGCTCTCGAGCTCGGGCGAGTCGACCAAATCAACAGAACACATGATAACAACACACACCATATACGAGGTAAACCCCACAAAAGGCGGGGCGCTGGGGACTCGTTCAAAATCAATCCAAATCACACAAACGAATAGCAAAATGGATACGACGTCCCATTCAATCGCATCGCATTGTCTTATGTTACAAAATATGCCGCATGGCGAATCTGCTAACACTTCAAAGGCAAACTACCCTACTGCAGGCTTGGATGACGACTCGCCAAGATCACGGCGATTCGGATGAACGCGGTGTACGGGTTTGATGGATACGTCGTCGATTCACCGCCATCGCCCGGCGAAAAGCTGCTCGACCTTGAAGTCACGATGCGGCTCGGGTCATTCGCCGACGACCGCCTCTCGATAGGGAAGGAGCCCGCCGCCCGACACGCCCGAGTACTTGGCACGCCCGCAACTTGAGAACCTCGGACGGATCCACGCCCGATCGACGATGGATACCCACTCGTCACATCGTCAACGCCGAAATCTTGAGGGTGGGCGAGTCCGAGACTCGATCTTGTCGGCGCTCACGCCCGAAACGCCGCGTCATGAACTCGACGACGCGGGTGCCTTCTCCAAATATTCCACACCTCAACAAGGTCGGGAATAACCTCCGTGGGAGATATTTCTTGAAGGCGGCGGATGCGTCGCCCGGCAATCGCCGAGTCGACGAGCATGCTTACGCATCGCCTCGCGTCAGCGAGCTTCGCTTCTTCTTGGCTACCAATAACGACCTGCGAGAAGGAGACAATGATGAGTACCGGACACCACAAAACTACAACTAACGAAGGAAGATGCACTCACCAAGCAACGGCGGGCGAGTCCGTGATGAAGCATCAAGCGATGTGTGGTCGCCCGAAGCCCAATAAGGACTTCCGACACCTTGCGGTCCTCCTCATGCCGCAATGGCGGCCTTAGCTCGCCTGGGTCCGCCGAGCTTGCTTCTTCTCTCGCCTCCCGCAGTTCGCGCTCGAGGTCGGTGACCCGCTGTTTAGCAGCACACAGGCGATCGCCGCCACCAACTCAGCAGGGACAAGCTCTGGCGAAGCTTCCTCGCCGCAGCAACGACTGAAGCTCTTTGTTCGCCTCTTGGATGGTGGCCAGCTCCTTCTCAACACGCTGTTTATGTGCCAATCGGTCGCCGACTCAAGCTGCAGACCGCATCATCAAAAAGTAAGTAAAACGAAATTCTAAGTGCCCACCGCTAAATTTAGCGGCGCGCACTCGGGACCGGCGATCAAGAAATTCCTAAGTGCTCACCCGCTAAATTTAGCGCGTGCGCACAGGGACTGGCGATCAGAAAATTCCTAAGTACCCACCGCTAAAATTTAGCGTGCGCTCGGGACGGATGCGAAAGTAAAACGAAATTATAAGAATCAAGCGCTGCAAAGCACCGACCTGATCCTCGGGGTGGAGATACGGATGGCTGCACCAAGCATGCCATGGAGTTGTATTGCGTCCACGCATAGCAGCGCCGGCGTGTGCCGCGGCGCTGGTCGACTTCAGCATCGGCGGTCCCGGAAGCGAGCTCGGGCGACCCGCTCGCCGTGGCCGCCTTGGTCACGGCGGGAAGGTAGCGATCGAGGCACCCGCTCAAAAGGAAGTCGCTTCCTCCGGTCTAGGAAACGCCCTCCGCCGACGGCGGTTGCTTCCGCGGGTCCGGCCGGTGCGACCGCCGTGTCGTCAGAGACAGTGACGATGTCGTCGCCCTTGGCCTTCTTGCTGCCCTCCGCTGAGGCGACGACCTCGTCCGCTTTCCTCTTACGGGAAGGATCCTCCTCGCTAGCGGCGGAGGGTACCTGAGCCACGGTCGGGTGGCCCATCTTTTTCACTCCGGTCCTGCATATCAATCGAATCAATAAAGACAGTCGAAATAGGTATGAAAAGTAGGGAAGGGTGAACGCATTCACTTGGCGACTGGGATGAAACGTAGCCCTGTACGAAGGCCGGCCGGTTTTTCCAGTTCGGGGCCCAGTTGGCGACTGAGCCCCAGTTCCAGGACGTCGTGTGCCCAAGACACGGACGGCTTCTTCGTCGTTGAGGCCGCAGCTGGCGCCTCAGGACACCTCGGCGAGGCTTCCTCGCGGTGGAGCCATCGGCGGAGCCTCCTTTGGCGAGACCGCCACACTGAACCTCCTGCGGTAATCGCGCGTGAGCCTTCCCTAGCCCAGACCAGCGAATGGCGGAGGCATCGAGGCCAGCGGCACTTCCACGGTCGGCGTGTCTAGCCTTGGTTGTCGCTGGGCGCGTCACCGTTAGCTGGGAGCATCGGGCTGCTCGTCGAGTCGCGGCGAGGCCATCTGGGCGTTTCGTTTCCTCTTCGAGGGGCCCTCGCCTCCTTTCCTTCTTCTTCTTCTTGAAGGAGTGGCTGGCGAGGTGGTTTCGGGAGCTCGTCATCGTCCTCATGACGCTCGAGGCTTCTGCTCGCTTCGATTTCGCGCTGACGTTGCCCGCGGGTTTTTCGGACCAGCGGGGCGATTTCCTCTTCGGACTCGACCTCGTCGTCCTCGTTGCCCCTCGCGGGTGGCGGTCGCTTTCTGGGCGGATGGCCCGGGCTCATCATCGGAAGGTGGGAGCCATCCTTCCACCACTTGGAATAGCTGCAATGAATACAAAAGCAATCGAATTACATGCATTGCGCTGCATCGCGAACAAGGTAAAGAACTTACCGTTGGGCGGACGCTTCGGTGTGAGCGCGACCGGCCGCATCCGTGTACACCGCTGGGTGATCTTCTTCAACGCTGGGAGATAATCCTCCAGCTTCCACTCGTCGAGGCAGGCCTTCGTCGAGTCTCCCCGGCCCGTGTACTGATACATGTAGTGGTCGCGTTGGGCGAGTGGAACGAGCCGTCGCCCAAGCCAGCAATTGTACAAGTTTATCGTCTGGAGGCCCTTCTTTTTCAGACCACGGATGGCCTGGAGCATCTCGTCAACGACCATCCGCTGGTCGTCGGGGAGCTTGCCGACTTGGAGATGGCGTGGCTCGGAATGATCGGCCGAGTACCGCGGGATCGCCACCTCGTCCTCTGGGGTCGCCTCAGCCACGTAGAACCATGACTTCTTCCAGTCGCTCGCTGCCTTGGCGGGTAGCATCAGATCGAAGAAAGAAGCCTTGGACTTGAGTTGGAACGTCAAGCCGCCCGCGGCTAGCATTGGGCCGCCTGCTTCCTCGCGGCTGATCCGTCCATGGAACAGATCCTGCCACAAGGGAAAGTAGGGCCGGCAGCCCAAGTAGCACTCGCGGAACGCCACGAAGATGGCGAGCTGCTCAATGCTGTGGGGACCCAGATCTGAAGGCTGGATCCCGTAGTAGGCGCAGAAACGCCGGAAAAACAAAGACGTGGGAAACCCTAGCCCCCGCTCGAGATGACTGGTGAAACAGATGAATTCCCTCTCTCACGGGTTTGGGGTCGTTTCTCCGGCTGCGGGGATACGCCAACAATGGCTCAGGATTCCAGCCTCCTCGAAGAAGCCACCGCGCCCTTGTGCACTTGGACCTGCCCATGGTTCGTGGAAAGGGCCATGGCCGAGAGGTTGGTTGGAGATCGGAGGATTTGGTCGATTGGATCGCGGAGCAAAGGAAGGAAAATCTGCGCTCGGAAGAAGTGGTGGGCGGTTGGCTCTGCGATTGCCTACCATTCCTCTTATATAGCGGGAGTTACCGCCAAATCGAGGCCCGTTACATACGATGATTACGCCAAAAGTTACCGTTGGATTACCCCAACGGCTAGTTTGACCACCCCTGACGGTCCAACTCCAGTCATTCGGCTCGCTAGGAGCCCGCCGACGATTCGACTGGATGCCTACTCAAGCCATTATACTCCGGCGCCAAGAGCCACGCCAATCGGCGGCGGCCTCGGGACTCTTGATGGGGATACGCCTCTTGGGGTATACTCGGCGGGACGTTCCGGAGCCCTGGCTGGCGAGTGGGCTGCGAGCGGCAGTGGATTGAAGCCCAAAAGGTACCGAGCGATCGAAGCTAAAGGCCCAAAGTAGTAGATAGGCCCAGTCGGATTGGGTTAAGCGACTCAAGTCAGAACGAATCGGTTGAGATATGTAAACCCTAGGGAGGTGAGCCTATATAAACCTCCCTATGGGGGTAGAGACACGTTCCTAAAACACCTAAGCGACTCGCAGCCGCTTAGGCTCGCCCATTGTAACACCTCCCTAATACAATCTAGCAGGAGTAGGTCTTTACCCTCCGGGGGGCCGAACCTGGGTAAACCCTGTGTCTTTGCCCTCATCTCGCACCGCAGATGGCTGGCCGCCCTTGCCCCTCGTTCTACTACTCGCTGCCGATTGCAGCGTCTGCCGTGACCATTCCCACGACAGGCAACAACCCGCGCCTCACGTACCCGCCACCGCCTCCGCCAGTCTCCCATGGTCGAGGGAGCTCCTGGATCCCGCGGCATCAGGATCACGTTCGTCGATATCCGCTCCAGCGACACCCTCTCCTCGCTTCTCCCCGCAGCTCGCTCCCGTCAAGGACAAGACCGAGGAGGCGCCGCACGCGACGCCGCGCACACGGTCACGCTCCGGCGGCATCAACGAGCGGCGCCCACCATCGCTACCGTGCGGTAGCCTCTGCATCTTCAGGCCCAACAGGGAGCCCGACGCCGACGGCTCTTCAGCAAGGAAGCCAAAGCCGGAGCAGGAGTGGTCGCTGCCGCGCAACTACCTGCAGAGCGCGCTGAAGGTGGAGGCGTTGGACCACCCCTAGGACTCCCCATGTCTGAAGATGGCCGATCTGGTCTCCTTCAATGACCTGTCATCGGCTACCTCCGGAGCACGCTGAAGGTGGAGGCACGTAACGTCCTGCCACGCGACTACCTGCGGAGCGCGCTGAAGGTGGAGGCACATGAGGACTCAGAGGACTCCCCCTTCTTGAAGATGGTCGAGCTGGCCTCCTTCAATGACCTGTTGTCGGCGTCCCTCAAGTTCGCGCTTGATTCGTGTGAGGACGAGGCGAAGCGAGAGGAGGCGGAGCGCCAGTACCGGTTCATGGAGCACGCTGCACGCCGTCGGGCCCGCCTCAACCACGACATCATCATCCTCGACGACAACGACAAGGAGGCCGAACCGATCCAGCCATGGTGTGGCGGCGATCCTGGGCAGGGCTGTTGCCGCCCACCAAAGGACGAGCCATGAGCGACGATAATGACAGCGACTACACGTCGTTGTACCGCCACCTCAGCATGAACTAGCCGTTTTAGTTTATTTTTGTTAAATCTTGTATAAACTCACCTGAATTGCGCGGCTGGGAAACCCCCATCTCTCCCCCAAAGGGCACATATGTGCCGGCAAATCACATGGGGCGCCAATGATCTCGAGATGCTCTAAGCCACATCATTAGAGTAAGATGTCTATGTCCACTTGAATTTTAAGGAATTAGAAAGACATTTTGATGGAACTGTGTTTTACATTTCAAAACCAAAAAAAGAGTATTATTTGTGCAACACTAGATATTTTGCCGGGTATCATATTATTTTTGGGGGCCTTCATCCTTTGACTTTCACTTTTAGTTTTTCTCTTCTTTGACCTTTTCATTATGGTTTGTTCGTTGGATTTAGGTTAACTATGATAATTTGTCACGTTGAGGCCGTGTGGGACTAGACGGGCCCCACATATATTAGTTATTCCCTCCACATACTATCTTTGGCAATATAGCTTTCATATGATGTGTCTCTCTTTAGTCAGTATCAAAACATATTTTGCGCCTCAGTTCAGTATTTACTCGTACTGTGCGACTTCCATGTCGCGCAAGGTATATTTAGTGGTTGCACCTACTTGTTTGATGTTGCACTAATCTCTTTGTCAAGGTAACTTTTGTGAGAGTTGCACAAATATGGCCAGGTCCCATTTTGTAATCGACTCGGTGCATAATTACGGTCTTGTTTTAAATGATGCCAACAATCAGGATTTGGACATAGGCTTAATAACCACTGTAATTTGAAACTCATGTATCTCTTAAACAATATATATTCACGCTGCAAGAATCGTCTTTAGAAAGAATAAAGAGAGATCAAAGCAGCGTGTGGGCGTCGTCATGCGCGCTTTGGCTTTGGCAAAGGAAAATTGGTAGCAAGCAGCAAAGGATACACTAACAACATGAATGGAACAAGAATTGTGATAACAGCTCACAATAAGACATGCCAATAAAAGAATATTTGTTTTTCTACAAACATTGTCGACATAGAACTAAACTATCAAATATTTTCAAATAACCGAGATAGATCGGTGAAATTAGAAATAAAGTGCTACAGAGTTGATCAGATATGAAGCCAGCAGTGAGTTCCTAACGATCTAAATCCAAACACGTTATAAGATAATTCAATCTCCAAGGAACAAAAATAGAGGTGATATGTATTATACAAAATAAAGGGAAATATTAGTTAAAACAATGCCACCTTACAATTACAACACAAAGATTTTTTTGATGTTGCACTGAGCTTTTTTTCCTTTCATCATGGTAGTCTAACTTAAGTGTTACACAAATATGATCGGACACCATATTATTATTATCTAATTTTTTGGCCTTCATCCTTTGCCTTTCAGCCTTAATTTCCCCTTCTTTGATTGACCATGGTTAGTTTCTTACAAGATGAGCAAAATCTTCATTAGCGCAAATGCTATTTTTGTACTATTATAAGCTGTTCTCGTTTACGGCCTTGTTGAAAAAGGAAGGTTCAGTTTAGCATGTACTCCCTCCGTTTCCAAAATATAAGATGTTTTAGCTTTGTAAAGCAAATGTATCTAGACTTTTTTTAGTATAAGGTTCATTCAGGTTTGGAGTGAATCTACATACACGTAAAAATGTCTAGATTCATTTTCTTCACAAAACTAAAACATCTTATATTTTAAAACGGAGGGAGTAGAAAGAACTCAATCACCTGGCCCATGCCTGACAAATCCCTAGGTGTATCTTTCTCTCCGTATTACTTATCCACGGGACAGTAGACAACCTGTATTCATTACCGTACAGCAATCATCTCTGAGCACAAACTACTAGTACTAGGAAAATTCACAAGGCTGTAAGAATCATGTCTAGGAAGAAGAGAGAGAGAGAGAGAGAGAGAGAGAGAGAGAGCGCAAAGCAGCATGTGGGTGTCATCATGCGCGCTTTTGCTTTGGTAAAGAGAAATGTGGCACCGAGCAGCAAAGGATCCACAGCCAGGGAAGCAGTATAGGGAGACAACAAGCAAATAATCGATCATAGACGCTTTGGCCAAACCCCAGGCGGACCATATTTTGCTCCTGCACATTCTGCACATCTGCTCTGATCTTAGAGTCATACTAGAAGTAGTAGAAGCAGAAGCAGATTGCGGTGCTCCCAACTGTTGAATTCAAGCTGCGGCTACCTATTGGTATTGTTGAGGTATGTACGCACTTTTTGGTGTAAGAAACTTGTTCGGCTTCCTTGGCGTCCTCAAATCTTGTTATGCAGAACCCATCGTAAAATCATACTAGTAGAATGAAACAGAACTTGTTTATTTCATTTTTTTTCTTCGAAATGGGATAGTCCTCGGTCTCTGCATCAATTGATGCATACAGCCTTTTTATTACAAGTTTCAAAAGTCTCTCATAAAAGAGAGTAAAGCGTTAATTATTACAAAATTCAGGGATCACTCAAAGTAGCTACAAAAATGAGCCACTTAAAATAGAAAATCAAAGGTCGTTTAAGCAACATCTAGCCTATTAGAATGCCGCCACCCAACTTGGTTGTAGATATCCCGTAGGACCGTCTCCAGACAGCTGCACCCAAAATCCGTAGGGCCCCGCTGGTCCTCTAGGAGTAGATAGGACCACAAATGGATCCAGTATATAGATCTGCGAATAACCTGCATAAAGTTGATCGTTCCAGATTTGTTAAAGATCAAATCATTCCTAGAATTCCAAATAGATCATAACATAGCACATACTCCAACACAGATTCTATCTTTGTCACATTTTGCAACTCCGTTTAGCCAATTTCCAAACATATTTGTTACATTGGTCTGAGGTGCAAGATTAACAGTGAACTCAACAAGTCTCCAAACAAGACGAATAAAGGGACAAACAAAAAAAAATGGTGTATAGATTCCGGTGAATCACAGAAACAACATTTGTTGCAACCATTCCAATTACACTTAGCTAAGTTGTCTTTTGTTAACAAAACTTTTCGATAAAAAAACCACATAAAAATCTTAATTTTTAGTGGCACTTTCATTCTCCAAATATAACGCCGAAGAAACTTTGTGTGACCATTCAAGAAATCCACATACATTGATTTGACTGTAAATAGTCCCGAAGTTGTTAACTTCCATACGAACGAATCAGATTCGGATGTAAGACGTACTCCCATCAAATGTTGTACTAATTGTAGCCACCTATTCCATCTATTTCCAATTAGAGTTCTTCTGAATTCGATATTGAGAGGTGCTTTGCTAACACTTGTGCAACCGTAACGTTTTTACGACGTACAATGTTGTAAAGGGACAGATATTGATTATCTAGAGGTTTATTCCCTAACCAAGTATCCTCCCAAAATCGTGTCTTTAAGCCATCCCCAACGACGAAAGAGCCTCTCTCAAAGAAGTCATCCTTAACTCCCATAAGCCCTTTCCAAACAGGAGAATCAGTGGGTTTAACAGTAACTTGGGAAAGCGTTTTATTCCTAATATACTTATTATGTAGTAATTCTTGCCACATACCCTCTTCATTCATTATCTTAAACAACCATTTTCTCAACAAACATTTGTTTTTAAGCTCCAATACTTCCACCCCCAAACCACCTTGATCTTTAGGTCGACAAATAATATTACATCTAGTTAACCGATATTTCTTTTTCAGTTCGTCGCTCTGCCAAAAAAAGCGAGAGCAATAATAATCTAATCTTTTCCTAACCCCTTTTGGTATCTCTAGAAAAGATAACATAAACATCGGTAAACTAGTGAGAACTGAATTAATAAGAGTAAGTCTATCCCCGTATGACAGAAACTTTCCTTGCCAACATCCGAGCTTCCCTTCAAAACGATCTTCTACCGGCTTCCATTCACTATTCAATAATCTTCTATAATGGATGGGGATACCGAGGTATTTGAAAGGAAGAGAACCACTCTCACAGCCGAAGATCTGTTTATAATGGTTCTCCTCCTCTTTCGCCTTTCCAAAACAGAAGATTTCACTCTCATGAAAATTAATCTTTAGTCCAGACAATTGTTCAAATATGCATAAAATCAGTTTCATGTTGACCGCTTTGTCAAAGTCATGTTCCATGAATAAGATTGTGCCGTCTGCGTATTGTAAAATGAATACTCCTCCCTCAACTAGATGAGGTACGAGTCTACCAATCTGAGCATCTCCTTTTGCCCTAGCAATGAGAACGGCCAACATGTCAGCCACAATGTTAAAAAGGACAGGATACAGAGGATCGCCTTGTCTCAAACCCTTTCTAGTTTGGAAGTAATGGCCAATATCATCATTGACCCTTATTCCAACACTTCCACCTTGCACAAAACGTGTAATCAACTCACACCAGTCTTGATCAAACCCTTCCATTCGCATAGCTTGTTGCAAAAAGTGCCATTTCACCTTATCATATGCCTTCTCAAAATCGATTTTGAAAAGTACTCCATCCAATTTCTTCCGATGAAGTTCATGGATGTTCTCATGAAGTATGACAACACCTTCTAAAAGATTGCGTCCGGGCATAAAGGCTGTTTGAGTAGGTTTTATTACTTTGTGAGCAATAATAGTAACCCTGTTTGTACTAACTTTAGTGAATATTTTAAAACTCACATTAAGAAGACAAATTGGTCTATATTGTTGGATTTGTATTGCATTTTCTTTTTTGCGGAGAAGCGTTATCACCCCAAAGTTTAGTTTGTACAAAGGGAGATCTTGCGGTGACCCAGCATATCACTGCATGATGTAGTACACTATAGTCATTAACATAACACCAATAAAACACCGTTCACTAGTATTATATCCCTCAGAGTGGTACAACAGAAACACAACAGGTCCAAGACATGAATATAGGTTACAACACAACTCTTTACACAAGATCCAGAGAACACTCTAGGTTAAAGATAGAGAAAGAAACTTCTTACAAAGAAGAATTATAAATAATCAACTCAAATCTAGTATACTAATAGACTAGTATCTAAACTATTGAGGCTTGCATTGCTGCTATTGCAATACTCTACAGAAGTAGTTTCTATGGCTAGAGGTTCTATTCTTATCTCATCAGCAACTTCATCTTCACTTGAGTTGGTGTATATGTTGACTTTCTTGACTTCATTGAAGAGATTTATCTTTTGATGATGATTCCTGGAGCAGGACTTGATGTAGACATCGTCTGTACTGGCTTTAGAACCTAGCAAGGGTTAAGAAGATACGTTGAGTACGAGCGTACTCAGCAAGTTCACTAGAAAAGGAGTGTTTGATGCACTATATCTATAGCCACAGACCGTAGGTCATAGGCAATGCAAGTTTTCATAAACATTTCTTCAAAGGTTGATTTTATTCTAAAAAGCTATGTCCGTCAGCCTTCACGGGTTTACCAGAACTTTCATGGAGTTCCTTTCCCGCCACTTTCGTAGCTCCTTCCTGGAACAGGGAGTAACAAGTTACAGTTCTTACATTCTGCAGAGGTGCGTTACTGTACCCATGAGAGACCTTAGCCTTGTTGCACAACCAAGTCATGACCTTGTCCATACTTCCTTGGTATGGGGCCCAGTCTAAGATCCAAGCCAATCACTGCCCTCTTCGCGACCCCATATGTCTACGCGATCCTTCGGGGCCGGCTCACCTCCGTTAAGCCTCCTTTAGGGCAGGCTAAAATCCTGATGAGTTCCCGAAGACTCTATGACCTGGTGATGCCCGGACGAGTACCATTTACATGGACTATATCCCCAAACACCATTCATAGATAATCTAGACACCAAAAGTGTGGGGTGTAAGGGTGTCCACCCATATGTTGGATCCGCACAAGGAATCATAACGTCACGTTAAGGTCATCTTGCCTCCATACGAGAGGAAAAGGATACATTTGACTTCTCCATCCCATTCCAAATCTCATGGTCAACGCGTAATATACGGCGCAAGAATCATTGGCGACATTAGTTGTTAAGTCCTAGGTGTTATATTCCCGAGTAGTGGTATTCCAACTACCATGTTTAATAGATTAGCTGATCACCCTGGATCAGTAACCAATAGTTCACATTATTATCAAAAATAACGTTTTCTGACCTTTTTGAAATGCAGGTGATGACAACACTGGATTTGCAAAATACTTTACAGAAAATAATCAAAGGACATGAGCAAGTGTGAACTTGCCTTTTGTGATTACAAGATTATGCACTCACGGTCTTCAAGACAATATAAGATCCACTATCTGAAATCAGCATCATTGGTCCGGTAAGGACTAATGTTTAAAGAAGCAAGATGCTTTTATGCATAAGTAATGTAATGCAATTGATAAACGCGAATCCCGGGGATAATGTTGTTCTAGGGTTTGGAAACTTGAAATGGTTCCTGTTAGAATTTGTTATCCTTTTAGATAAGTTTCATATTTGTGCTTCTTATTAAGGCTTGTGATTGTGTGTAAAACAACATGTAATTATAATATCATAAAACAATGAGATACACACAAATGTGAAATGCTACTCAAGATTGCTTATACTATAATTGTTTAACTTCCAATTTTTACTTTACAAGTAATGTCATTTATAAAGGACTTAAGTGTTATCAATCCAAAGTATATAAGTAAAGTATAAAGTAATGTGATTATTATTAATTGTCATATGTTGACTAAAGTGGCAAAATGAATAACTTTTGAAGAAAATATTTTTTTATTTAACTAAGCAAAAGTATTTAACCTTAAGTTAACATTATTAGGTGTTCTTAATAGTTACAGTCCTTGAGTAAGAAAGAATTACTCCATTTGAATAATGACATCATTAGTATTTGAGACTTATCTATCTTGGTTTTTAACTTGGTTAGTTTGGTATTGAGATGCACTAGGTCTTAATTGAAACAGACCAAAGTAAACTATAAAACACATAATGCAGTTTTTATCATAATATTTAAAGTATTGTAGACTAAAGTTAACTTTAAATACATAGATGTATTTAGGTTATATTGCTTATGATATTTCTATCTTGTTCACTTTATAAGGTTTCTTAAAGTTACATAAGAACAGTATTACTTATATTTGAGTAGTCGTTTCTTAATTTTATAATGTAATAGAAGCTTTTATCTCCTTATAAAGGTGTAGTTATGATTTGTGAATAAGTAAATAAGGTTATTTACTACTTATGGATTTTTCTCTGGATTAAGTCCATTATAAAGTTGTGAGTGAAACAATGGTAAAATATTTTACTTGGTTAAAATACCATTCTTGAAGATTTTATATTTGTTAAAGATCTTTTTAGAAAATAAATTACACATATGGTTGAAGGATAATTCAATAAAATTGTACTTAAAATGTGTTAGACCAATTTGACTTTATATTATAAATATTTTAGACTAGTATTACTTATTAGACCTAGATTGGCAATTTTTTAGGAATATTAGCAAATTTTATTTACCATTATATGAATTATCAATTAAGGAAATAAGTTTAAATTCAAGTTATTAAGTTGTTTAAATTTTATTTAACTCAAAAGTGTAATATTATATTTTTAACATGTAGATATTATTTTTGTGATCATTTTGGTATATTACATTTATTTTTGTGATTCAAAAATAATAAGATATGATTTTTATAAGATTTATTACTTTATAAATACTTAATAAATAACAAATATTTAATTAAGTGAAATAATAATGCATGATTACAGTTTTAAAGTATTGTTTTTTATTTTTTAAGATTTGTGGTATTTTATTTATATTTTTAATATTTTCGAATATTAAAATATGAATTATCTAAGTTTTATTACTGATGAAACTTTTATTAAATAATATTTATTTAAGTAATTATCATAATAATATTTGATAATAGTTTTAAGTTGTAGATTTTATTTTTCTGAAATTTTTCATATATTATACATATTTTTCTGAATTACAAAACTAAAGTTATTGAATTTACAAGATTTAATCATTTTATTTCATTTCTAGAATATTGATATTTGAATTTATATTGTTTTAATTATTTCCTAAACAGGCACTGACTTTTTTATACCGCAAACACACCTAGCCCTAGTCACTGACCATTGGGCCCTAGGCCATGTCACACTCCACCTCAGCGAAGACTGGTCAACCCTGCAGACACGATGCAAGCATGGCGTCGCCATGACGTCATCTCGCCGGTGATGGTTAGATGGCTAGCAGCGGCGGCGATCCAGTGAAGTTTGGCAAACGCGGTTATTACAGTTCGAAAGAGCACACTACAGTGAACCTATTAGCAGCGGCGCCGCTCCTATTTGGTCGCCAGAACATGGTCGGCGACGAGCTTTGCAGCGACGGACGTCGATCTATGGCGACAGAACAATAACAGAAGCAAAGGAGGGGTTTGAGAGGATGATAGGATTCGCTGGCTCACCACGAACGCGTAGAGGTGGTCGATGTGGATAGGGGAGGTCGTAGTCGCCGACAGTTCCGTGACGGAGCACGACCGGAGCTCGGGAAGATGACCTCGTGGCGTCGATTCCCGGCGCCCCCCTTCGATTCCTTTGACTAGGAGGCTTAGGGGAACAAGGCTAAGCCGTGTGCTTGATCAACGGAGCACGGGGAAGCTCAGAACGGTGGCATCTCGAAGCTAGGGTTTCAACCAGAGGGGAAATTTTGGAGGAACAAAAAGAAAGAGGAAGAAATGGGGATAGGGATGATGCAAGGTGTCGCGGTGGCCTTCTTATCCTCCTCTGGGACGGCGGCGGGCATCTCGACGCACAACTGACGATGACGACGGCATCGGGCGGCGGCAGACTCCTCCAGCGAGCTTCTTGTGACGCACGAGGAAGACGATGACATCATTTCGCGAAAAACCCCCTGGCATTCTTCGGATTCACTCCGCATTCCCTCCACGACCCCACTAGTAAGCCAGAGAGAAAGATAGGCTGGGCTAGTTGTTGGGCTGCTTCTGGGCCGTAGCAAAGCGAGCGGAACGTGTCTTCTGCTGCACGTGAGCGTTTGGTAGAGGGGTGAAGCAATGGGCTTTGGGCCAGCTTCTGTACTGAGTCCATTTTTTATTCTTTTTTGTTTTCCTTTCTTGTTTTGTATTTACACTTTTGTTTTAAGATTTGTATTTTTCATTTCTTTGGAATCTTTCTTCATAGAATTTATTTTTTAAACAATTGCAGCAACAATGAATGTATTTAGAGTCATTTTGTGAGCTTTTATTATATATTGTTTAGAGTTTCTTTATTTTCTTTATATAGATCATTCTAATATTTGGTAAGGGACTTTGTTATTAATTTTCTTTTCACAATAAGCCATGGATTTATTTTAGGATATTTTCTTATTTGTTTATAAAACTTAATTCTAGTTAGCTCATAGTTTGGAGGGAAATTTTTATATAATGATCCCATACTATTATTTGATACATAAAGTCCTAGGGAATTAATATGATTAAAATTAGTCTCATGAATTTAGGAAATAACAATGTATATAATTTATTATTACTAATATAGGAGTTAGGGTTTGAGTTATAAATGTTTACCCTAGGGTTTAGGGTTCTTATTATACTTATATCTTTTATTAATATGAATAAAGATCAATGGGTAAAACATATTATATTTATGTTTGTAATCATTATTGTATCACCTTTTTAAAATAATAAGGTTATTTTCTAGAATGTCTTATGAGGAAGAATTAATTAAAATAGTTCCTAAGCACATGTGATCATGATAGTTGGAATTAACAAAGATGTGCTTAAGTGATTTGATATAGGAAAATATTCCTATGTACCATTGTGAATTTAAGATGATACATCCATCAGATGAAATGGATACTATGTTTGGTTAAAGACTTAGGGTTTAGTATTTACCAAGAATTCCTATCTTCCATAATTTACAATCATGAACTTCTAATTAAGGAATTCCTTTCCTAGATATACTACTCCTTCATATCCATCATCATGTGTTAACATGATGAGCTTTACTTCACAAGAATATTCTTATCCACCTTTAATTCTTCTAAATCCATTTATAAATCCAATGAGCTTGACACTAAAGCTTTAATAATCCTCTCATAATCATTCTAAGTTATATCAGCTACCCTACTGCTGATAATCTCCAATCCAACAAGTTGTTACTTCTAACTCCATTCATACTCTTCCTTAATCATCCCTCACCATCATTACTCCAGTAGAGTTATATATATATACATCAAATCCTACTTCACCTCAAGTGTTTGTATTTTCCAAAAGTAAACTACTAGTTCTATAATCCAATGTTGCTCTAGCATCATCTTAATCATACTATCTTGTCTCTACTTAACTCCAGTATCTAATATTTAAACTTCACATCCTATCATGGTGACTTATCATGGTTGACTTCGGATACATATCTATACTAGGGTTCAATCATGTTCTATCCACCAATGTCACTTATACATGATATAAACATTCAATCTTGGTGACTAAAGCATGATCATTATAATCCTTTGATTCTTTATGGTTTAGGTTTCTAGTTGGCTAATCAAGGTCTCATCAATACAACATTACAGTTTTATTATAATTATCTTCTGTTTATCTCTATTGGACTATGACATATTACTCATTGACCATACCTACTTGATCCAGCTATAGGATTACTCCTGGTAACTACCTTCAATACTCATCCTTGTAGCCTTCTTTGTTACCATATTGATTTGATTTCCTCCAATCACTCCCATCCTATAGATGATATCTAAAACTAGCATTACTATTTACCTATTCTTACTTCTTTCTTTATAGGCCTTAAGTGAATACTATAATAAGGAAACGAGTTGATAGGTCAAGATCGAATTGATAGGTTAAGAATTGGTGAATCAATAGTTGATTACTCAACATTGATGAACAACAAATATAAGGATAGGATTCAATAGAGATGATAAGGATTGATATGAAAAGAAATATATATGGTGAGTGATCTTGACTTTGGTTTCTTTCCTACTCAATCTCACTAGAGTTAAAGTCAGGTATTACCATGATACTCATGGTATAAGTAGATGAGATTAAAATAGATCAAGAATTTGTTGTTACATTCCTATTACTTAAGTATAACTTGGTATTCATGAGTTGTTTAATGAATACTGGGATATGACTACTTAAGGATCAAATATAAATCATTAAGTAATGTATTATGGTTTAACTTTTATTACATTTGATCTACCCTTAGATCAAATATCCCTTACCCAAAATAAGGTTTTAGCAAAGGTCATATTGAAACTTATCGCAGTCAACTTGATGATCTACTTCAATTCCATCAAGTTGAAAGAAGGTTCAATCACTTTGACAAGTTTTATTCAAAAGCGCGAAAATTATTCGGATTTTCTATGCATGAATGCAATGCACACATCTGGGTTCAGCTTATTTCTAAGCTCTAATGCTAGGATATTACAGATCTCCCCCTCTTAGTTGCAACAACAAGGCCATAAGATCATTTTTAATCACGTCCGAAAAAGTTTGATAAAACTCCGCAGGAAACCCGTCTGGTCCTAGAGCCTTATTAAGTTCCATTTGAAGAATACCATCATGTACCTCTTGCTCGGTAAAATCTACTGTTAGAATACCATTCTCCTCCGATGATAGTTGAGGTACATCATGTGTTCAAGTCTCGTCCAAAGCCAAATTGTTTTGAGACGGTTCTCCAAACAATTTCTTATAATACTCTGTTATGTATACTTTTAAATTCTCATCCCCCACAATTGTCCCCTCGTCTTGTTCTAGTTGGAAAATTTTCTTCTTACGGTGCTTACCGTTCGCTATAAGATGGAAATATTTGGTATTGTTACCCCGTTCTTGTACATGTTTCACCTTAGAGTGCTGAGCCCATTTACACTCCTCATCACGCCTTAGTTTAGAAAATTCATCGTTAGCATTTCTTAAGGCTTGCCTTTCAGAATCACTTAACGGAATAGTTTCAGCTTTTATATCATGTTCGTCAATAATATTTTTGAGCTTCTCTTTTTCTTTTCTATAAACTCCACTACGGCGTCAGGCCCATCCTCTCAAAAAATTCCTGAGGTGTCTAATTTTATTTTGCCAACGCTCAATGTTACTCCCACCTTTAGTAACAGCGTTCCATTCTCTTTTGATAACATCGTAAAAACCATTTAGTCTTAACCATGATAGTTCAAACAAGAAATTCACTTTATTACCCATATGAGCCTGATATACCGAATCAATGAGCAAAGGATTACCCATATGTTCATTTCATATAGAGTACTTCGGGGTTTATTTTTGTCCGGGAGTGCTGCTGGTATACAATGGTGAAACCAAACCTTATGGTGTTGTCGTTGTTGTTTCTCTAGGCGGTGGCGAGACATCTTCCAGTGATGGGTTAGATGGATTGATTAATTTGCTCAACTTTTCGTTCTTGGTCTTCCAAGGAGGAATTTAACATGGTTATTCCTCCTCGAAAGGTATGATATAGAACACTTGTGCATTTTGCCTGCATTATATTAAGTAACAGCAGGTGACTTTCTTTTCACCAACTATACTTTGTTTTTGGCCCAGACGTAAGCAGTCGACCTAATTGAAATGAGTATTGAAACACCCACTAGTTAGGTCCTTGACTCGCCTATTGCTCATTCATATGCTCAGATTAGTATGTTGCTCATTCGCCAACTATACTTTGTTTTTAGCCCAGATGTAAGCAGCCGATTAATTGGAATGAGTATTGAAACACCCACTAGTCAGGTCACTGACGCACCCATTGCTCATTCATATGCTCAGATTATATGTTGGTATAAATCATTTAGTAATAGTGTTGCTGCTAGCAAAGATGGTCTAACTAATTACGAAATTTTACTCCAGCACATCTTCACCAAAAATGTTGACAGCGTCCGAGAGGAGATACTCAGGTGTATTCAGAACATGGAGAACATAAAGGTCATGTATTTTCATGGATGGAGTGGACTCGGGGCGACCGCCGTTCTGAGATCCGTAGCAGAAATGATTCCATTTAGGAGAGCTATTCGGGAAATGATCCGTAGCTGAAACTTGACAGCTCGACAATGGCTGTTATAGATAAGAAGGATGAAGAGGATGACTTTCATGGAATTGCTGAAACCTCAAGGGATGAGATAATAAGCGTGTCAAGAAAAATTAATCATATTTTGAAGGATAGTAGATTTGCAATGTTTTTTCATAACGGGTGCGATGACGAGATTGAGTTAATTGATTTTGGTGTTCCTTCCTTTGGCAAGTTTGGCGACAACATTTTGGTATGGACTTGGGGAAAGAGGTTGTTGGCCATAAAAAAATGAAATACATGAAGTGCTACACAAGTTGAGGTCCACCCATATTTTGGTTTCTGACAGTACACTGAATTTAACAGGTGAACAACTTTATGCATTGTTGTGTAAAGAGGCTGCCATCATAGCTCCGGACATTGACCCAACAAGGGTCGCAAACTACTTCCTATACAAACTATTCTTG
This sequence comes from Avena longiglumis, assembly GCA_030063025.1. Lineage (NCBI taxonomy): Eukaryota > Viridiplantae > Streptophyta > Magnoliopsida > Poales > Poaceae > Avena > Avena longiglumis. The sequence continues at coordinate 525,577,649 of CP125976.1, forward strand.
ACCACCAGATTCTGTACCACCACTAAACATGATTGGGCTAATCATGCTGCCAATTGTTGGATGTGTGACTGGATGTTGCATGAGGACATAGAAACGGAGAAAAGTAATTTGTTACATAGAGAGATAAGTCTGGAGTGTGATGCTTCTTTTCTTCCTGACATGCTTGCGAAGTTAAAGAAACATTTGAAGCTTCCATTTTTAAGAGTTAAGAATGATGATGCATACGAAGAAGGACCATACCGTTGGATTTCAGTCACATCAAAGGATACAAAACTACATGGTATATAAACTATTCCTGCACAGACCTCATCATTTTTCTTGGAATTTGACATATCTAAGCCACCGCTAGCGTTGACAAATGGTTTATTTGAACATTCCGGCATCCTCGGTGTGCTAATTCTTGATTGTTGTGCTTTCAACTTTGCATCACCTCCTTTTATAAAATGCCACGGCCTGAAATTCCTTGGACTAGACAAGTGTACCGACAACAAGACGTGTGAAGTAGAGGATCATACAGAGTGGGCATGTTTGTATAGGCTGAGGGTGCTCAACTTATGCTCCAAGTATTGGAATGAAATCTTATCTCAAGACAAGATTGATCTCATGAACAATATCAGAGAGTTGAATATAGACGGATTCATGTGTTGGTAATACATAACCCGCTTACAAGGTCGGCTACCCAACCTTGAGAGGATCCGGATAGCCAAGCCAACACGTGAACCTGAGATTTCAACTGACACAAGAAACTCCTTTCTCGGCAGGACAAAGCTAGAGATACTTGATTTGTCAGGCAATATTGACATGAAGATTCTACCAAGCAGCCTATCAAAAGTGAGTAGCCTTGAGGTGCTTGTCCTCGATGGTTGCACCAAGCTTCAAGATGTTGTGCCTAATGTGCTCCCTCGCTTGCTAAGGTCATTCAGACTTGATGCCTATGGGCCATCAAGTCGACGGACACCAACCGTTGAGCAGAAACCTATGAAACATATGAGTCCATCTAGTGAACCTGATAAGAAAGGTGCCGATCATATCTATAAAATATCCCTAAAAGGTTCTACACAATTGGGTAATATTTACTTGCGTGGGTTATCAAATCTTGTCGAGCTGGACCTATCGGGAAGTGCAATCAAAGTTCTCGACTTTGAAACCATGGTGGTTGAAGTCCTGAGACTCAAACGAATATTTCTGCTAGGATGTGAGCACCTCCGTGCAATAAGATGGGGCACGATACACACTAACCTAGAGTTGTTGTGAATCGACACACGAGCTGGAACTATGCGTCCTTGGCCATCCCTTAGCCAGAATAAATCCTTCAAGTTGCGGGTGCATGCTGTTGTTGAGGATGCAAGGTTTGTTTGGTTGTCCTTAAGTTCTCCCATAAATAAAATAAAGTATGCCATCAACATTATGGATGTTTATTTTAGTATCCATGTCACATCATCCTCACCCATGCATAACGGGTCTATTCAACTCAAAGAAATTTCCAAGGAGAAGCATGTCAAGTACGGTGATCAGGTGAGCGTGCAACGGTCTGTTCCAGCTGCTAGCAAATACATCGGTGTCCTTTGCATGGTCAGCGATGCCCCGATGCAGGCTTTTCCGAATCCACCGACCATCGACTTGGAACGACATTTCGAGATCTCTGAAGGAAGCCGTGGCTGGGAGAGTCGATATTATAGGTTTGCTAACATAATGACAAATTATGCAGAGTCACTACATGTGCATGATTTCTCGGATAGTCATAGTATGCTAGGGGAGATTGGAAAACTCTCAAGCAATGCAGCATGGAGAGGTATCCCCTCCGTGGACGTTTGACTTTGGTGCACTGGAGACCTTCTGGGCATTGGATCTCCTCATGGCCCGACAGATTTGGAGTAAAGGTAGGCGCCCCCATATTTGTTCATTCAAAAACCTGCAGCACCTATATCTGAGCTCCTGTCCTAGGCTCCAGTCTGTGCTCCCCGTGTTCGTCTCTTCCATCCCCAGCCTGAAGACCCTCCATATCATCCACTGCGGCGACATCAAGCATATCTTCGTGCCAGAAAAACGCTACCCCGAGGAGATATCCACCAATGTTGTAGCGTTCCCGAAGCTAACCTCCATTTACTTGCACGACCTCCCGACGCTGCGTCAGGTATGCGAGGTGAAGACGGTGGCTCCCATACTTGAGAGCATCAAGATCAGAGGATGCTGGAGCCTGCGCCGGCTGCCAGTCGTGGAGGCCCGTGGCCCAGGCATGAAGAAGCTGACCGTCGAGATCGAGAAGGACGTCTGGGACGCCCTAGAGTGGGATGGGGTCGAGGCCGGCCACCACCCTAGCCACTTCGAGGCACCAGTGCACTCGCGCTACTACAAGAAGAAACTGCCTAGGACTTCTGTCCTCAGGTATATTATATATATATATACTCAGCTGAATATTCATATTTCTCCATCACGTGTATTGCTCACACTCGGATTTAGGCTTAGGATACTCATCCTTCGTTTCTGTCTCTCACATTGCGTAGGTGATTCCTGCACTGCACTGCACTGCACTGCACTTTTTGATCTGGAGTGATGGATGCTCCTGTGGCTGTATGAGTGTGGTTTGCTCGTGTGCTTGGAAGGAGAATTCTAGCTGTGATGCTTAAACGATCGATTGCCTTTTAACTACTATCATGTGTTGTTGTGTCAGGTGTGAGTTTAGGGTGGCTCTGGCCTCATTTGTGGATTTCAAATAAGAAGCTGTATGGTCCGTGGACCTGCGTGCGCTGGCCTAGCTGATGTGTGTTGGCTTGCGATTGAGAGTGTTTGAGATCGATGTGTGTGTGTCTCCGTGCAGCTACTTGTGTGAGTGTCTGAACTAAGAAGCAGCTCGTTGTGCGCATCGATCTTGGCGCATGTTTGTTTGATGTGGTTTTGAAATATGCAACAGCTAAATAATGTTGAATTTCGTTTAATTCTCGTCTAAACTTCTATGTGCATATATGAGTGTGGTATGAGTTGTGCTTTCGTGATTACAGTAGCTTTGGATATATAATGGTTGAGTTGTTTAGTTTGTCAGTTACACCTGGAAGTTCTGAATTGCTTAGGTGGGAGTATATTTTTCTGAATGTAGCTCAACCTGGTTGTATGTGAGCTTTGTTTTCCCTGGACCCTTTCAAATTGGAAGCTTGGTTGGCCCTCTTTCCAGTTATGTTTCAACAAAAAATAGTAACGACTTCATTGTACATTTGCATTGAGACTCCCAGGTTCACAGCTTGCTCAAATAATAACCTCAAGAAAAGACAAACATGTGGGGTGATGCTTCGAACGTAATATTGCACATCACTTAGGACCAGACTCAGATTCTGGTTAAGAACACGGTACAGTTTCTTGAGCACGTAGCAGAACACACTGGAGAAATCTTCCACGATTTACTGTCTTGAACAGGAAACAACATGATTAAATTACTCTGCTCAGAGAAAGAAAAGAGTAGCCCCTTATAGGTACAAAATCGGCAATTGTGTTGGCCTACATCCATGCTTATTAGCTAGCCCCGCCATGCCCCGCCAAGAAGACTATGTAAAGAGCCAGGCGCATAAGAATGTGCTTACCCATGAAGAGTAACACCGGACATTATCTATTTCCCTGCTTCTTGTCTTGGAAGACTTTCAGCTGCTGTTTCAGTCGCTTGGGTGTGGATAGGCTTTACGGCAGGGGCCTCGGCTGTCCTCATCGCAAGCTCTCTTTGCATTTGTATCTGCTCTCGCATTACTTTTCCCATCTCCTTCGTTTGAGCCTCTTCTTTGTCCATTTGCATGTCTGTTATCATCTGAGCATTCTTGTCAATCGGATTGAAGATCTTCTCCATGGTTGTTTCCTGATAGTTAAGATGAAGAACGAATTATGAGTTATTAATAAAACATGTGGCTGTTTCAATTTAATGCCAATTATCCTATACCTCTATATTACTGAACCAGAAACATAAACCAAAATATATACAAGTCAATTTAATTTGGGAGTTGCAGAACAAGCATGTTTCACATCAATGAAACGTGAACAAGCCACTTTATCCTTCTCCAAAGGCAAAGGCTGAAAACATGATCGCCAAACTCAGCTTCTCACTTATGAGTTATTTGTGGCCACTGCAGAACTACTGCAAATCATTATCAACAATGCATGGCAAAATAATGAGTTATCACTTCCTATTGGTCAGGCATATGGGCAGAATTACCCAATTCTTCAGTATGCAGATGACACACTTCTAATTTTGCCAGCAAATCAGGACCAACTCACTTATCTGAAGAATCTTCTTAGGGACTTCTCTAAATCAACTGGACTTCAAATAAATTATCACAAATCTTCTATGGTTCCCATTAATATGACAGCTGATAGATGCAGAACCCTTGCTGATAGTTTTGGATGTAAAGTTGAATCTCTACCCTTCACATACCTGGGACTTCCAATGGGCACCACAAAACCAAGTGTTGAATACTTATCTCCCTTGATAAGTAAGGTTGATAAAAGATTGGCAGGCATATCCAACTTACTATCACACTGCTCCAGAGTTGTTGTGATCAAGTCTGTAATATCTGCAATGCCCAACCACATTATGTGTGCTATGAAACTGCACTACTTCCATATTGACCATGTGAACAAATCTACCAGACCCTTTCTATGGCATGGCAAGGACATTGAAAAAAGGGGAAATGTCTCGTGGCATGGGACAAAGTCTGCTTATCCAAAAAGGCAGGTGGATTGGATATTTTAAACCCGAGACAACACAACAAGTCAATGATGATCAAAAACCTGTATAAATTCTTCAACTGTATGGATATCCCTTGGGTCAACCTAATCTGGCAAGCATACTACCAAAATGGCACACTGCCAGACTGCAACTCCAACAAAGGATCTTTATGGTGGAGGAATTGCCTCTCATTCCTATTGGACTTCAAGAATATGACCTCTATATCACCTGGTCAGGGAAATAGTACTCTGTTTTGGCATGATAAATGGTATGAAACTACACTATGCAACAAGTTCCCTAAACTATACTCATTTGCCAAAAAGCCAAAGATCAGAACCCATGAAGCCAAACAACTTCAGCTTGTTGGGGAGTTGCTGGATATGTTTCAGCTACCATTATCTCTTATTGCAGAAAACCAGATAAACAGTCTATCTATCATCCTACGGACTAACACCAATGATCTGGATAAGGATAAATGGACATTCCCATGGGGTGGGGATAGATTTTCAACTAAAAAGGTATATGACCTACTTATCAAATCTCCTGATGCTCCAAAGGCATTTGAATGGATGTGGAAATCACCATGTCTTCCCAAAAACAAGTTCTTCTTCTGGCTCCTCCTAAATGAAAGACTAAATACAAGAGATCTGCTAATGAGGAAAAATTTCAATATTGAAGATGGCACATGTGTCCTTTGTGAGGAAGGATCTATTGAATCTGTGGATCATCTATTCTTCAAGTGTGACATTAGTCAAAATTTCTGGTGGAAACTTGGAGAAAAATGGAACACTGACCTTCCAATAATGAGTATGATCCAAGAGGCTCATAACAGATCATCGAACCAGTTCTTTAATATCACTATGATGGCTGGATGCTAGAGCCTATGGAACCACAGTAATGACATCATTTTTGATCAGCAACTGCGCTGTATGGATAACTGCTACAGTTTATTCAAATTGTCAGTAGCTGACATTAGGCATAGAATCAGCCTACTAGAATGTGGCATCCCGCAAAACCACTACTAGAAAATCGCGTTGAATTTGTGCATTGCATCGTCATCATCATGCATTGTTTGTCTAAAACTATTTTCGCAAAGCCTGTTTTTGTTTTCTAAAACGCCCCGTCTTGTTTTCAAATTCAAACCCGGGACTCCGGATTATTTGTTTTGTCCGTTATCGGGTTGCAAAGGCCCTGTTTTAAATAAATAAAACATTTAATTATTTTAGTGGGGCAGTCGAACGGGCCGAATCGACCCGGACGACCACCCCCAGAATAAAACGGTTCGCCCGAAATCCTAAAACTACCCAGTCCTATTCTACCCACCCCTCCTCCACCTCACCCCGGCCAATCCCCACCTGACACATCACCTCTCCCCTCCCTCTACCCTATCCCACGCAGCCACCTGGCCTCTCTCCTCTCTCTCTCCCCCTCTCTCTCCCTGGGTCCCACCCCTCCCCACAGCACACACACACGCCACCGCACGCCCCACCCTGCTCATCCTGTGTAACACCCTCAGAATCGGTCCTATGCAAGTTTTAGCGAAACCCGCCAAACCCGCATAGAAACGATTCAAAGGTGCCCACCAGGCACTTTCGTGCGGGTGGAAAACGAAGTAATAACATTACACAACAGTCCTCGATGGGACCCAGTAATGATATATATATATAATGACTCCATGAGACAAGAATATAGATATAAGGTACAAAGATCCAAATCACCTTGAAAATGATAGAGCGTCCGACTACGGACAAGATGCAAATGGGGCTAAGAGCCCTGAAGAATATCCAATGGCGTCCATAACCCTGCCCAGGCCAAGCCAGAAGGGTAACCCTGCTAACGGCGACGATCTCAAAACCTGCTTAAACAAAAGGGGTGCCGACAAAGGGCAAAGGAAAAAGAGGAGCGTCAAGATCGAGGCCAAGACAGCGAGGCTAGAATTCGGTCCTCGCCTACATAGGTATGGTGGATCAAGCGCAGCGAAGATGCACTAGACAACCTATAGAGACTCGGTACAACTGGCGGTTATCGAGAGGGTAAGAAAGACCTATCCGAAGCAGCCCGATACTAACACCAAACAAACCCATCCTGGCGTTTCTCGAGACCAAACGAGGAAGTCAACCGAGGAACTCACAGCTTGGAAGTTTTACTTATTCGAGCTCGTTGCAGCAATTACTAGTCAGGTTTAGATAATCATCCTGATAAAGTAAGCAGTGGGCACTTTTAGTTAACCATTCCGTTATAGTTACCACACTTACTAATCAGATACAGATAGCATGAGATAACCCAAAACCCCAGCAGTTGTTGGTACTTTTATTTAGCCATTCCGTTGTAGTTGCAATACTTACTAGTCAGGTACAATGGCCGCAAGCGACACTCCAAACAAGAAATTGTGGGCGGTATTATTTAGCCATTCCATTATAGTGAGGCTGATTACTAGTCATTATAAAGTCAAATTTACAGCAATAAACTTTAGTTATGCTTGTCTATGATCGAGATACTGTGCTCCAAGTCGTCCATATCCATGACACGGCTTTCGAAAGTTTTACCCGCCGGGTGCACCAATAGCAACACACGATCAACCTCGAAAACCAAATCAAAACCCAACGAGGCTTTCACGATCGAGCAATCACAGATTCAGAAATATTTCTGGGGCCACCCTTAAAGTAGAACTCGCAACGGCCCGGCTCGAGACGGACTTAAGGTTGTGGGGGACGGCGTGAACGATCGGGAACCCAAAGTGTGGCTGGGCTTGTCGACACCGCGGAATCGCCACGATCCTAAACAGACAAAGGTGCCTCGCACAATCGTAAATACATAAGTAGCATGGAATAAGTACAGGATAGTAAATAAAACCTCAAACTAGTTTGTGGCCCCAAGAAATAAGACCGAATCAAGCTCGCCTCGGGGTCCCATATACCTCCCGGATGTGGATAGCGATAAATCAAGGAACAGTATCAAGTACTCGGGGTCCTATGGGACACAAGTGGGCTCGAAACCAAATATTTTCTATCACCCACCGATGCCTCTGCTTATTTCAATTTTAGTTGTTAAACAGAAATTAAAGTGAACGATAAGTAAAACTATGATCATCTCCAACATCAACATGCGGCAAAACATCAACAACTGTGGCACTTGACAACACGCAACAGCACTTGAGCAAGCGACTACGACGCGCAAGTCCAACTATCTACCAAACAACATGTAATAGAATGTGTCCAAGGCAATATAAGGCTGCCGGGGATATCACAGGTACGAAAACTAGAGCATCGCGACACAGATAGCAATGGATCAACAGGAGGGAAAAAATACTATAAAAGTAAGATAGGTAGAAAGGGAGATGCTGCTTTGAAAACATTGTCGAAGGTTCATCCAAGATCGGTAAGCTCACATCAACTCAACGGCCTTATCCGCGAAGAACCAAAACACTAGAAGAAACACCGGATGCAATATTTAATACAACGACAGAAGATCGGCATGATGCAGGTATGATGTATGGCATGGCAAAGGTGCGGTGCAATTAGGTCATATTAAGCGGAACCGGGGTCCCGACACTTAATTAGGTGGTTCATGTGGTTTAGCTACCCCGCAAATTAAATGTTGTAACATCAGGGCAAGATAAGTTACCGGTTCGCTACACAAATTTAAATGAGGCCAATATAAGGCTAGATTTGCCCGCATATGGACCCCATATTTAATTATTAGGTGAATAGGCATAAGGCCCCAAACCACATGATATGCATGCGAGAATGACAATTTAATATGCAACAAGTTTATTTAGTTGACAATTTATAAAATAGGGTTCTCGGATAAGGGTCACACATTGGGGTCTCGACGATCTTGAGGTTCCGGGGTTCGGGGTCGGTCTCTGGGTTCGGATCTGGGGTTCGGGGTTCGACGGGATCGGTCTCGACGGAAACGTTCTCGAACATCGGGGCAGATCTTGGCGTTCCGGGAAGAAGGACTTGGGTCGGTGTCGGGGCGCATCGGCTTCTTCCTGGTCGGTGCCGTTCTTGTCGCCGCGAAGGTCTTGTCGGGTCCCACGGGGCCGATCTTGCCGTTGCGAGGGTCTTGTCGGGCCCGTGTATCGGGTCGGTCTTGGCGTTCCGGCCATCTTTGGTCCTCGGATCCGAGAGGGTTCGGGGTCTTGACGGGGTTCGGGCGCGTCGGGATCGGTCTTCGGGTTCGGGATGGATCTTGCGGTTTCCATGTGGACGTTCTTGGCGTTCCATTGCGGATTTCTTGTCGTTCGTCTTTCGTCGAGGATAAACACTGGGGCGAAAATATCCAATGCTAAAACCAACTAGGACAATTGGTCGATCTTGTCGAGGCCCTGTATAGGAACCACCATCAACACCAAAAACGCTATGGCAAGGCGCAGGGCAGGGGCGACGGCAGACGCGGCCTGAGGTGGAGCACCGTAGGCGAGGCATTAAACGGAGAGAGAGGCGGCGGAGGTTGCTCGAGGCTGACGATGGCGGCGACATGGAGGGGAGGGGCCGCGGCAGCAGGAGCTCGCCAGAGGGAGCCAGTATGGGCGACGGCGACTCTGGCCGAGGCGCAGGCGGGAGAGGGGCACGGGCCGAGGCCGGGCCGGGCGAGGCGGTGGCGGCTTGCGCGGGCGCCAGGGAGCGACGGACGCCGGCGGAGGGCGGCGGGAAGCGGTAGACCGAGGAGGAGACTGCGGGCCGGGCGGCTGAGGAGGGGAACCGGCGAGCGGAGGCGGGCGCGGCAGTGGTTGAGGCGGCGGGGCAGACGGAGGGAGGAGGCGCTGGATCATGGGCCGACGTGCTCGGGCTGCTCGGGACGGCGAAGGCTTCAGAAGGCCCACGGAGAAGGAGAGAGAGGCGCGGCGAGCTCGGCGAGGCGGCCCGGGCGATGGCGGCGCCGGGAAGCGGGCGTGGCTGCGAGACTGGCCGGGAGGGAGAGGCAGAGGGTCGAGGTCGCGGGAGGTAGCGAGGCGTGGCGGCGACGAACTCGGGCCTTGGCGGCCGAGGCGGGAGTGGCGGAGCGGATGCGGCGGGAAGCTCGAGACGGGGGCAGCGCGGACATGGCTCGCTACTGGGCGAGGCGGTGGCAGACGGGAGCGCCAGGGCTGGGCGGTGGTCGGAGGCGAGGCTGCGGAGGGCGGAGCTCCCCGGGGCGGGAGAGGCGACGAGCGGAGAGGCGGGGGCTCGATGAGGCGCGGCGGGAGGTGCAGGAGAAGGGCCAGGGCGGAGCGGCGCTGCGCCGGTGAGAGGCGGGCTCGGCCACGGGGAGGTGCGGGGTGCGCTAGGGGAGAGAGAGGACCGCGTCGGGGAAGAGAGGGAGGTGGGAGCGAGCGGGGACAGGGGGTCAGGGTGGGACCGGGGGCCAGCGGGGCAGAGGGGTGGGGATCGGTGTGGTGAGCGTGTGTGTGGCCTGGGTGTGTGGGGTGTGGGCGTGGTGGTGTGAGTGGGTTGAGTGGGGCCGGTTGGTGGGGGTGGTGATTGGGAGAGAGAAAAGGGAGGGAGAGAGAGTTGGGGTGTGAGGTGGCAGTTTGGGGTTGGTTAGGGAAGGAGAGGTGAGGTGTCGGGAGGCCATTGGTGGGGTGGGGTGGCTGGTTGGGGGGTAGATTAGGTGTAGGTAGCTGTAGGATTTTAGGTGGAACGATTTTAGGTTCTGGGGGTGGTCGTTCGGGTCGGGTCGGCCCGTTCGACTGCCCCCACTAAAATAATTAAAACTTTTATTTATTTTAAATGCAACTTTTTGCAAACCGATAGTAGACAACAAAATAATCCGGAGACCCAGGTTTGGCGTTTGAATAAAAGACGGGGCGTTTAGAAAACATGAACCGGTTTTTCCGAAAATAATTTTATGCAAGCAAATGCAAGATGATGACGATGCTCAAATGCAATGTGGCATGATGACATGAGCATGCGGTCATGATGATGCAATGCACAAAAACAACGCGATTTTCTAGTAGTGGTTTTGCGGGATGCCACACTGCCCACCCGACCCGTCCCCATCCTCCCACCCCTCAGCCCCGACTCCTCCTCCTTCCCTGAGCACCAGACTTCTCCTCCGATCACTGCTCGGCCGTCCGTCCCCTCGCCGACCACCTCCGCCCGCCTCCTCGGCTAGCCGCCCGACCTCTCCCGATCGCTGCCCCTCCCCCGGGCCCCTCTCGCGCCTCCTCCTCACCCCGTCTGCTGCCGTCACCTCCTCGCCCAACCTCGAGCACCGCCGCCGGAGTTCCCACGCGCCCGAGCCGGCTGCCCGTCTCACGTGCACCGCCTCCCGCTAGCTCAGCCGCCTCCCGCCCGGCGCCCACGCTGCCCTCCGCCTAAGCGTCGCTGCCGCCTCGCGTCTGCCGCTCCGCCTCCTGCCTCGCCTCCTCCGCGGCGCTTGCCTTGCGCCTCTCCCCAACCTCGAGCCTGCTGCCACTGCCTGCTCGGTCGCCCCTTCGCTGACCCCGTCGACCTCTGCTGCCGCGCCCGCCTCGTCGCGGGAGCCGCCGCCCCTCCCGGCCGCGGCTCCACCGACGCGCCTGCCCCTGCTGCTCCCCGAGCCGACCCCTCGCAGGCCGCCAAGGCCTTCCCCGTCGAGCGCCCTAACCGCCCTCCTCCTCGTCGCGGCCGCCGTGGCCGTCTCCGGCGCTCCCCGCCCCTCTAGCTCCGCCACCGCCGGCCTCAGGCCCTCCCGATGCCAGCCCCGGCCGCGCGGCAACCGTCGCAGGTCATGTCCCCTCCGCTGTCAGCTCCGGTGTGCAGACTGAGGTTGACGTGGTACTAGATATGTGGTGTTCGATGACCAAGTACCAAGCTCTCCAACACGGACTTGCCACTCCCGAAGAAGTCGTCGACAGGAAACCTCAAGGACTTCTTCCCGGAGTCCGAAGAACGCCGACATGGATGCGAAGACCAAGCCTCGACACCCCGAACCCGATGCCGCGCCAAGATCTCCAAAAACCCGGTACCAGACAAGTTCGCCATCGACCTCGAGAACGCCTACACGGAACAACAAGACCGCCACACGGACGCGAACCCCAAGACCCTGAGGCCCCGAACCGAAGACCGATCCGAGGCGCCAAGACCTCCGACAGGGAACCGACCAGTTCGCCGAGAACCACACCCGAACCTGAAGCACGACAAGATCTGCCCCGTTGTTCGAGAATGTTCCCGCCGAGACTGACCCGTCGAACCCTGGACCCTGAGACCAACCCCGAACCCCGGAACCTCAAGTTCGTCGCGAACCCCTAATGTGTGACCCTTATCCGAACCCCTATTTATATAAATGCTAAACATAAAACCTGTTGCATATTAAATTGTCATACTCGCATGCATATTTGTGGTTTGGGGGCCTTATGCCGATTCACCTAATAATTAAATATGGGGCCCATATGCGGGCAAATCTAGCCTTATATTGGCCTCATTTAAATTTGTGTAGCGAACCGGTGCCATCTTTTGTCTTGCTAATGCAACATTTAATTTGCGGGGTAGATAATAACTTGAACCGTTTAACTAATTGTCGGAACCCCGGTTCCGATTAATATGGCCTAATTGCATCGCACCTTTGCCATGTCATACATCATGCATGCATCATGCCGATCTTTTGCCGTTGTATTAAATATTGCATCCGGTGTTTCTTCTAGTGTTTTGCTTCTTCGCGGATAAGGTCGTTGAGTTGATGTGAGCTTCGCCCTGATCTTCGGTTGAACCCTCGGCAATGTTTTCAGGCGAGCATCTCCCCCTTTCTACCTATCTTACTTTTCTAGTATTTATTCCCTCCTGTTGATCTTTGCTATCTGTGTTGCGATGCTCTAGTTTTCGTACCCGTAATATCCCTTGCAGCCACATATAGCCTTGGACACATCCTATTACCTGTTGTTTGGTAGATAGTTGGACCCGCGCGTCGTAGTCGCTTGCTCAAGTGTTGTTGCGTGTCGTCAAGTACCACAGTTGTTGGAGAAGTGCCGCACGTTTATTGTTGGAGACGATCATGGCTTTACTTTTCGTTCACTTTAATTACTGTTTAACAACTAAAATTGAAGTAAGTAAGCAGAGGCATCGGTGGGTGATAGATAATGTTGGTTTCCGACCGCCCACTTGTGTCCCGTAGGACCCCGAGTTCTTGACACCTGTTCGAGATCGAGCGCTAACCACGGGGAGGAGATATGGGCCCCCATTGATTATTACCTGATTTCAAAGTATTGTCTGGGGCCACAAACTAGTTTGAGGTTTTATTTACTATCCTGTACTTATGCCATGCTTTATTGCTTTATTTACGATTGTGCGAGGAGCACACATCGCTTTAGGAAGCGGAGTGTTTTCGTATCGACAGTCCCGTTTTGGGATTTCTTGTTCACATTCTGACGCAAAACCGAGTCCGTCTCGAGACCGGCCGACTTTGTTGTGGTAGACTTAGTGGGGTGGCCCCCGTGCTTGATTTGGGTGCAGGAACGTCATGACTTAGGCCCGCCGACATACCGATGGGTGTATGTTAAGCGATCGGCAAAAGGGTCAAGTGCTTGTGGATACTTTGGTGCACCCTGCAGGTTAAATCTTTCGAGAAGCCGTGTCTGCGTTATGGACGACTTGGAGCATGATTTGATCATAGACAACTATAACTAAAGTTTACTGTTATAAATTGACTTGTATCCGATATGACTAGTAATCAGCTTCACTATGACGGAATGGCTAAATAAAAGTACCAACAACTGCTGGGTTTTGGGATATCTCATGCTAATTGTATTTGACTAGTAAGTGTCGAAACTACAACGGAATGGTTAACTAAAAGTACCCACTGCTTACTTTATCAGGATGAATATCTAAACCTGACTAGTAATTGCTGCAACGATAACTGAATAAATAAAACTGCCAACTGCGTGAGTTCCTCGGTTGACTTCCTCGTGTGGTCTCGAGGGGGCATACGAGATGGGATTGTTTGGTGTTAGTATCAGTCGGTTACGGATAGGTCTTTCTTTCCCTCTCGATAGCCGCCATTATATCGAGTCTCTATAGGTTGTTTAGTGCTTGCTGCGCTGCCGATCCACCATACCTATGTAGGCGAGGACCGCCAATTCTAGCCTCGCCGTGTCTTGGCCTCGATCTTGGCGCTCCTTCTTTTCCTTTGCCCTTTGTCGGCACCTCCTTTTGTTTAAGCAGGTTTTGAGATCGGCGTCGTTAGCGTGGTTACCCTTCCGGCTTGGCAGGGGTTATGGGCGCCATTGGTTATTCTTCGGGGCTCTTAGCCCCATTTGCATCTTGTCCGTAGTCGGACGACGTGTCATTTTCAAGGTGATTTGGATCTTTGTATATTACATCTGTATTCTTGACTCATTGAGTCATTGTTATATATATCTGTTACGTGGGTCCCATCGAGGACTGTTGTGTAATGTTATTACTGCTTTCCACCCGCACGAAAGTGCTGGTGGGCACCTTTGAATCGTTTTTCTATGCGGGTTTGGCGGGTTTCCAAAACTTGCATAGGGCCGATCGAGGTGTTCTGAGTGGTATCGAGCTCAGGTTGCGATACCCCACAAGTCCAGCTCAGGATAACCTAGCTAACAGCCGAAGTAGAGTGTCAAAACTATTTTTCAAAATCGGTTGGATAGTTCTGATTAGGTCTGATTTTACTCCTTACCCTCTGCTGTTCTCCTCTTACCTCTACGTGTTTTGAATCCGCTCTCTTCTCTCTCTTCGAGTCCAGGATTTCTCGTGGTTGGGTTCCGTCGTACCTTCAGGGTTTCGCTTCCTCCTTTGATAACGGTGTTCTACTATCCGGTGTTCATGCTGTCTGAGGAATCCGTCTACTGTGGTACCATTCTTTGTTCCTTGTTTGTGCCTTCTAGTGTTTTTCGACGCGACGACATCATCTACGCCAGATCCGATGCAGAGTCTGCATCACTCCTTTGTTTCTGAACCTCGCTTGTTGAGATCTTCAGTCTGAATTCTGAGAGTTGGTTGCATAATCTGTTATTCATGTACATAGTAATGCTTTGAGTGCGGGATGGAGTCGCGACCATACCACTACTCTTATCATTTGCGTTTGTATATGGAATGGTGGATCGATGCAACTCTTACTCCCTCCATGAAAGTTAGAGGTGGACTTACCTTTAACCTCGTCCGTTGTTTATCCGGAGTGCTCTCTTGACGATCACGGACAACGACCCTTGTTCGTGGTGTCGCGAGGATCTACACGAAGCGAGAAGACGCAGATCGCCGACCTTCTTTCCGGTACCATGGGGCGGATCTCGAGGGCGAGATCCCTTGTTAGTGGTGTCGAATTGTGGCATCCCGCAAAACCACTACTAGAAAATCGCGTTGAATTTGTGCATTGCATCGTCATCATCATGCATTGTTTGTCTAAAACTATTTTCGCAAAGCCTGTTTTTGTTTTCTAAAACGCCCCGTCTTGTTTTCAAATTCAAACCCGGGACTCCGGATTATTTGTTTTGTCTGTTATCGGGTTGCAAAGGCCCTGTTTTAAATAAATAAAACATTTAATTATTTTAGTGGGGCAGTCGAACGGGCCGAATCGACCCGGACGACCACCCCCAGAATAAAACGGTTCGCCCGAAATCCTAAAACTACCCAGTCCTATTCTACCCACCCCTCCTCCACCTCACCCCGGCCAATCCCCACCTGACACATCACCTCTCCCCTCCCTCTACCCTATCCCACGCAGCCACCTGGCCTCTCTCCTCTCTCTCTCTCCCCCTCTCTCTCCCTGGGTCCCACCCCTCCCCACAGCACACACACACACGGCACCGCACGCCCCACCCTGCTCACCCTGGCCCACCCCGACCCCGTCGTCCCCATCCTCCCACCTCGCGGCCAGGCTCCTCCTCCTTCCCAGAGCACCAAGACTCCCCTCCTCCTCCGGCCATTGCGTCAGGTCCCGCCCGACCACCTCCGCCTCTGGCCCCGCCTCCTTGGCAAGCCGCCCTGACCTCTCCCGCATTGCCGCCCTCCCTGGCGTCCCTCTCGCCTCTCCTCCTCACCCAGCGTCCGGCCGCCTCCCGCCAACCTCGGCGCCGCCGCCTGTTCATGGCGCCCGGCCGGCCCAGCTCTGCCCCGCTGCCACTCACCGCCCCGCTAGCTCAGCCGCCTCCTCCCGCCCCGGCCCGCGTGGCCCAAGCTGCCCGTCGCCCGCGTCGCCCTCGCCCGCGATCGCGCCTCCACCCTCGCCTCCCTCCGGCGCGCCGCTTGCGCCTCTCCCCCAACCTCGAGCTCCGTCGCCACCTGCTCCGCCGGTTGCCCCTCCCTCTGCCGACCGCGACCCCCGTCGACCTCTGCTGCCGCGCCTCCGCCTCGTCGCGGAGCTGCCTCCCTCTCGGCCGCGGCTCGCCGACGCCTGCCTCGTCTGCCTGCTCCCGAGCAGACCCCTCGCCGGCCGCCAAGGCCTCCTCCGTCGAGCGCCCTCACCGCCCTCCTCCTCGTCACGGCCGCCGTGGCCGTCTCCAGCGCTCCCCGCCCCTCTAGCTCCGCCACCGCCGGCCTCAGGCCCTCCCGATGCCAGCCCCGGCCGCGCGGCAACCGTCGCAGGTCATGTCCCCTCCGCTGTCAGCTCCGGTGTGCAGACTGAGGTTGACGTGGTACTAGATATGTGGTGTTCGATGACCAAGTACCAAGCTCTCCAACACGGACTTGCCACTCCCGAAGAAGTCGTCGACAGGAAACCTCAAGGACTTCTTCCCGGAGTCCGAAGAACGCCGACATGGATGCGAAGACCAAGCCTCGACACCCCGAACCCGATGCCGCGCCAAGATCTCCGAAAACCCGGTACCGGACAAGTTCGCCATCGACCTCGAGAACGCCTACACGGAACAACAAGACCGCCACACGGACGCGAACCCCAAGACCCTGAGGCCCCGAACCGAAGACCGATCCGAAGCGCCAAGACCTCCGACAGGGAACCGACCAGTTCGCCGAGAACCGCACCCGAACCTGAAGCACGACAAGATCTGCCCCGTTGTTCGAGAACGTTCCCGCCGAGACCGACCCGTCGAACCCTGGACCCTGAGACCGACCCCGAACCCCGGAACCTCAAGTTCGTCGCGACCCCCTAATGTGTGACCCTTATCCGAACCCCTATTTTTATAAATGCTAAACATAAAACCTGTTGCATATTAAATTGTCATACTCGCATGCATATTTGTGGTTTGGGGGCCTTATGCCGATTCACCTAATAATTAAATATGGGGCCCATATGCGGGCAAATCTAGCCTTATATTGGCCTCATTTAAATTTGTGTAGCGAACCGGTGCCATCTTTTGTCTTGCTAATGCAACATTTAATTTGCGGGGTAGATAAATAACTTGAACCGTTTAACTAATTGTCGGAACCCCGGTTCCGCTTAATATGGCCTAATTGCATCGCACCTTTGCCATGTCATAAATCATGCATGCATCATGCCGATCTTTTGCCGTAGTATTAAATATTGCATCCGGTGTTTCTTCTAGTGTTTTGCTTCTTCGCGGATAAGGCCGTTGAGTTGATGTGAGCTTCGCCCCGATCTTCGGTTGAACCCTCGGCAATGTTTTCAGGCGAGCATCTCCCCCTTTCTACCTATCTTACTTTTCTAGTATTTATTCCCTCCTGTTGATCTTTGCTATCTGTGTTGCGATGCTCTAGTTTTCGTACCCGTAATATCCCTTGCAGCCACATATAGCCTTGGACACATCCTATTACCTGTTGTTTGGTAGATAGTTGGACCCGCACGTCGTAGTCGCTTGCTCAAGTGTTGTTGCGTGTTGTCAAGTACCACAGTTGTTGGAGAAGTGCCACACGTTTATTGTTGGAGACGATCATGGCTTTACTTTTCGTTCACTTTAATTACTGTTTAACAACTAAAATTGAAGTAAGTAAGAAGAGGCATCGGTGGGTGATAGATAATGTTGGTTTCCGACCGCCCACTTGTGTCCCGTAGGACCCCGAGTTCTTGACACCTGTTCCAAGATCGAGCGCGCTAACCATAGGAGGGGAGATATGGGCCCCCCATTAATTATTACCTGATTTCAAAGTATTGTACTGGGGGCCACAAACTAGTTTGAGGTTTTATTTACTATCCTGTACTTATGCCATGCTTTCTTTGCTTTATTACGATTGTCGAGCACACTATTTGTTTAGCGGAGTGTTTTCGTATCGGCAGTCCAGTTTTGGGATTTGTTGTCGTTTCTGCCACTAACGCAAACCCGAGTCCGTCTCGAGACCGGCCCGACTTCGTTGCGGGTAGACTTAGTGGGGTGGCCCAGGTGCTTGATTTGGGTGGAGCGTCATGACTTAGGCCCCACGACATACCGATGGGTGTATGTTAACTGATCGGCAAAAGGGTCAAGTGCTTGTGGATACTTTGGTGCACCCTGCGGTTAAATCTTTTCGAGAAGCCGTGTCATGGTTATGGACGACTTGGAGCCGATTGCTTGATCATAGACAACTATAACTAAAGTTTACTGTTATAAATTGACTTGTATCCGATATGACTAGTAATCGGTTTCACTATGACGGAATGGCTAAATAAAAGTACCAACAGCTGCTGGGTTTTGGGATATCTCATGCTAATTGTATTTGACTAGTAAGTGTCGAAACTACAACGGAATGGTTAACTAAAAGTACCCACTGCTTACTTTATCAGGATGAATATCTAAACCTGACTAGTAATTGCTGCAACGATAACTGAATAAATAAAGCGCCAATCGCTGTGAGTTCCTCGGTTGACTTCCTCGTGTGGTCTCGAGGGGGAATACCAGGATGGGATTGTTTGGTGTTAGTATCAGGCTGGTTCTGGATAGGTCTTTCTTTCCCCTCTCTGATAGCCGCCAGTTATATCGAGTCTCTATAGGTTGTTTAGTGCTTGCTGCGCTGCCGCTTCAGTCCACCATACCTATGTAGGCGAGGACCGCCGAATTCTAGCCTCGCCGTGTACTGGCCTCAGTACTGACGCTCCTTCTTTTTCCTTTGCCCTTTGTCGGCACCTCCTTTTGTTTAAGCAGGTTTTGAGATCGACGTCGTTAGCAGGGTTACCCTTCCGGCACAGGCGGGGGTTATGGGCCATTGGTTATTCTTGAGGCTCTTAGCCCCATTTGCATCTTGTCCGTAGTCGGACCTGTGTCATTCAAGGTGATTTGGATCTTTGTATATTACATGTATTCTTGACTCATTGAGTCAGTTATATATATCTGTTACATGGGTCCCATCGAGGACTATTGTGTAATGTTATTACTTGTTTTCCACCCTTGCGAAAGTGCTGGTGAGCACCTTTGAATCGTTTTCTATGCGGGTTTGGCGGGTTTCGCCAAAACTTGCATAGGGCCGATCGAGGGTGTTACAGTGGTATCGAGCTCGGCGGTTGCGATACCCCACAAGTCCAGCCTGTAGGATAACCTAGCTAATGCGAAGTAGAGTGTCAAAACTATTTTTCAAAATCGGTTGGATAGTTACGATTAGGTCGATTTTACTCCTTACCTGCTGTTCTCCTCTTACCTCTACGTGTTTTGAATCCGCTCTCTTCTCTCTCTTCGAGTCCAAGATTTCTCGTGGTTGGGTTCCGTCGTACCTTCAGGGTTTCGCTTCCTCCTCTGATAACGGTGTTCTACTATCCGGTGTTCATCTTTGTCGAGGAATCCGTCTCTTGTGGTACCATTCTTTGTTCCTTGTTTGTGCCTTCGGTGTTTTCCGACGTGGCGACATCATCTCGCCCGGATCCGATCTGATCGCATCACTCCTTTGTTTCTGAACCTCGCTTGTTGAGATCTTCAGTCTGAATTCTGAGAGTTGGTTGCATAATCTGTTATTCGTGTACATAGTAATGCTTTGAAAATGTCACAGTGGGTTCCCCACTGTCTTTGTGTCAAAAAAAACTTATGAGTTATTAATAACATTTTCCGCATCTGCTGAACCACTTGACGAACCTCTGATAGAATAACTTGCTCTGGGTGTTTCTGTACCTCTTCCTTTATAGCCTGAGCCTGAATAACCAATACTGGAGTTTAAGTGCTATCGCAACTAAATACAATATTGGTTCTCGCTTTAATGACTGTGAATATATGAAGGATGACTGGTGACTTCACCATAGATAACCAACCATATGCCGGGGTTGGCTGCCCGGGTGCAGGGTGCCTCACCTATGCCCCTGGCGGTTCAACCCCCTTCGACGCTAACGCGGGATGCTGGAGGCCCCTCCCATGGTGCTTGTCCGGCGGACATGGAGGGGCGCTCTAGCTTGTATGGTGGACCTGTGCCTAGGGGGATTGACCTGACCTAGGAGGGGTTGGGTTTGTCCCCAGCTGCAGATGGTCCTATCTTCGTGGCCGGGACCCCAGCTCGCAGGAGCTCTCATCATGGTGTTGACGCTCTGGGGGCCTCAGTCACGGATGAGGACTCCTTGGGCAAGGAAATGCGGAAAAGAATTTGGACACCCCTGGTATATCTTCTAAATCCTTTATTTCTTTCTCCAACAACTCTATTATGGATAAGCTGGCTAATGTTGGTGTTAGTTTGGGGAGATCTGTAAGTGAAGTTAATCTTTCTAGTTCTGTTTTGAGACATATGGAGGTTGACCGTCTAACGGTTACTCCTAAAATCTCTGTTGTTCCTGACTCTTCACCAATGGAGGAGGAGGAGTTGCATGCCACAGTAGATGGTCAACTCTTATCTTACTTAGTTGGTGAAGTATTAGAAGTGGGCTTTAATGAGACTGGGCTGGATTCATTATATGATTTTACAGCTTCTAGTCAGAAATCAAAGAGCCAAAGGTCCCGTAATGGGTCACGTGTATCCAAATCTCCAATTGTTTCTCAACGAATGGCATGTTCTCAAATAGCAGAGGTCTTCGTGACTTGGCTAAACATTTGTTCTTTGCCGATTGTGTGAGAGATTATAAGTTGGATTTTTTGGGTATTTCTAAGACTGATAGACGTGATTTCTCGGAAAGTCAACTCAATCGCCTTTCTGGTGGAGTGGATTTTTCATGGGTATCACGTCCGCCGCGGGGGAGATCCGGGGGAATTCTGTTAGGTGTCAGAGATGAGACTATGGAAATCTTAGCCAGTTCGGTTGGAGATTTTTTTATTAAACTCCATATCCGGAATAAGGCTGATGATTTCGTTTGGTAAATCTAGCTAATTTTTTACGTGAGTTGGTAAATCTAGCTAAGGACAATCCCTATCCTATCATTATAGGTGGGGATTTCAATTTGCTAAGATTCCCTCATGAGAAAAGTCGGGGCAGGTTTGATGAACATTGGCCTTTTATCGTGGTGGTATCACGACAGATGCCATGGGTAGGCTAAAGTATGGGGACAATGGATGCTAGAGGGATCTGGGGAGGGAAGATGTAGTTGATTCTACACACAGAAGACTAAGGCAAAGATCTTTATTTCTTCTTCCTTGGGCTACAAGTGCTCCTTGAGCTGTATACAGGGAGAAGAGAAGAACTTTACCAGCCTAACGGCTCTTACTTTAGTCGATGCCCTCTTCTGAGTCCAAGCCTCTCCTTATAAAGGAGAGCCCTGGGTTCCTCTAGGGCTGACGTGGCAAGCATATTCGAGGAATATGCTTGTCCCAATATAGTAGTTCGGCGCCCCCCTTTCCCTGTCGCCCCTCTAACGACGGCAAGGTTCCAGAGGGCCCCTCCTGTGCGCCTCGGTCTTCTGGACTGTCACCTCCGTGACCTCCTCCTGCCTCTCTGTCGCTCTGCGCCTTTGTCCGTAGCGCTTGGCTCCGCTCAGATTCTCCCTAGCCTGCAGCTAGGGTTTGACTTCAGGCTCCTCCTTCTCCTGCAAGCTTCATATCATTCGGTCCTTCCTCGCATAGCTCGGATCGTCCTTCACCTGCATCAAGATCACTGGGGCTAACCCGGCCGACTTACGTAATATCTCGGCCGGGTAATGTCTTAATATACATATACGTGTCTCTCGCCTCCATGTGTCGGCCGACTTCTACAGGATTCGACCGACTTAGACTGTAACTCGGAAACCAGACGGGGATCGTACCTTCTTCTTTACCCGTCTTTAACCTATCCGGGGTCACCCCCCCAACATTAGTCCCCAAAGCTGGTGTGGCCCTGCCGATAACTTCGGCCGGGTCGTATCAGCTTCATTACATTTTTCGGTATTGTTTCCAAGTTATCTTTTTCTCGTTCGAGGTACCCATGTTCCTTCTCTCGTACGCCTTGTCCTACGTGTCACCCCCATCATTGCTCTTCTAGTTTTTTGTTCCTCTACAAGATTCTTGACTTGTGAGCTACGATTAACACTTTGTACCGGCTGGCCGCGCCGCGACGCCTCGTGTGCCGTTTTCCTTGGGGATCGCAACGTTCTTCGCCGATGTGTGGCCGTTGGTGCGGTTCCACTTAACGTCGTGCGTTAGTGCCGCACCCACAATCTACACGGTCAACTGCTGCACCCACGATCCCACTACCTTGCTTGTGGCTTGATTATAAAGAGGGGCGCGGCGTCTGGGAATTCACTTTTCCCCTCCTCGTTCGCCTGTGCCCTTCTTCCTCTCGCTTCCGCGCCCTCTCGCCGCTCCGCCGCTGCGCGCTCATCAGAACTTCCGACGGCGAGGACTCCACCGTGTTGTTCCGTCCGCCTCGCATGCGCTCGCCAGCTCCGGCACCGACGCCGGTGAGTTCTTTCCGGCCGCGTTGCCTAGGTTTTATCCTAGATTTCTCCGTTTCGATCTTGTATTCGCGCGGCGGTTCCTCTGATCCTCCGCCGCCGCTCCCGTGCAAAATCACGACGGGGCCTCGTAGCTCTAAACTTCCCTCCGCCGCCAGCTCTTCTTTCGTCGATCTTTCCGGCGAACCCATGTCTAGATCCTTTAGTGGTGCTCTGGTAGAGGATGATGACGCTGGCTCTGGGACCGAGCGAGGCTCGTGGCAAGGCTCTTCTGTTACACGCCGCGAGATTGAGTGGCTTATCCGAACTCGGAGGATTCCCGCCGAGGTCTCCCATCGCTTACCCGGCAATGAGTCCTCTCCGGATGTTGGGGAGGGCGAGTATGTAGTTTTTATGTCGCACTTCACGCGTGGCTTTGGTCTCCCTCTTAGCGATTTTGCTAGAGAGTTTCTCGACTACTTCGGCCTTCAGCCGCATCATCTTCCTGCGAATGCCATCGCTTCTCTTTCTGCTTTTATCTCCGCCTCGGAGGGATACTTCGGCCTATGGCCGTCCGTGCACGTCTGGTTGAAGTTCTTCCAGATTCGTTCTAATGTAGTCCCTGACAAGTCTCTGCACCCTTCCGAGAAATTGCTTACTCAATGTGGGGCAGCGTCCATTACAACTTGGAGGAAATCCGTATTTCCTCGTGTCACCGGGTTAGAGTCGTGCAAGAAGTGGCACAAATCCTTCTTTTACATCAAGAACAGAGGGACGGAGGACAAGATTCGCTTCCCTTCTCCATTGGTCCCTTCTAAGGTGAATTGGACTTACAATCAGGAAGAGTCATGCCTTGGCGAGGCTTTTGAGATTCTTAAGGAGCTGATCCGCTGGGTTATCTTGGCGAAGACCTGATGGCTACCTTTATCAGTAGCCGAATCTGCCCATTCCAGAAGCGGACTCACAAACTGTGCTACATGAGCGGTCCTCTTGACCCTAACCGAGTCTCGACCGTGGAGCTGGACAATTACCTTATCCATAAGCGTGTCCGAGCTATCTTTAAGACGGAGATGCCTGAGGATTGGACTTAGGGATTGAAACCCTTCACCCGCGATCGTCCGCCTCCCGAAGTAAGCTTAATCAATAACGTTCTTATATTCCATTGTTTTCGTAACGGATTCCGCTAACTTTCTTTTTCCTCGTCTTGCAGAGGTTCGCAGAGCAGAAGAATGAGGATGCCGAAGTTTTGTTGCTTCCGTGGCCTGCGGACCGGAGCACCCCGGATACTGGTGAGCCGGACTCGGAAGAATTCGTCCCTAAGTCGGACCCTGCCCCGGATCGAGCTCGTGGCAAGACCTCGGCGCACGAGAAGGAAGGTGATTCGGACGAGGTCCAAGTTCTTGAGGTAGTTGCTGCAATGCCTATTTCTTACGCATTTCCGGCTTCTACTTTCCCAGCTAATCCGGCCGGTCAGGTTCACGACGCCGAGCCTATTGCTTCTCGACCCCCTGTTACCTCGGGGAAACGCGGGGCTCCTGCTAGTGCCTCAGAGGCGGTCCCCAAGAAACGAACGAAGAAATCCGCTCCGAATCCTCCCAGGCGCAAGACTATGCCTGTGGTTGCCGGGTAAGTTCCTTTTGCTTGTATTTCTTGTTTCTCTTCGCTTTTCATACCGACACTCTTTTTATTTTATTTTTGCAGTCCTCGCTTTATTAAGCCCGGTCCTAGCATGACTAGCCGCCCGATTCGGCAGCCGTCTCCTTCGCCCGTCGATGATACTAGGATTCCCAGTCCTGCACGTGCTGCCTCTCCTCCAGCTTCGAGTCCGTCGCCTCCTCGTCGCGACGTGCCCGAAACTCCTTTTGTCGACATTGATTCCAATCGGCCCTCCGAGATTTCCATCGAACCCGTTGCCCCTTCTGTGGGTCCCAGCGCCGCTACTGAGCCTCTATCTGCCCCAGCAGTTTCTACAGCCACTCCAGCCCCGGCCGAAGAGGTCGTTATCTCGGCGCCTTCTGCGACCGTGACTCTTGCTGCTCCTGACGACACTGTCCCCATTACCGAGGTATCGCTTCCTACTGATGCCTCTTCTAAGGCGAGAAAAGCTGTTGCCACCAAAGCTTCCTCTTCCCAGAAAGGTCTTGTCGGCTCTTCTCAGCCGAGTATTGCCGACATGCTGCGCAAGGGAACTGCGCCTACCAAAGCCTCCGTTGCCTCGGCTGCCAGCAACCAGCTTGCTCTTCATAAGAGCCCTGCGACTGCAGTGGTTACACAACATGTTCGGGGGTAAGGTCTTAACTCGGACAGCTAGTGGGAACAGCCTCGGATCGCTGGTGGAGTATGCCAATAATTGTAATGCTGCTGATCAGTTTGAGGGTAATCCCATCAATCATCTCTTTCAGCTTTCCGACATCAGCGGCCGTTTTGATCACGCCGCCAAGTTCATCCTTGACACTAACAAGATGAATGAGGTAATTGCTGTTTTGCGGAGTTTAGATTAGTTCCCCAGATGTTACTATATGCTCTAGTCCCTGAAACTTGCAAGGAAATAACTTGTTATATGCTTGAAAGTTTAATGATGCTTTACTTAATCTAACTTCATTTCTCGAGTTCGAATTTATATCCGACTAGATTTGTTTCATATCCAGCCACCTAGATCCGAGCTAAGTTTTGCTTGACTCGTATCTGGTTTAACTTCGAATATCGACCACCTAGATCCGAGTTAAGTTTTGCTTGACTGGGATCTGAATTTCGAATATCCGACCACCTAGATCCGAGTTAAGTTTTGCTTGACTCGGATGCTGATTATCTTCGAATATCCGACACCTAGATCCGAGTTAAGTTTTGCTTGACTGGGATCTGGATTTAACTTCGAATATTCAGCCACCTAGATCCGAGTTAAGTTTAAACGACGGATCTAGTTCTTTCGAATATCCAGCCACCTAGATCCGAGTTAAGTTTTGCTTGACTGGGATGCATTCTTTCGAATATCCGACCACCTAGATCCGAGTTAAGTTTCGCTTGACTCGGATCTGGTTTAGCTTCGAATATCCAGCCACCTAGATCCGAGTTAAGTTTTGCTTGACTCGGATCTGGTTTAACTTTGAATATCCAGCCACCAAGATCCGAGTTAAGTTTCGCTTGACTCGGATCTGATTTAGCTTTGAGTATTCACTTATCGTTTTGCTCCATTGTTCAGGTTGCACATGACCGGCGAACTGCCGAATTTCAGAGGTTGCTTTTTTCGCACCGCAAACTGGAGGAAAAGTATGAGAAAATCCTTCCTGTGGTAAAAAAGGCTGGTAAGTCGATAGTTCCTTTTAGTTATTCTCAACGTTCTTATTTATTTGTTCGCGAGATGCCGGCTCACTTTTTTGGTAAACAGGTAATATTAATAACCTCAACATTCGTCTTGAGAAGAAAGTCAAGAGCTTGGAAGGTTAGTTTCCCTTTTATCTTACACCTTTTCCCTTTTAACATGTGTGCTAAGCTTCTTTATTGCGTTTGGCTTTGGTAAAGCCGAGTTGCAAACCTTTGCAGAGTCGCACCAAGATTGCATGCCCATGCCTGACGTGATGCTGCATTTTTTAGAGCAAAGCGCTATTCATTCGGCGCAGCTACAAGAAAAAGATGATGAAATAGCTCGCCTGCGAGCCGAGGTGGATACCCTTAAGCTCTCTCAGAAATCCGAACTAGAAAAGGTCGACCAGGAATTTTCCGAGGAGAAGAATCGGCTAGCTTTGGAGCTGCAGAAGAACAAAGAACTCCTCGAGGCTGCCGAACTGAAAACCCAGGGATTGAGCGAGGAACTTGCTCGTTTTGAGAAAAGCAAGATCGATTGGGCCAAAGACCTTCAGATAATGATGAGTTACATTCATCGTAAGCTTCTTAGCACGGCCGAATTATATTTTTCTTTTTTGTCCCTGCTGCCACCTGACACGTTCGTGTTTTGCGCAGATCATTTTCCCGAAGCCAAGCCTGTGAGTTCTAAAGCGGTTCTTGCAGCTCGTGTGCGCCGAGGTGTTCCTGTTGCCGCTGACTCGGAGTATTCAATGGAGGATTTCCTGGTTGCTGTTGGTGCTGCAGTTGGTCCAATGAAAATTATGGGCCGAGATTTGGTGCAAGCAGCCATCCGAGCTTACCACGTTCTTTGGCCGAACACTTCTGGGACTCCTGATATCAACGAGGTCGAATTACTGGTAAAAAGACTCATGGCATCTGAGAGGCAACTAAGTCTCTGGAGGGAATCAGCTGGGCGCGCTGGCGCTGATATGGCCCTTACTGTCATCATGTCATGGTACGAAGACATCTCTCTTGACATCCTGAGAAATCTGCGCACTGGTTCTCGTTGGGTTGAAGACCCCACTTTCGTCGCTCTTCGGCAAGCTCGCGCCTTCCAACTCGTCGAGTATGCCGATGTGCATACCTGGAATGAAGGGCCGAGTTTTCTTCCAAACCCGGATAAGGAGGTCGTAGTTGAGGATGCCTCGGATAACAATTCGGCTGAGGAAGAAGAGGGTGAGGATGATTCGGCCACATCTGGTAGCTCCAGTTCAAGCTCGGACAGCGACGGCGATGCGCGGTCCTCTTCCAAAGGTACTGGGCATTCAACTGCACAGACTGATGCTCCTGAGCAGCCTCGGGCTTCCGCTGAAGTTGCACCTGGGTCTATGGAGGGCGAGGCAACCTCGGTCGAAGTTCCTCCTACGTCGGAGTGCCCAGCGCCTGACCGAGTTGCTGCCTCCCCAGCGAACAACGCTTAAGTTATTTCTTATCCCTGGCATGCCGGGCGTATGATGTACGCGAAACATTTGTCCGTTCTCTGTATGATTTGAATTCCTTTTGCCGTGTACTGTTGTGACATATACGCTTGTAGTTGTTATTATTTTGTTTAAGTGGGTGTTCGTCCGAATTCTTGCTTTGATGCCCGCAATTTCCTGATTTTAGGATGTATCCTTGCCTTCGGTTTTTCGTGGTTTAGCCGAGTATTCTAGGAGTGAGCTCTGAATATCATATAATATTGATCTGTTCTGAACAGAGGTTGACTACTACTTTGGAACAATACATGGCAATCCCTGAATCACTGTTTATCGCGCCGAATTCCAATGTGTAGACCAAATTTTAGAAATAATAAGACCCATACCAAGGCGCTGCTCAGGGTAGCGCTCGACATAAAACTGGGGCAGCATATGGCAGTCCCCGAGTCGCTGCTCTGGATGCCGAGGTTCAAATATTTAATATGAAATGGAAATAATATATGGCAGTCCCCGAGTCACTGCTCTGGGTGCCGAGATTTAGTACATAGGATGACATTGAAATAATAGACGGCAGTCCCCGAGTCACTGCTCTGGGTGCCGAGGTTCAAATATATAACATGATATTGAAATAACACACGGCAGTCCCCGAGTCACTGCTCTGGGCGCCGAGGTTCAAATACATAACATGAAATTGAGATAACATATGGCAGTTCCCGAGTCACTGCTCTGGGTGCCGATGTTCAAATACATAACATGAAATTGAAATAACATATGGTAGTCCCCGAGTCACTGCTCTGGGTGCCGAGGTTCAATATATCATTGGTTCTTGACCTTGAGATACAATGCTACGAGTAAAATGGTCGAAGTAAAGCTACATTCCATGGACGCTGCTTTTCCGCCTTTGTTCGCCTTGTTCTCCGGGCCGAGGCCGATTAGATAATAGGCATCGTTATGCAATGCTTTGCTCACAATGAATGGTCCCTCCCATGGAGGTGACAACTTGTGCATGTCGGCCATGCGTTGCACCAGTCGGAGGACTAAATCTCCTTCTTTGAACACCCTTGGATTTACCTTCTTGCTGTGATATCGCCGCAGGTTCTACTGATAAATAGCTGATCGTGATAGTGTCAGTTCTCTGGCTTCTTCTAGCAGGTCTACAGTATCTTGCCGAGCTATCTCGTTTATCTCCGCGGTTGTATACTGAGTAACTCTTGGCGAGTCATATATTATGTCGGCTGGAAGTACGACCTCTGCCCCGTATACCAGAAAGAATGGTGTATAACCTGTTGATCTATTCGGAGTAGTCCTGAGGCTCCATAGTACGGCTGGGAGTTCCTCAATCCAACATCCTGCCGACCTTTGCAATGGTTCGACAAGTCGTGGTTTTATTCCTGATAGCACCAGTCCATTAGACCTTTCCACTTGCCCATTAGATGCTGGGTGAGCCACAGAGGCAACATCTAGTCTTATGTGTTTCTCTCTGCAAAATCTGGCGAAGGCTCCTTCTGCAAAGTTTGTGCCATTATCTGTAATAATACTGTGCGGATACCCATATCTTAAGATAATATCTTTGAGAAATTTCACTGTTGTGGACCCATCGCATTTCCTTATTGGTTTCACTTCAATCCATTTTGTGAACTTGTCCACCATAACCAATATGTGGGTCATTCCTCCTCGTGCCGGCTTAAATGGTCCCACCATATCTAAACCCCATACAGAAAATGGCCAAGTGATGGGTATTGTTTTTAACTCGGCCGATGGCATGTGTATTTTGGTTGCGTATCTCTGACACCCATTGCATTTTTCAACTAATTCTTTTGCTTCTTTCAATGCCGTCGGCCAATAAAATCCATGCCTGAATGCTTTGGCTACCAAGGCCCGAGATGAGGCATGGTGCCCACATTCTCCTTGGTGTATATCTAGGAGGATCTTCTGACCTTCTGCCGAACTCACACACTTCTGCAACACGCTTGTGACGCTTCTTTTATATAGCTCATTGTTTATGATTGTATAAGCTTTTGCTCTCCTTACAGTTTTTCTAGCTAACACCTCATTACTCGGCAACGTCGAGTCTTTTAGGTAAGAGAATATGGGTTGCGCCCATAGCGGTGTGATTTTTTATGGTGTGATCTCGCTGTCTATTTCCATGTTTTCTGCCGACATACCTATCTCGGCTTTTCCCATGATCGTGCTTACTCCGGCTGTCCTCCTCTTGGGGGGTTCCGAGTTATATTCCTGATCTACTTCCGTTGACGCGTTATCTTCTGCTGAATTTGCCGGGATAAAGATAGATTCGGATTCTGGTGATGGGATTATTGATGGTTTCCTGAGGTGTTCCAGGGCAATACCCGGAGGAATTGATTGCCGGGTTGATCCTAGTTTTGACAACGTGTCTGCGGCATCATTTTCTGCCCGAGGTATGTGGTGAAATTCACATCCTTCAAAGTATCCACTGATCTTTTGCACGTGAAATCTGTATAAAGCCATATTAGCATCTAATGCGTCCCAACTGCCTGAGACTTGCTGTACTACCAGATCCGAGTCGCCATAGCACAAGATTCGGCGTATGCCAATTTCTTTTGCTACTTTCAATCCATGGACCAGTGCTTCATATTCGGCTACGTTGTTGGACGCAACAAAATGTATTTGTAGCACATACTTCAGTTGGTCTCTTTTAGGCGAGGTTAACACTATTCCTGCCCCCAAACCATTCTTTAGTTTGGAACCATCAAAATGCATAGTCCAATAATTTGGGTCTGGCAATGGTGGCTCATCGCACCTCGCCCACGATTTAAAAAATTCGATCACCGAGATTTGATTGCATCTCTCCTATCAAATTGTGAAGCGTATGGTGACAACTCGATTGCCCATTTTTCTATTCGGCCACTTGCGTCTTTGTTTCTCAATATGTCGGCTATGGGCTCCTCACAGATCACTTTGATGGGATGCTCTTCGAAGTAATGTTTAAGCTTTTTCGCCGACATATATACCCCATAAGCCATCTTCTGATAATGTGGGTAATTCTGCTTTGAAGTGGATAACACCTCACTTAAATAATACACCGCCTCGAACCGACTTACCATCTTCCAGTCGTTCCACCACTACAACACTCACTACTCATTGGTAGCCGCTACATAGAGTAACATAGGCTCTTTTGAAAATGGAGAAGCCAAAATGGGTCTTTGTGACCAACATCTTTTCAACTCATGAAATGCGTCCGCTTGGAGTCCAAATGAATTTATCTGATTTCTTCATCACCGATAGAGTGGTAGCGCCTTCTCTCCTAGCCGACATACAAACCGCTAAGCGAGGCATAACCCGAGAATTTTTGTACATCGTTTAAACATTTTGGCAATTCCATTCTTTCTCGCCTTTATCTTTGTTGGGTTGGCCTCTATACCTCGGCTAGATACAAGAAAACCGAGTAATTTTCCTGCACGCCAAGCGTGCATTTTTCGATTAAGCTTCATTCGGAACCTTCTCAGGTTCGCGAAAGTCTGCCGTATATCTTCCAGTAACGTTTTGCTTTCCTTGGTTTTGATGACCACGTCATCTACATATACTTGTACATTTTTTCCTATCTGATCGTGTAGACATTTTTGCATGCATCTCTGATATGTTGCTCCTGCGTTTCGTAGGCCGAATGGCATTGTGCGATAACAATAAGCCCCGTACGGGGTAATAAACGCGGTCTTTATTTGATCGGTCGGATTTAACGGTATCTGGTGGAACCCAGAATACGCGTCTACAAATGACAATAACTCACAACCAGCGGTCGAATCAATGACTTGGTCTATTCTAGATAATGGAAAAGGGTCTTTTGGACACGCCTTGTTCAGGTTGGTGTAATCGATACACATTCGCCATACAATGGCTACATTGGGATCATCTTTCTTCTTTTCAACTAGCACCGGATTCGACAACCAATCCGGATACAGCACCTCCATGATGAACCCGGCTGCGAGGAGCCGAGCTATTTCATCCCCTATTATTTTTGTCCTGTCTTCGGCGAAGCGGCAGAGAGGTTGCTTCACCGGCCTTGCTCCTAGTCTTACATTCAAAGAGTGCTCAGCCAACTCCCTCGGAACACCTTGCAGATCCTGAGTTGACCATGCAAATATGTCCCGATTCTCACGGAGGAAGTTGGTGAGCTCGCTTTCCTATTTAGCGTCCAGGCCTGCACCAATAGTAACAGTGCGCTCCGGGAATTGCTCATCTATCTGAAACTTCTTCGTTTCTTTAGTCGGATTAAAAGAGACACTGTCATGCGGGTTAGCTAGTGCCGGCATGTTCAGCTATGCCGACTGAGCGAGGGCCGTTACCTCCTGAATTCTTCTTTTTTCTCTTGCTATAACCAATGATTCGGCCAAATTTGACCCGGCTGAAGCACACTCTATTGACTTCTTGTAATCCCCTGCTATTGTTATCACTCCTTGTGGTCCGGGTAGTTTCATTTTCAGATAACTTATATGCAGCTGCCCATGAATTTGGCCAATGCTGGCCGTCCGATCAAAGCATGATAACAACTCTCTAGATCCACCACTTCAAACTCTAGATTTTCTGCTCTGCAATTATCTCTTGTGCCGAATAACACATCCACTCGGACCTTGCCAATGGGTTCACATGAAAGCCCCGGCACTATCCCATGGAAGGTGATCCTCGTGGATTGCGACATGTTCTGTGATATTCCGAGTTTATGCATGGTATCTTTGTACATGATTTGATACTGCTTCCATTGTCAACGAGTACCTTTGAGAATTTCACATTGATATTCGGTCCAACAAATGTCGGATCCAGCACGAGTGCATATGATCCGGGATTCGGCATTATCTTTGGATGATCCTTTATGCTCCAAGTTACCTCCTGATCTGACCAAGGCACATATCTTAGTACTACCGGCATAACTGCATTAACTTCCATATGCTGGCGCTGCACACTCTGCTTGTCTTGATGTTCCATCGTGAACACGCAATAAGACTGATGATGTTCTCTGTAATCATTGCATCCGGTATTCGCCGGATTTGTTCTTCCCTCCTGGACCTGGTTCATCACTTGATGTACCGCGTCCCTCCGATCCGAGTTATCATACCTCGGGGGTGGGGGCGGCAACATCAGTTGCTGTGCATTTGCTCCAGTCAACTGTGGCTGATGCTGCTGATGCACTTGATGTGGCACCTGAATTCCTGCGGGGTTCCCCATTGCATTTTTCATCCATGCACATTGGCGGGTCGTATGGTTGGCTGGCCTGGATGGGTTTGACGTGTGAAATTTGCATGGATGATCTAACATAGATTCGAACGTGTACTTCGTCTTCTCCTGCCACTCTTTCTGTTGCTCCGGGGTCCACTGCCTTTTTCCCTCATTCCTTGGTGTCCATTGCTGAGGACCATTCTTTTGCCGTTGTGTTGCTTCGTGACTCGGCGGATCTTGCGCTACTGCCGCCACTTGGGCAGAATTGTATCTATAATCCGGCCTTTCCTCTCTTCTTCTCCCTCTGAAGTCGTTGCGCTTGGATGACCCGGCCAAATCTCTTGCATAATGGTCCTGTTGCTCGCGATGATCCGCCGACATCAATTCTGGTTGCGTTGGTTCTCCTAATGCGTAGGAGTCTGCTATTCTGATAGTTTCCGCTAGGGTGGTTGGCATATCTCTTTGCAGGCGTTGCCACAATACGCTGCCGTAACGGCATCCTTGTGCAAACCAAGCTATTGCTTGCGATTCTATAACTCCTTCGCATGAGTTTCTCAGGTTGCACCACCGAGTTAAGAATTCCCTATCTGTTTCATTTGGCCTCTGCTTGCACATGGCTAACTGTTGTGGCCTGTTTGGCCTCTTGTATGTGCTGGTAAAGTTGCTGACAAACATTTCCTCAAAATCCAACCAATAGTTGATACTGCCCGCTGGTAGATTATTCAGCCACACCCTGGCAGGTCCTTCCAGCATCTGTGGGACATACCGTACTGCCCATCGTAAATTTCCACCCGCTATTTTTACAGCAGTGGCATAGTCAATCAACCAGTCTTGTGGTTTGGTACTCCCATTATATGTTTTCGTGCCTCTTGCCAGCTGAAAGTTCGGCACAGGTGGTTCGCCCATGATCCGTGGTCCAAAGCATGTCGGGCCTGGTGGACCCTGTTCTTCCAGCAGTTCGGACCGGTATAGCCGATCCAGCTTTACTCTTGCATCATTTGATGGCAAATCCCTGTACAGAATTCTATCTTGTACCCCATAATGGTTATTTTTGCCATGGATCGCATACTCCATCTCGGAATAACCATCATTGTATCTCTCATTAACTTGATTGTGGTGATCTGGCCTTGTTTCTCTTTCCTGCCTGGGTTCATGCCTTGGTTGTGGGTTGAGCGGCAGCTCTCTCCTTACTTCGACCGGGGTATTGTTCTCATGATTGCCTCTTGCGGGTTCTCTTCTGCCGGGATCTCCATTGCCTCGGCTTCCGCCGTCTTTTTCCACACGGCCGTGGTTCCTCTCCCCACTGTTACCTCGGCTTCCATTGCCTCTGTTCTCATTTGCCTTTCCAGCCATTGCCGGATCATATGGAACAATTTGCTTGTTCCTCTTTCCTAAGTTTACTGCTTTGTCCCTTCGTGCATTATTTCCGGGTGAAGAAGCTGCTGCCACGGATAAGGCAGGTGCTGGCCCTGCCGAGTGAACCATTCGCGAGGCCCCCGGCCTCTCTGGGTTTGTTCTGTGCATTTCTTCGTTTTGCTGGTTCGCGATGCGCACCAGCTCATTCACTCTTTCCTGCTGTTTCTGCCGGGCCTCGCCGGTCAACCCCTCTAATTCTAATGCTGCGGCATTCGCCGCTCTTAGGTTCTTTGTCGGGCATCGCACTTCTAAGCCCAAATCCACCGATTCTGCTCTATGAGCATCATGCTCTTTGTTGATATCATCCATGAGGTTTTTCCCTCTCAATCTTAATTCGTCCACCCGCTCGGGTGCGACGTCCAACTTATTAGCCTTGGCATATTCTCGCAGGGTCCTGTTTAAGGATTCTCGCAAGGCAGACACCTTTTTGGCCTCTACCAGCACCTTTTGCCTGGTTTCCTCCAACTCTGCCTGAGCATTTGCCGGATCAAGTATCGGCGCTACATGCGTAGTCAGGTTTTCTATGGTCGCCTGAAGAATGTTCTCTGGCTTCTCCAGAGGTGGCCCTATTACTCTTGGTGCTTTTGGGGTGGTGTCCTGCACCTCGGTCAGGTTGGTCACTAGCGGGATTACCTCGGTGGGTTGTGGTGCGGTCTGCTTGGGTGCGCCTTGTACACCTGTGGCGGGTTCCCTGTTTGACCCGGATGCTGCTGCTCCAGTTCGCACCCCGGCAGCGACCATCACCTCGACGCTGCCTGCAGGATGTGCTCTAGGCGGACGGCTTGCTGCGTTAAGAGGTGGCTCTCCTGCAACAACAACTCGGTGAGGATAAACGCCGGAGATGTCGACGCCGACTTAAACCTTGTGCGCACCCAGGCTGATGAAGACACCATTACGCGGGGGATTTTTCCCCCTGAAGCTCCCTGCATTGTCGCTGACATAGTCACAGAGACCAAATCTCTGGACCAAGCCAGAAACAACGCGCTCGCCCGTGTTGATGAAGTTTCCCGTCCGGATCATAACTCCAGCTAGCACCGCTGCTGGCCCCACGGCGGGCGCCAACTGTCGTGGTGGTATCACGGCAGATGCCATGGGTAGGCTAAAGTATGGGGCCAATGGATGCTAGAGGGATCTGGGGAGGGAAGATGTAGTTGATTCTACACACAGAAGACTAAGGCAAAGATCTTTATTTTTTCTTCCTTGGGCTACAAGTGCTCCTTGAGCTGTATACAGGGAGAAGAGAAGAACTTTACCAGCCTAACAGCTCTTACTTTAGTCGATGCCCTCTTCTGAGTCCAAGCCTCTCCTTATAAAGGAGAGCCCTGGGTTCCTCTAGGGCTGACGTGGCAAGCATATTCGAGGAATATGCTTGTCCCAATATAGTAGTTCGGCGCCCCTTTCCTCGCCGCCTCTAACGACGGCAAGGTTCCAGAGGGCCCCTCCTGTGCGCCTCGGTCTTCTGGACTGTCACCTCCGTGACCTCCTCCTGCCTCTCTGTCGCTCTGCGCCTTTGTCCGTAGCGCTTGGATCCGCTCAGATTCTCCCTAGCCCGCAGCTAGTGTTTGACTTCAGGCTCCTCCTTCTCCTGCAAGCTTCATATCATTCGGTCCTTCCTCGCATAGCTCGGATCGTCCTTCAC
This sequence comes from Avena longiglumis, assembly GCA_030063025.1. Classification (NCBI taxonomy): domain Eukaryota; kingdom Viridiplantae; phylum Streptophyta; class Magnoliopsida; order Poales; family Poaceae; genus Avena; species Avena longiglumis. The sequence continues at coordinate 525,612,912 of CP125976.1, forward strand.
CTGCATCAAGATCACTGAGGCTAACCCGGCCGACTTACGTAATATCTCGGCCGGGTAATGTCTTAATATACATATACGGGTCTCTCGCCTCCATGTGTCGGCCGACTTCTACAGGATTCGGCCAACTTAGACTGTAACTCGGAAACCAGACGGGGATCGTACCTTCGTCTTTCCCCGTCTTTAACCTATCTGGGGTCACCCCCCAACACCTTTCATGTTTAATGCTGTCATTGACAGCTTGGACTTAAAAGAGGTTACAATGTTAGGACGACAGTTTACTTGGGCTAATAGTCTTCCGGAGCCTACATACGAAAAATTAGATAGGGTGCTTATGGATACCGAATGGGAAGATAAATTTCCTATGGTAACTGTTCGCGCCCTAGAGCGTATTGAGGCTTTGTCGGATCATGCTCATTTACTGTTATCTGTCGGAATACCACCACGAAAATCCAAAAACAGTTTCAAGTTTGAACTGGGATGGATTGATCTTGATGGTTTTTATGAACTGGTGAAGGCTATTTGGGAAAAACCAGTTAGTGGTCGCACACCCATACAATATTGGAACAACAAAATGCGTGCCTTGCGCAAATTCCTCCGTGGTTGGGCTAGACATACTGCTGGTATTCTTAAAAAGGAAAAAATACGCCTTTATGCTATTATTAATGATTTGGAGGCCTCCACGGAGGTTAGGTTATTGACTGCACAAGAGATTGAGCTTAAAAAGCAATCGAATGCAGAAATTGCCAGACTTCTGCGTGAGGAAGAACTCAAGTGGTACCAACGTTCTAAAGCTAAATTCATCCTTAAAGGAGATGCGAATACAAGATACTTCCATGCTGTTGCAAATGGCAAACATAAGAAGAAACTTATTCACTCTCTAATTCAGGATGAAGGAACGATAGAAGGACATCAGCATCTTAAATCTTTTATTACCAATTATTATAAATCCTTGTTTGAGGCACCACCAGAAAAATTCTTTTTGTTGGATGGGTCCCGGACGGAGGATATTCCTCAGGTTTCTATTGAGGAAAACAAATTTCTGACTGCCCCTTATACTGATGAGGAGGTTAAGAAGGCTGTCTTCCAAATGGAACATAACAAAGCGCCAGGGCCTGATGGCTTTCCAGCAGAGTTTTATCAACAATTCTAGGAAGTTATCAAGGTGGATTTGATGCGCTTGTTTGAGTTTTTGCAAGTTGGTCAGCTGGACCTATTTAGGTTAAATTTTCACAACATAATTTTACTACCTAAGGTTAACAACATAGAACGTATAAAACAGTATCGTCCAATCTGCCTTCTTAACGTTAATTTTAATTTTTTTACAAAGGTTGCTACGTTCAGACTGAATTCAGTGGCTGATCATGTTGTTCGCCCTTCTCAAACTGCTTTCATGCAAGAGAGAAACATCTTAGATGGAGTTGTAATCCTGCATGAAACGATACATGAACTGCACTATAAAAAACTAAATGGTGTATTGTTCAAGATTGATTTTGAGAAGGCATATGATAAAGTTAATTGGTCTTTCCTACAACAAACACTCCGTATGAAAGGTTTTTCAGAAGAGTGGTGCGCTCTCATACAGTTTTTTGTGTCTGGTGGAAGTGTTGCCATAAATGTCAATGATGACATAGGTAATTACTTCTAGACCAAAAAGGGCGAGACAAGGGGATCCACTATCGCCTATACTATTTAATATAGTGACAGATATGCTGGCTATTCTTATTGAGAGAGAAAAGACTGATGGCCAAATTGAAGGATTGGTTCCACATCTTGTTGATGGTGGACTATCTATTCTTCAATACGCCGATGATACAATACTATTTATGAAACATGATCTGGAGAAAGCCAAGAATCTAAAATTAATACTACCAGCATCTGAGCAACTCTCTGTATTGAAAATAAACTTCCATAAGAGTGACTTGTATTGTTTTGGCGAGGCTAAAGACGAGGCCCACCTGTATGCCGATCTCTTTGGCTGTGGTCAAAGGCATTTTCCAATCAATTATCTGGGAATACCGATACATTATTGGCGTCTCACGATTGCTGAATGGAAACTCGTCGAGCAAAGACTTTAGAAACGTCTTAATAGTTGAAAAGGTAAATTGCTATCCCTCGATGGAAGACTGGTACTCATTAATTCAGTACTCACCAACATGGTACTGTATATGATCTCATTCTTCCAGTTACCAAAAGGTGTCTTGTCAAAAATGGATTATTTCCGCTCAAGATTCTTTTGGCAGGGGGATAGTGAGAAAAAGAAATATTGACTGGCCAAATGGAATGTTGTTTGCCGACCCAAAGAATATGGTGGATTGGGCATACATGATTTAAAAGTCAAAAACACCGCATTACTGGGTAAATGGTTATACAAACTTCTTACCGAAGAAGGGGTATGGCAAACCATTCTATGGAGGAAATATGCTGGCTCAAAAGCGGTGTCTAAACTGGTTTGGAAACCAGGTGACTCACACTTTTGGGCTGGGCTAATGGCTTCCAAAAAGCATTTCTTCCGTTTTGGCAATTTTAATATTAAGGATGGTTCACAGATTAGGTTCTGGGAAGATAAATGGCTTGGCCAAAATTCTCTTCGTGAACAATATCCAGCTCTATACTCAATTGTTAGGCACAAAGGGGATACTCTCGCTGAGGTAATGGAAACAAATTCTCCTAATGTGTCTTTCAGAAGAAGTCTCTTAGGTCCTAGACTGGTGTCTTGGAATAATCTTTTAGTGAGATTATCCAGGATACAGCTATCTGAGGGAATGGATGAATTCAAATGGAAATTACTACATTTTATAGAGCTTTGATCCAACCTAATATTCCAGTCGATGACAATAGTAAAATTTGGAAAATGAGGATACCCCTTAAAACGAAGATATTCGCTTGGTATCTCCATAAAGGGGTGATTTTCACAAAAGTTAATCTTGTTAGGAGGAATTGGCATGGTAGCACTGAATGCGTGTTTTGTCATCATAATGAGACAATACGTCATTTATTCTTCCATTGTAAATTTGCTCGTGCTATATGGTCAATCATCCAAATAGCCTCTGGTTTATCTCCTCCTCGATCGATAGTCAATGTATTTGGCAACTGGATGAATGGAATTGAGGATAAATATGAAACTTTATTTAGGGTGGGAGCGCTTGGTCACTTTGGCTATGTAGAAATGACAAGATTTTTAATAATGTTGTATCTTCTCCCTTGCAGGTTATCTATCGAGCTACGACTGTCCTCCGATCATAGACTTATCTACAACGAATGGAGTTCCGCGACTTGTTTGTGGAGGGCTGTAGGAGGCTGGAGGATACGGCGCGAGATATCTTCCTCCGGCATGGATGGCAGCAATCGCTGCGGATATATCTTTCTTAGCTAGTTTGGAGAACTGTGTCTTCATTTACATTATTTTGTAATCCTGTTTTTATTGCCTTGGTCCGAAACTGTGTGATTGATCGACTGTGTGCATCCTAGCTATGCAGAGGCCGGGTGCAAACTTAATATTAAGTAATAAAGCGTCCATTTAAAAAAAAAGATAACCAACCATATACTTACTACTGGGGAAGAATGAATACACTTCCTTTCTAGTATTAAGCTGTTCTCCTTTACAGCCTTATCGAAAAAGGCAGGTTCAGTTTAACACGTAAAAAGAACTCAATCGCTTAGCCCATGCCTAACAGTGTATCTTTCTCCCCGTATTACTTATCCACATGTAGTCATTACCGTATACTCCCTCTGTTCGGAAATATAAGACGTTTTAGCTTTATAAATCAAATGTATCTAGACGTCTTTTAGTGTATAGGTTTGTAGAGATTTGGAGTGAACCTATACCCTAAAAAGTGTCTAGGTACATTCGTTTCACAAAGCTAGAATGTCTTATATTTCGGAACTGAGGGAGTAGTAATTATCTCTGAGCACAAATTACTAGTACTAGGAAAATTCACAGGGCTGTAAATAGATAGAGCGAGAGAGAGAGCAAAACAGCACGTGGGCGTCATCATGCGCGCCTTGGCTTTGGTAAATAGATATCGGAAAAGCTCCGTGTACGACGAAACAGAGGTACGACAGAATTACGAAACTTTCTTCTGTGCACTCCATTTGTCTCCTTGTTGCATGAGGTCCGAACCCAGCACGAGGTTAGCCGATGCCCCTCTACTCAGAGCACCTTTTTTTTTGGAAGCAAAATCTGTACAAGGCTGAGGTATAAAAAAGTTAATAGGAAGGAACACCCAACCGATGTACTTCCCCTTTGTCTCAAAATAGATGTCTTAGATCTGTTAAAATTTAAATAAATTCATCTAAATTTTGACAAATCTAAGACATCTATTTTGGGACAAAGGAAGTACGTAGCGGACACACCGTGCGGCGGTAGCAGCGGCAACTGCGGGCGGTGGCGCCGGAAGCAACAACAGCCGCGACTACTGCACCTTGCAGGCTTGCACCTGATAGGCTGAGATATGGGTTGAAGTGAAACCGAGCAAAGCAAGCCGATGTGTGTTCAACCTGGAACCTAAGCTAGTTAGTTGCCAAACTCCAGAGCGCAGGCGGCAGAACATACTACACCTGCATCCTGCATGCACATCCTGCACCCTCTGCTCTGATCTTGGATTCATAATACTAGCAGTAGCAGAAGCAAATCCTGGTGCTTTCAACTGTTGAGATCGAGCCGCGGCTACCTATTGTTGAGGTACGTACGCACTTTCTGCTGTAAGAAAATTGAACGGCTCCTTGGCGCCCTCAAACCTTGTGATGCAGAACTCATCGGAAAATAATGAAACGGAACTTGTTCTTTGCATATAAAGTACTGCATGGTTAAGCCAAAACTTAGGGTGGTGTCCCTGTTCTTGTTTATCTAGCGGTGGCGAGAAATCTTCCAGTGATGGGTTAGTTGGATTCATTAATTCGTTTTGTGTCAAACGACGAGAGAGGATTGTGGGAACTGTGTTTGAGTCCACACGGGCTGCATGTTGATATATGGCACAAGGCCGAGTTGTACAAGAGATATGTGTCCGGTCACAATATGACACGGTACACGAAAATAATATAAAACCAACAAAAGGTTTAGATTACGCTTAAACTCATCTAACTGTTTTACTGAAAGTGCCTTTGTAAAGCCATCTGCCACTTAATCCTTATTTGAAATAAACTTAATATCAAGAAGATTGTTAGCAACTCTTTCTCTAACAAAATGAAAATCTATCTCAATATATTTGGTGCGAGCATGAACACTAAATTAGCGGACAGATAGGTAGCACCTAAATTGTCACACCAAAAACATGGCTTTTCCTTCATCTTAACACCAAGTTCACCAAGAAGAGCTTCTATCCAAATTAATTCTGTTGTTGCATTTGCCAAAGCCTTGTATTCAACCTTTGTACTAGACCTGGACACTGTGGCCTGTTTTCTGACACTCCAAGAAACCAGATTTGATCCAACAAATATAGCAAAACCACTAGTGGATCATCTATCATCAATAGAACCTGCCCAATCTGTATCAGAGGAAGCGATGATGAGCACAGATGAAGATCTGACAAATGTAATTGCAACCTTCAATGTATGTTGAATATATCTAAGGATACGTTTCACAGCAGACCAATGTTCTGTAGTAGGAGCATGGAGAAACTGACAGACTTTATTCACAGAATAAGACAAGTCTAGGCGTGTCAATGTCAAATACTGTAACCCTCCAACAATGCTGCGATACTGAGTATTGTCATCAGGACCCAATAGTGTGCCATCAGTAATAGATAACTGTTCTGTAGAAGACAAAAGTGTGGATGCAGCCTTGCAACCATGCATACCAACTTTTGCAATCAAATCTATAGCATACTTCTCCTGTGTCAAAATTAATCCATTTGGCACCTTCTTGACATCAATGCCAAGAAAATAATGTAAATCACCTAGATCCTTAATAGCAAAGTTTGCATTGAGATCTTGAAGCAGGACACTAATAGCATCATCAGAAGAACTTGTTACTATAATATCATCAACATAGATCAACACATAAATAGTGATACCTGCTTTGTTATAGAGAAATAGTGATGTATCAGCTTTGGAGGGAATAAACCCAAGCTCACTCAATTTTGAGCTAAGCATGGGGTACCATGCTCTAGGTGCTTGTTTCAGTCCATGAAGAGCCTTGTCAAGTTTGCAAATATAATGCGGAGCGTGAGGATTTTTAAAACCTGGAGGTTGTCTCATATATACCTCCTCCTCCAGAACACCATGTAAGAACGCGTTCTTGACATCTAGCTGCCGTAAACTCCATGCACGAGAGACAGAAAGAGACAAGACAACTCTGATAGTAGCAATTTTAACCACAGGACTAAAGGTATCCTCATAATAAAGAACATATCTTTGTTTGAACCCTTTTGCAGCCAGCCTTGCTTTATACCTGTCAATAGAACCATCTTCTTTCTTCTTGACACGATATACCCATTTGCAGTCAATTAAGTTTCTATTGCTACTTGGAGGAACAAGATGCCATGTCTTGTTTTCAATCAATGCATCATACTCTTCCTGCATTGCTTGATGCCAGTTTGGATCATTTTGAGCTTCCACAAGTGTATTTGGCTCACATGTAGAGGAAAACATGCCATATCTAATAGTTCCATCAGTATATCTCTTTGGATGTCGCATACCTTTCTAAAGACATGTACGAACTCCAATAGTGTGATCAGACTGCTGAGCAACGGGAGATGGAGGCGGTGAAGCTTCTTCATTTGCTGAAATTTCGTTTGCTGAATCTGTAGCACCATCCCCCCCAGCATTAGCAGCCATAGAAGATCCCTGGGAGGAATCATCCATAGACAGTGTACTAGGGGACACGGTGCCAGACTACAGCGAGCGGTCGACCGCGTCGTCATTGGCGCAAGAGCCGCCAAGTGTCAGCCGGCGAGCGGCCGAAGGCGTGTGCCCACCACCCGCCTCCTTGGGATCTGGTGACAGGGACCGCTCTAGGGCCCGCCCAAGCGTGTGGCCACAACGCCCCGCCTCGGGAGCACGCGACGGAGAACGTGTGCGGCGTTGCGAGTAGACACGAAGAGGCGGGGTGTAAGATCCCTCCTTTATAAAGGAAAAGGATCCCTGTGATTGCAATGCTAGTCCCTGGATCATTGCTAGCATCCACAGTTTAAGATTAAGTACACAGATACAAAGGTCTTTATTACAGTCTTTCCAGAGATAAACATAGTCTTTACAACTCCAAGGCCACAGGCCTAGTACAAGAGTTTGAATAAGTAAATTAATAAAAGTCTTCATCTTCATGTGCCACAGGCAAACATGTTGAGTGTAGAGTCATGACACCTAATCCTCATCAGAGTAACCTGCAACATCACAAGTTACATCCACAGTGGGTCAATACTTTGGAATAGTATTGGCAAGTGATACCTTAGTAAAATTTTAAGTGGACTAGATACTATATGCAATTTGGCTAAGTGTAGCTTGGCTTGCTTTGCTCAAAATAGATTTTTCCTATTAGTTGAAATCACTAAGTTTTTCTTTGTCAAAACTTTTCCCAAGGAACCACCAATAGACATTGAGGTCCTTCACCCTTGTTCACCCACAAGCCATGGACTTGGCTAAGTACTTAGATTTTTCCATCTGCAGAGGTTGTGCACTTTCCCCACCAGACTTGGTTTCACCAAGACAGGACCTTTCAGAAGCCTTCCCTTAGACCAAATGGACGCATTCCAACCTATCATCCCACTACCACCAACTGTCCAAATGGCTAAGTTCTAGCAACTTATGTGATCCAGGCAGAGCCCATATTGCCAAGTGGCTGCACTAGAAGCTTCTTAACACTTGGCCTCTAAAATCTCTTTGTTCCTGGGTGGCTTACCACAAGTGAGATACACAAGGTAATCCATAGAAATGGGCCTTGTGTAACCACTCAACATAAACCTTTCCTTCCATTCCACCCAGGTGTTTCATTAACTTAGTTGTTTTATTAGGCAAAACACAAGTCCAAAGGACTTAGGAATATTTTCATCATAGCATGTATATATTTCACCAACCCTTGGTTGCTACTAGCTAGGCTAAGCATGGCATAGATAGTAACTTAACTTAGAGATTCCCTAGCAATTCTATTACTACTAGGATTTCCCAACATGGCATATAAGCAAAATAATAACATGCAAGACTTAGCAAAATATTTCTAATGCTTAGTATAAAACATGGGATAGAAATATTAATGAAGTACCACTTGCCTTGGTAGTTTGGAGAGTAGTTACACTCTTCACAATCACAATCACTAGCACCAAAATCTACACAAAGAATTATAGCAACAAATCACATACAAAACATATACAACCAAAAATATATGCATGCATGCAAAATGTTATGTGATTATTTTTAAAACTCAACCAAGCAAGTAAACAATACTTAATCAAAAACAAGTTAAAAACTTGCCAAACAACCATTATTTAAACCCTAAATTATTTCCTAAACATTTCATATACTCAATTTAGTCCTACACAAGTTTCTGCAAATAAAACCTTTTTAACAGAAGCAAAACATTAAATACATTGCATATTTAGAAAGAGCTTGCTCTCCTGATTCCAACGATATAAAATTTGTCAAATTCTAACGTGGGGATCAAAAGTTATAGCCAAAACAAATTTGAACATAAATCAGATTCAAATCATGTTTTAAATCTAAACTCCAGCCACGCGTCATGTTCTAATTGGTGCGTACCGCTTCACACCAGATCACGCTCGGCTACCGTTGGATCTAACTAAACACGCACGGCTCAGATCTAAACTTACCTCTTCGTCACAGATCTAATCTCACACATTAGACCTAAATCCTGCGGCCCTAATCTAACTGACCACAGACGGGCGGCGCTAGCGGCGGCGAGCGGCTACGCCTACAGCGGCGCTCTGGTCATCCTAGGGTCGGGAGGGCTTACGAACCGTGGAGACGCTGATGCTCAACTTTGGCGGCTTGGCAAGGCGCAGAGGGCTGCTTGGAGCTCATCAGAGTTGCGGGCGGCGTCGGGTTCGAGTAGACGGCGACGTTGGCGACGCTCCTGGTCTACCTAGCACAAACAAACGGCACCAGATGATGCACAAGACAGTGGAGAACAACTTCGTGTGAATCAGAGGCGAAGGGGCGCAAAGGGCTTACAGAATTTGGTCGCCGGAGTCGAGGTTGTCGTCGGGAGCTTGCGGTGTTGAACAGAATCGACGACCTGGGGCAGTATAAAGGGAACCAGCGGTGTCGATGAGTGCGCAAGAAAGTGGCGAGCTGCAAGAACCAAAGGGCGAGGGCGACGGAACTCACCGAATCGGTCGCCGGAGTGCTCTCGACTGCGCGGTGCGAGGTTGAATGCGGGCACTGGCGCTTTGTTCTCGGAGTTTGGGGAAATGGAGAGGGGCAGAGGGTTTAAGTAGGCGAGGGCGAAGATCGCCTTGTATCAATGGAATTTAAGCGAGGAATCAACGCGCGATGAAGGGCGGAGAACGCCCGTGACGTGGTCGTGGCGCGATTTGGGGAAGATGGGGTGAGCTGGCGAGGTCCACCGGTCAACGAGTGAAATAGAGAGGGTGGGGTCTGGCGTCGCCTCAAATGGTTCGATCATGCGAGTGAGAAGGAGAGAGGGGGAACCCGGGTGGGCTTAGTGGGCTGCGTCTGTAGTTGGGCCAGATAGGTAGCGGTGGCCCTTTTCTATTTCTTTTCTTCTTTTCTTTTTCTGTTTTGGTTTTCTGAAATGTTTTTCAAATCCAAATCAAATGAGTTTGAATTCAAATCTTCCCTAGGTTTTTATACTGTAAAACTTGCACTCAAAAGTGTGCCAAACACTACTGTCCAAACCAAACATTTATATCAGATGAAAATAAAAATAAAACCAAGCCTTTATGATATATATTCAATAGGCATAATATTGGTTTTATTAATCATTTTGTTTTGAAATTTGTTCAAACTTTTGGTGGTGCCTAAGTTTGAATAAACAAACTTTACTGAATCAAAAACAAGTATTCTTCTCATTGGAAGATAGCACTAAGGCTTGAGCAAACTTACATAAAATAATAAGCACAAATGCTTCTGTTTTGAATTGATTTGTTTGAAATGAATATCATATGCTCATGGATGCATGGATGATATGCATAAGTTTGAAACATGATTTTGAGGATGTTACAAATCTAACCCCCTTAAGGTGAATCTCTCCCTCGAGATTCGGATTGGCTAGCAAATAGGTGAGGGTGGTCTTTCCGAAGATCATCTTCTCTTTCCCATGTGGCTTCCTCTTCGGAATGATGGTTCCACTGAACCTTGCAAAACTTGATAGTCTTGGTCCGTGTGACTCTTTCTGCAGTCTCAAGAATCTTGATAGGCTTCTCCTCATAAGTGAGGTCACTTTCCAACTGAACCTCTTCCAAAGGTATAGTATCCTTCAAATAAGTTTCTTCCATTTCTGGATGACATTTCTTAAGCTGACTCACATGAAACACATTATGGACAGCTGACAGAGACTCTCGAAATTCAATTTCATAGGCAACTTCTCCTTTGCGACTCAGAATCTTGAATGGTCCAACATATCTGGGGGCCAACTTTCCTTTGACTCCGAACCTCTTTACTCCACGAAGTGGCGACACTCTAAGATAAGCTCTATCACCAACTTCGTAGGTGACTTCTCTACGCTTAGGATCTGCGTAGCTTTTCTGTCGGGACTGTGCTATCTTCAATCTGTCCTTAACCAACTTGACCTTCTCTTCGGCTTCTTTGATAAGTTATGGTCCGAACAAACTTCTTTCTCCCACACCATTCCATAACAATGGGGTGGTACACTTCCTTCCGTAGAGAAACTCAAATGGTGCCATCTCAATGCTGGCTTGATAATCTGTTATAAGAAAATTCTGCGTAAGGCGACTTTCATCCCAACTGCTCCATAGTCTAGGGCACATGCCCTCAACATGTCTTCAAGAATCTGATTAGTCCTTTCCGCTTGTCCATCGGTTTGAGGATGAAAAGCATCTTTGAATTCCAACCTCGTTCCCAATGACTCATGTAGCTGTCTCCAAAAATGGGAAGTGAATTGAGTTCCCCTATCCGACACAATACTCTTGGGCACTCCATGTAGACATACAATTCTACTCATATAGATTTTGGCTAACTTAGCACTTGTGTAGGTTGTCTTCACGGGTATGAAATGAACCACTTTAATTAGGCGATCCACTACTACCCAAATAGAATCATATCCTGACCTGATCCTTGGTAATCCGGTAATGAAATCCATACCAATCTTGTCCCACTTCCAATCAGGAATAGGTAGTGGTTGAAGCAAACCTGCTGGTTTCTGATGTTCCGCTTTCACTCTACTACACACATCACACAAAGCAATATGTTCGGCGATGTCCTTCTTGAGATTCACTACAAGGAATCTGTCTATATATGACCCTCCATTTTCGTCACAAAATCGTCATAGTAGTCCGTTTATGACGATTCTATGACGATTTTGAGATTGTCGAAAGCTGGGCGTCGCAAATGAACTATAACGACGATTTTTGCGAAATCGTCATAAACGTCTATGACGATATTGGATCGTCATAACGTCTATGACGATCGATATCGTCATGGGCCATCTAGCCGTGCCAGCTCGGATCCTCGTGGCCGATCCTATGGCAAAATTGTGAAATGAACTTGTCGTAATGTGAATTCAGCCGGTCGATTCGACTTATATGGGCCAAGCCCAATAATTCAGCCTTTTCTTTCTAGGTCATGGCCTTTTACACTGTAGTTTTTTTGGGCCTACAGCTTTGTAGGATTAATTTTTTATTCTAATTTTCAGCCTTTTTATTGCCAATATTATTTGGGCCCTAGACTTTTTACAATCCTTTTATTATTTGGTACTACCTATTTCTTTTTGGATTTCAGCCTTTTTCGTAATTCATTTTCCACCAAATATCACTCTGATCCAACACCAAGAATGGGCCATAGCCATGTTACAATATTTGATACAGAACATTACACAGTCAACTAGTCATGCTCAATTTTACTAAATAAATATTCTCATCACAGCATACAAATGAACCAGACTTTGGAATAGCGATACTATATGCACTCATTACATCAAAATAAAATTCAGTTCACAAAACAGAGTTGCATAAGGCATCGCTTCTTCCATCTAGGCTTCAATCATATCATCCAGAACTTGCGTCTTGATCATCTGAATAAAGGCCAGTATATCAGCCTATGAAATTATTCACAAAAAAAAATGAGTAAGAAAGCATTCAAAATATAGGTTCCTTTATGGTCAGCCTAAATTGACAAATACTATCTAGAATATAGTCACCAGAATTTAGCAGTACTGAATCTTTCACCAGAAAAAGCAATTTTTCATTGAACATTTCATTGATATTTAATAGCATTTGATGTTCAGCATGAATAGTAGTGGCATTCATAAACAATTTTACAGAGCTAATCCAACGAAAATAATATACAAAACAGTTGATCTAACCAAGCACACAACTAAGAAGAGCCAGCCATTTTGGTCACACAACTAGAAGTTGGCAAAAAATAGGAATTTCTCGAGGAATGGAGAGCCCGACCAAAGGGGAGATAGATGTGGAGCCGAGGACTGATTCTTTGTGATGAAGATTATGTGCTCTCGATAATCACATTGCGCCCTACGAACAACATACGAGTAAACAACAGACACACACTCAGTCAGAAAATCAAGCCAAGATACTACCCTAGCCTAGTGTTTCCTCACTAGATCCATGCCCCAATCAACGCTTGGTCAGGAACGATAGGAAAGGGACAAACCTGGGGCCCATCATGACCTTGATCGCACCTTAGTTGATATACTGATTTGAATTTTCTAGGATACTTGACCAAGTCCACTTGCCCCTGCTCCTACCAATGGAGGGGAGGAATACCTAGACAGACAACCCAAATCAGGCGATCAACATCAAGCATAGAACATTAAGTGGTAAAAAATAATGCTTGAAAAAATTAATAGACAATAGCTTTTATACTACTACACCATTCGAGCTCACAGTAAGGACCTAACAAAGTAGCAATTTGGAAACTATGACATAGAACGCATGCATACCATCAAACATGGCAGTCTCGATACTTAAATGTAGAAAGTCATGTGCACATTTGTCTAATCTAATTGCACTAGTACAAAACAGAGGTAACTTGGAACATATGTTACTATAAAATGGAGATGGTTCTAACACAAACTGTTTGGTGAATTACATGAGCGAAACACATAATTCTCTAGAAACTATCCAGAAATGATAGTAAACAAAAATCAAGTTAACGCTACACTTCTATACAATTAGAACAATTAACTGCATGAAAGGTATGAGAAGTAATATGGAACTACAAAGGTCAACCAATTAATTCAATCTGTATACATGGTACTGTAGGGGTCAACTCAAAGGAATTTGTTCTTGGACTCCTAGGAAACAAACATACTACAGATCCTCACCCTTGTAGATAACCTAACTATACATCCTGTTCAATCATAAGCTAGCATGCCTAGCTAGGCCAAACTCTTAGTGTTCATTCTATTTCTGATATATAGCCATGCAAGCAACAGGTCTAGCTATGCTATAACAAAGAAGCAAAATAGAAGTAGGGTTATCTTGGCACAACAGTGTACAATCACATGAGTCATGCTATACCTTCTGAAGCATGGACTCCTTCTGGATGTTGTAGTTGGCGAGCGAGCACTCATCCTCCAGCTGCTTCCCGGCAAAGATAAGGCGCTGCTGGTATGCGGGAACACCTGCAGTTATAGAACATGCCACCATATGATTAGCCATTAACGAAGCTGCGTGCCTGTGGCAGGCAAATTAATTGAAGAAACCACAAGAGCTTGATAGGTCAGCATGCCCCAGCCACATGAAAACTTGATAGATCCTCAACTAGGAAATAAATATCATCAACCAACCCAACAGTACTGACTATAGACTATATACAAAATGGAAGACAATACTTTTAGAAAAGGCATGGAACTTTGACCATCATATATTATATTGCACATTACCGAGATATGTACCAGTAGCTATAAACAACAGCCATGTATCCATAATATACAAACATAAGCTATGTACCAGCACTGTCTACTGATGCACAATTAAGTAGAAAGGAAACATGCGACATTTTATTTAGACGACATCCAGAAATGGTTGTTTGTATGTGATTCTTCAAGACTTAATTTTAGTTCATCTCACCTTCGCTAACCCTAGTTCTATTGTGAATGGAAGGAAGACCAACTTAAGTTTACCAAGTTACTAACATTCACTAACCTAGTTTGATTGTTGTCATATAGTTCACAAATAAAGATATCCTATAAACTCCAGAAAATGAATATAAATCGCATGCACAAGAAGCAACTCAGGACTAATAACCAGTCACGGTCACATCAGATGGTACTAGTCATGAACATGAAGAAAAATCACATGGAGTACAACTCATGACTAAAATATGAGCGAAGAGTAACTATAAAATTGAACCTCCCAAGCGCCGTTGGATGAGAGGCGCCATCTCACCTGCAAGTAAGACCACCACGGTCTGACCTCGCCGTTAATCGATGACTAGCGGCACCTCCGAGAGCAGCCATGGCCAGTGACATATCCTACGGAGAACATGAAATGAAGCATCAACACACTAAACTCGACAAAAATAAAGCTCACGATTCATATATTGACTACATGCTCACGATCACTTTTATCACAACAACTAGATCAATCTTATATCAACTCGCTTTCATTGATCGAGAAATACCAAAAACAATGTGTACAAGATAAAAAAAGAAACAAAACTAAATAGGAATCTTCCAGATGATATAAGACATGTAGAGTATCTAAGACATGTAGAGTATTGCGAACTAAACATGAAATTTGTTTCACTTACAAGTAGAGTATCTAAGACATGTGTATACCAAGCAAAGGTTGGTCAATCAAGTGTATACCAAGAAGCATGTGTTAGGAAATTATGCATATGAACTGATCGAAAAGAAGCATTCACATAGGAAACCATAATCCCTTGAACATGTGTAACCACGAGAAGAGCCATACCTGTATTTGCCATGGCAGCGATGGCCATCACGCTATAAGCGCCCGCCATGACCATCTCGGTCCCACGCGCACCGTCGTCATTGTCACCGCCATCCGCATAGGGATTAGAAAATCGAGTCAACAACCCGGACAGCGAGGAGACGGCAATTTTGTCTCGACCCGGGCCGAACCCACCTCTGCCTCGCTGCAAGGGCACCACCCGTCGGGCGCTATCATCTCCATGGACCTCCTGCTCCTCTCCGGAGCACCTGGATCTCGGGCTAGGGTTTCTGCTGGAGGTGCGGTTTCTGCTGGAGGAGATGGCCAATTTAGGAGGGGGGCTAGGAGATAAATTAAACTCTAGCCACCGGCGAGGTCGGGCAGCACAGCGGGGCCGCTCCCTCGGAACGGTGGTAGGGCTCGACGGCGATGCAGAGGATGTCGGTGAGGCCGCCGACGGTGGGTGTGAGGGCACATGATCGAGTAGGGAGGTTCGGGCGGTGGTTCTAGTGCTTGGAGGAAGAAGGGAAACACGTACGCGGATGGAGAAGCAGCGACATGAGAGGACCGGGGAGGATGTGGATGGAAGACGGCGTTGATTAGGGGTGGGGTGGGGGTGGCGGCGGCATCATGGATTGGATCTTGGGAAGGCATGGATTGGATCTTGGGCGGCAGCCTGGGTGGGTCGGGTCGACAGGTGCGGGGTGGCTCGGGATCGACACAAGGGAAGAGAAGAGAGGAGGAGGTGGTGGAAGCGGCGGGAAGCAACCACAAGACGCCATGGCCATGGCGGCTGGCCGCCATCCACGATGAGAGAGAGGAGGTCGGGTGGCGGCCAGTTGAGGAGCAAGGATTAGGGTTCTTGTCGGCGAGAGAGAGGAAGGAGTGGCGGGGGTCTGAGGAGGAGCGATGGGATTAGGGTTTGGCACATGAATATACAATATATAGAAATTGACATGTAGACATGCCACGAGCGAAATTTGATGTGGCCAACCAATTCAACGTATCAGATTTTAGATTATATGACGATTTATATTCGTCATAATGGAGCATAAATAATCCTCTAAGTTGTATCCTAGTGATTATGACGATTTTATATGCTGAAATTTCGACGATTTGACACAAATCGTCATAATTTTATAGGATTTTGACCTATACAAATAGCCTATGGCCAGCTTATGCCAAATCGTAATATATTTATGACGATTTCATTTCCCGTCACTATGAGAAGGTCACAAGTTAACACATTTCTTGTAGTGATTGTTCCACCAAAATCTTTCCTTCATGTCCATGTACATTTTGGTGTTAACCGGATGAATGGAATACGAAGAGTTGTGTGCTTCTTGCATAATCAGTTTCCGCAGCTCCGGATCTTGTGGAACACAGATACGTTTCCCATGCCATAAAGTACCCTGTTCGTCTTCATGGAACCCTTTGGCTTTTCCTTTGCCAATCTTTTCTTTAATCTCTTCAATTTCCTTATCAATCTTCTGGGCTTCTTTGATCTTGTCCAACAAAGTGGATTGAACATCCAAAGTCATGAGATGTCCTTCAGGCACAATCTCCAATATGAGTTTTCTAAATTGGGTACACAGATCATCTGGAAATTCTCCTTTGGTAAGGCCATTCACAAAAACCTTACGACTTAGAGCATCTGCTACAACATTTGCTTTACCGGGGTGGTATTGCAAACTTAAGTCATAGTCCTTGATAAGTTCTAGCCATCTTCTTTGTCTCATATTAATTTCCTTCTGGGTGAAGATATACTTCAAACTTTTGTGATCTGTGAACACTTCACAACGCTTTCCCAAAAGATAGTGTCTCCATGTTTTGAGTGCATGGACAACAGAGGATAACTCTAAATCATGAGTAGGATAGCTCACTTCATGAGTTTTGAGTTTTCTCGAGGCATACGCCACAAATTTTCCTTCTTGCATAAGTACTGCACCCAAACCATGATGAGATGCATCACAATATACTTGGAAATCTTTTTCCAAGTCTAGCAAACACAAGACTGGTGCTGTCACAACTCTCTTCAATTCCTGAAAGCTGAGTTCACAACCTTCCGTCCAAGCAAATTTCTTGTCTTTCTTTAGCAATTCAGTCATGGGCTTAGCTACCTTGGAGAAATTCTCAATGAACCTTCTGTAGTAACCTGCTAAGCCAAGGAAACTACAAACTTCTTTCACTGACTTGGGAGATTCCCATTCACATAAATTTAAACTTTAGCAGGATCAACTGCTACACCATCCTTTGTCATAACATGTCCAAGAAATCCAACTTCATTCAACCAGAATTCACACTTGCTGAATTTGGCATAAAGTTATGCTCTCTTAATTTTTCAAGTTTTAACGTAAATGTCCTTCATGCTCTTCTTTGCTCTTGGAGTAGACTAAAATGTCATCGATGAAAACAACAACAAACTTGTCAAGGAATTCCATGAACACCTTGTTCATCATATTCATGAAGTATGCTGGAGCATTGGTCAAACCAAATGGCATCACGGTATACTCATATAATCCATACCTTGTGGTGAAAGTTGTCTTAGGTATGTCTTGTTCTCTTACCTTGAGTTGAAAATAACCTGACCGGAGATCAATCTTTGATAACACACAAGCTCCTTTTAGCTGATCAAATAAGTCATTGATTCTAGGCAAAGGGTATTTGTTCTTGATAGTCACCTCGTTGAGTGAACGGTAATCTATGCATAACCTTTGACTTCTATCTTTCTTCTCCACGAACAAAACTGGGGCTCCCCAAGATGAAGAACTTGGTTGAATAAATCCTTTCTGCAACTGTTCTCCAAGTTGTTTCTTGAGTTCTTTCAGTTCATCAACTGACATCTTATACGGTCTCTTTGCTATTGGTCCAGACCCTGGTACCAAATCTATAAGAAACTCCACATCTCTATCTGGTGGCATTCCCGGCAATTCTTCCTAAACACATCCGGATACTCACAATTGGCACACTGTCTATGCTAACCCCCTTAAGAGAATTTAGCATACTCCTTCTTGCTTCAAAGTTGGTCTTGAATCTGATCCTTTTATTTTCTGGAGTTGTGAGTGAGACAGTATGGTTGGCACAATCTATCACTCCCTTGTGCTTAGTCATCCAGTCCATTCCCAAAATGACATCCAATCCTTGGGAGTTTAGAATTATCAGGTTAACGGGAAACTTATACTTCCCAAACTCTATGACTAGATCATGACATCCTGAATTCACTATCATTTCTCCACCAGGAGAACTTACTTTTATAGGACACCCAATAGTTTCTACCGGCAGTTCATTTCTTTCAACAAATGCTCTTGATATGAATGAATGAGATGCACCAGTATCAAAGAGAACAAATGCTGGAACAGAATTGAGTTTGAACTTACCAGCCACAACATCAGGCTCCTCATAGATTTCCTCCACATTGATGTGGTTCACCTGTCCCTTCTGAAAAGGGTTGGGCTTGTTGGGTCCTTCAACTTTATTTTCTGGGCATTCATTTGCATAATGCCCCATCTTCTTGCACTTGAAGCATTCAACCCGACTAATGTCCTTCTTGATAGGCTGACTTCCACTTCCACTTCCATTACCACTGTGGTGACTCTTGTATCCACCCTTGTGGTTCTTGTACTTGTCATTGTCATGACTACGGTGACGCTTGTTGTCATGACGGTTGTGGTTGTGGTGCTTGTTGAATTTCCCATGCTTGTGGGATCCTGAGCTTCCACTGTCATCATAATGGGAACGTTTGTGAGACGATCCCGAGCTGTGCTTGTCTGAGTGCTTTCTCTTCCTGCTCTCAACTTGCTTCATTTTGTTCTCCAAAATAGCAGCCTTATCACAAAGAGACTGGTATGTGGGAACATATACAGACCATTGCCAGGTTCAGTTCATCATTCAAGCCTTCAAGAAATTTTTCCTTTCTCTTAGCATCGGTGTCAACTTCATCCGGTGCATAACGCGCCAGATTGTTGAACTCCTCAATATATTCAGCCACGCTGCGGTGGCGCTGCTTCAGATTATGGAACTCTTTCTTTTTCAGACTCATCACTCCAGATGAGATATGAGCAGTACGAAAGCCATCCTCAAAGATAGCCCATGTCACATCTTCTATGGGAGTGGTGATCTGGAAGTTATCCCACCAAGTGGCGGTTGGTCCTTCCAGCAAATGTGCCGCAAATCGACTTTTCTCGCATCAAGATGTTCTACGCTTACCAAGTCCTTTTTCACAGAGTGTAGCCAATCATTGGCCACCATGGGATCAGTCGTTCCTGAGAACTTTGCTGGCCTCAATCTCAAGAACCTGGTAAGCATATCAAAACCCGGTGGGTTGTTGTTGTTGTTATTGTTGTTGTTGTTGTTGTTATTGTTGTTATTGTTTTTGTTTTGGTTCTGGATGAACGTCGTCATCATCTGCATCAGCTGAATTTGAGCGGTCATCATTTGCTGCATTTCTGGAGTGATGTTGTTGTTGTGTTGTTGTTGTTGTTGTTGTTGTTGTTGTTGTTGTTGTTGTTGTTGTTGTTGTTGTTGTTGTTGTTGTTGTTGTTGTTGTTGTTGTTGTTGTTGTTGTTGTTGTTGTTGTTGTTGTTGTTGTTGTTGTTGTTGTTGTTGTTGTTGTTGTTGTTGTTGTTGTTGTTGTTGTTGTTGGGGTTTGCACGACGGGGAGGCATCTGTGGTTGGTTCAATAGAGATAAGAATGAGATACCCATAGATGCTTTCATGCACATCACATCACATAAACAATCACAAAGCATGCAACAAAATGATTAAAGGTTCAACAAAAAAATAACAAGTTCGCAAGTAAAACACACACAAATAACAAGTCATCCACATGTCGGATGGTCAATAACAAGTTCTCAAGCAACAAGTACGATAATAAATGATAAATGAGTAGTCAAATCTACTCCTCGACATCAACCTCCTCCTCGACAAAGGTAAGACCTGCGTTCTCCATCGCGGTCTTGTATTCCTCGACACTAGTGGTCAAGGTCTCTATCTTGGCTTTGAGAGCCCTCTTCTGGGAATGAAGCCTCTCAATCACCGTCTGCTGATGCTCGAGCTCGAAGTCCTTGGACTGCAGTTCTTCAGTCATGTCCCAGATCTTCTTGTTCCTATCCTGGACTCGCTTCTCCTGACTCTTGAACTTCCTGTCCTGGCTCTCGAACTTCGCCTCCATCTCCTTGACTATCTCATCTTGCTCCACGAAGAGCTTGTCCTTCTCGCGAAGCTGCACCTGGAGTTCGTCATTGTTGAGAATGACGTTGGTCCTATCGGTCCACGCCTAATGAGAGACTCTAAGTCACGGAGGTGCAGACAATCGGCTCATTGCTCCTCGAATCGTCCTCGAAGTCGATGGACTCTCCATCCTCATCACGTCTACCGAAGACGTGGAAGTGAGTACCTCTAAACTGTCGGGAATGTCTCCCTAGCAGACGTCCTATCAGATCCTGCATAACTACCTCAAGGCCTCTCTCCTTGTCATCATGCATGAGCTTGAAGACGATGGCCTCCGTGGTAGGCTCTGTCTGTCGTCCGGGCTGGTTGACCTTGAAGCCCCAAAGTTCTTTCCTCTCAAACTTGGTGAGGGGAAGCACCATGATGGTAGGAAGAGGGAGATTGGGCAAAGTAGTAAGCTCAACAATACGAGGACCAAAGCGTGTAACCTGGAACTCCTCAACAGTGCTGATGGTAACAGTATGCATCTATTTATAAGATAGAAAAGTTAGAAAAACACAATTCAAGATAAAACAAAAGACAAAACATCACATACATATCCTTGGAAATCAAAGCACACAAGTCATGGCATACATGGATTCATTACAACAATCAAGGTTCAACTTATTTTTAAAGCAACATTTTGGAAAATAAGGTGATAAGTGGTGGTCCAACTAACGAAGTATGTTTACAATCCTATCTCACTGGATCTGTTGGCTAACACAATGTTTCTAGAAGCAATCAGCCTATCTTGCTCACATGACTCCATCACTAAGTCTATAATGTCTCCTCTTAAGGTTTGGTTGGTAGCTTCCAACTCTTGGGTATGTTTCTTCTCTTCCTTTAGATCATTTTGTAAGGGTCCCAACCTTTAAATAAGGTAGAGTCCCCTGTGTTTACAATGCTAGTCCCTGGATCAATAGCTAGCATCCACAGTTATGATGTAATATCAAGAAACAAAGGTCATAATATAACTTTATAACCAGGAATAACATAATTTTATTACATCTTACATAGCTCATTTGGCTATTACATTACATTGCAGCGGAATATCTATAAGCATGGGGTCCTTCATCTTCAAAGTGCCACAGGCAAACATGTTGGTTGTAGACTTTGTAATTCTAATCATTCAATCTTCACTAAAATCAATCAAACCTACAACATTACAAGTTATAGCCACAAGGGTCAATACATTTGAATTGTATTGGCAAGTTTCACTACTATATTGAATATAAGTGGATACTATCATTACATGCATTTTTGGCTAAGTAGGGTTTAAGGCTCATTTGCAAAAGAAAAATTTATCCTATCTTTTCAAATGGTTTTGGTCCTTTGTCAAATCTCCTTTTCAAAATCCCTTGAACTCCTTGGTAAATTCCCAAGTGTTCAAGTCCTTGTCAAAATTCTCTTGAGCTCCTTGGTACCCCCAAGTGCATCAAGTTTTATCAAAATCTCTTGAGCTCCTTGGTATCCCCAAGTGCATCAAGTTTATCAAAATCTCTTGAGCTCCTTGGTACCCCCAAGTGCATCAAGTCTTTTGTTGTCACTGAAGAGTTTTTCTTTTAGAAATTGGAATGTCGAGATTTCCCATAGTTTCAAGCTTTAGTTGCTCAGTATTGTCCATAACCGGGGACACGGCTAAGTACTTAGATTTTTATTATCTTCTGCTGAAGTTCTACACTTTACCCACATGTCACAATCTCATCTTGTTGCCACCGGGCCACGGATTGGTACTCACCAAGATGGAGTTCCAGATTGAGAATGTGACTAAGTCTTTCGAGGGTCCTCCCATACACCATTGCTAGCTTGTCTGATTACCATGTAGGATTCCAGGTCCCTCATTTTCAGTAACCTGAAGACAATGCATGGGTCTTCCCAATGTAGTTGACTAAGCCAGAGCCATAAGTAGCATGTGGTTGTACACGAAAGCCACAATTGGAGAAACATGTTCAATCTCTAAGTTTCCTGGGTGGTTTTCCTTTGGAGCACAACACAAAGATATTGCCATGGACATGGTTCCTTTTGTTGCTACCTTCTCCAAAACTCAAAGTATCCTTGTCCACCCAGGTGGTTCATTGAGTCCTTGTTTTATTATATAAAACATAAGTCTTTTCTCAATCTCATAAAATCTCAACATGTATCTCTTTTCAAAATATAGCATGGCTAAGCATGTAACAACTACATTGTTTTCACTAAGGAATGTATAGGGTATCCTATTAGGATTTAGCATAGCATAAGTATAGAAATTATTTTCATGCATGTTTCAAAATCCACTAAGTATAATGAAATTAGTAGGACTTTTGATGATAGTGTCACTTGCCTTTCTTTTGGTAGGGAATGTTGGTTCACTACTTGATCTTGCTAGTCTCACACTTTTCTAAATTCACTACAATCAATCAAGCAAACACAATATCAACTAGCATTCCAAACCAATAATCAATCAAACAATTCACACACATAAAACAATGGGATCTAAGTCATGCATGTAAGCATGCAAAAGATAGTTTTATTTGCAAAGATGGTCTCCACTAGGCTTCTAGACTTTGTAAGGTTCAAATTGGTCACTTCCTAAAGTGGCATAGTCTTGCCTGTCAAAACCCACCGGCGAGCAGCGACGAGCAACACGAAGAGCCGGAGGCTCCTCAATCGGTGGGCCCTGGTCCTCGGGCAACGGCCGAAAAACTCCGCACACGCCCGGCTTGGTTCAAGGGCGTGCCACCTGACCTATACCTGGTCAGGAAGGTGATGGATTGCTTCGATCAGTTTCCTGCATGGTAAACAAGTATACGTAAAATTCGAGCCGTGACCGGCTCCCAGGTTTCCCTGTGAATCGGCTCCTGGAGCCGATTGTCCCATGGTTCTGCATTAGATCTATGATAACATGGGGTTTTGCTTCATCATTACAAGTTAAATCGATCTACGACAGTTTGATGTTTTCACCACGTAATTGGAACGTCCTACACGTAATTGAGCCTGGTAGATACAAAAGATAATAGAAAACTAACCCTAGAGAAGGCCTAACAACCGACGTAAAGTCAATTCCCGGAACAACTCCTCTCGAATTGGCAAACCATATCCTCACGTACTACTGGATCGTTCAGCCCGTTTGCAAGGCCTGACTACGTGGATATCAAACTAAACCTTGGAAAACAAGGCATAACTATAACAGATCAAATCAACTGAATAAAGATCAAGCAAGATGCTACCCTTACACCCGGGAAAAGGTGCAAAGGTAGCGAGGTAACTAGAGGTAGCATAACTAAACAATCATAGCGAAAAGTACCGATGCTAGCCTCAACAAAACTATGATAATAGTATTACTCGCCATCAACAAGGCTTCAGTACGAGTAACACCAAATAACGCATAAGCAGATACTGCCTAGATCGCAAGATGCGATCTAGGCAGCATGACACTTACCCGAAAGAAACCCTAGAAACAAGGGGTGGCGATGCGCCGAGATTGTGTTTGTTGTGAACGTGATTGTCCTCCTTTTCTCAATAACCTTAGGTACATATTTATAGTCCGGAGACTTTCTATCTTTGGAATAACTCTACAACTCTATCTCTTACCTAAACCGAAACGTAACCTACTACAATATACAGATACACGGGCAATTTAGCCCAAATCCACGTACAAGGCCGATTCAACAACACGTTGCATATATGTATCTTCCAAGCCCATCTTGATTACGGCCCATCTCCTCCTTTGGCCAAAGTATGGCGATAACACATGCCCCCCTGGTTTTGGCAATAATAATTCCAAAACCACTCCGTTGATGTTTTTTCTTCCCCCTCTCCCTTTTTTTACATCGGGTTACGCGTTGCAGAGAAGAATCGTCACGCCACCCCCTCATCATGATGCCCTGTCTTCTCAACTTCTCCGCAGTGCATGATTTGACAATTTTGGCACCGCATTCTGGGAAACCGCTATGGCATTGAACCATCTCCACTATTCCCTTATTTAAATTCATCCGAGCAGTAGCCCCATCTTCCTCCAAGAGCCAAAAACCCTCTTCCTCCGCCGAAAAACCCTCTTCCTCCGCCATGGCCTCCTCTTCTTCCGCCCTTTCCTCCCAATCTTCCAACACGATTAGCGGCCGGGAGCCGACGCCGGAGCACCCGCCAACGGCGGCGTACGAAACTCTCGCCCCACAATGGTGGGACGAGAGGGATTGGAACTTCGCCGCCTGGTCGGAGGACGACGAGTCCCTGACCGACGGCGAGGGCCTGCAGCCTCGTCGACGGGAACTGGAGGCGAGAGCACCGATGACGCCTGGTCACACGGCGCGAATCCTCCGACGAGGAGGAGGAAGGAGGAGGACACCTCTCCGACGAGTACCGCGTGAAGCCTTCCGCCCGGGTCCAGCGAGGACACCGAAGACGACGAGGACGAGGAGGCCTCAGCATCTTCAAGAAGAAGAATAAGACGACGCAACAGCACCGACGACAATAACAAGACGACGTATGAAGACAGCGGCATTTACACCGCCTCTAGATTAGGAACTAGTAATAGTAGTACTAGTAGTAGATTTCCTTTTGTAAGCAATCAACCCCATTGTAAACAATCGTCTTTTGAATGAACAAAGATTGCTTTTTTCAACACGAAGATTGCTTTTCCAACTCAATATTGCCGATAGTCAAAATAGGTCGATGTTCGAGCCGATAGTAATGTATCGGCTTTCACCACCGCGCTCATACAGTCAACCAAGTCAAAGCTCAAAGAGCCGATGGTAAAACATCGGCTTTCCCAAAAACGTTGACAAGGTCAAATTTGGTCGCATACTTAGACAAATCTGAGCGGCCACTTCCCAGTTTCAAACGGTAGCCTGCGACCCTCTTCAAAAAGGCGACCCAGATCTCCAATTGCTCACCGACCAGATCGAGCTCACAGACAAGAACCCTCGATCCCCAACTGCATAGATCCATCTCCGGCTGCAAACTAGATGGCGGAATCATCCAACACCAACCCAGGTCTCCGGTTCAAGGTACGCCTACTCCTCGCAATTCGAACACGGTGCTAGAATTAATGGCAAACACCAATTAATGCTTTATTCCACCATTAAATTTTTTAGGTTTCAGACATTCTGCTGCCGCATCCTTCTCTCCCAAATTCTCTCTGTCTTGGCCCTCGTACAGAATCTAGTCCTGCCCATCTGATCTCCTGCGAAGCAAACAGAATCCCCTTCGTAAGCCAAGACCTAGATTTGAACTCTTGGGCCGATTGCTATGCAGCCTGGCCTAATCCCCAACATTGGGTCTCTTGGTTCAGGGTAGCTAGAGCTTACCAATCCCAATGGGAAACCACGGGAATAGCTGATGCCTTGCATGTGTCATTGTCTCCCCTTGAGAAACATGAAAATCTTTTAAAAACCATTGGCTACTTCTGGTCTGACGCTCTGAACTGCTTCATGTTCGGTCATGGCCCCATGTCACCAACTCATAGACGTGGTGATGATTATCGGTCTGGATGTTACATCACCCAAGCCCTCTCGCTTTTAAGTGACCAAGGTCCCCTACAAGCTGTCTTCCAAAACAGATCGCATTTAACCGGGGTGCCTACCTCCAACGCCATATGAAAACTAAAGGTCTGCTCAGAGAAAGAACACAGCCTTTCTCAACTTCGTGGAACATTTCATATTCTGGCCCTTCCTTGCTCCAACCAAGAATTATCTCTCCTTAGCTCACGAAGCCAAAGGCACTCAACTTGGCATCGCAAAACTGTTCCTTGGAGAGGTCTATCGATATCTCCGTTGATGTCTCACAACTGTTCTCCCGATAGCAGTCAAAACAGGAGGTCCTTGGTGGTTCATTCAGCTATGGGCTCAACTGTATTTTCAAAACCACGTCCCAAACTTCCCCCTTTTGGCGAGTTGCACCTTTCCAGACGTCAAAGGGAAGCAGATCTGATGCACCAGCTATGGCCAAGCTTTGTATAGACTGCCAGGTAGTAAACTGATTCCTCAGGAAGCAGCTAAGTGGTTCAGCACTTTCTTTCAAGGCCTGGACAATCCTATCTTCTTTCCTTACATAGAAGAATCGGAACATTTTGAAAATCCAATCTCCTTCAGGCTAGACAACTTTGCCGATGACACCAGCACTCGGCAGCTCTTTTCCACTGTGATCCGTCCCTGTTTCCTTCCAGTTGGCATGAGTACATCCAATAGAATAATCAAGCCTGGGTATGAATTCTACCAGCCGGTCGTAGTGGCTCGGCAATTTGGCCTTGGACAAGTACCTCCCCATTTCTTTCTCCACCATCTTACAGAGAGCAGAGCCGACCTGCCTGATCCTCTCACCAGTCAAAGGTGTTATTCCTTCTTCGACACTCTGACCATCCCAATTCCTAACGACCTCACCTTCGCCTCATCAACCGATGGCTTTGAAGACTGGTGGTCGACGTGGAAGACTCATGCCTTCAGGAGAGCTCTGGGACCGTTGCTGAAACAGCTCGATGCTGAATATGATATCCCCGTAAAATAGGTACGATTACTTGTAAAATTTCTTGATGCAGCTCACAAATGATTCTTCTACTAACCCACTCTCTCTCTTTGCAGCAACAAGATGGTCCTGAACCTACGCACAGTGATGGCTCCCCCTTCGAGTTCTTTCCGCCAGCTCCTGTGGTTCTTTTCTGCAAAAACTCGCCACCTTTGAAAAAGGTCATGATGCAGAACCAGCCGATATCACCACAATCGGCTTCCAAGAACCAAGCAACTTCTAAGTCACCGCCCTCGAGTTCCAACTAAAACAAGAACGATGGTGAGGAAGGTAGCTGCCAGAAGACCTTGAGGCCGGAGCCCCTCTCCGAGCTCGCATGTACTTGATCCATGCCTTGGTTGATCTCTTTCATTCTTCCATTCTTGGAGACATGCTCGTGCTTACTAGCTCTCCTCTCTTGCGGGCTTCCGTCAAGACACCTCCATGAGGACACTCAAACCAATCGAGGAGAACTGGCCCCACAGACTGCAGAGGACCATTACACCGAGCCACCAGATTTACCACCATCGGCTTCCTGTGAAAAGGTCGGTTCTGAACCACGCCCCGAGCACCCCGAGGCGGGCCAAATTGGTCCCAAGAGGGCTCGCAAGGGATCAAACTTCTTCAGAGAGCCGGAGGTTTCAAAGTCATCACCCTTCATGCTCTTACCACTTGTTTCTTTTTATCTGCCGATTCATCATTATTTACATCGCCAAACACCTTCCATGCGCATTTGATCGACGTTTCTAGTGGGAAAGCTGAGGCGATGCCTTTAGCCTGCCGGATCTAGCAATCCCCGAAGGTGCAGATGAAACGGCTACCACTTTGGCCAAGCCCCCAGCAACCACACACAAGCCGATTGTCTCGTCATCTGCTATCCCCTCGATCTTAGGAGAGGTACGTTAGCTTCTCTCGGCTCATCCTTACATGTTTGATGCATACTAACGCCTTTCCGGGCTGCTAGGGTTGTGATATTTCAGGCTTGCTAACGTTCGACCCTGAATCCATCGAACCAACTCCCTCTGTTGCCAACGATGAACCACGAGCCAGGGCTGTTCTACCTTAATTCCAGCGTCTTAAAGCCTTGCTGTCCTCCCCGATCGAGGAGTTGATCGAGGGTTCTGAGGAGGTGAAGAGCGTTCTTGCTGAAATCAAAGACCAACTCCCAGTAGCATTGCAGGTGAAGCTTTGGCCAGTTGTAACTCTGTCTTTCTATGGGTCAAGGGTGAAGTTAGCTCGTGAAAGGATCAATCTGCGCCGCGCCCAACTTCCGCTGAAGGCCAATATTGCAAACAGATGTCAATTCAACGAGAAAAAGGCTCGATGCCAAACGACAC
This sequence comes from Avena longiglumis, assembly GCA_030063025.1. Classification (NCBI taxonomy): domain Eukaryota; kingdom Viridiplantae; phylum Streptophyta; class Magnoliopsida; order Poales; family Poaceae; genus Avena; species Avena longiglumis. Next base: position 525,640,939 of record CP125976.1, read on the forward strand.
CTCTGTTAGTACCGCCGAGCTCACATCCTTAAAAAAGGAGTTGGAAGATCTTGAAGAGAAGGTCCGGGCGACTAAACAGCTCATTCGCGACAAGGAAGCATCCATTGCCCGCTCCCAAGACGAAGCAGAAGGCCTCAAAGCTCAACTGAAGACCGATCTGGCAGAAATACGTGCCCTGAACAAGCAGCTATTGACGGGCAAGGACGACGATGACGAAGCCGAGATCGCCGAGGTGGATCGTGTCCGTGCTGACGCCCTCCACGCCTTCGAGGCATTCCTTCAGTAGCTCGTTCATGTAAACTGGCACCTGTTTGTAACAGTTTGAACCTCTAGAGTCGATGACTGTGCATCGACTATATATTTTGTTTTTTATTTGGCCGATTTCATGCCTCGGCCCCCACATTTCACTGTCCATCATCCCACATGCTTGGGAAATATTTCTTGAGATGTTGGCCGTTGATGTACCATCGGAATTTTATGTCGCCCAAATCCTCAAGCATGTACGCGTCATCTTAAAACTTGATCGACTGTATGGCCTGTGCCAATTTGGAGACCATTTACCATATGCTGCATCCTTAGTCCCCAATGGTAATACGGCTTCCCATACCAGATCGCCAACGTGGAACTCCTTTGGTCTCACCTTCTTATTATATGCACGAGCTACCTTGGCCTTGTTCTCTTTGATTTTCTCAAGCGACCACAGCCTAAGCTCGCTAAATCCTCAACACCGCCACTCATCGTACGCATATTCTTCAGTTGTTAGATCGTTCTGAAAAGTGACACGTCTAGATCCAGCCGAAATTTCCCAGGGCAATACGGCTTCTTGTCCATAGACTAGATGGTATGGCGAGGTCTTTATCTCTCCATGACATGACATGCGATAAGCCCATAAAGCCTCTGACAAAACCTCGTGCCAACGCCTAGGGTGCTCGTCGACTTTCCTCTTCATCAGCTTGATAAGGCTCTGGTTGGACACTTCAGCTTGCCCATTTGCTTGAGCATAGTATGGAGATGATCGAATCAGCTTAATCCCCGTGTCCTCACAGAACTTTCTAAACTCGTGAGAAATGAAGACCGAACCTCCATCGGCCGTGATAGTTTGGGGAATCCCGAATCTATGAATGGCATGTTCTTTCACAAAATTGATAACATCCTTTGAGTTCACTGACTTCATAGGGACAGCTTCCACCCATTTTGTGAAATAATCAATAATGGCCAAAATCCACATGTGTCCTTTGCTTGATGGAGGATTGATCTTGCCGATCATATCCATGCCCCAACCTCGGAATGGCCAAGGCTTGATGATGGGGTTCATTGCTGACGCGGGTACCATCTGAATTTTCCCAAATTTCTGACATGCTTGACACCCTTTGTAGTACTTGAAACAGTCCTCAAGCATGGTGGGCCAATAAAACCCTGATCGCCTGATCAACCATTTCATCTTGTGAGCCGATTGGTGAGTTCCACAGGCGCCTTGTACCTCGTGTAGGAGCCGATTGGCCTCGGTCCCTGACATTTGAGCAAGAACCCCTCAGTCCTGTAAAACATGTCCCCAATAAGCACATACTTCATGGCCTTGTACCTTATCCGTTTAGGTGCCCCAGCGAATACTTCAAGTAATTGAAGATATCGGCTCTCGATCGTTGGCCTCCGAGGAACTGTGCACGACATCAGCTCCCTACACGCCCTTGTAGCCTCAAGCCATTTGTGCAAGATCATTCGCCTCGGTATTCGCGATCGCGGGATCCGGTGAAGTTTATGTACCGAACTGTGCCATCAGCTCACGGCATTGCAGCCATAATGGGAAGAGTGACTCGCTCTCACACTTGTATTCCTCGTGAGTTGGGAAATCACCAACTTGGAGTCTCCAAAAATTTCCATACGCTCCGGCTTCGATGAGCAACTCCATTCCTTAAGACGCCTCATACTCTCAGCGACGTTGTTGGTGCGAGGGTAGATAACCTGATGGAGAAGGAAAATGTTGCCCCGGTGACACGAGTAGAATGCCGATGCCGCAACCATCATCACAAACCGATCCATCGAAAAACATAGCCCACGCCGTATGGACAGCCGCTATATTAGTGTTGATCCTTTCAGCAATAAGGTCGGCCAATGCCTGACCCTTAACCGCTTTCGCGGGTTGATACCGGATGTCAAATTCCGATAACGCAAACATCCATTTGACGAGTCGGCCTTTCAACATAGGGGCCGACAGCATGTGCTTTATGACATCTGATTTGCATATGATGATAATCTCCGCTGAGAGCAAGATGTGGAGCAGCTTGGTGCAGGTGAAAAACAGGCAGAGGCACAACTTATCGATCTCAGGATACCTTGTCTCTGCATCCAGCATCCTTCTGCTGATGTAAAATACAACTCGCTCCAGACCATCATAAACTTGCACCACCACTAAGGAAATGGACGTGTCAGCTACTGACAAGTAAATGTAGAACGGCCTATCCGGCTGGGGCGGAACCAACACTGGCGGCTGCGTTAGATATTCTTTGATCTCGTCGAAGGCTCATTGTTGTTCTGCCCCCCAGTGGAATTGCTCGTCAGATTTAATTTTCACCAGTCCCATGAATGGCTCTATTCTTCCTGACAGAATGGAGATGAATCTTCTGACGAAATTGATCTTGCCGATGAGAGACTGTAGTTCTTTCTTCGTGGTAGGTGGCTTCATAGTTCGCACTGCCTCCTGACTTTTCAGGCTGATCTCAATTCCGCGTTCATGGACCAAGAAACCCAAGAACTGACCGGCCGTCACCCCGAAGGCACACTTCTTTGGATTCATCCGTAGCCCGAATTTTCTTGTTCGGTCCAGGACGCGTTGCAGATCGTCCAAGTGTCCTTGTACTGAAGCAGACTTGACCACCACGTCATCGATGTAAATTTCCACCAGCTTGCCGATCAGATCATGGAAAATGTAATTCATGGCTCTTTGGTACGTGGCGCCGGCATTCTTCAGTCCAAATGTCATGACTACATATTCAAACAACCCCACCGAACCTGGGACTCTGAATGCAGTCTTGTGTATATCTTCCGGAGCCATAAAAATTTGGTTGTAACCGGCATTGCCATCCATGAAGCTCAAGATCTTATGACCAGCCGCTGCGTTGATTAACGTCTCTGCTACCGGCATCGGATACTCATCCTTTGGAGTAGCTCTATTGAGATCCCGAAAATCTATGGCAACACGCCAGCGGCCATCCTTCTTCTCTACATGTACGATACTAGAAATCCACTCAAGATACGCATGGCTGATTAACTTGGTCATCAACATTTTCTCGACCTCTTTCTTGACTTCTTCCAAAATTTCGCCTTCATCCGCCGTGCTCGCTGCTGGAATGGCGAAATCCTTTTTAAAGCGGAGTCGATGCTCAATGATGCTCTGTCTAACCCAGCATCTCAGATAGTCCTGCAAAGCGATGGATATTCTTTCAACAAAGCTATCATCGGACCCGTAGATTCGGATCTAACTTCCTGGCGATAAATGTTGGTCGTGGCTTATCCCGGGACCGATGTCAATCTCCTCCAGCTCATCAGCGGATGTAAACCCATACCCTAGCTTTCCGTCACCTGTTAAATCGATGCTAAACACAGGGCAAACAGTTGGTGAGGATAACAAAAATAATTTGGGCCGATTGCCTGAATCGGCCCCCTTTTTGATTGCATTAGTCAAGGACGGTTTAACACCTTATTTGTGCTTTACAATGGCAGGGAATCTCCCTGTTACGACTACATGATCTGCTTGTCGTAAGATTGCTGCTTTTTATTTTTTGTGGCCGATCGCAGGGATCGGCCGTACCACGTACGATTGTGGACTTTGCTACTCTGTCAGGCCAGTGGATAAGACCAGCCTCACCCCGTTTTTTGTAGCTTCAATGCGCTCACAGCCGTCTAGACTGATTCCAGAGATCGGCTCTTGGTCTTCTGCTTCCCAGATGTTCATGCCAGCTATGGAGATCTCGATCGAATCATCTGCATGAATGACCTCTACTTCATCTCCATCCCATTTGTGACATCGGTGCATCGTGGATGGAATGCAGCGATTAGCGTGAATCCAATCTCTCCCTAGCAAGACAGCGTAGGTGCTTTTGCTGTCCACGACGAAGAATGACGTAGGGATGGTTTTTCTGCCCACGGTCAGATCCACGTTCAGTACGCCTTGCGTCTCCGAAGTTTGGCCGTTGAAGTCGCTTAACGTGACGTTGGTTTTGATCAGATCTGCAGTGGAACGTCCCAAACGCCGTAGCATGGAGTATGGAATGATATTGACCGCCGCTCCGGTGTCAACCAACATCTTGCTGATAGGCTGCCCATTGATGTAACCTCGCAGGTACAGGGCTTTCAGATGTTTGTAGCCCTTCTCACATGGCTTTTCAAAGATAAACGGCCGTGGGCCGCAGTCAAACTGTGCCACTGGTAGCTCGTTGGTTCTTGGAGCGCAAAACTCTGACGGAAGTATGAACACCATGTTTGTGCCAGCCGATGTCTTTGCATCGGCTGTTACCGGTTTGGGGCGCCACTCTTTCTTTTTCGGGCGATCTTCCGTTTCCAAGGTCTGCCAATTTTAACAGACGATCGGGCCGTGCTTTCCTTAAAGCGTGGAGGTATCGCGCTCGGCTTCCTCAGTTACGCAGCCGCTGAACTCTCGCTTTTGGGTGTGTCTGAGTCCATCGACACCACCGACGGTGATGTCTGTCTTCTTCTTTGTCATCCATTGGCTCCTCGAGATCTTTTGCTCGGCGGACTCCTGTCGGCTCGAGGTGGGAGAGCCCTAGGCTGAACACCGAAACTGGCCCCGTGTCCTCCTTCCGCTGTCCACATTCGGCGATCGATTGTAGGCAATCGGCTCATTCCGCATCCCAGCAATACTTGAAGAAAGGACAATCCCAATGTTTGTCTCGCCTTCCTTTTCTTTTGACGTTCCCCTAGCGAGGTGCTCATATCCTTCATCGTCTCTATCGCGCCGGCGACGTCGGTCATACTGACGCTCATACTTGTTAAGGAGATGCGTGGAGTGTGGCTTCTGATATCGCACGCTTCTCACCTGCTCCTCAGTTAAATACCGCCTGTCATCGTACCGGGGCCGGTCACGTGGACCGGCCTCCTCTCTTTCTTTGGCCCGAGAGCGACCGCCTCCCTCCTTATATGTGTCATGGTGGTACACAGGCCCTGCCATGTTGACATCGAACGAGAAATCTAACTGACGCCTCGTGGAGTGGCTGTGTTCTACCATGTTGACGCCGGGAAATGGGTTTGTGTCTACTTTCATGGCGAATTGCCCCAGGATCAGACGGCCCTGTTCTATCGCCGTTTGGATCTGGCGACGTAGCTCTTTGCAGTCATTGGTGGTGTGGGTGAACGAGTGATGCCACTTGCAGTATGGTCTCCCGTTCATCTCTTGAGCCGTAGGGATTTTGTGGCCTTCGGGTAACTTCAGCTGCTTCTCCTTCAGCAGTAAATCGAATATCTGCTTAGCTTTGCTCACATCGAAGTCGAACCCTTTTGCAGGCCCCTGCTGCTTTACCCATTTGCAGGATACAGGATCTGCCCCCGAGCCCATTCAGCCACGGCCACCTCCTGGTCTTGTGTAGGATCCTCTTCTTCGGTATCAACCAGGCCTATCGGACGTTTGAACTTGTCTTGGTACAACTCAGGGTGGCGCTGTTCATACATTGTCGCCACGGGCCATGTGCCAAGGAGTTGTACTCTACTTGAAAGCGGATCTTTGATAGGTGAGAGACCAACACGCCACTCATTGCTTCTTTTTTCGATTAAGCAGTGAGTAACATCGGTTCTTGAATGATCTGGCTGGATGTACTCGGCTGATTTCTCCCTTTTGCCGCACCTGTGCAGTGCAATGCCAGCCTCGGTAGCCTCGAATGATACTGAATGGAACTGCTCTTCCGGTTGCTTCCAGTCGATCGAATCGGGTGGCGCGAGGTTTACCACCCAAAAGCTGGTCTGTCGAGATTGCGCAAAGAACCTTACGCGCAATCGATCCGATGCTGAAATCATGCCTAATGCGCGGTATCGGCTCACGTGCTCGATCGAGCTCGACCCTTACAGTCCGCTAAACCTTGAGAACTCAGGGAGCCGATACTTGGGTGGCAGCGGAATCAGATCAAACTCGTTGGGGTACGGCTTTGAATAGCCGATTGTCCTTCTCTTCGGCACGAAGCCGAACTGGTCTCTCAAGATGGTACGGATTTGCTCCACTGTTTGAGCTGCAGGGGCTAGATTCTCATGACTCGTTCTAGTGGAATACTTGGCTAGCCACGCCTGTTTATCAGCGTCCATGCCGGACATCCCTGCTCCAGAAACACCTGCTCCTGAAGCCCCTGCTCCGGGAACTCCTGCCCCAGAAATCCCTGCGGTTGCAATCTGGTTCGTGCGTGTCAGGTTATTGCAGTCCGGCACGTAGGTGCACACATATCCATGTGGGATTTCTTTAGGTGGTTCAAACAGGAACTGGCAATCGCCTGGGTCACCTCCGACCTTGTAGACGACGTACGCCGCTGCCCCTGGTGGCTCCGGAGCTGCAAGTGTGAATGGCAGCTGTGGCTGTGCAGGCGGTCTTTCTCCTGGTGAGTCCCTAGAGCAGGCCCCGACGGAGATCGATGTTTCATGATCTCTGAACTACGCGAACTGCGATCCGCTCGAAAGCGTTCACGGGCTCTCGGAATGGCGGTGAAGAGAATGAGCCACCATGTAGTTGACTTCTGTCGCGAGCTCAGTGCGCTCCTCGGAAGAGCAGATCCACCTCATCAAGAGCACCCTCGGTGAGAACCCTTTCCACTGATGACATGCTTACGAGTCCTCTCAAAGAGCCGATGAGATCGGCTTCAAGAGAGCTTTGATGTCATCATATCGCCTTGTGCTCCTCAGCAGATCGTCGTCGTGACGGTCTCCCCCATCTCGGCGTCGGATGTTGATGCAGATCTTGTTGAAGGTCCCACCGGGTGTGCGAGAATGTGTTGCTGTCAAAACCCACCGCGAGCAGCGACGAGCAACACGAAGAGCCGGAGGCTCCAGAACTGGTGGGCCTGGTCCCTCGGGCAGCCGCAAAACTCCGGCACGTCTGGCTTGGTTCAAGTCGTGCCACGACCTATACCTGGTCGGGAAGGTGATGGATTGCTCGATCAGTTTCTGCATGGTAAACAAGTATCGTAAAATTCGAGCCGTGACGGCTCCCGGGTTTCCACAATGAATCGGCTCGAGCCGATTGTCCCATGGTTCTGCATTTGATCTATGATAACATGGGGTTTTGCTTCATCATTACAAGTTAAATCGATCTCTGACGGTTTGATGTTTTCACCACGTAATTGGAACGTCCTACGTAATTGAGCCTGGTAGATACAAAGATAATAGAAAACTAACCCTAGAAGGCCTAACAACCGACGTAAAGTCAATTCCCGGAACAACTCCTCTCGAATTGGCAAACCATATCCTCACGTACTACTGGATCGTTCAACCCGTTTGCAAGGCCTGACTACGTGGATATCAAACTAAACCTTGTAAAACGAGACATAACTATAACAGATCAAATCAAGCAATAAAGATCAAGCAAGATGCTACCCTTACACCCGGGAAAAGGTGCAAAGGTAGCGAGGTAACTAGAGGTAGCATAACTAAACAATCATAGCGAAAAGTACCGATGCTAGCCTCAACAAAACTATGATAATAGTATTACTCGCCATCAACAAGGCTTCAGTACGAGTAACACCAAATAACGCATAAGCAGATACTGCCTAGATCGCAAGATGCGATCTAGGGAGCATGTCACTTACCCGAAAGAAACCCTAGAAACAAGGGGTGGCGATGCGCCGAGATTGTGTTTGTTGTGAACGTGATTGTCCTCCTTTTCTCAATAACCTTAGGTACATATTTATAGTCCGGAGACTCTCTATCCTTGGAATAACTCTACAACTCTATCTCTTACCTAAACTGAAACGTAACCTACTACAATATACAGATACACGGGCAATTTAGCCCAAATCCACGTACAAGGCCGATTCAACAACACGTTGCATATATGTATCTTCCAAGCCCATCTTGATTACGGCCCATCTCCTCTTTTGGCCAAAGTATGGCGATAACACATAGTCTTTTGTAAAAGGTTTTCATCCATAAACCATTTTTAAATCTATTCATCATTTTATGTGGTGGAAAATGTTTTTATCAAATCAAAAACTTTATGTCTTTCACCAAACAAGTTGCTAATTCTCAAAACTTGGTGTTTAGGGTCAGTAGGTTTGATTCAAATCATTTTCCCAAAGTTTTTACTCCTAAAAACATTTTCATAACAAAACCATTATTTTTATTTGGCTAGAAATGGGCTAAATTAATTAATCCATCCTAACCTTCACCAAATCCATTTTCAAAACCATGGGTTGGTTCCTAGGGTCAGTAAGTTCACCTTAATTTGCCAAGATTTCAACCTCAAAAACATTTTGGAAAAAATTTTCTAATCTAAACAAGCATACGAATGTTTCTGCAAAAACAAACAATTTACCAGAGGATTTTTACTAAACAAATTGCATGGTTGGCTAGGGTTTGTTCCACTGATTCCATTGATATAAATTTTGCAATTTTTGGACGTGTGGATCAAAAGTTACAAGGGTTTCAAATCTGCAAACAAATCTGATTTCAAATCTGTTTTTAAATCGAAACTGGCCACGCGTCGCGATGTTACTGGTTGGTACCTCTTCGGTCGGATCGTGCTCTGTGGGGCGTTGGATTAAGTTTCATCGCACGGCGCTGAGACGCTACTTACCGCTTCTCCTAGTTTCTATCGTGTGCGTCCGATCTAGATCCTATGGACACCACTACTTGGTCAACAACGGGCGGCGTTGTGCGGCGGCTGGAGGCGGCGACGCTCAGACGGTGGGCTAGCGGCGGTTCTAGGAAGCAAGCAGGGAAGGTAGGTGCTCACCGGGTTCAGGAGGTCATGGTGAAGCTCGAGGTGGTGTTTGTCTGGCGAGGGGCGTTCTGGTTCTAGCAGGATTGCTCGTCGGAGTGGGGAACGACGTCGGGCGGCTCTGGTCCTGGTTGGAGGCGACGCTGCAGATCGCCCTAAGGCAAGACAAGAGCATGTTCAGATGCAGGAGGATGTGGCGAGTGTGGGAGCGTGAACGAGAAGGTGTGGGGCGGTCTATGCTTACCAGGGGACTTCGCCGGAGAGAGGCAGACGCGGCGGCGCTCAGAGCTTGTCGAAGACGACGTTCTGGGGCGCCCATGGTTGAACGGATGGCACAGGAAGAAGCGCCTGGGAGTGGGGAATGTGTGTGCTTGGTCAGGGAGACAAGGTGGTGGCTGGTCTCGCCGGGATTTGCTGGGGACGGTGGTCGGAGTAGTGGCGTTGTTGCTTCGATTCAGGGCAGCCTGGTGGCGTTCAGGGCGTGGAGTCTGAGGGGAAAGGAAGAGGAGGAGTGGGCGCTTTAACATGCGTGGTCGCAGCAAGTAATGGTGAAGGCGTTAAGGCGAATTTAACCGCGGCATCAACGGCAGGAAACGGCCGTGGTCGTCATGAGGAGGAAGAAGATGAGCTGGAGAGGTGGGGCATGCCTGTCAGCGAGAAAGAGAGACAGGGGGAAAGGGCCACCAATCAGTGTCTGCGCGGGTTAAAAAATGAGTGTGAATCGTTTTATTTCGGGAGAGAGGGAGTGGGCTGGTACTGGGCCTTGTTGGGCTTGGCCAGCTGGGCTGCTGTCTGGTTCCATTTTTTTTTCCAAATGTTTTACCTTTTTCCAATTCTATTTTCTATTTTGAAAATCAAACAACAAATCAAACATTCAATTTAATTCAAACATTCACCACACTTGTAATGAGTTTTGGTTCTGTTTAACAACATAAACCAAATTCCAAAATAAATAAAATAATTTTATTCTTTTTAGGATCTATTTAATAATTAAATAAAATAGATCTTGATTATTAATTCAAATAGGTTTTGATTTATTTAATAAAATCTCCATTTGAAAACTAAATATTTCCAAAACCAAATCAGTAGGTTTTATTTGAAAATATAAGATACTTGGAAAACTTATTTAAAATAATTTAATAAGTTTTGATGCTTTATTTAAAATGGTAAAACCTTTTATTTAAATAAAATTGGATATTAAATCCTTATTATTTTATATAACCTTTACTATTTTTTTATTAAAACAAAATGTTTTATTTCAAATGCTTGACCAAGGTTTATTTTGGTTCCATAAAATAATCCTTATTTATAAATCTACCTTTTCTTTTAAAAACCAAATCTTTTATTTAAAGATCCAAAATAGTAATTCCAAATATTTTTATTTTCCTTTATTAAATGTTTATCTTTTTAAATCCCTTTAGGATTTATTTGATCCAAATTGGTTTGAAAGTTTCGAACTGGATTCAAAAAGTTTCTTCACACCCTGAAAATCAACAAAGTTTTATTTTATTCAATTATTTTTCACATTACAAGATTTGGAAAATCTTGGGATGTGACAGGCTACCACCCTTAAAGTAAATCTCGTCCCGAGATTTGAGAAGGCTAGGGTTACAAGTAGGCTCAAATCATGAGGGTACTACCACCCTTCAAAATTTTCCAACTAAATTACATGTTGGCTTTCTTGGAATCTTGGGGAAACTTCTCTGGGCAAACATCTGCATTGTGTCCTTTGTTTCCACACTTGACTCATGGTCCAAGGCTGAGATCCTTCATAGGCTTGTTTAACTTGTTCTTCATCTTTTCTGGACAATTGCTTGCATAATGTCCTGGGTTTTTGCAATTGAAATAGTTGATATCTTTGAGTTCTTTACGTGTCTCTTGTGGACAAGTTGCTACATAATGGCCTAGCTCTTTGCAGTTGTTGCACCTCACTTGGCCAATCTCCTTATTCTTCTGGTTCTCTGGGCATTCACTGGAATAGTGTCCCATTTCTTTACATTTATGACATTGCACATGGCTTTTGTCCTTCTTTTGTTTTTTGGGTTTCTCTAAAGCTAGGAGTGCATCCAGTTCATGTTGTTCATATGTTATCTGGTAGGTAGGAATGTCTACATGTTTCTTGGACCTTCTATTTCTCTTTGGATAATTCATATGCCCTTTCTTAGGTCCTTTGAATTGGGTTGTTTTGCTTGGAGGTATAAGTGGACCTTTTCCATTGTCATCAACCTTCTTGGTAGACTTGGATCCTTCTGGATAGTTTGCAATCATTTGTTGCACTCCACCTTGTTTCCTTTGTTCAACAATGGAATAGATGGGGCATTGGATAGGAAGATGGTTGTTTCCTTCACATAGGTAGCAAGTAGCTTGAGAGGTGGGACATTGGCCAACAGGATGTTTCTCTTCACAGTTGGGGCATTGATCTCCATGCTCCTTGGATGTGTGATCCTTGTCTCCACAAATAATGCAAGCTGGGGCTCCATCTAGAATAACATTTCTGTCATCCTTGTTGTCACAAACTCTTTTGGAATAGTTTTCTTCCATATTTATCATTTGATCAGTCACCTTAAGCATCAATTGGGCTTGAGTTTCCAAAAATCCTTGCAGGGTTGGATCTTCTCCACTGGTGTTGGCTATGAATTGAGCTGTCACTTGGTTCAACTGGTTTTGGGTTGCTATGAGCTCTTTCATGCTGTCCTCTTGGTTGGTGTTGGTGTCATCAACCTTGATGTTGGAGTCTCCTGGAGTAGTCATCTGTTTGGGTTGAATTGAGATTAGAATAGGCAAAAAAAATTCTAAGGAATTAGTTCTAATCACACACATCACAATTCACTCAAACAATGTGCAAGAATTCTCAAGCCAAACATTTTACTCAAACAACAAAGTTCAAGCACATACTTAGGCAAAAAAATATTTTGTTACACCACATAAGTTGGTCTATTTGACTTAACTATAATATGGTGGTCCATCTATATGGTTCACTTGTGATCTTTCCTTCCTTCTTGATTCTTCTTGTATGAGATCATGGTTTCCTTGAGAAAAACTCTTGGTTACAATACCTCAAGTGAGGTGAACTCCTTCAAATTTTGCATTTCCTTAGTCTCCATATTTTGAGTAAGATTTCCTTGTCTCACTTGTAGTCCTTAGTGGTATCCAAGTTGGAAGTCCTTGGTGAATATGCTGAAGATGTTGAAGTCATTAGAGTTGAAGAAGTTGAAGTAATTAGAGTTGAATATGTCCCTTGCACATGGTGTAGTCTTTGGCCATGGGGTAGGTTTTTCCATCAAGTTTGAAAATAGATGAGATGTAGAGTCAAAATCAAAGTGGTTGAGGAAAGAGTTTACAAGATTGTTTGTAAGTAATTTTTGGAACAGATACAACTCCAAATTTTCTAAGGGTTTTTGTCCAATCCTAGGTTTACAAATCCTGCAGGCAACACAATGCTCTGATACCATCTGTAAGGGTCCCAACCTTTAAATAAGGTAGAGTCCCCTGTGTTTACAATGCTAGTCCCTGGATCAATAGCTAGCATCCACAGTTATGATGTAATATCAAGAAACAAAGGTCATAATATAACTTTATAACCAGGAATAACATAATTTTATTACATCTTACATAGCTCATTTGGCTATTACATTACATTGCAGCGGAATATCTATAAGCATGGGGTCCTTCATCTTCAAAGTGCCACAGGCAAACATGTTGGTTGTAGACTTTGTAATTCTAATCATTCAATCTTCACTAAAATCAATCAAACCTGCAACATTACAAGTTACAGCCACAAGGGTCAATACATTTGAATTGTATTGGCAAGTTTCACCACTATATTGAATATAAGTGGATACTATCATTACATGCATTTTTGGCTAAGTAGGGTTTAAGGCTCATTTGCAAATGCAAAATTTATCCTATCTTTTCAAAATGGTTTTGGTCCTTTCTCAAATCTCCTTTTCAAAATCCCTTGAACTCCTTGGTAAATTCCAAAGTGTTCAAGTCCTTGTCAAAATTCTCTTGAGCTCCTTGGTACCCCCAAGTGCATCAAGTTTTATCAAAATCTCTTGAGCTCCTTGGTATCCCCAAGTGCATCAAGTTTTATCAAAATCTCTTGAGCTCCTTGGTACCCCCAAGTGCATCAAGTCTTTTGTTGTCACTTAAAAGTTTTTCTTTTAGAAATTGGAATGTCGAGATTTCCCATAACTTCAAGCTTTAGTTGCTCAGTATTGTCCATAACCGGAGACACGGCTAAGTACTTAGATTTTTATTATCTTCTACAGAAGTTGTACACTTTACCCACATGTCACAATATCATCTTGTTGCCACCAGTGGCCACTGGATTGGTACTCACCAAGATGGAGTACTGGCAGATTGAGAATGTGACGAAGTCTTTCCAGAGGGTCCTCCCATACACCATTGCTAGCTTGTCTTCAGTACCCATGTAGGATTCCAGGTCCCTCATTTCAAAGAACTGAAGACAATGCATGGGTCTTCCCAATGTAGTTGACTAAGCCAGAGCCATAAGTAGCATGTGGTTGTACACGAAAGCCACAATTGGAGAAACATGTTCAATCTCTAAGTTTCCTGGGTGGTTTTCCTTTGGAGCACAACACAAAGAGATTTCCATAGAGATGGTTCCTTTTGTTGCTACCTTCTCCAAAACTCAAAGTATCCTTGTCCACCCAGGTGGTTCATTGAGTCCTTGTTTTATTATATAAAACATAAGTCTTTTCTCAATCTCATAAAATCTCAACATGTATCTCTTTTCAAAATATAACATGGCTAAGCATGTAACAACTACATTGTTTTCCCTAATGAATGTATAGGGTATCCTATTAGGATTTAGCATAGCATAAGTATAGAAATTCTTTTCATGCATGTTTCAAAATCCACTAAGTATAATGAAAATAGTAGGACTTTTGATGATAGTGTCACTTGCCTTTCTTTTGGTAGGGAATGTTGGTTCACTCCTTGATCTTGCTAGTCTCACACTTTTCTAACTTCACTACAATCAATCAAGCAAACACAATATCAACTAGCATTCCAAACCAATAATCAATCAAACAATTCACACACGTAAAACAATGGGATCTAAGTCATGCATTTAAGCATGCAAAAGATAGTTTTATTTGCAAAGATGGTCTCCACTAGGCTTCTAGACTTTGTAAGGTTCAAAGTGGTCACTTCCTAAAGTGGCATAGTCATTTGTAAAAGGTTTTCATCCATAAACCATTTTTAAATCTATTCATCATTTTATGTGGTGGAAAATGTTTTTATCAAATCAAAAACTTTATGTCTTTCACCAAAAAAGTTGCTAATTCTCAAAACTTGGTGTTTAGGGTCAGTAGGTTTGATTCAAATCATTTTCCCAAAGTTTTTACTCCTAAAAACATTTTCATAACAAAACCATTATTTTTATTTGGCTAGAAATGGGCTAAATTAATTAATCCATCCTAACCTTCACCAAATCCATTTTCAAAACCATAGGTTGGTTCCTAGGGTCAGTAAGTTCACCCTAATTTGCCAAGATTTCAACCTCAAAAACATTTTGGAATTTTTTTTCTAATCTAAACAAGCATACAAATGTTTCTGCAAAAACAAACAATTTACCAGAGGCTTTTTACTAAACAAATTGCATGGTTGGCTAGGGTTTGTTCCACTGATTCCATTGATATAAAGTTTGCAATTTTTGGACGTGTGGATCAAAAGTTACAAGGGTTTCAAATCTACAAACAAATCTGATTTCAAATTTATTTTTAAATCGAAACTGGCCACGCGTCGCGATGTTACTGGTTGGTACCGCTTCGGTCGGATCGTGCTCTGCGGGGCGTTGGATTAAGTTTCATAGCACGACGCTGAGACGCTACTTACCGCTTCGCCTAGTTTCTATCGTGTGCGTCCAATCTAGATCCTACGGACACCACTACTTGGTCAACAACAGGCGTCGTTGTGCGGCGGCCGGCGGTGGCGATGCTCAGACGGTGGGCTAGCGGCGGTTCTAGGAAGCAAGGAGGGAAGGGAGGTGCTCACCGGGTTCAGGAGGTCACGGTGAAGCTCGAGGTGGTGTTTGTCTGGCGAGGGGCATTCTGGTTCTAGCAGGATTGCTCGTCGGAGTGGGGAACAGCGTCGGGCGGCTCTGGTCCTGGTTGGAGGCGACGCTGCAGATCGCCCTAAGGCAAGACAAGAGCATGGTCAGATGCAGGAGGATGTGGCGAGTGTGGGAGCGTGAACGAGAAGGTGTGGGGCGGTGCAGCTTACGGGGACTTCACGAGAGAGGCGAGGCGCGCCGTAGCTTGTCGAAGATGACGTTCTGGGGTGCCCGCGGTTGAACGGATGGCACAGGAAGAAGCGCCTGGGAGTGGGGAATGTGTGTGCTTGGTCAGGGAGACAAGTTAGTGGCTGGTCTCGCTGGGATTTGCTGGGGACGGTGGTCGGAGCAGTGGCGTTGTTGCTTCGATTCAGGGCATCCTGGTGGCGTTCAGGGCGTGGAGTCTGAGGGGAAAGGAAGAGGAGGAGTGGGCGCTTTAACGTGCGTGGTCGCAGCGAGTAATGGTGAAGGCGTTAAGGCGAATTTAACTACGGCATCAACGGCAGGAAACGGCCGGCGTAGTCGTCGCGGGGAGGAAGAAGATGAGCTGGAGAGGTGGGGCATGCCTGTCAGCGAGGAAGAGAGACAGGGGGAAAGGGCCACCAATCAGTGTCTGCGTGGGTTCAAAAATGAGTGTGAATCGTTTTCTTTCGGGAGAGAGGGAGTGGGATGGTACTGGGCCTTGTTGGGCTTGGCCAGCTGGGCTGCTGTCTGGTTCCATTTTTTTTCTTTCCAAATGTTTTATCTTTTTGCAATTCTATTTTCTGTTTTGAAAATCAAACAACAAATCAAACATTCAATTTAATTCAAACATTCACCACACTTTTAATGAGTTTTGGTTCTGTTTAAGAACATAAACCAAATCCCAAAATAAAATAAAATAATTTTATTCTTTTTAGGTTCTATTTAATAATTAAATAAAATAGATCTTGATTATTAATTCAAATAGGTTTTGATTTATTTAATAAAATCTCCATTTGAAATCTAAATATTTCCAAAACCAAATCAGTAGGTTTTATTTGAAAATATAAGATACTTGGAAAACTTATTTAAAATAATTTAATAAGTTTTGATGCTTTATTTAAAATGGTAAAACCTTTTATTTAAATAAAATTGGATATTAAATCCTTATTATTTTAAATAACCTTTACTATTTTTTTATTAAAACAAAATGTTTTATTTCAAATGCTTGACCAAGGTTTATTTTGGTTCCATAAAATAATCCTTATTTATAAATCTACCTTTTCTTTTGAAAACCAAATCTTTTATTTAAAGATCCAAAATAGTAATTCCAAATATTTTTATTTTCCTTTATTAAATGTTTATCTTTTTAAATCCCTTTAGGATTTATTTGATCCAAATTGGTTTGAAAGTTTCCAAGTGGATTCAAAAAGTTTCTTCACACCCTGAAAATCAACAAAGTTTTATTTTATTCAATTATTTTCAACATTACAAGATTTGGAAAATCTTGGGATTTGACATGGAGGTTGAGCATTCTTCACTTGACTCTATCACCAAGTTCTTTGATGGTCTTCCAAGCTGCATCCCTTGCTGATTCAAAGAATGTAGTGTGCGCCACTGAATTGGTGAACATGCAGAATCCTTTTTCCTGGTGGTTGTCTTCCTTGTTTTTATACAAGTGAAGTTGCACCCACCAGTATTCCACTCCTTCATCCATCACAGGAAAACCTTTGTACATAGCTGCACCATGTATTCCCATGGCAACCATGAGGTCCTTGAGAGCCTTGGGGAATTCTGTCTCACACTCCAAAGTCATTGTCATGAGTGGTCCTTTCCTTACGTCTTTGTTGATGGAGTTCATCTACAAATAGAGATGAGAAAGAAGATTAGAAAAGTTTTACGAGAAGAATAGACAAGTGTAGAAGTTGCTGAAAATTTTCCTTAGTGCTTTCCAATCCTAGGGTCATAATCCTACAGGTAACACAGTGCTCTGATACCATCTGTAAGATCCCTCCTTTATAAGGGAAAAGGATCCCTGTGATTGCAATGCTAGTACCTGGATCATTGCTAGAATCCACAGTTTAATATGAAGTACACAGATACAAAGGTCTTTATTACAGTCTTTCCAGAGATAAACATAGTCTTTACAACTCCAATGCCACATGCCTAGTACAAGAGTTTGAATAAGTAAATTAATAAAAGTCTTCATCTTCATGTGCCACAGGCAAACATGTTGAGTGTAGACTCATGACACCTAATCCTCGTCAGAGTAACCTGCAACATCACAAGTTACAGCCACAGTGGGTCAATACTTTGGAATAGTATTGGCAAGTGATACCTTAGTAAAATTTTAAGTGGACTAGATACTATATGCAATTTGGCTAAGTGTAGCTTGGCTTGCTTTGCTCAAAATAGATTTTTCCTATTAGTTGAAATCACTAAGTTTTTCTTTGTCAAAACTTTTCCCAAGGAACCACCAATAGACATTGAGGTCCTTCACCCTTGTTCACCCACAATTTTTACTTAGAAATTGGGATGAGGAGATTCTTGATAGCTTCCATGTCTTGATGCTCAAGTTGTCCATTGCCATGGACTTGGCTAAGTACTTAGATTTTTCCATCTGCAGAGGTTGTGCACTTTCACCGCACTTGGTTTCACCAAGACAGACCTTTAAGCCTTCCTTAGACCAAATGGGACGTTCCAACCCATCTTCCCACTACCATCAACTGTCCAAATGGCTAAGTTCTAGCAACTTATGTGATCCAGGAGCCCATATTGCCAAGTGGTCGCACTAGAAGCTTCTTAACTTGGCCTCTAAAATCTCTTTGTTCTGGTGGCTTACCACAAGTGAGATACACAAGGTAAACCATAGAAATGGGCCTTGTGTAACCACTCAACATAAACCTTTCCTTCCATTCCACCCAGGTGTTTCATTAACTTAGTTGTTTTATTAGGCAAAACACAAGTCCAAAGGACTTAGGAATATTTTCATCATAGCATGTATATATTTCACCAAACCTTGGTTGCTACTAGCTAGGCTAAGCATGGCATAGATAGAAACTTAACTTAGAGATTCCTTTCTATTACTACTAGGATTTCCCAACATGGCATATAAGCAAAATAATAACATGCAAGACTTAGCAAAATATTTCTAATGCTTAGTATAAAACATGGGATAGAAATATTCATGAAGTACCACTTGACTTGGTAGTTTGGAGAGTAGTTACACTCTTCACAATCACAATCACTAGCACCAAAATCTACACAAAGAATTATAGCAACAAATCACATACAAAACATATACAACCAAAAATATATGCATGCATGCAAAATGGTATGTGATGATTTTTAAAACTCAACCAAGCAAGTAAACAGTACAGAATCAAAAACATGTTAAAAACTTGCCAAACAACCATTATTTAAACCCTAAATTATTTCCTAAACATTTCATATACTCAATTTAGTCCTACACAAGTTTCTGCAAATAAAACCTTTTTAACAGAAGCAAAACATTAAACACATTGAATATTTAGAAAGATATTGCTCTCCTGATTCCAACGATATAAAATTTGTCAAATTCTAACGTGGGGATCAAAAGTTATAGCCAAAACAAATTTGAACATAAATCAGATTCAAATCCTGTTTTAAATCTAAACTCTAGCCACGCGTCATGTTCTAATTGGTGCGTACCGCTTCGCACCGGATCACGCTCGGCTACCGTTGGATCTAACTAAACACGCACGACTCAGATCTAAACTTACCTCTTCGTCACAGATCTAATCTCACACGTTAGATCTAAATCCTACGGCCCTAATCTAACTGACCACAGACGGGCGACGCTAGCGGCGGCGAGCTATGCCTACGGCGGCGTGGCTCTACAGGTTGTCCTAGGGTCGTCGGAGGAGCTTACCAGAGTCGTGGAGACGCACTGATGCTCAACCTGGCGGCGGCTTGGCAAGGGGCGCACGGAGTGGGCTGCTGGAGCTCGTCGGAGTTGCGGGCGGCGTCGGGTTCGAGTAGACGGCTACGTTGGCGATGCTCCTGGTCTCACTAGAACAAACAAATGGCACCAGATGATGCACAAGACAGTGGCGAACAACTTCGTGTGAATCAGAGGCGAAGGGGCGCAAAGGGCTTACAGAATTTGGTCGCCGGAGTCGAAGTTGTCGTCGGGAGCTTGCGGTGTTGAACGGAATCGATGACCTGGGGCAGTATAAGGGGAACCAGCGGTGTCAGTAGTTGCACAAGAAAGTGGCGAGGCTGTCTGCAAGAACCAGAGGGCGAGGGGCGCATGGAACTCACCGGAATTGGTCGCCGGAGTGCTCTCTGACTGTGGCGGTGTGAGGTTGAATGCGGGCATCCTGGGGGCGCTTTGTGCTCGGACTTTGGGGGGAAATGGAGAGGGGGCAGAAGGGGTTTAAGTAGGCCAGGCGGGGGCGAAGATCGCGCGCGGTATCAAGGGAATTTAAGCGAGGAATCAACGCGGCAAAGAAGGGCTAAGAACGGCCGACGGCGTGGTCGTGGCGCGATTTGGGAAGAAGGGTGGCGAGGTCCACCGTCACGAGTGAAACAGAGGGGTGGGGTCCCGGCGTGATCTCAATGGGTTCATGAGTGAGAAGGAGAGAGGGGGAACCCGGGTGGGATTAGTGGGCTGCGTCTGTAGTTGGGCCAGATAGGTAGCGCTGGCCCTTTTCTATTTCTTTTCTCCTTTTCTTTTTCTGTTTTGGTTTTCTGAAATGTTTTTCAAATCCAAATCAAATGAGTTTGAATTCAAATCTTCCCTAGGTTTTTATACTGTAAAACTTGCACTCAAAAGTGTGCCAAACACTACTGTCCAAACCAAACATTTAGATCAGATGAAAATAAAAATAAAACCAAGCCTTTATGATATATATTCAATAGGCATAATATTGGTTTTATTAATCATTTTTTTTGAAATTTTTTCAAACTTTTGGTGGTGCCTAAGTTTGAATGGACAAACTTTACTGAATCAAAAACAAGTATTCTTCTCATTGGAAGATAGCACTAAGGCTTGAGCAAACTTACATAAAATAATAAGCACAAATGCTTCTGTTTTGAATTGATTTGTTTGAAATGAATATCATATGCTCATGGATGCATGGATGATATGCATAAGTTTGAAACATGATTTTGAGGATGTTACACGGGGGGACATGATCTTCCTCGAGAGGCACGACCTTGGGATCCAGACGACAAGGGGAATGTCAGCGAGAATCCTCCTCGCGGTATGTGCCTGTTTTGTCATGTTGTGCACTTGATTCAAATCAATTTGTTGAACACAATGGAGCATCATTTGGGTTGAGATTTTCTTCTTCAACTTCATCAACCTACTGAGCATCAGTAATAGGAACGATAATAGGCACATGATGATTAATATTTTGTACACCCTCATTAGCATCTAGAAGAAGTAATATTTGTTGTTTGAGAAGGGAACCATCATTAGGATGAAGGGATGCAAAGGGAAAGACATTTTCACCAAAAACAACATCACGGGATACATATATTCTGCTAGTGGAAACATCAAGACATTTGACACCATTGTGCATTGGACTATAGCCAAGGAAAACACACCATTTTGATCTAAAAGCAAGCTTGTGCCTGTTGTAAGGTCGAAGGTTAGGCCAGCAAGCAGAACCAAAAGTTCTAAGAGCATCATAATTTGGTGTAACATGAAGAAGACGTTCTGTAGGGGTGTCAAAATCAAGGACTTTGCTAGGAAGCAAGTTTATGAGAACAGTGCCAGTGATAAAACCTTCATCCCAATATTTTAAAGGCATGGAGGCACTGGCAAGTAAGGATAAACCCACTTCAACAATGTGACGGTGTTTTCTCTCAGCAGAATCATTTTTCTAATGGGCATGAGGACATGAAACATGATGAGTTATGCCAATCTTTTTAAAGAAACCATTTAATTTCGCATACTCGCCTCCCCAATCAGTTTGCATAGTAATAATTTTTCTATCAAACTTGCGCTCAACATATTGCTGATAATTAAGAAAGGCTTGATAAACATCAGAACGCTTCTTAAGCAAATATATCCAAGTAAATTTACTAAAATCATCGACAAAACTTACATAATACGCATATTTTCCCACAGATAAAGGAGCAGGACCCCATACATTAGAGAAGACTTGTTCCAAGGGAGTATTGGAGACACTAGATGACACAGGATATGGCAACTGATGACTCTTAGCTAACTGACAAGAATCACACACATATGGGGTACTATCTGGGGTGTAAGCTATTTTATTTCTCCTAAGAACTTGTTGAACCATAAAAGAAGAAGGATGTCCTAAACGTCGATGCCATGTAGATGATGATGGCTTTATTGAGAGGAAGGCGTGCTTGGAGGTCTCATGAAAGATAGGCACCAAGGGATAGAGACCACCATGGCAAGGGACTCTAAACAGGATTCTTCGAGTTGCTTGGTCCTTGATTAAAAAGAAGAAAGGATGAAACTCAATAAAGACATGATTATCAAGGGTAAATCTATGAATAGATAAAAGATTCTTAGTTGCATTAGGAACAAGAAGAATGTTCTTAAGATCAAAAGAACCATGAGGGGTACGCAATATTGAATCACCAATATGACTAATGTTCGTACCTGTGCCTTCAGCAGTGTGGACCTTGTCTTGCCCATGGTACCTGTTGGCGATAAGAAGCTTGCTCAGCTCACTAGCAACATGATTAGTAGCACCAGAATCAGCATACCAGTTTGTGTCAACACCATAGGGGGCGGATGCAAGATAAACCCCCTTCTCGGCATCATCTCTCTTTTTCTTGTCATTGGAATAGCGCCACCAACACTCACTAGAAGGATGACCATGCTTCTTGCAAATTGTAGAGGTCCCAATCTTTAATAAGATAGAGCCCCCTGTGTTTACAATGCTAGTCCCTGGATCAATAGCTAGCATCCACAGTTAAGATGTAATATCAAGATACAAAGGTCATAACATAACTTTATAACCAGGAATAACATAATTTTATTACATCATACATAGCTCATTTGGCTATTACATTACATTGCAGCGGACTAACTATAGTCATGGGGTCCTTCATCTTCAAAGTGCCACAGGCAGATGTTGGTTGTAGACTTTGTAATCCTAATCAAACAATCTTCACTAAAATCAATCAAACCTGCAACATTACAAGTTACAGCCACAAGGGTCAATACATTTGAATTGTATTGGCAAGTTTCACTACTATGTATATTATGTGTGGATTCTATCAATACATGCATATTTGGCTAAGTAGAGTTTAAGGCTTATTTGCATAAAGCAATATTTATCCTATCTTTTCAAAAAGGGTTTTAAGTCCTTTGTCAAATCTCTTTTCCAAGAATCCCTTGAACTCCTTGGTAGATACTCAAGTGTTCAAGTCCTTGTCAAAATCTTTTGAGCCACTTGGTAACCCCCAAGTGTAACAAGTCTTATCAAATCTCATGAGTTCCTTGGTCACTCCAAGTACATCAAGTGTTTAAAACAAATCCCTTGAGCACCTTGGTAACCCCAAGTGCATCAAGCTTAACAAAATCTCTTTGAATTCCTTGGTAGACACACACAAGGGCATAAAGTTTTATTTTACTTTAGAAGTTGGAATGTCGAGATCTCCCATAGTTCAAACTTTAGTTGCTCAAGATTGTCCATAACGGGACACGGCTAAGTACTTAGATTTTATTAACTTGCAGAAGGTACACTTTACCCACATGACACAATCCCATCTTGTTGCCACCAGTGGCCTCTTGGATTAGTGCTCACCAAGTTGGAGTACCGACAGACCGAGAGTGTGAAGTCTTTCAAAAGGTCCTCCCATACATCATTGCTAGCTTGTCTTCAGCCCATGAAGCATTCCAGATCCCCATGTCCGGTAACTAAAGACAATGTATGGGTCTTCCTAATGTATTTGACTAAGCCAGAGCCATAATAGCATGTGGTTGCACACGAAAGCCACAATTGGAGAAACATGTTCAATCTCTAAGTTTCCTAGGTGGTTTTCTTTTGGAGCACAACACAAAGTGATTCCCATAGACATGGTTCCTTTTGTTGCCACCTTCTCCAAAACTTAAAGTATCCACCACCTAGGTGGTTCATTGAGTCCTTGTTTTATTATGTAAAATATAAGTATTTTCTCAACCTTTGTAAAATCTCAACATGTATCTCTTTTCAAAATAAAGCATGGCTAAGCATGTACAACTACAATATTTTCACTAAGGCGTGTATAGGGAATCCTATTAGGATTTAGCATAGCATAAGTATAAAATGTCTTTTCATGCATGTTTTCATAATCCACTAAGTGTAATGAAAATAATAGGGCATTTGTATGATAGTGTAACTTGCCTTTTTGGTAGGGAATGAGGGTTCACTACTTGATCTTGCTAGTCTCACACTTTGATAATTTCACTACAAGTCAATCAAGCAAACACCAAATCAACTAACATTCCAAACCACAATTACTCAAACAAAATCACACACACAAGACAAAAAGGAAACTAAGTCATGCATAAGTATGCAAAGGATGGTTCTATTGCAAGGATGGTCTCCACTAGGTTTCTAAACTTTGTAAGGTCCAATTTGGTCATTTTACCAAAATGGCAAAGTCATTAGTTAGAGGGTTTTGCTCAAAAACTATTTTAAAATTCCATTCAATACCGGTTCGTCTGGATCGTGTGCTGCGGAGCGTTGGATTTAAGTTGGATCGTGCGGCACAGAATGCGTACCTCTTCGCGGTAAGTGATCTAATCGCAGCGCTTGGATCTACATCCTACGGCTGCTAGCATGCTTGCCTAGGATCGGCGGCGGCGCACGTCCAGGCAGCGACGCTACGGCGATTACAGGAAGCGGAGAGGGGAAAAAGGTGCTCACCAGAATCGTGATGAAGAGGGGATGCTCAACGTGTGCTTGTCGCGGTAAGGGGCGCTCTGGTACAGCTGCAATTGCTCGCCGGAGTGGAGGACGGCGTCGGGTGCCTCAGGTGGTCGTGGATGGCGCTGTGGATCACCCCAAGGTGAAAGGATGGCATGGTTAGATGCGCGGGACCAAGACAAAGCTCCTCGTGTGAATGAGAAGGCACATGGCGGTTAGTACTTACCGGGAAGTTCGACGGAGACGAGACAGACGGCGGCGCTGTCAGAGCTTGTCCTAGCCGACTCTCTGGGGCGCCCGTGATCGAGCGAGCACGGAAGCACCAGGGGATGGGGAGTGTGTGTTTGGTCAATGAGGTAAGGGGAAGTCTGGTTTCGCCGGAATCGTCACCGGAACATCATCGGACAGAGGGTGGTGTGCGGTGTAATTCGTCCAGCTTGGGGGCAGAGAAAGGGAGTGGTCCGGGGGAAATGGAGGAGAAGGCGCATGCGTTTTATCGAGCATGGTCAAGGCGAGGTAAAGGCGCGGCGTTATGGCGAATTGAACACGCGGAATCACAGCAGGTAACGGTGGTCGAGGGAGGAAGAAGGGGTCGCGCGGGCGGGAGAGAAGAACAGGAGCGGTGGGGTCTACCTGTCAGTGGGAAAAGAAATGAGGGGAGGTTCACATGTCATACTCTGCGCGGGTCTGTTAGTGGGTGTGAACCGTTTTCTTCGGGGAAAGAATAGCTGGGCTGGTTCTGGGCCTTAGTGGGCTGATGGGTTGGGTCGACCTAACTTTATATTTTTCCTGTTTCTAAACCATTTTATTTTTCTATTTCCATTTTCCTGTTTTGAAATTTAAACATCAAAACCCAATCAAATTGATTCAAACAATCAACAAACTTTGTAATCTTGAATTAGTTCTGTTTATCAACATAATTCAAATTCTAAAATAAAATAATATTTTAAATCTTTTTGGGTTCCATTTATTAATTATGTAAAATGGTCCATGATTCATTAATAATTAAATAAAATAGGCCTTAGTTTTTAAATCAAATAAAGTTTGATTTTATTAATAAAATCTTTATTTGAAACCTAAATATTTTTCAAAACAAAATCAGTAGATTTTATTTGGAAATAAGGAATACTTGGAAACTTGTCTATAATAAAAATAACATTTTATTTTAGGGTCCATTATTAATTAAATATATTAGACTTCCATTATTAAATCAAAATAGGATTTGTTTTACTGAGATATTTATTTTGAATCTAAAACAAAGCCAAAACACTTTAGTAGATTTTATTTGTGAATATCAAATATTTAGAAAACTCATTTTAAATACTTTAATAAGTTTTGATGTTTCCATCTAAATTGGTAAACCTTTTATTTACATGAAGTTGAATATTAAACCTTATTAATTTATTTAAATAAACCTTTGTTTATTTTTATTCAAGGTAAAATGTTTAATTCCAAAGTTTGGCCAAGGTTTAATTTGGTTTTATAAAATGTTCTTTTATCTATAAATCCATCTTTCTTAAAAACAAAATCTTTTATTCTAAAAGATCAATAATGGTTTTTCAACACATTTTATTTTCCTTTAATTAAAATGTTTGTTTTTAAATCCTTTAGGATTTTATTTATTTCAAAATGGGTTTGCGTTCCAATTGCATTCAAAAGTTTCTTCGCTCTGAAAATCCAACAAAGTTTTATTTTATTAATTTATTTTCACATTACAAGATTTGGAAAATCTTGGGATGTGACAAATTCACCTTAAAATAAATCTCGTCCCGAGATTTGGGAAGGCTGGGTTTACAAGCAAGTTCAAAACAACTAGGGTACTACCACCCTTAAAATATTTTCAAACAAAAATTACATATTGTCCTTCTTGGGATCCTGGGGAAAATTTCTCATGGCAAACATTTGCATGGTTTCCTTGGTTTCCATACTTGACTCATGGGCCAAGGTTGAGCTTTTCCATAGGTTTTTTCAACTTGTTCTTCATCTTTTCTGGACAGTTGCTTGCATAGTGTCCTGAATTCTTGCAGTTGAAGCAATGAATGTCCTTGAGTTCTTTACGTGGCTCTTGTGGATAAGTGGCTACATAGTGGCCCATCTCTTTGCAGTTGTTGCACCACACTTGGTCAATCTCTTTATTCTTCTTGTTCTATGGGCATCCACTGGAGTAGTGTCCCATTTCCTTACATTTACGACATTGTGCAAGGCTCATGTCTTGCTTGGGTTTCTTGGTTTTCTTTGATCCTTTGAATTGGGTTGTCTTGTTTGGAGGTATGAGTGGTCCTTTTCCTTTGGTGGACTTGGATCCTTCTTGTTTCCTTTGTTCTACCATGGCATAGATAGGACATTGGTCAGGAGTATGATCACTTCCTTCACAAAGGTAACAAGTAGCTTGAGAGGTGGGGCATTGTCCAACAGGATGTTCTTCTTCACAATTGGGGCATTGTCCTTCATGCTCCTTGGAAGTATGATCCTTGTCTCCAAAAATAATGCAAGATGGGGCTCCGTCTAAAATAACATTCTTGTCATCCTTGTTATCATAAACTCCTTGAGGATAGCTTTCTTCCATGCTAATCATTTGATTAGTCACCTTAAGCATTAGTTGGGATTGTTCCTCCAAAAACTTTTGCAGTGCTGGATCTTTATCACTATTGTTAGCTAGGAACTGAGCTGTCAGTTGGTTCAACTGATGTTGGGTTGCTATGAGCTCTTTCATGCTGTCAGCTTGGTTGGTGTTGGTGTCATCAACCTTGATGTTGGAGTCCTTTGGAGTAGTCATCTGTTTGGGTTGAAGGAAGATTAGAATAGGCAAGATATTTCTAAGGAAATATTTCTAATCACACACATCACAATTCACACAAGCAATGTGCATGCAATCACAAACCAAACTTTTCACTCATACAAGGTTCAAGCACATACTTAGGCAACAAAATATTTTTGCTACACCACATAGGTTGGTGTGTTTTGACTTATCTAAATAGGGTGGTCCATCTATATGGTTCACTTGTGATCTTTCCTTCCTTTATGATTCTTCTTGTATGAGATCATGGTTCCTTGAGACAAACTCTTGGTTACAACACTTCAAAGTTGTTGATGGTTCCTTCTTATTTTGCATTCCCCCAGTCTCTAAATCTTGAGTAAGATTTTCCTTGTTTCACTTGTGGTCCTTAGTGATATCCAAGTTGGAAGTCCTTGGTGAAGAGGCTGAAGATGTTGAAGTCATTAGAGTTGAAGAAGTTGAAGTCATCCTTTGCACATGGTGTAGTCCTTGTCCATGGGTAGGTTTTTCCATCAAGTTGAAGTAGAAGAGGTGTAGAGCTGAAACCAAAATGGTTAAGGAAAGAGGTGACAAGTGTTTTTGTAAATAAGTTTTGGATCAAAATGTAACTCATATTTTTCTAAGGGTTTTGTCCAATCCTAGGGTTTACAAATCCGACAGGCAACACAATGCTCTGATACCATCTGTAGAGGTCCCAATCTTTAATAAGATAGAGCCCCCTGTGTTTACAATGCTAGTCCCTGGATCAATAGCTAGCATCCACAGTTAAGATGTAATATCAAGATACAAAGGTCATAACATAACTTTATAACCAGGAATAACATAATTTTATTACACCATACATACCTCATTTGGCTATTACATTACATTGCAGCGGAATAACTATAGTCATGGGGTCCTTCATCTTCAAAGTGCCACATGCAGATGTTGGTTGTAGACTTTGTAATCCTAATCAAACAATATTCACTAAAATCAATCAAACCTGCAACATTACAAGTTACAGCCACAAGGGTCAATACATTTGAATTGTATTGGCAAGTTTCACTACTATGTATATTATGTGTGGATTCTATCAATACATGCATATTTGGCTAAGTAGAGTTTAAGGCTTATTTGCATAAAGCAATATTTATCCTATCTTTTCAAAAAGGGTTTTAAGTCCTTTGTCAAATCTCTTTTCCAAGAATCCCTTGAACTCCTTGGTAGATACTCAAGTGTTCAAGTCCTTGTCAAAATCTTTTGAGCCACTTGGTAACCCCCAAGTGTAACAAGTCTTATCAAATCTCATGAGTTCCTTGGTCACTCCAAGTACATCAAGTGTTTAAACAAAATCCCTTGAGCACCTTGGTAACCCCAAGTGCATCAAGCTTAACAAAATCTCTTTGAATTCCTTGGTAGACACACAAGGGCATAAAGTTTTATTTTACTTTAGAAGTTGGAATGTCGAGATCTCCCATAGTTCAAACTTTAGTTGCTCAGTATTGTCCATAACCGGGGACACGGCTAAGTACTTAGATTTTATTAACTTCTGCAGAAGGAGTACACTTTACCCACATGACACAATCCCATCTTGTTGCCACCAGTGGCCTACTGGATTAGTGCTCACCAAGTTGGAGTACCGATGACCGAGAGTGTGTGAAGTCTTTCCAAAAGGTCCTCCCATACATCATTGCTAGCTTGTCTTCAGCCCCCATGAAGCATTCCAGATCCCCATGTCCGGTAACTAAAGACAATGTATGGGTCTTCCTAATGTATTTGACTAAGCCAGAGCCATAATAGCATGTGGTTGCACACGAAAGCCACAATTGGAGAAACATGTTCAATCTCTAAGTTTCCTAGGTGGTTTCTTTTGGAGCACAACACAAAGTGATTCCCATAGACATGGTTCCTTTTGTTGCCACCTTCTCCAAAACTTAAAGTATCCACCACCTAGGTGGTTCATTGAGTCCTTGTTTTATTATGTAAAATATAAGTATTTTCTCAACCTTTGTAAAATCTCAACATGTATCTCTTTTCAAAATAAAGCATGGCTAAGCATGTACAACTACAATATTTTCACTAAAGTGTATAGGGAATCCTATTAGGATTTAGCATAGCATAAGTATAAAATGTCTTTTTCATGCATGTTTTCATAATCCACTAAGTGTAATGAAAATAATAGGGCATTTGTATGATAGTGTAACTTGCCTTTTGGTAGGGAATGAGGGTTCACTACTTGATCTTGCTAGTCTCACACTTTGATAATTTCACTACAAGTCAATCAAGCAAACACCAAATCAACTAACATTCCAAACCACAATTACTCAAACAAAATCACACACAAGACAAAAGGAAACTAAGTCATGCATAAGTATGCAAAGGATGGTTCTATTGCAAGGATGGTCTCCACTAGGTTTCTAAACTTTGTAAGGTCCAATTTGGTCATTTTACCAAAATGGCAAAGTCATTAGTTAGGGTTTTGCTCAAAACTATTTTAAAATTCCATTCAATACCGGTTATCGATCGTGGTGTCATGGCGTTGGATTTAAGTTGGATCGCGGCGATGTAATGCGACCTCTTCGCGGTAAGTGATCTAATCGCAGCGCTTGGATCTACATCCTACGGTTGCTAGCATGCTTGTTAGGATCGGCGGCGCTAGTGGCTTGCGCAAGACGGCAGCAATGACCAGCGATTACAGGAAGCGGAGAGGGGGAAAAAGGTGCTCACCAGAATCGTGATGAAGAGGGGATGCTCAACGTGTTCTTGTCGTGGTAAGGGGCGCTCTGGTACAGCTGCAATTGCTCGCCGGAGTGGAGGACGGCGTCGGGTGCTTCAGGTGGTCGTCGTGGATGGCGCTGTGGATCACCCCAAGGTGAAAGGATGGCATGGTTAGATGCGCGGGACCAAGACAAAGCTCCTCGTGTGAATGAGAAGGCACATGGCGGTTAGTACTTACCGGGAAGTTCGACGGAGACGAGACAGACGGCGGCGCTGTCAGAGCTTGTCCTAGCCGACTCTCTGGGGCGCCCGCGGTCGAACGGAGAGCACGGACAGAAGCACCAGGGGATGGGGAGTGTGTGTGCTTGGTCAATGAGGTAAGGGGAAGTCTGGTTTCGCCGGAATCGTCACCGGAACATCATCGGACAGAGGGTGGTGTGCGGTGTAATTCGTCCTTTGGCAGAAAGGAAAGGAGTGGTCCGGGGGAAATGGAGGAGAAGGCGCATGCGTTTTATCGAGCATGGTCAAGGCGAGGTAAAGGCGCGGCGTTATGGCGAATTGAACACGCGGAATCACAGCAGGTAACGGTGGTCGAGGAGGAAGAAGGGTCGCAAGCGGGAGAGAAGAACAGAGCGGTGGTCTACACTGTCGCTGGGAAAAGAAATGAGGGAGGTTCATGTCATACTGCTGGTCTGTTAGTGGGTGTGAACCGTTTTCTTCGGGGAAAGAATAGCTGGGCTGGTTCTGGGCCTTAGTGGGCTGATGGGTTGGGTCGACCTAACTTTATATTTTTCCTGTTTCTAAACCATTTTATTTTTCTATTTCCATTTTCTGTTTTGAAATTTAAACATCAAAACCAATCAAATTGATTCAAACAATCAACAAACTTTGTAATCTTGAATTAGTTCTGTTTATCAACATAATTCAAATTCTAAAATAAAATAATATTTTAAATCTTTTTGGGTTCCATTTATTAATTATGTAAAATGGTCCATGATTCATTAATAATTAAATAAAATAGGCCTTTAGTTTTTAAATCAAATAAAGTTTGATTTTATTAATAAAATCTTTATTTGAAACCTAAATATTTTTCAAAACAAAATCAGTAGATTTTATTTGGAAATAAGGAATACTTGGAAACTTGTCTATAATAAAAATAACATTTTATTTTAGGGTCCATTATTAATTAAATATATTAGACTTCCATTATTAAATCAAAATAGGATTTGTTTTACTGAGATATTTATTTTGAATCTAAAACAAAGCCAAAACACTTTAGTAGATTTTATTTGTGAATATCAAATATTTAGAAAACTCATTTTAAATACTTTAATAAGTTTTGATGTTTCCATCTAAATTGGTAAACCTTTTATTTACATGAAGTTGAATATTAAACCTTATTAATTTATTTAAATAAACCTTTGTTTATTTTTATTCAAGGTAAAATGTTTAATTCCAAAGTTTGGCCAAGGTTTAATTTGGGTTTTTATAAAATGTTCTTTTATCTATAAATCCATCTTTTCCTTAAAAACAAAATCTTTTATTCTAAAAGATCAATAATGGTTTTTCCAACACATTTTATTTTCCTTTAATTAAAAATGTTTGTTTTTAAATCCTTTAGGATTTTATTTATTTCAAAATGGGTTTGCAGTTCCAATTGCATTCAAAAGTTTCTTCCGCTCAAAATCCAACAAAGTTTTATTTTATTAATTTATTTTCACATTACAAGATTTGGAAAATCTTGGGATGTGACAAACTACCCTTAAAATAAATCTCGTCCGAGATTTGGGAAGGCTGGTTTACAAGCAAGTTCAAAACAACTAGGTACTACCACCCTTAAAATATTTTCAAACAAAATTACATATTGTCCTTCTTGGGATCCTGGGAAAATTTCTCATGGCAAACATTTGCATGGTTTCCTTGGTTTCCATACTTGACTCATGGGCCAAGGTTGAGCTTTTCCATAGGTTTTTTCAACTTGTTCTTCATCTTTTCTGGACAGTTGCTTGCATAGTGTCCTGAATTCTTGCAGTTGAAGCAATGAATGTCCTTGAGTTCTTTACGTGGCTCTTGTGGATAAGTGGCTACATAGTGGCCCATCTTTGCAGTTGTTGCACCACACTTGGTCAATCTCTTTATTCTTCTTGTTCTATGGGCATCCACTGGAGTAGTGTCCCATTTCCTTACATTTACGACATTGTGCAAGGCTCATGTCTTGCTTGGGTTTCTTGGTTTTCTTTGATCCTTTGAATTGGGTTGTCTTGTTTGGAGGTATGAGTGGTCCTTTTCCTTTGGTGGACTTGGATCCTTCTTGTTTCCTTTGTTCTACCATGGCATAGATAGGACATTGGTCAGGAGTATGATCACTTCCTTCACAAAGGTAACAAGTAGCTTGAGAGGTGGGGCATTGTCCAACAGGATGTTCTTCTTCACAATTGGGGCATTGTCCTTCATGCTCCTTGGAAGTATGATCCTTGTCTCCAAAAATAATGCAAGATGGGGCTCCGTCTAAAATAACATTCTTGTCATCCTTGTTATCATAAACTCCTTGAGGATAGCTTTCTTCCATGCTAATCATTTGATTAGTCACCTTAAGCATTAGTTGGGATTGTTCCTCCAAAAACTTTTTGGTCTTGGATCTTTATCACTATTGTTAGCTAGGAGCTGTCAGTTGGTTCAACTGGTGTTGGGTTGCTATGAGCTCTTTCATGCTGTCAGCTTGGTTGGTGTTGGTGTCATCAACCTTGATGTTGGAGTCCTTTGGAGTAGTCATCTGTTTGGGTTGAAGGAAGATTAGAATAGGCAAGATATTTCTAAGGAAATATTTCTAATCACACACATCACAATTCACACAAGCAATGTGCATGCAATCACAAACCAAACTTTTCACTCATACAAGGTTCAAGCACATACTTAGGCAACAAAATATTTTTGCTACACCACATAGGTTGGTGTGTTTTTGACTTATCTAAATAGGGTGGTCCATCTATATGGTTCACTTGTGATCTTTCCTTCCTTTATGATTCTTCTTGTATGAGATCATGGTTCCCTTGAGACAAACTCTTGGTTACAACACTTCAAAGTTGTTGATGGTTCCTTCTTATTTTGCATTCCCCCAGTCTCTAAATCTTGAGTAAGATTTTCCTTGTTTCACTTGTGGTCCTTAGTGATATCCAAGTTGGAAGTCCTTGGTGAAGAGGCTGAAGATGTTGAAGTCATTAGAGTTGAAGAAGTTGAAGTCATCCTTTGCACATGGTGTAGTCCTTGTCCATGGGTAGGTTTTTCCATCAAGTTGAAGTAGAAGAGGTGTAGAGCTGAAACCAAAATGGTTAAGGAAAGAGGTGACAAGTGTTTTTGTAAATAAGTTTTGGATCAAAATGTAACTCATATTTTTCTAAGGGTTTTGTCCAATCCTAGGGTTTACAAATCCGACAGGCAACACAATGCTCTGATACCATCTGTAGAGGTCCCAATCTTTAATAAGATAGAGCCCCTGTGTTTACAATGCTAGTCCCTGGATCAATAGCTAGCATCCACAGTTAAGATGTAATATCAAGATACAAAGGTCATAACATAACTTTATAACCAGGAATAACATAATTTTATTACATCATACATAGCTCATTTGGCTATTACATTACATTGCAAAGGAATAACTATAGTCATGGGGTCCTTCATCTTCAAAGTGCCACATGCAGATGTTGGTTGTAGACTTTGTAATCCTAATCAAACAATATTCACTAAAATCAATCAAAAACCCAACATTACAAGTTACAGCCACAAGGGTCAATACATTTGAATTGTATTGGCAAGTTTCACTACTATGTATATTATGTGTGGATTCTATCAATACATGCATATTTGGCTAAGTAGAGTTTAAGGCTTATTTGCATAAAGCAATATTTATCCTATCTTTTCAAAAAGGGTTTTAAGTCCTTTGTCAAATCTCTTTTCCAAGAATCCCTTGAACTCCTTGGTAGATACTCAAGTGTTCAAGTCCTTGTCAAAATCTTTTGAGCCACTTGGTAACCCCCAAGTGTAACAAGTCTTATCAAATCTCATGAGTTCCTTGGTCACTCCAAGTACATCAAGTGTTTAAACAAAATCCCTTGAGCACCTTGGTAACCCCAAGTGCATCAAGCTTAACAAAATCTCTTTGAATTCCTTGGTAGACACACAAGGGCATCAAGTTTTATTTTACTTTAGAAGTTGGAATGTCGAGATCTCCCATAGTTCAAACTTTAGTTGCTCAGTATTGTCCATAACCGGGGACACGGCTAAGTACTTAGATTTTATTAACTTCTGCAGAAGGAGTACACTTTACCCACATGACACAATCCCATCTTGTTGCCACCAGTGGCCTACTGGATTAGTGCTCACCAAGTTGGAGTACCGACAGACTGAGAGTGTGACGAAGTCTTTCCAAAAGGTCCTCCCATACATCATTGCTAGCTTGTCTTCAGCCCCCATGAAGCATTCCAGATCCCCATGTCCGGTAACTAAAGACAATGTATGGGTCTTCCTAATGTATTTGACTAAGCCAGAGCCATAATAGCATGTGGTTGCACACGAAAGCCACAATTGGAGAAACATGTTCAATCTCTAAGTTTCCTAGGTGGTTTTCTTTTGGAGCACAACACAAAGTGATTCCCATAGACATGGTTCCTTTCGTTGCCACCTTCTCCAAAACTTAAAGTATCCACCACCTAGGTGGTTCATTGAGTCCTTGTTTTATTATGTAAAACATAAGTCTTTTCTCAACCTTTGTAAAATCTCAACATGTATCTCTTTTCAAAATAAAGCATGGCTAAGCATGTACAACTACAATATTTTCACTAAGGAGTGTATAGGGAATCCTATTAGGATTTAGCATAGCATAAGTATAAAATGTCTTTTCATGCATGTTTTCATAATCCACTAAGTGTAATGAAAATAATAGGGCATTTGTATGATAGTGTAACTTGCCTTTTTGGTAGGGAATGAGGGTTCACTACTTGATCTTGCTAGTCTCACACTTTGATAATTTCACTACAAGTCAATCAAGCAAACACCAAATCAACTAACATTCCAAACCACCATTACTCAAACAAAATCACACACACAAGACAAAAAGGAAACTAAGTCATGCATAAGTATGCAAAGGATGGTTCTATTGCAAGGATGGTCTCCACTAGGTTTCTAAACTTTGTAAGGTCCAATTTGGTCATTTTACCAAAATGGCAAAGTCATTAGTTAGAGGGTTTTGCTCAAAAACTATTTTAAAATTCCATTCAATACCGGTTCGTCTGGATCGTGTGCTGCGGAGCGTTGGATTTAAGTTGGATCGTGCGGCACAGAATGCGTACCTCTTCGCGGTAAGTGATCTAATCGCAGCGCTTGGATCTACATCCTACGGCTGCTAGCATGCTTGCCTAGGATCGGCGGCGCTGGCAGTGGCTTGCGGCGGCACGGGCCAGCGACGCTTCTGGCGATTACAGGAAGCGGAGAGGGGGAAAAAGGTGCTCACCAGAATCGTGATGAAGAGGGGATGCTCAACGTGTGCTTGTCGTGGTAAGGGGCGCTCTGGTACAGCTGCAATTGCTCGCCGGAGTGGAGGACGGCGTCGGGTGCTTCAGGTGGTCGTCGTGGATGGCGCTGTGGATCACCCCAAGGCGAAAGGATGGCATGGTTAGATGCGCGGGACCAAGACAAAGCTCCTCGTGTGAATGAGAAGGCGCAGGGCGGTTAGTACTTACCGGGAAGTTCGACGGAGACGAGACAGACGGCGGCGCTGTCAGAGCTTGTCCTAGCCGACTCTCTGGGGCGCCCGCGGTCGAACGGAGAGCACGGACAGAAGCGCCAGGGGATGGGGAGTGTGTGTGCTTGGTCAATGAGGTAAGGGGAGGTCTGGTTTCGCCGGAATCGTCACCGGAACATCATCGGACAGAGGGTGGTGTGCGGTGTAATTCGGCCCATTTTGGGGCAGAGAAAGGAGTGGTCGGGAAATGGAGGAGGAGAAAGGCGTTTTATCGAGCATGGTCAAGGCGAGGTAAAGGCGCGTTATGGCGAATGAACGCGGAATCACAGCAGTAACGGTGGTCGAGGAGGAAGAAGGGTCGCAGGCGGGAGAGAAGAACAGAGGCGGTGGGGTCACAGCCGCTGGGAAAAAGAAATGAGGGAGGTTCACATGTCATACTCGCGCTGGTGCATTAGTGGGTGTGAACCGTTTTCTTCGGGGAAAGAATAGCTGGGCTGGTTCTGGGCCTTAGTGGGCTGATGGGTTTGGTCGACCTAACTTTATATTTTTCCTGTTTCTAAACCCTTTTCTTTTTCTATTTCCATTTTCCTGTTTTGAAATTTAAACATTAAAACCCAATCAAATTGATTCAAACAATCAACAAACTTTGTAATCTTGAATTAGTTCTGTTTATCAACATAATTCAAATTCTAAAATAAAATAATATTTTAAATCTTTTTGGGTTCCATTTATTAATTATGTAAAATGGTCCATGATTCATTAATAATTAAATAAAATAGGCCTTAGTTTTTAAATCAAATAAAGTTTGATTTTATTAATAAAATCTTTATTTGAAACCTAAATATTTTTCAAAACAAAATCAGTAGATTTTATTTGGAAATAAGGAATACTTGGAAACTTGTCTATAATAAAAATAACATTTTATTTTAGGGTCCATTATTAATTAAATATATTAGACTTCCATTATTAAATCAAAATAGGATTTGTTTTACTGAGATATTTATTTTGAATCTAAAACAAAGCCAAAACACTTTAGTAGATTTTATTTGTGAATATCAAATATTTAGAAAACTCATTTTAAATACTTTAATAAGTTTTGATGTTTCCATCTAAATTGGTAAACCTTTTATTTACATGAAGTTGAATATTAAACCTTATTAATTTATTTAAATAAACCTTTGTTTATTTTTATTCAAGGTAAAATGTTTAATTCCAAAGTTTGGCCAAGGTTTAATTTGGGTTTTTATAAAATGTTCTTTTATCTATAAATCCATCTTTTCCTTAAAAACAAAATCTTTTATTCTAAAAGATCAATAATGGTTTTTCCAACACATTTTATTTTCCTTTAATTAAAAATGTTTGTTTTTTAAATCCCTTTAGGATTTTATTTATTTCAAAATGGGTTTGCAGTTCCAATTGCATTCAAAAGTTTCTTCTGGCTCTGAAAATCCAACAAAGTTTTATTTTATTAATTTATTTTCACATTACAAGATTTGGAAAATCTTGGGATGTGACAGGCTACCACCCTTAAAATAAATCTCGTCCCGAGATTTGGGAAGGCTGGGTTTACAAGCAAGTTCAAAACAACTAGGGTACTACCACCCTTAAAATATTTTCAAACAAAAATTACATATTGTCCTTCTTGGGATCCTGGGGAAAATTTCTCATGGCAAACATTTGCATGGTTTCCTTGGTTTCCATACTTGACTCATGGGCCAAGGTTGAGCTTTTCCATAGGTTTTTTCAACTTGTTCTTCATCTTTTCTGGACAGTTGCTTGCATAGTGTCCTGAATTCTTGCAGTTGAAGCAATGAATGTCCTTGAGTTCTTTACGTGGCTCTTGTGGATAAGTGGCTACATAGTGGCCCATCTCTTTGCAGTTGTTGCACCACACTTGGTCAATCTCTTTATTCTTCTTGTTCTATGGGCATCCACTGGAGTAGTGTCCCATTTCCTTACATTTACGACATTGTGCAAGGCTCATGTCTTGCTTGGTTTCTTGGTTTTCTTTGATCCTTTGAATTGGGTTGTCTTGTTTGGAGGTATGAGTGGTCCTTTTCCTTTGGTGGACTTGGATCCTTCTTGTTTCCTTTGTTCTACCATGGCATAGATAGGACATTGGTCAGGAGTATGATCACTTCCTTCACAAAGGTAACAAGTAGCTTGAGAGGTGGGGCATTGTCCAGGATGTTCTTCTTCACAATTGGGGCATTGTCCTTCATGCTCCTTGGAAGTATGATCCTTGTCTCCAAAAATAATGCAAGATGGGGCTCCGTCTAAAATAACATTCTTGTCATCCTTGTTATCATAAACTCCTTGAGGATAGCTTTCTTCCATGCTAATCATTTGATTAGTCACCTTAAGCATTAGTTGGGATTGTTCCTCCAAAAACTTTTGCAGTGCTGGATCTTTATCACTATTGTTAGCTAGGAACTGAGCTGTCAGTTGGTTCAACTGGTGTTGGGTTGCTATGAGCTCTTTCATGCTGTCAGCTTGGTTGGTGTTGGTGTCATCAACCTTGATGTTGGAGTCCTTTGGAGTAGTCATCTGTTTGGGTTGAAGGAAGATTAGAATAGGCAAGATATTTCTAATCACACACATCACAATTCACACAAGCAATGTGCATGCAATCACAAACCAAACTTTTCACTCATACAAGGTTCAAGCACATACTTAGGCAACAAAATATTTTTGCTACACCACATAGGTTGGTGTGTTTTTGACTTATCTAAATAGGGTGGTCCATCTATATGGTTCACTTGTGATCTTTCCTACCTTTATGATTCTTCTTGTATGAGATCATGGTTCCCTTGAGACAAACTCTTGGCTACAACACTTCAAAGTTGTTGATGGTTCCTTCTTATTTTGCATTCCCCCAGTCTCTAAATCTTGAGTAAGATTTTCCTTGTTTCACTTGTGGTCCTTAGTGATATCCAAGTTGGAAGTCCTTGGTGAAGAGGCTGAAGATGTTGAAGTCATTAGAGTTGAAGAAGTTGAAGTCATCCTTTGCACATGGTGTAGTCCTTGGCCATGGGTAGGTTTTTCCATCAAGTTGAAGTAGAAGAGGTGTAGAGCTGAAACCAAAATGGTTAAGGAAAGAGGTGACAAGTGTTTTTGTAAATAAGTTTTGGATCAAAATGTAACTCATATTTTTCTAAGGGTTTTGTCCAATCCTAGGGTTTACAAATCCTACAGGCAACACAATGCTCTGATACCATCTGTAGAGGTCCCAATCTTTAATAAGATAGAGCCCCCTGTGTTTACAATGCTAGTCCCTGGATCAATAGCTAGCATCCACAGTTAAGATGTAATATCAAGATACAAAGGTCATAACATAACTTTATAACCAGGAATAACATAATTTTATTACACCATACATACCTCATTTGGCTATTACATTACATTGCAGCGGAATAACTATAGTCATGGGGTCCTTCATCTTCAAAGTGCCACATGCAGATGTTGGTTGTAGACTTTGTAATCCTAATCAAACAATATTCACTAAAATCAATCAAACCTGCAACATTACAAGTTACAGCCACAAGGGTCAATACATTTGAATTGTATTGGCAAGTTTCACTACTATGTATATTATGTGTGGATTCTATCAATACATGCATATTTGGCTAAGTAGAGTTTAAGGCTTATTTGCATAAAGCAATATTTATCCTATCTTTTCAAAAAGGGTTTTAAGTCCTTTGTCAAATATCTTTTCCAAGAATCCCTTGAACTCCTTGGTAGATACTCAAGTGTTCAAGTCCTTGTCAAAATCTTTTGAGCCACTTGGTAACCCCCAAGTGTAACAAGTCTTATCAAATCTCATGAGTTCCTTGGTCAATCCAAGTACATCAAGTGTTTAAACAAAATCCCTTGAGCACCTTGGTAACCCCAAGTGCATCAAGCTTAACAAAATCTCTTTGAATTCCTTGGTAGACACACAAGGGCATCAAGTTTTATTTTACTTTAGAAGTTGGAATGTCGAGATCTCCCATAGTTCAAACTTTAGTTGCTCAGTATTGTCCATAACCGGGGACACGGCTAAGTACTTAGATTTTATTAACTTCTGCAGAAGGAGTACACTTTACCCACATGACACAATCCCATCTTGTTGCCACCAGTGGCCCTCTTGGATTAGTGCTCACCAAGTTGGAGTACCGGGCAGAGAGTGTGTGAAGTCTTTCAAAAGGTCCTCCCATACATCATTGCTAGCTTGTCTTCACCCCCATGAAGCATTCCAGATCCCCATGTCCGTAACTAAAGACAATGTATGGGTCTTCCTAATGTATTTGACTAAGCTTTGAGCCATAATAGCATGTGGTTGCACACGAAAGCCACAATTGGAGAAACATGTTCAATCTCTAAGTTTCCTAGGTGGTTTTCTTTTGGAGCACAACACAAAGTGATTCCCATAGACATGGTTCCTTTTGTTGCCACCTTCTCCAAAACTTAAAGTATCCACCACCTAGGTGGTTCATTGAGTCCTTGTTTTATTATGTAAAACATAAGTATTTTCTCAACCTTTGTAAAATCTCAACATGTATCTCTTTTCAAAATAAAGCATGGCTAAGCATGTACAACTACAATATTTCACTAAGGAGTGTATAGGGAATCCTATTAGGATTTAGCATAGCATAAGTATAAAATGTCTTTTCATGCATGTTTTCATAATCCACTAAGTGTAATGAAAATAATAGGGCATTTGTATGATAGTGTAACTTGCCTTTTTGGTAGGGAATGAGGGTTCACTACTTGATCTTGCTAGTCTCACACTTTGCTAATTTCACTACAAGTCAATCAAGCAAACACCAAATCAACTAACATTCCAAACCACCATTACTCAAACAAAATCACACACACAAGACAAAAAGGAAACTAAGTCATGCATAAGTATGCAAAGGATGGTTCTATTGCAAGGATGGTCTCCACTAGGTTTCTAAACTTTGTAAGGTCCAATTTGGTCATTTTACCAAAATGGCAAAGTCATTAGTTAGAGGGTTTTGCTCAAAAACTATTTTAAAATTCCATTCAATATTTTATATGGTGGAAAATGGTTTTATCAGGGCAAACTCCTAAGTTATTCACCAACTGAGTTGCTAATTTGCAAAACTTGGTGTTTTAGGTCAGTAGGTTTGGTCCAAAACATTTCCTTAAAGTTTTCTTTCCATACACATTTTCATAATCAAATCAATAATTTTATTTGGTTAGAAATTGGCTAAGTTAATTAATTCAACCTAAATTTTACCAAAATCATTTTTAATACCAAGGGTTGGTTCCTAGGGTCAGTAAGGTCACAACAAACCATTTTGCAACGGTTGTAATCCAAAAATCATTTTTAAACAATTTTTCTAATCTAAACAAGTACACCAATGTTTCTGCAAATTCAAACAAGCTAACAGATACTATTTGCCAAACTAAGGGCATGGTTGGCTAGGTCTTGTTCTCCTGAATTCAACGACATAAAATTTGCCGAATTTGGACGTGTGTTTTGAAAGTTACAAAGGTTTGAAGTTTGCAAATAATTCTGATTCAAATCTGTTTTTAGTTTTAATCCTGGCCACACGTCGAGCTGTGATTGGCCGATACCGGTTCGTCTGGATCGCGTGCTGCGGAGCGTTGGATTTAAGTTTGATTGTGCGGCACAGAACTCGTACCTCTTCGCGGTAAGTGATCTAATCGCAGCGCTTGGATCTACATCCTACGGCTGCTAGCATGCTTGCCTAGGATCGGCGGCGCTGGCGGTGGCTTGCGGCGGCGCACGGCCAGGCAGCGACGCTACGGCGATTACAGGAAGCGGAGAGGGGGAAAAAGGTGCTCACCAGAATCGTGATGAAGAGGGGATGCTCAACGTGTGCTTGTCGTGGTAAGGGGCGCTCTGGTACAGCTGCAATTGCTCGCCGGAGTGGAGGACGGCGTCGGGTGCTTCAGGTGGTCGTCGTGGATGGCGCTGTGGATCACCCCAAGGTGAAAGGATGGCATGGTTAGATGCGCGGGACCAAGACAAAGCTCCTCGTGTGAATGAGAAGGCACAGGGCGGTTAGTACTTACCGGGAAGTTCGACGGAGACGAGACAGACGGCGGCGCTGTCAGAGCTTGTCCTAGCCGACTCTGGGCGCCATGGTCGAACGGAGAGCACATGGCGCCAGGGATGGGGAGTGTGTGTGCTTGGTCAATGAGGTAAGGGGAAGTCTGGTTTCGCCGGAATCGTCACCGGAACATCATCGGACAGAGGGTGGTGTGCGGTGTAATTCGTCCAGCTTGGGGGCAGAGAAAGGGAGTGGTCCGGGGGAAATGGAGGAGAAGGCGCATGCGTTTTATCGAGCATGGTCAAGGCGAGGTAAAGGCGCGGCGTTATGGCGAATTGAACGCGCGGAATCACAGCAGGTAACGGTGGTCGAGGGAGGAAGAAGGGGTCGCGCGGGCGGGAGAGAAGAACAGGAGCGGTGGGGTCTACAACCGGTGGGAAAAAGAAATGAGGAGGTCCACATGTCATACTGCTGGTCATTTGAGTGGGTGTGAACCGCTTTCTTGGGGAAAGAATAGCTGGGCTGGTTGGGCCTTAGTGGGCTGATGGGTTTGGTCGACCTAACTTTATATTTTCTGTTTCTAAACCTTTTTTCTATTTCCATTTTCTGTGTTGAAATTTAAACATTAAAACCCAATCAAATTGATTCAAACAATCAACAAACTTTGTAATCTTGAATTAGTTCTGTTTATCAACATAATTCAAATTCTAAAATAAAATAATATTTTAAATCTTTTTGGGTTCCATTTATTAATTATGTAAAATGGTCCATGATTCATTAATAATTAAATAAAATAGGCCTTAGTTTTTAAATCAAATAAAGTTTGATTTTATTAATAAAATCTTTATTTGAAACCCAAATATTTTTCAAAACAAAATCAGTAGATTTTATTTGGAAATAAGGAATACTTGGAAACTTGTCTATAATAAAAATAACATTTTATTTTAGGGTCCATTATTAATTAAATATATTAGACTTCCATTATTAAATCAAAATAGGATTTGTTTTACTGAGATATTTATTTTGAATCTAAAACAAAGCCAAAACACTTTAGTAGATTTTATTTGTGAATATCAAATATTTAGAAAACTAATTTTAAATACTTTAATAAGTTTTGATGTTTCCATCTAAATTGGTAAACCTTTTATTTACATGAAGTTGAATATTAAACCTTATTAATTTATTTAAATAAACCTTTGTTTATTTTTATTCAAGGTAAAATGTTTAATTCCAAAGTTTGGCCAAGGTTTAATTTGGGTTTTTATAAAATGTTCTTTTATCTATAAATCCATCTTTTCCTTAAAAACAAAATCTTTTATTCTAAAAGATCAATAATGGTTTTTCCAACACATTTTATTTTCCTTTAATTAAAAATGTTTGTTTCTTTAAATCCCTTTAGGATTTTATTTATTTCAAAATGGGTTTGCAGTTCCAATTGCATTCAAAAGTTTCTTCTGGCTCTGAAAATCCAACAAAGTTTTATTTTATTAATTTATTTTCACATTACAAGATTTGGAAAATCTTGGGATGTGACACAAATCTGACAATCAGTATCAATGTACTTGGTGGGTGTACGATTAGGACGTCATCCCCCACCATCATTGCGCCTGTCATGATGCTCATCCCGCCTATCAGCACGGCGATCATACTCTCAGTGCTCATCACGGCTACATCTCCTATCATCACGACGATCATCCCGACGCTAGCTACGACCATCATCACGATCACAGAAGTTGTAGCCGCGATCACCACCACCCCCTCCATAGTAGGAGCCCCCATGGTCAGGGCTGTGACCACGGGCAGGAGGCGAGTAGCCATGACCAGGAGGTGTACGACCACGGGGGCGATCATACCCTCGACGAGCTAGATGTGCTGAAGAAATAAATGTTCTATTTTCTTCGACTCCACTGCGCATATCGTATACACAGAGCTGCTCATAAAACTCATCCAGGGTGGTGCTAGAGTTGCCATTGACTGAATTGATAAGAGAGTTGTATTCACCTTTGTACATACCATGCAAGAGGTAACCAAGGAGCTCATCATCTTCAATTGGTTCCCCAAGAGCTGAGAGATCAGAAGCAAAACCCTTCATCTTGGTGTAGTACTGATCAGCAGTCATTGACAGTTTCTTGGTGTCATTGAGCTTTTCACGAAGATGTTGACCCTTGGTACGAGATGCAGTTTTGAACATAGCATTGATAGTCTTCCATGCAGCAGCAGTGGTGTCCATGCCAGGAACATGCGACAGAATCTCCGGGGATAGCGAATTCAGAAGAAAACACAACACCTATTGATCTCGAGCAATTCAGGCCATGTAAGCAGGGTTCTCAACCTGGATCATCTCCTTCTCTGAGGTCTGGGACTCGATGTTCTTGGCAGGAGGACGGTCAGTACCATCAAGAAGGCCCATGACGTTGGCGCCACGAAACGCTGGGACGATGAGAGATTGCCATAGGAGGTAATTGTTCCGTGTCAGGAGCTGGGTTGGACGGCTGCCCAGGGCAGCATCCAGGCCAGAGCTTGACGTAGAAGAACTCATCTTGGATTATCAGATCGTGCTGCGGTGGAGTTTTGGCCTGAATTCCTGCCGCTGTAGGGGCTATCGCGGCAGAGAAAACACGTGTTTTTCTGCCGCGGTAGAGGGGTGGCTAGGGTTTTGGTTTTGAGGTTGTCGGTGATGGATATTTGGCTAGGGTTTTTTCCTTGAGATTGTGTCTAGGGTTTGTGGGAGCGGCGATGGCTGGATCAGCAGCGGCGGCAGTAGTTGTTGTTGTTGGTGGCGGCCCTTGAGAGCGGCGGCGGCTGATTTGATCTTGGTTGTTGTTTTTGGTTGTCTTGGTCCTGGTTGTATGTCAACGATGAGAGAGGAGGTCTCGTCGATGACAGGGTTGTCTAGGGATGCTATGCGGCGGCAGGGAAGATCCCAGCGGCGGCGGCTGCATCTAGGTCATGAAGGAGGTTGCTTTGATACCATGTCAAACGACGAGAGAGGATTGTGGGAACCGTGCTTGAGCCCACACGGGTTGCATGTTGATATATGGCACAAGGCCGAGTTGTACAAGAGATATGTGTCCGGTCACAATACGACATTGTACACGAAAATATAAAACCAACAATTACATCTAACACGTTGAATCTT
Organism: Avena longiglumis; assembly: GCA_030063025.1. Taxonomy (NCBI): domain Eukaryota; kingdom Viridiplantae; phylum Streptophyta; class Magnoliopsida; order Poales; family Poaceae; genus Avena; species Avena longiglumis. The sequence continues at coordinate 525,685,159 of CP125976.1, forward strand.
TTCGTTCTTGGCCTTCAACGCAGGAATTCATCATGGATTTTCACCAAGAGGTATTAAACACGACACTGCTGCATTTTTCCTTCATTAAGTAAACAACATATGGCTTTATTAATTTTCGCCAACTATACTTTGTTTTTCGCCTAGATGTAAGCAGTCGATCTATAGTTTAAATGAGAGTTCAAACACCCACTCCTTAGTTAACTGACACACCCGTTCATCATCATATGCTCGGGTTATATATGTGTTTTTTTGGATAATGGGTAATTTTCTTTCGAAACAGGCTTTCGCCCCACTTTATAAATAAAGCAACATCCAAGTAACAGTACAGACATACATCCAGCATGGCCGAAGCCAAAGCATAAAGAGAAAAGAACGAGCGTCCGCTGGGGACAGCACAACAGGGCCCAATAATAAAACAAAAAGAGGAGATCATCGAGCGGGGCAGCCACACCCCTAAGGGGACTACGAGCGCCGAAGAGGACGGAGCCGAGAAGGGGAGCACCGCCGTCCTCAAGGGCTGCAGGGAATCATCGAAGGCTGCCCTATCACGCTATCGCACCAAGGGGGGCCACTGCTGTAAGAAGGGAAGCAAAGCAAAAAATAGAGTCAGACGCCCGTGTAGGGAAGATCCTCTCAATCACCATCTTGTTCCGTATATTCCACAACGTCTAGATGATGGCCGCAAATATGAGCCAAAAGAGGCGGCTCCCCCTTTCGGCCCTGTTAGCCTGGGACTGCAGGAACTCCCCCAGTCCCCGCGCCTGCCAGGCCGAACCCAGGGCCTCCCGAACGAAGCTCCACAAAAACTGCGCCGCCAAGCATGAGAACATAATATGGGCTTAGGTCTTCGGTGTCCCGCATAGGGGGAAGTGGCCATTGCCAGGACCATTGCGCTTGGCCAACCTCAACAGCGGTCGATCAGAGTAGCCGAGAGGAAGACTGAATATCGAGGAAGGGGGCCTTCCAAAGGGGGGAGGTACACCGCAACTCCGGGACCTAAAAGTGGGCGCGGTAAGCCGAGCCCACAGAGAACACCCCCGATGGAAGCAACCGCCAAGAAGCCGAGTCCGGGATCTCAGATAGCATGGCAGAGAGGTCTGCCATCAGGTGGCGAAGCTCCGCCGTTTCTGCCGTATTGAAGGTATGGTGAAACATGATGCTCCATTGACCCGCGCAAAAGACCTCGGCAATCAGGGCCAAGGGAGAGGCGGAAATGGCGAAGAGGGCGGGGAACTGGACCCCTAAGGGGATAGGAGAGAGCCATGGGTCCTGCCAAAAGCGCACCCCCTGGACGTTGCCCGCGGCAAACGAAATGCCTTAGCCAATGAGGTGTTTAATCTCCTGGATGGCTCTCCAGAATTGAGAGCCCTCCCAGCATTCGCATGCTAAGAGCGGCCGACCCCAGAGGTATTTTACTTTAATGAGTTGAAGCCAAAGGCCCCCGTCATCCCTCAGGATACGCCAGACCCACTTCAACATCAAGGCCACATTGAAGCAGCGCGAGTCCAGGATACCTATGCCCCCAAGGCATTTGGGGGCGTAAACGTCTGCCCATTTAACCATATGGTACCTCTGGTGGCCGTCCCTAGCTGCCCAAAAGAACCTAGACAACTACTTAGCAAAGTTGGCATGTGTCCCGTTCGGCAGCAGGTACAACCCCATCTGGTACATAGGCAAACTCGAGAGACATGAGTTAATCAGGACCGTCTTGCTACCCTTAGTCGTGAGGCGTGCTGTAACATCCCTAAAATCATGTTTCAAAACTCATGCATATCATCCATGCATCCATGATCATTTAGGGTTTCATTTCAAAACCATTTCAAAAACAGGAGCATATATTGCTCATTATTTTATGTAAGTATGCTCTAGCCTTAGTACTACTTTCTAATGAGAAAGGCACTTATTTTTTTTTATTCAGTAATGTTTGGGGTTCAAACTTAAGTATTTTCCAAAGCTTGAGAATTTTTTCAAAACAAAGTATGATATAAAACCAAATTTATGCCTATTATTTATATCTCATAAAGGCTTGGTTTTATTTTATTTTTCAAGTGACCAAAGTGTGTTTGAGTAAACAGAATTGTTTGACACACATTTGAGTACAAAGTTCACTGTATAAAAAAATAGAGAAGATTTGAAATCAAACTTGTTTGAATTAGGGTTTGAAATCATTTCTAGAAAATCAAACAGAAAAAGAAAAGCAAAAGGAAAATAAATAAATCAATCAGCCAATCTGGCCCAACCCAGCCCAGTTCGACCCATCTAGCCCAGCAACTTCCTCCCGCGAAACGTTTTCTTTTACTCGCAACCACACCCACAGAGTCACTGACTGCCTGGACCCACCTCCCCTTCTTTTCGCTCGCTGACAACCGCGGCCCACACGGCAATCATCGTCTCCACCCCCAGCGACTGGTTCTTCCCCAAATCACTCAGGGCGATTCCTGTTTAAATTCCGTGGCTTCAATTCCGTTGAATGCTCGAGTAATTCACGCCCACGTCCTCGCCTACTTAAGCACCATGCCGCCCTCCTCCTTTTTCCCCAAACCCCACCCCAACGGAGCCACCAGGCTGCTCGGATTTCTCTCTGGACGCCCCTCTGCTCCGACGAGTTTGTCGTCGAATTCCGGTAAGCCCCGCAAACCCTTCTGCCTATGGTTCAGACTAGCTTATTCTACATCTCCGTGCGCACCTACTGACACCCTCCGCTTGCTCGCGTATGCTCTGTAGCCTCAGCAACGTCATCGACTGAGCTCCGCCACCCTCTGCTCGAACTCCGGCGACCGTTCCCCGTAAGCCCCAGCTTCCCCTCTCCCTCTGTTTGATACGCGTGTGATCCCCAGCATCCTACGCACCTAACGACACCCTTTTCTCGTCTTAGCGTGGCCCAGAACATCGTCTCCGTTGCCAACCGAGAGCACCATCGCCAGGGACTTCTCCGACGAGCAATCCACAACGACCCCGAGCGCCCCTTCGTCAACTGAGGCATCGTTGACCATCAGCACATCGCGACAACCTCGGTGAGCACCTTCCCTTGCCCTCTCGCCTCCTGTAACTCCGCCAACTTCACCGCCAGTGCACGCCACCGCCACTCGCCGCCGCCAGCGCTGCCACTTGTTGGTCAGTCGCTGAGAGCCGTGCGATGTAGATCAGACGAACGCGATAAAACATAGTCGAAGGGCTAAGTAGCGATCTGTGCCGCACGATTTAGTTAGATCTGACGGTTCGGAAGCGTGATCCTGAGCGAAGCGATACCAACCAACCAGACGCTGCCATAACTTTTGTTTTAAAAATCTGAATTAGATCTATTAGATGTTTAAATTTGATTAATTCATAACTTTTGTTTCCCACGTCCAAATTTGAAAAAATTTATATCAATGGAGCCAGGAGAGAAAATCCTTTCCATTTATGCAATGTATTTAATGTTTTGTCTCTGTTAAAATGGTTGTTTTTATAGAAACTTGTGTAGGATTATTTTGTGTATAATAATTATTTGGAAAATGTTTTGCTATGCAAATAAAGTTTATTTGGCTTATTTTGTACTTATTTATGTTTCAGTACTGTGAACTTGTCTTGTTTGGTGTAGAAAATCATCACATGGCATATTGCATACATTCATGTATTTTTGTTTGTATAAATTGTGTATGTGATTTTGTGCCATCATTTTATGTGTAGATTTTGGTGCAAATAGTGATTGTGATTGTGAGTATTGTTGCTACTCCCCAAGCTACCAAGGCAAGTGGTACTTCATGATTTTATTCCTACGTTTCCAACTTTGCACTAGAAATGTTTTGCTAGACTTGCATGAATATTTTTATCTATATGCTATGCTTGGGAAATCCTAATAGTTGTAGAATTGCTAGAAAGTTTCTAAGTTAAGATTCTTATCAATGCCATGCTTAGCCTAGATAGTAGCAACCAAGGGTGGTTATATATTCATGCTATGAGAAAATATTTCTAAGTCTTTGGACTTGTATTTTGTTAATAAAACAACTAAGTGAATGAAACACCTGGGTGGAATGGAAAGAATGGTTTGTGTTGAGTGGTTACACAAGTCCCATTTCTATGGTTTACCTTGTGTATCTCACTTGTGGAAAGCCACCTGGGAACAAAGGGATTTGGGATGCCATATGTTAAGAAGCTTCTAGTGCAGCCACTTGGCAATATGGGCTCTGCCTGGATCACATAGGTTGCAATAACTTAGCCATTTGGACAGTTGGTGGTAGTGGGATGATAGGTTGGAACGCGTCCATTTGGTCTAAGGGAAGGCTTCTAACAGGTCCTGTCTTCGTGAAAATCAAGTCTTGTGGGGAAAGTGCACAACCACTGCAGATGGAAGAATCTAAGTACTTAGCCATGTCCCTGGTATTGGAAAACTTGAGCATCAAGACATGGAAGCTATCAAGAATCTCCTCATCCCAATTTCTAAGTAAAAACTTGTGGTTGAACAAGGGTGAAGGTACACCAATTTCTATTGGTGTTTCCTTGGGAAAGTTTTTGACAAAGAAAAACTTAGTGTTTTCAACTAATAGGCAAAACCTATTTTGAGCAAAGCAAGCCTAAGCTACACTTAGCCAAATGCATATAGTATCTAGTTACCAATATCATTCTAAGGTATCACTTGCCAATATTATTCCAATGTATTGACCCACTGTGGCTGTAACTTGTGATGTTGCAGGTTATTCTGATGGTGATTAGGGGTTATGAGTCTACACTCAACATGCTTGCTTGTGGCACATGAAGATGAAGACTTATTTATATTATTACATATTTAAACTCTTGTACTAGGCCTATGGCCATGGAGTTTGTAAAAGACTATGCTTGTCTCTGGAATGACTTGTAATAATGACCTTTGTTTCTGTGTACTTCATCTAAAACTGTGGATGCTAGCATTGATCTAGGGACTAGCATTGCAATCACAGGGATCCTTTTCCTTTATAAAGGAGGGATCTTACAGATGGTATCAGAGAACTGTGTTGCTTGTAGGATTATGACCCTAGGATTGGAAACCACGAAGGAAAATTTTTAACAACTTCCACACTTGTCTTTTCTTCTCGTAAACTTTTCTAATCTTCTTCCTCATCTCTAGTTGTAGATGAACTCCATCAACGAAGCCGTGAAGAAGGGAACACTCATGACTATGACTTTGGAATGTGAGACAGAATTCCCCAAGGCTCTCAAGGACCTCTTGGTTGCCATGGGCATGGTGCAGCTGTGTACAAAGGTTTTCCTGTGATGGATGAAGGAGTTGAATACTGGTGGGTGCAACTTAACTTGTATAAAAACAAGGAAGACAACCACCAGGAATCAGGATTCTGCATGGTCACCAACTTAGTGATGCACACCACATCCTTTGATTCAGCAAGGCATGCAGCTTGGAAGGCCATCAAAGAACTTGGTGATAGAATCAAGTGCAGAATTCTCAACACCCAGAATGATCTTAAGGAAGAAAAGAAACATACCCAAGAGTAGAGGCTACCAACCAAAGTTTAAGGGAGGACATCATTGACTTGGAAATGGAGTCATGTGATCTAGATAGACAGATTGCCTCTAGGGATGCCCTGTTAGCCAACATGGCAAGAGAGATGGGATTGTAACGTACTTTGTTAGTTGGACCACCACTTATCATTTTATTTTCCAAATGTTGTTTGAAATAAGTTGAACCTTGGATGCTTGTAATGGTTTTATGTATGCCATGATTGTGTGTTTTGATTTCTAAAGTTATGCATGTGATGCTCTGTCTTGTGATTCATCTCTATGTATGTTGATTCTAACTTTTTCTATCTTATAAAATAGATGCCTAATGTTATTATCAGCACGACTGAAGAGTTTAAGGGAAATCGCTTTGGCACTCGTCTCATTGAGCTTACTAGTTTTCTCAATCTCCCACTTCCTTCCATCATGATGCTTCCCCTCACCAAGTTCGAGAGGAAGGACCTTTGGGGATTCAAGGTTATTCAGCCAGGACGCCAGACTGAGCCAACCACGGAGTCCATCACCTTCAAGCTCATGCATGATGACAAGGAGAGAGGCCTAGAGGTAGTCATGCAGGATTTGCTTGGACGCTTGGTAGGGAGACACTCTAGAGAGGTTAGAGGTACTCACTTCCACGCCTTCGGCAGACGTGACGAGGATGGTGAGGCCATTGACTTTGAGGATACTGCTAGAGAGATAGCAGAGCCGATTCGTCTGTACCTCCAGGACTTAGAGGTTCTTCTTAGGCACCTAGACACTGATAGGACCAACGTCATGCTTAGCAATGACGAACTCCAGGTGCAGCTTCGTGATAAGGACAAGCTCTTCGCGGAGCAAGATGAAATAGTCAAAGAGATGGAGGCCAAGTTTGAGAGTCAAGATAAAAAGTTCAAGAGTCAAGAGAAGAGAGTCCAAGATAGGAACAAGAGGATTCGAGACATGACTGCAGAACTAGAGGCCAAGGACTTAGAGCTCGAGCATCAGCAAGGTGTGATTGAGAGACTTCGTGCGCAGAAGAGGGCTCTCAAAGCCAAAGTAGAGGCCTTGACCACCAATGTCGAGGAATACAAGACCGCGATGGACAATGCCGGTCTTACACTTGTTGATGAGGAGGTTGATGCAGAGGAGTAGTGATGACTACTCTTTTACCATTTATTTATCATGCTTTTGATTATTGAGTCGCAATGACCATCCAACATGTGGATGGCTTGCTATTGGTGTGTTTACTTTTCCAAAAACTTGTTGTCTGTGTTGTTGAACTTTTACTACTATGATGCATGATTGTGGTTTGTTATGTGATGTATTGTGCATGTTAGCATCTATGGGTATCTCATTCTTATCCTTATTGAAAACCATAGATGCCTCCCAGACGTGCCAACCCCAACCCCAACAACAACAACATCACCCCTGAGATGCAGCAAATGATGACAGCTCAGACTCAGCTGATGCAAATGATGACTACTTTCATCCAGAATCAGAACAACAACAACAACAACAACAATAATAATAATAACAACAACAACAATCAGAACAACCCACCGGGTTTTGATATGCTTACCATGTTCTTAAGACTAAGGCCAGCAAAGTTCTCAGGAACTACTGATCCTATGGTGGCCAATGATTGGCTACGCTCTGTGAACAAGGACTTGGTAACCGTTAGCTGTACTGATGAACAGAAGGTCAGATTTGCAGCACACTTGTTGGAAGGACCAGCAACCACTTGGTGGGATAACTTCCAGATCACCACTCCCATTGCGGATGTGACATGGGCTATCTTTGAAGATGGATTTCGTACTGCTCACATCTCATCCGGAGTGATGAGTCTGAAGAAGAAATAGTTTCACAATCTGAAGCAGCGCCACCGCAGCGTGGCAGAGTATATTGAGGAGTTCAACAATCTGGCGCGTTATGCACCGGATGAAGTTGACACTGATGCTAAGAGGAAAGAAAAGTTCCTTGAAGGATTGAACGATGAATTGAACCTGCAGCTATCTGTGGCTTATGTTCCCACATACCAGTCTCTTTGTGACAAGGCTGCTATTTTGGAGAGCAAGATGAAACAAGTTGAAAGCAGGAAGAGAAAGCACTCTGACAAGCACAACTCAGGATCGTCTCACAAGCGTTCCCATTATGATGATAGTGGGAGTTATGGATCCCACAAGCATGGGAAGTTCAACAAGCACCACAACCACAACCGTCATCATGACAACAAGCATCACCGTAGTCATGACAATGACAAGTATAAAAATCACAAGAGTGGATATAAGAGCCACCAAAGTGGAAGTTGCAGTGGAAGCCAGCCTGTCAAGAAGGATCTTAGTCAGGTTGAATGTTTCAAGTGCAAGAAGATGGGGCATTATGCAAATGAATGCACAGAAAAGAAAGTTGAAGGACCCAACAAGCCCAACCCTTTCAGAAGGGACAAGTGAACCACATCAGTGTGGAAGAAATCTATGAGGAACCTGATGCTGTTGCTGGTAAGTTCAAACTCAATTCTGTTCCAGCATTTGTTCTCTTTGATACTGGTGCATCTCATTCATTCATATCAAGAGCATTTGTTGAAAGAAATGAACTACCGATAGAAACTATTGGGTGTCCTATAAAAGTAAGTTCTCCTGGTGGAGAAATGATAGTGAATTCAGGATGTCATGATCTAGTCATAGAGTTTGGCAAGTATAAGTTTCCCGTTAACCTGATAATTCTAAACTCCCAAGGATTGGATGTTATTTTGGGAATGGACTGGATGACTAAGCACAAGGGAGTGATAGATTGTGCCAACCATACTGTCTCACTCACAACTCCAGAAAACAAAAGGATAAGATTCAAGACCAACTTTGAATCGAAAAGGAGTAAGCTAAATTCTCTTAAGGGGTTTAGCATGGATAGTGTGCCAATTGTGAGTGAATATCCTGATGTATTTCCAGAAGAATTGCCGGGAATGCCACCAGATAGAAATGTGGAATTTCTTATGATTTGCTACCAGGATCTGGACCGATAGCAAAGAGACCGTACAAGATGTCAGTTGATGAACTGAAAGAACTCAAGAAACAACTTGGAGAACAGTTGTAGAAAGGATTTATCCAACCAATTTCTTCATCTTGGGGAGCACCAGTTTTGTTTGTGGAAAATAAAGATAGAAGTCAAAGGCTATGCATAGATTACCGTTCACTCAATGACGTGACTATCAAGAACAAGTACCCTTTGCCTAGAATCAATGACTTGTTTGATCAGTTAGAAGGAGCCTGTGTGTTCTCAAAGATTGATCTCCAGTCGGGGTATTTCCAGCTCAAGGTAAGGGAACAAGACATACCTAAGACAGCTTTCACAACAAGGTATGGATTGGATGAGTATACCGTGATGCCATTTGGTTTGACCAATGCACCAGCATACTTCATGAATATGATGAACAAGGTGTTCATGGAGTTCCTTGATAAGTTTGTTGTCGTTTTCATCAATGACATTTTGATCTACTCCAAGAGCAAGGAAGAGCATGAAGGACAACTAAGTTTGATACTTGAGAAGCTTAGAGAGCATAAACTGTATGCCAAATTCAGCAAGTGTGAATTTTGGTTAAATGAAGTTGGTTTTCTTGGACACGTTGTGTCAGGAGATGGTGTAGCAGTTGATCCTGCTAAAGTTTCAGCTGTAACTGAATGGGAATCTCCCAAGTCAGTGAAATAGGTTCACAGTTTCCTTGGCTTGGCAGGATACTACAGAAGATTTATCGAGAATTTCTCCAAGGTAGCTAAGCCAATGACAGAGTTGCTAAAGAAAGACAAGAAATTTGCTTGGTCTGAAGGCTGTGAACTTAGTTTTCAAGAATTAAAGAAGAGACTAGTGACAGCACCAGTCTTATGTTTGCCAGATTTGGAGAAAGATTTCCAAGTGTATTGTGATGCATCTCATCATGGATTAGGTGCAGTACTTATGCAATAAGGGAAAGTTGTGGCTTATGCCTCGAGACAACTCAAAACTCATGAAGTAAACTACCCTACTCATGATTTAGAGTTAGCCTCTGCTGTCCATGCACTCAAAACATGGAGACATTATCTTTTGGGAAAGCGATGTGAAGTGTTCACAGATCACAAGAGTTTGAACTATATTTTCACCCAGAAAGAAATTAACATGAGACAAAGAAGATGGCTAGAACTCATCAAGGACTATGACTTGAGTTTGCAATACCACCCCGGTAAAGCAAATTTTGTAGCAGATGCTCTAAGCCGTAAAGCTTTTGTGAATGGCCTTACTAAGGGAGAATTGCCAGATGATCTGTGTACCCAATTCAGAAATCTCAGATTGGAGATTGTGCCTGAGGGACATCTCATGTCTTTGGATGTACAACCCAATTTGTTGGACAAGATCAAAGAAGCCCAAAAGAAAGATATGGAAATTGAAGAGATTAGGGAAAAGATTGGCAAGGGAAAAGCCAAAGGATTCCATGAAGATGAACAGGGTACTTTATGGTATGGAAAACGTATTTGTGTTCCACAATATCCGGAGCTTCGGAAACTGATATTACAAGAAGCACACAACTCACCATATTCCATTCATCCGGGTAACACCAAAATGTACATGGATATGAAAGAAAGATTTTGGTGGAATAATCTCAAGAAGGACATCGCCGAACATATTGCTTTGTGTGATGTATGTATTAGAGTGAAAGCGGAACATCAGAAGCCAGCAGGATTGTTACAACCACTACCTATTCCTGATTGGAAGTGGGACAAGATTGGTATGGATTTCATCACCGGATTGCCAAGGACTCGGTCAGGATATGATTCTATTTGGGTGGTAGTGGATCACCTAACTAAAGTGGCTCATTTCATACCCGTGAAAACAACCTACACAAGTGCTAAATTAGCCAGGATGTATATGAGTAGAATTGTATGTCTACATGGAGTACCCAAGAGTATTGTGTCTGATAGGGGAACTCAATTCACTTCTCATTTTTGGAGGCAACTACATGAGTCATTGGGAACGAGGTTGGAATTCTGCACTGCGTTTCATCCTCAGACTGATGGACAGACAGAAAGGACTAATCAGATTCTTGAAGATATGTTGAGAGCATGTGCTCTAGACTATGGAGCCAGTTGGGATGAAAGTCTGCCTTACACAGAATTCTCCTACAATAACAGCTATCAAGCTAGTATTGTGATGGCACCATTTTAGTTTCTCTATGGGAGAAAGTGTACCACCCCATTGCTATGGAATGGTGTGGGAGAAAGAAGTTTGTTCGGACCAGAACTAATCAAAGAGGCTGAAGATAAAGTCAATCTAGTTAAGGAAAGATTGAAGATAGCACAGTCCCGACAAAAGAGCTACGCAGATCCTAAGAGTAGAGAAGTCACCTATGAAGTAGGTGATAGAGCTTATCTTAGAGTGTCACCACTTCGTGGAGTGAAGAGGTTTGGTGTCAAAGGTAAATTGGCCCCAAGATATCTTGGACCATTCAAAATTCTGAGTCGTAAAGTAGAAGTAGCTTATGAGATTGAATTGCTAGAGTCTTTGTCAGCTGTTCATAATGTGTTTCATGTGAGTCAGCTTAAGAAATGCCATCCAGAAATGGAAGAGACTTCTTTGAAGGATACTATACCTTTGGAAGAGGTTCAATTGGAGAGTGACCTCACTTATGAGGAGAAACCTATCAAGATTCTTGAGACTGCAGAAAGAGTTACTCGGACTAAGACTATCAATTTCTGCAAAGTTCAATGGAACCATCATTCCGAAGAAGAAGCAACATGGGAAAGAGAAGTTGATCTTCAGAAAGACCACCCTCACCTATTTGCTAGCCAACCCGAATCTCGAGGGCGAGATTCACCTTAAGGGGGTTAGATTTGTAACATCCCTAAAATCATGTTTCAAAACTCATGCATATCATCCATGCATCCATGATCATTTAGGGTTTCATTTCAAAACCATTTCAAAAATAGGAGAATATATTGCTCATTATTTTATGTAAGTATGCTCTAGCCTTAGTACTACTTTCTAATGAGAAAGGCACTTATTTTTTTTATTCAGTAATGTTTGGGGTTCAAACTTAAGTATTTTCCAAAGCTTGAGAATTTTTTTCGAAACAAAGTATGAAAAAAAACAAATTTATGCCTATTATTTATATCTCATAAAGGCTTGGTTTTATTTTATTTTTCAAGTGACCAAAGTGTGTTTGAGTAAACAGAAGTGTTTGACACACATTTGAGTACAAAGTTCACTGTATAAAAATCTAGAGAAGATTTGAAATAAAACTTGTTTGAATTAGGGGTTGAAATCATTTCTATAAAATCAAACAGAAAAAGAAATGCAAAAGAAAAATAAATAAATCAATCAGCCAATCTGGCCCAACCCAGCCCAGTTCGACCGATCTAGCCCAGCAAATCCCTCCCGCGAAATGTTTTATTTTACTCGCAACCACACCCACAGAGTCACTGACTGCCTGGACCCACCTCCCATTCTTTTCTCTCGCTGACAACCGCGGCCCACACGACAATCATCGTCTCCACCCCCAGCGACTGGTTCTTCCCCAAATCACTCCGGACGTTTCCTGTTTAAATTCCGTGGCTTCAATTCCGTTGAATGCTCGAGTAATTCACGCCCACGTCCTTGCCTACTTAAGCACCATGCCGCCCTCCTCCTTTTCCCCAAACCCCACCCCACCGGATCCACCAGGCTGCTCGGATTTGTCTCTGGACGCCCCTCTGCTCCGACGAGTTCGTCGTCGAATTTCGGTAAGACCCGCAAACCCCTCTGCCTATGGTTCAGACTAGCTTACTCTACATCTCCGTGCGCACATACTGCCACCCTCCGCTTGCTCGCGCATGCTCTGTAGCCTCGGCAACGTCATCGATCGAGCTCGCCACCCTGCCGAACTCCGGCGACTTCCTCGTAAGCCCCAGCTTCCTTCTCCTCTGTTTGATACGGTGATCCCCAAAGATCCCACGCACCTAACGGCACCCTTTTCTCGTCTTAGCGTGGCCCAGAACGTTGTCTTCGTCGCCAACCGAGAGCACCGTCGCCAGGGACTTCTCCGATGAGCAATCCACAACGATCCCGAGCGCCCCTTCGTCAACTGAGGCATCATTGAGCATCAGCACGTCGCGACGACCTCGGGGAGCACCTTCCCTTGCCCTCTCACCTCCTGTAACTCCGGCAACTTCACCACCAGAGCACGCCGCCGCCACTCGCCGCCACTTGTTGGTCAGTCGCTGAGAGCCGTGCGATGTAGATCGGACGAACGCGATAGAACATAGTCGAAGGGGTAAGTAGCAATCTGTGCCGCACGATTTAGTTAGATCTGACGATTCGGAAGCGTGATCCTGAGCGAAGCGGTACCAACCAACCAGACACTGCCATAACTTTTGTTTTAAAAATATGAATTAGATCTATTAGATGTTTAAATTTGATTAATTCATAACTTTTGTTTCACACGTCCAAATTTGACAAATTTTATATCAATGGAATCAGGAGAGAAAATCCTTTCCATTTAAGCAATGTGTTTAATGTTTTGTCTCTGTTAAAATGGTTGTTTTTACAGAAACTTGTGTAGGCTTATTTTGTGTATAATAATTATTTGGAAAATGTTTTGCTATGCAAATAAAGTTTATTTGGCTTGTTTTGTACTTGTTTATGTTTCAGTACTATGCACTTGTCTTGTTTGGTGTAGAAAATCATCACATGGCATATTGCATACATTCATGTATTTTTGTTTGTATAAATTGTGTATGTGATTTTGTGCCATCATTTTATGTGTAGATTTTGGTGCAAATAGTGATTGTGATTGTGAGGATTGTTGCTGTCACATCCCAAGATTTTCCAAATCTTGTAATGTGAAAATAAATGAATAAAATAAAACTTTGTTTGATTTTCAGAGCTAGAAGAAACTTTTTTGAATTCAATTAGAACTTCAAACCCATTTGAATTAAATAAAATCCTAAAAGGGATTCATAAAGATAAACATTTAATAAAGGAAATTAAAATGTTTTGGAATTACTATTTTGGATCCTTTAATAAGAGATTTGGTTTTCAAAAGAAATAAAAGATTTATGAATAAAGATTATTTTATAAAGCCAAATTAAACCTTGACCAAAACTTTGGGAATTAAAACATTTTATTTTAAATAAAATTAGCAAAGGTTTATTTAAATAAATTAATAAGGATTTAATATCCAACTTTATTTAAATAAAAGGTTTTACCAATTTAATTTGAAACATCAAAACATATTAAATTATTTAAAATAAGTTTTCCCAAATATTTGATATTCACAAATAAAACCTACTAAAGTGTTTTGGCTTTATTTTTAGATTTCAAAATAAATATCTCAATAAAACAAATCCTATTTGATTTAATAATGAAAGTCTATTATATTTAATTAATAATGGACTCTAAAATAAAAGCTTATTTTGTTTTAAACAAGTTTTCCAAATATTATTTATTTCCAAATAAAACCTACTGATTTTGTTTTGAAAATATTTGGATTTAAAATGGTGATTTTATTAATTAAATCAAACCCTATTTAAATAAATAACTAACGGTACATTTTATTTAATTAATGAATGGATCCCAAAATGAATTAAAATATTATTTTTATTTTAGAATTTTTGGTATTTGATACTGAACAGAATCAAGTGCAAAAGTTGTGAAGTGTGGTGTTTGTTTGAATTTATTTGGGTTGATTGGATGGTTAGTTTGAATTTCAAATCAGTAAATAGAAATAGAAAAGGAAAAAGTTTCTGTACAAAAAAAAAGAGAAACAACAAGAGTCAACAAGGCCCAGCCCAACAGCCAACAACCCAGCTCCTTCCTCCCCGAACTGCTTTTTCTCCACCGCAAACCTAACCCACACCCTCACCGGCAGTGGACCTCCTCTCGCCTCTTTCCATCGACCAGACCCCACTTGGCATGTTCTTCCTCTCCACCCGCCGACTTCCTCCCGTTCTGGCAGTAATTTCGTCGTCAATTCGACTTAATGCCACGATTAAACCTCGCGGTGATCACGCGTGATAAATCCCCTCTTCCTCTTTCATCCCCCAAACCCCATGCCTCGAGAGCCACCAGTTGTCGCCAATCTTTCAATGCCGTCGCCTCCGACGAGTTCTCGCCAAATTCCGCGGCATCACATCGCCTTGACTTCCCGAGCAAGGGCAGGTTCGCCAGACTTCAGAGCACCGCTCAGCAGAATTCCCGCTCGGGCACCCATGAGCCTCAACAACAACCTCCGATCGCCGCCATCTGCCTCTACTCCGACGACGCCCACAGGTAAATTCCGACCACCCCGTGTCTTCTAGATCATGCACACATCTTTGCCATGGTCTTACGCAGCTAACCCAGCCCTCTGTTTGTCTTCTCGTGGACCACAATGTCGTCCTCGACCTCGACCGCGCGCGTCCGTCGCCAGAACCAACTCCGGCGAGAAATCCTGCCCGTCCCGTCTTGCCACGACCACCACGAACATCATCACCTCATCCTCGCGACCTCGGTGAGCTTGCTCCCTCTGTTTCGCTTCGCCTCGCCAATACGCCGCCAATCGCTCGCCGTTGTCATCGCGCCGCCAGTCCTTGGCCAGGCAGCAGCAGCCGTCCGATCTTGATCCAGTGGATAGGATAGAAAGTAGAGCGAAGGGGTATCGAGCAACCAGTGCTGTGCGATTCCACTTAGATCCAACGATCCAGAGAGATCAATCCTACCGAACCGGTACCGTCCAGTAGGATACTGCCGCGTGTCACCAGGAATTTGAAAAACAAAATTTGAACCTGTTTAGAATGCAAACTTCTAATTGCTATAACTTTCAAACCACACGTCCAAATTTTGCAAACTTTATATCATTGAAAAGCTTTTGGAAAAATGGTTGTTTTTGCAGAAACATTTGTATGCTTGTTAAGCTTATAAAAATTGTTTAAAAATGAATATGGGGATAAAATCTTGGGAAAATGGTGTGATTTGAACCTACTAACATTGTGAAACACTTTGTGGCCTAAAAAATGTTTTGGTGAAACAAAAGAATGATTCTTTGATTTAAAATCATTTCTAGTCAAATAGAAATGTGGTTTATTTATTAAAAATGGTTTTGGAAGAAAACCTTTGGAAAATGTTTTGTTTTGAATTCACTGACCCCAAACTCCAAGTTTTGTGATTTGAAAACATATTGGGTGAACCCTATAGGTTAATGCCTTATTAAAAATATTTCTACACCACATAAAATGATACTTTATTTTGAAAATGGTTTTGAGGTGAAACCTCTTTGCAAATGACTTAGTCCCTTTACAAATTATCAAATAGGTGCTTGCAAATGTTTATACCCATTAGGAACCACTACTTCAAACAAAACAAAGCTTGGCATGCTTGCATGCATTACTTTGACTTTGTCATTTTATGTGTTGTTTTGCTTGTTTGGTAGATTGAGTTGTGCCTTGCTTGATTGATTTGTAGTGACTTGAAGAGTGTGATTGTTGCAAGGACAAGGATTGAACCTATACCCTCTACCAAAAAGGCAAGTGATGCTTCATACTTTTTGTACCATTACTTTCTCTATGCATTAGTGATTTTGCTAAGTAAAACTTGCATGGATTTTGCTAAGTATGAACCTTGCTATAGGAAAACCTAGTAGATGAATCCTTAGTAGGATTTTCCTAAGTTAAAGATTCCAATTACTACCAAGCTTAGCCTAGCTAATAGAAAACATGGGTGGAAAATATATTCACACTATGGAAAAATCTCTAAGTCTGAGGACTTATGTTTTTGTTTAATAAAACAACTAAGTTAATGAATCACCTGGGTGGAATGGAAGGATTGGTTTATGTTGAGTGGTTACACAAGGCCATGACTTGGCTTGTGTATCTCACTTGTGGTATGCCACCCAGGAACAAAGAGATTTGAGATGTCAAATGTTGAGAAGCTTCAAGTGCAACCACTTGGCAATATGGGCTCTGCCATGATCATATAGGTTGCAAGAACTTAGCCATATGGACAGTGGGTGGTAGTGTTTGATAGGTTGGAGCGCGTCCATTTTGGTCTAAGGGAAAGCTTCTGAAAGATCTTGTCTTGGGAAACCAAGTCTTGTGGGGAAAGTGCACCACCTCTGCAGAGTGTAAAATCTAAGTACTTAGCCATGTCCCTGGTAAAGGACAATTTGAGCATCAAGACATGGAAGCAATCAAGAATCTCATCATTCAAATTTCTAAAGTTAAAACTTGTGGTTTGAACAAGGGTTGTTTGAATTCTCCAATCATTGATGGAGAGATGGCTTGGTACAAGGATCTTGAAATCTTTGATTGAGGGAAATGATTTTGTCAAGAAAAAACTTAGTATTTTCAAAATGATAAGAAAAATCTATTTTGAGCAATGCAAGCCTCAACTCCACTTAGCCAAATGCATATAGATGATAGATTCCACTATACTACCATAGTATCACTTGACAATACAATTCAAATGTATTGACCCTTTGTGGTAAACTTGTATGTTGCAGGTTTGATTGTTTTTAGTGAAGATTGATTGATTAGGATTACAAAGTCTACAACCAACATCTGCCTGTGGCACTTTGAAGATGAAGGACCCCATGATTATAGTTATTCCGCTGCAATGTAATGTAATAGCCAAATGAGCTATGTTTGATGTAATAAACTTATGTTATTCCTGGTTATAAAGTTATATTATGACCTTTGTTTCTTGATATTACATCTTAACTGTGGATGCTAGCTATTGATCCAGGGACTAGCATTGTAAAACACAGGAGGAATCTACCTTATTAGGTTGAGACCCCTACAGTTGCTACTCCCCAAGCTACCAAGGCAAGTGGTACTTCATGATTTTATTCCTATGTTTCCAACTTTGCACTAGAAATATTTTGCTAGACTTGCATGAATATTTTGATCTATATGCTATGCTTGGGAAATCCTAGTAGTTGTAGAATTGCTAGAAAGTTTCTAAGTTAAGATTCTTATCAATGCCATGCTTAGCCTAGCTAGTAGCAACCAAGGGTGGTTATATATTCATGCTATGAGAAAATATTTCTAAGTCTTTGGACTTGTGTTTTGTTAATAAAACAACTAAGTGAATGAAACACCTGAGTGGAATGGAAAGAATGGTTTGTGTTGAGTGGTTACACAAGGCCCATTTCTATGGTTTACCTTGTGTGTCTCACTTGTGGAAAGCCACCTGGGAACAAAGGGATTTGAGATGCCATGCTTAGCCTAGCTAGTAGCAACCAAGGGTGGTGAAATATTCATGCTATGATAAAATATTTCTAAGTCTTTGGACTTGTGTTTTGCTTAATAAAACAACTAAGTGAATGAAACACCTGGGTGGAATGGAATGATTGGGTTATGTTGAGTGGTTACACAAGGCCCATTTCTATGGTTTACCTTGTGTATCTCACTTGTGGAAAGCCACCCAGGAACAAAGGGATTTGAGATGCCATATGTTAAGAAGCTTCTAGTGCAGCCACTTGGCAATATGGGCTCTGCCTGGATCACATAGGTTGCAATAACTTAGCCATTTGGACAGTTGGTGGTAGTGGGATGATAAGTTGGAATGCGTCCATTTGGTCTAAGGGAAGGATTCTGAAAGGTCCTGTCTTGGTGAAAATCAAGTCTTGTGGGGAAAGTGCACAACCTCTGCAGATGGAAGAATCTAAGTACTTAGCCATGTCCCTGGTATTGGACAACTTGAGCATCAATACATGGAAGCTACCAAGAATCTCCTCATCCCAATTTCTAAGTAAAAACTTGTGGTTGAACAAGGGTGAAGGTACACCAATTTCTATTGGTGTTTCCTTGGGAAAGTTTTTGACAAAGAAAAACTTAGTGTTTTCAACTAATAGCAAAACCTATTTTGAGCAAAGCAAGCCTAAGCTACACTTAGCCAAATGCATATAGTATCTAGTTACCAATATCATTCTAAGGTTTCACTTGCCAATACTATTACAATGTATTGACCCACTATGGCTGTAACTTGTGATGTTGCAGGTTATTCTGATGGTGATTAGGGGTTATGACTCTACACTCAACATGCTTGCCTGTGGAACATGAAGATGAAGAATTATTTATCTTATTACATATTTAAACTATTGTACTAGGCCTGTGGCCATGGAGTTTGTAAAAGACTATGTTTGTCTCTGGAATGACTTGTAATAATGACTTTTGTTTCTGTGTACTTCATCTTAAACTGTGGATGCTAGCATTGATCCAGGGACTAGCATTGAAATCAGAGGGATCCTTTTACTTTATAAAGGAGGGATCTTACACGTTCTCTCCATGGTTCCGCTTTGGAGCGGACCCTCGAGACCGAAGGAGCAAGGTCCCTGATAAGAACCCGAGTCTCCCAAATGGGCATCCCTAGATAGGAAATGGGGAAGTCGGCCAGTTTGCAGTTGAGATTGTTAGCAATCCTCCGTCTTTCCACCTCAGAGTACCCGAGGACAATCACTTCACTCTTGTCAAAATTGATTTTTAGGCCTGACATGGTCTCGAAGCAGAGCAGTAGGAACTTTAGGTTGATGATGTCGAGATCCGATCCCTGAACCATGATCATGGTATCATCCGCATACTAGAGGTGGGAGATGCCACCCCCGTAATAAGGTGCCCTACCACACCAGAGATGTGGCCAGCGATTTTGGCTCTATCCAAAATCTCTGACAAGGCATCCACCGCAGTGTTGAACAAGAGGGGAGAGATCGGGTCGCCTTGCCTAACCCCGCAGGAGTTGGTAAAGTAGGGGCCAATCTCGCCGTTGATGTTGATCGTCTTCCTCCTGCTCATCACAAACTGCATGATGCAACATGTCATGCGGTCATCAAAGCCCCTTCTCTCCAAGACCAGCCTCAAGAAAGCCTAGTCCAAGCGGTCATAGGCTTTCTGGAAGTCCAGTTTGAGAAACACCCCTTTCTTACGGCGTGCCTTGACCTCATGAATGATTTCATGGAGAGCAAGGACATCATCATGAATGAGGCGTCCCTTCAGGAAATCAAACTAGAGAGGGTGAGTGAGCCTCTCCATCACCGGGGCCAGCCGAAGGGCACAGACCTTCGCGAAGAGCCGCTGGATGACATTGATCACCGTGATCGGACGGAATTGGTGAATATCGGTGGCCCCAACACCTTGGGGATCAAGGTAATCACCCCAAAGTTCAGCCAAGACATCACCAGCGTCCCAATGTAGAACTCCTGAAACATCTGGAGGATCACCGGCTGAAGCTGGTCCTAAAAAGTCTCGAAGAAGCTCACAGGAAGCCCATCAGGTCCTGGAGCCGAACCAGTCTTCATGGATTTCAGGGCCGCTGCCACCTCACTTGGAAGGAAACGACGGGTAAGATCCTCATTCTCCGCATGGGTGACCAACGCCCCCTCAGACCAGAAGCTCGGGGCAAGGGCGAGACCTGAGCGAGGTGCCAACGAGAATAGTTCCTTGTAGAACGCATAAATATGGGAGGAGAGTTCCTGTGGGTATTCCAACAATGAATCACCCTCCCAGGGGCAGGGGATCGAGCACTTCCTCCTGCTACCATTAGCAATGGCATGGAAGTAGGCCGTGTTTGACTCCCCTTGGACCGTCCAGTTTTGGCGACTCCGCTGTCGCTAAAACGCCTCCTCTCCCTTGTATATCTCCATAATGTAGGTCTCAAGGGAGTATCTACGGGACCAGGCTTCTGCCAAAAGGCCGTGAAGGTCGTCCTCCCAGTCCAGGGTCTAAATTTCCTCCAAGATGGCATCCTTCTGGTCCCTGAGCTCCGCCCCCAAATTGGCCCCCAGCCTCGCATGAATTGGCGGGATAATTTGGCGCAATGATGCCAAATATTGACCGCGGAAAAGACACGAGGGGGTGAGGCCGCCACAGAAAGCCACCGGGCCCGAACGACCTCCACGAATCCCTGCTTCTGGAGCCAGAAGGATTCAAAGTGGAAGTGATTGAGCCGTGGGGTGTGGCCCCCACCTAAAGATAGGAGGAGGGGGGTATGATCAGAGCCAATCCACGTGACCTCCTATAGGGAACAGACGGGGGAGGCGATCTCACAATCCACAGAGACAAAGACACGGTCAAGGAAACTGTGAACCAGGTTGAGCTGCTTATTCATCCATGTATATCTAGCGCCTACACGCACAATCTCGCAGAGAGCAAGATCAGCGATGCAGTCATTAAACATACGCATCCTAGGGAGGTCCACATTAGTCGAGCTCTGGTCGTCGGCGGAGCGGATCGGGTTGAAATCACCAGTTATCACCACTGGGTTCTCCGACCGTTCCACTTTCGAATTGAGCTCGAGAAAGAAGTCAGCAGACCTCCGATGGTCCATGGGGCCATAGACAATGATCATTTCCCATCTGAAACGGGATTGTCTATGGGTGAGGGACATTCTCACAAAGAATTCCCTGCGGTCCATATCGTACACCTCGAAGGTATACTCCTTCACCCCGAGGAGTATCCCCCCCGGAGTGGCCAGACACAGGGAGCCACGCCAAGGAGAATTTGCAGCGGCTCGGTCCATCTAGCTCCTCGATGGAGAAATCATGGCGAATCGTTTCCTGAATGCCTACAATATCCGGCGCAGGCGAATATATTCTTTGATATGGCGGCGATAGCCTTTGTGCCCGAACCCCAGATGTTCCAAATGAATGCCCGGATGGCCCGTAGGAGGTCCATCAGGGGACCTCAAGACTGTAGGGTACCCATAGCGGGGATCGAATGGGCACGACAAGCCGGGGCAGGGACCAAAGATGCCTTGGGAGGTCTCCCATGTGGCCTACCCCGGGGGCAGGCCTATGAGTAACCACCTGCTCATCAGGAGCAGGAGGATGATCCTCGCCGAGGCCAGATCCAGAGGACCTAGCCTCCGCAAGGATCAGAGCGTGTTCCCGCTCCCGGGCATCACGTGCCCGGGCAACAGCGATCGCACCTGCATACTCCTCCCGCGCATTAATGGCCGCGATCTGCTCAAGCCTGAGTCCCTTCTCGCCCCGGAAGACAATCCCACAGTCATCAGCAACTTCGCCCAGGTGGGCAAGTGACACGTCGGAGAGCACACATAACACAGAGCCAGGCAAGCCGAACGGACCAGGGTCAGAAACAGGAGGTGGGGCAGAGGGGGCACCTGGAAGCTCGTCACGTGCAGCGACGCGACGGGAAACCCTCTCCGCCACCGTCGGCTGCGGTCCGGACAGGCCCGTCCTAGCACCCGCGAGGCGAACACTGTGGCGGGAGGGCGGCGGCGGCGGACGGGGACACCTGGGCCGGCGCAGCCTGGAGGTGGCCACCGAAGAGTCGGGGTCGGAGGCATCAGTGGCCACGACCGAGGGTTTGGGGGTGTCGAGGGCGAGGGAGTAGCACACCACCCCAGGCGACCGCGGGGACTGGTGCAAGCAGACCACCAGCCCCACGCTCCCCGAGGTCTCCACCGTCAGCGAAAGACGCGGGGAAGCGGGGTATCTAGGAACCGGGGAGGAGATCAGGGCAAGGTTGGAGCCGTACTGCGCGATGCCGTGGTCGATGGGCACAACAGGTCAAGGCGTATGAGAGGGCGCCCACTGGGCCATCTTGGCGCACGCCAAAGGATGAAGGTTCGGGAAGAAGGGACCACCACCCGCGGCACCGACAGCCAGTGAACGAGACGAGGTGCCCTCGGCGCCCCCCCTTCGGGGGAAGTGGGGGGGGTGGAGATGCGTCAGTGTCCATCGGGTATTCTGGGTCAGACCTAGAGTCTCTGTCGTCCAAACCCTCGGCCCCCGATCCTCTGTCCCCCGTGCCAGCACCTGTAGGGGTTCGTAGCATGGAAAACAAAAAATTTCTACCGCATGAACACAAACAAGCCAAGATATAACGAGAGCAGATTCTCGTGGGTGATGTAGTCGTACACTTGCTGATCTCAAGATCACGTAGACGATCCTTCCGGTGCTGCGTTCCAAAAGCGCTTCCGCAGTCGGTCACACGTTAGGTACTCGACGAAGACCTTTCTCTCCCTTGTTCCAGCAGGCAGTGGAGGTTTGTAGTTCTCTCCTCGCGATTCCGGTAGCACGACGGCGTGGTGTCGGAAGTAGAGGGAAGATCCTGCAGGGCTTCGCCTAAGCCGGAGTAGGTTATGGTGGAGAAATATGTTCCCCGGTGATCTAGAGTTTATAGGCCAGAGAGGAGGAGGTGGAGGAGTCGGCAGTGGCTAGGGCGGCGGCGACGAACCGACGACAGTGCTAGGCGGCGCGGCGGCGGCGGCTGGTGGCGAGCGCCGTGGGAAGGGCTGGTGTTGTGTGTCTCTTGGGGCACCCCCTCCCCTCTATTTATGAGAGGGAGGGAAACTTGGGAGAGGGGAGTTTGAATCCTTCCCCAACTCCCTCTCCTTGTTGGCTTGTGGTGGAGGGAAAGAAGGATTCTTTCCTTCCTCCACCAGGATACATTGTCCCAGTTTGACTTTTCAAACTTGCCTTTTGGCTTTCAATTTGGAGGTCAATTTTTTCTTAAAATGCCCAACCAAGTGACCAAGGACATTATGCAATCATTCCACTTATTCATGACACATTCATGTACCCTTCCCCTTCCGGTCCGGTGAACCTTCTAGACCCTTCTAAATCATTCCGGTGAAAACACCGGAATCATTTCCGAACTCCGGAATTGGACTTTCCTTATATGAATCTTATTCTCCGGACCATTTCGGATCTCCTCGTGATACCCCGGATCCCATCCAAGAATCCTAACAACATTCGTTCTCCCTACTTACATTCCATATCTACTAAACAACATCGAATCCTTAAGTGTGTCTCCCTACGGTTCGTGAATTATGCAGACATGACCGAGACTCTTCTCCGATCAATAACCAATAGAGGAATCTGGAAATTCATATGGTTCCCACATATTTCTACGATTACTTTGTGATCGAATGAAACATTTACATATGATACCAATTTCCCTTTGTCTCGCGATATTTTACTTATCCGAGGTCTGATCGTTGGTATCTCTGCATACCTAGTTCAACCTCATTACCGATAAGTACTCTTTTATCGTTCCTGTGATATGTGATCCCTTGTGAGACAGTCACATGCTTGATAGCTAATTGGATGACATTCCACAGAGAGGGCCCAGAGTATATCTATCCGTCATATGGATGGACAAATCCCACTCTTGATCCATGTGCCTCAACACATACTTTCCGAACACTCAATGCCACCTTTATAACCACCCAGTTACAAAGTGGTGTTTCATGTCATCAAAGCATCCATCCGGTGATGATGATTAGCATGATCTCATGGTCGAAGGAATTAGGTTACTATGTATCAGAAAGCTTATAGCAAGTGAACTATATTAAATGACTTGATCTTTATGCTACGCTTAACTATAGGAGTATGTCCATCACATCATTCTCCTAATGATATGACCCTGTTGTTAATAACATCTCAATGTTCATGATCAGGAAACCATGATCATATATTAACCAACAAGCTAGTTTAACAAGAGGCTTTAATAGGGACTCTTTTATGTTTACAGGTCACACAAGTATTAATGTTTCCGGTTAATACAATTATAGCATGGTATGTAAACATTTATCATAAGTATGAACATATGATAATAACCACTTTATTATTGCCTCTTGGGCATATCTCCAACAGTCTCCCACTTGCACTAGAGACAATAATCTAGTTTCAAATCTTTGTGTATTCAACACCTATGGCTTTTCGGTGTTGTATGTACACTATTGCTAGTGGTCAACTGATCTTCGGATATGACTCTTTCAGGTCCGTGTGTAACTGCATGTCTTTGCGTCTCTACGCATCACTCATTCTCTAATGAGATGGATTTGTATAAATTTGGTCCTTTGGTGAGACCATTAGTTCCTTGGGTTTGAACATGTTGATAATATTGTGTAACTCATCCAAAATCCATTATGGAACTCACTTTCCAATATATTGTGCCACCCTTATTTTGTATTGAGATAAACTTAATCTATACTTTATGACAAAACTAGTATCAATGTAATACTTTACAATGAACTAACCATCTATTTGTCACCTCTACAAATATAACATTGATGACCCACAAGTATAGCGGGTGTATCATAGTACTTTCGATAAATAGGAGTGTCAATCCCAACGAGGAGCAGAAGGTGTTGACTAGTGGTATGGAGCAGGAAATCTCTGTAAATACTTATCAAACGGATTTTTAGGGGTTTTCTGATAAAGCAAAGAAACAAAGTGCAAGTAATAAACACAACGAACAACTGCAACAAGTGGCCCAATCCTTTCTTAGCAAAGGACAAGCCGATGGAAATACTTATAAGGAACAAACGTTCTCGAGGACACATGGGAATTTTGTCAAGTGCTTTCGCTTCAAATAGCTGAGTACGCTTCTTTGGTGTTGTAAGTGTCGTGTGGGTGAACCTATGCTAATGTACCGACCTTACTTGTACTAATACATACTTGTGATTAAACCCCCTGCAATCATCCGCAACTACAGGAGAGCAATTAAGATATAAACCTAACCATAGCCTTAAACTCTGAGATCCTACAGTCCCTTGTGCAAAGGTATCCTAACGGGGGTTCAGGTTTCTGTTAGTCCGGCAACCCCACAATTAGTAGCCAAATACACAATGCATTCCCCTAGGCCCATAAATGGTGAAGTATCATGTAGTAGACGTTCGCATGACATCACTAGAAGAATATCACCACAACTTAAATACTAAACCATTGAATAATATCTCAACACAAATCCAGTACTAACAACATGACTTCTCCCATGTCCTCAAGAACTAAACGAACTACTCACAAGACATCATATGGATCAAGATCAAAGATGATATGGTGATGGATAACAATCTAAACATAAACAATAATCCAATGGTTCCACTCACAAGCATCAACTACAATACTAATCAACACCGGGAAAGTTTCCCCTAAGAACTAATGCAAGATCCAACACAATTGTTACAATGGGATGGAGTGGTGATGATGGTGCTGGTGGAGATGATGGTGTGGATGATGATGATCCCGATGAAGCCTAGCTTGATTATGGTGTTGATGGCGATGATCTCCCCTCTTCGGGAAGGAATTTCCCCGGTAGAAATCTGTCTGCGAGAGAGCTGTTTCTCTCTCGGTGTTTTCCGCCCCACAGAGGCAGCGGAAATCTTTTTGTGGTCACTCCCCCGATATTAGGGTTCTGAGAGGAAGATATAGGCGAGAGGGCGGAGTCGGAGGCCGGCCAGGTGGGCCACAGCTGCCCTAGGCGCAGTAAGTGCCCACGCTAGGGGTGTGGGCCCCTATGGCCCACGCCTTCCTTCCCTTCCTTCTTCGTCTTCTGGGAAAATATAATTTTCCAATATTTTTCTAGTATTTTTCTGATCTTCGCGAAATTGCATCAAGAAAACTCTTTTTTCCATCAGAAACCTGACTCCGGCAGTCCATCCTCAAAGAATCATCCAACTTGCAAAAACAGATGAAAAGACATAAGTAACACCTCATAATAAGACACATATCAATGAATAGAGGAAAATTACGATATAGAATGGTGATGCAAATTGGACGTATCAATTACCCCCAAGCTTAGACCTTTGCTTGTCCCCAAGCGAAAATTGAGCTCAGTAA
Organism: Avena longiglumis; assembly: GCA_030063025.1. Taxonomy (NCBI): domain Eukaryota; kingdom Viridiplantae; phylum Streptophyta; class Magnoliopsida; order Poales; family Poaceae; genus Avena; species Avena longiglumis. The sequence continues at coordinate 525,711,167 of CP125976.1, forward strand.
ACATGTCCCCAGGTTTATGGAGTGAAGTGTCGATAAAAGAATACGGACAAGAAGCATCACACTTACAATTACACAACTCATAGAATAAAGCAACTCACCATTATATAACTTAGCTTGTAACAAGTACATGAGTAACAATAGAGATGCATAAAGATAAATCATAATTGGAATTGGAAAACTTTGTTCCTGGTCAGAGAACAGCTGGCAAACAGTTTCACAAAAAGATTTTGTAGAAGTCTTCAAAATAGGAGCACTCTTTGCTCAAAAAGGGTTTTTCACAATGATGGCTTTCAAAGTAATACTCAATAGATAAGAGTCTTGTGCAAACAAGGAAGATAGAGATCATGAGTGAATAAATCATCATATGAATGCTTGCAACACAACAACTCAAATGCTTGCTAGAGATAGAGAGGAAGTAGGTTTACTGACTCAACTTAGAAAATAGGAGAAAGGTCCCTTCATAGAGGGAAGCAGGGATTTCAAGTCATAAAGAGCTTCCAAAAGATTATGATACTTACTAGCTTTGAGCCCTCATTTCCCCTATCATAGGCATCTTGAGATGATTAAGGTTAAAGTGAACAAGGATGGAGTATATGCTTGACAAAATATAAGTTGGCAATCTCATGTCCCTTTAGTGTGAGGGCCGCTCCTCATGCTACTCAACTTTAGTCACCGGTAAGTTCTTGTCATTGTAAGTACATGTGTATCATAAAGAACCGCCAACGGGGTACCCCACATGGTACAGGAGCTATCCCATAACCAAAATGACAAGGCAAGCAGACAATGAGCATCTCAGTGATCTTTTTATTTACTATGTGCATAGCTTTTTATTGAGGATGCTTCACAGAATGCTCACTATGGTGATGCTGCAAGTTTCCACCATGATTAGGCATAGCTTGGGCTAGCGGCCCAGGCGTTTCTCTAACACACATACATCACTCCATGGACTTACAAGCTCCCTTTTTATTTCACACTATTGACATCCGCAAACAAAAGAGCATGATATGAACTGGTTGAGTATCCATAAGTGTTGAAAGCATTCCCCGTGACAGCACGGTTCCGCTATTCCCAACGTATAGATGCAAGCATATACAACTTCGATGAAACAATGGTTCAAGTCTATTAGGGGCAAGAAAATAAGGTGTGCCATCAAGTTTGTGAGAGCTTTACTAACTAGTTTTCACATAACAAAATACTTTTAATTCAAAAGATAGACGAAGCTTGAGAATTTGCTTGGAATAGCAATAATGCTAATAGGTAGATATGGTGGACACAAATGGCACAGGTTTGGTTCAAAGGGGTTGGATGCATGAGAAGTATGCCTTCTCAAAATAGGTTTTTGGCTAGCAAGGCTGGGTAGCAAGCAAACGAGTTGAAGGAAACAAGCAAACCTACAAGTGATAAAGCCAAACATGCAATCTTCCATGAAGACACAAAACATCTTAAATAAAGAATACTAAGCTTATGAGCCAATCAAGAAAGAAAATAAATGATACAAAATAGTTGTAAGCTTTTTTTCTCTTTTCCTTTCAAACCTCAAAAAGTTTTGCTACTGACCAGATCTCGGTTTGCCAAAACCAATTTAGATTTACTTGATGCTCCCAAAGGGATGCCAATACTGATCAACAAGATCAGTCATATAATAGGGATTGTAAACTAAAATAAGGAGTGCAAAAAGTAAAAGATGAAACTTCTCATTACTATTCTATAAATGCACTCACACCAAGGGATACATAGATAATCAACTAAAGGAGAGATACTTCCACATGCAAACCAACCTATAAAATAACTTCTCTACCAAATATATGAATCCACTAAAAAGGTAAAAGATAATGATTGTGATATCGCGACACTCCCCCAAGCTTGGAACAAGCCAAGGGGATACCAAACCTGATGACGAATTACTCCTTCGGTCGTGGTGTTCTCTTTATAAGCTCCTCAATTAGTTTCCTCAAATCTTTAATCTCAAATGTCAGAATACAAATCAAATCCAAATTTTGCTCAATACGGTTCATGATCATATCGTACCAAGAAACCTAGTCCTTACTATTCTTTCCCTACTCTTCCTTCTTAGTGTGTTCCTCCCCTGCATGATTAGAACGAGGCATATCCCAAACCGAGGGCAAGTTCCCTTTGGGCACCTGTTGGTATTGATGCTCATGTATAAGAGTCTGGAAGGAATTCTTGGTACGTGGAGGATATGACCATGGAGTGTAGATAAGACGTGGAGGTTTCCCTCCTGTAGACATCCGTGATGTCCTCCTAAGCTTGGTAGGTTTTACCACCACTCCAATGCTTGCAACGGTAGCACGGGTGTCCGGATGCTCGTCCTCCTCCATGTCTTCTTCATCCCCTACCAAAATCCCCTCCTCCTTGGGGTTTTGAGGATCATCTTCCTCGGGCTTCTTGCCTTTGTCGTTGGCGGAGATCATGGTGATCTAAACTTGAGAAGATTTCCTGAAAGAAATATATCGAAACTAAAACTGTCACATCCCAAGATTTTCCAAATCTTGTAATGTGAAAATAAATGAATAAAATAAAACTTTGTTTGATTTTCAGAGCCAGAAGAAACTTTTTGAATCCAATTGGAAACCTTCAAACCAATTTGAATCAAATAAAATCCTAAAGGGATTTAAAAATATAAACATTTATTAAAGGAAATTAAAAATGTTTTGGAATTACTATTTTGGATCTTTTAATAAAAGATTTTGTTTTCAAATGAAAAGGTGGATTTATAAATAAAGATTATTTTATAAAGCCAAGTTAAGCATTGACCAAGCTTTTGAATTAAAGCATTTTGTTTTGAATAAAAATAGTAAAGGTTCATTTAAAATAAAATAATAAGGAGTTAAATATCCAAACTTTATTTAAATAAAAGGTTTTTACCTAAAAACTTATTAAATTATTTAAAATAAGTTTTCCAAATATTTGATATTCACAAATAAAACCTACTAAAGTGTTTTGGCTTTATATTAGATTTCAAAATAAATATCTCAATAAAACAAATCCTATCTGATTAAAAAACCTTGGCCCATTTTATTTAATTAATATTGGACCCTAAAAGTAAAATAATATTTTGTTTTAAACAAGTATCCAAGTATTATTTACTTCCAAATGATACCTACTGATCTGATTTTGAAAACATTTGGATTTCAAATGAAGATTTTATTAATAAACAACAAAAACTCTATTTAATTAATAAACCATGGCCTACTTATTTAATTAAGGATGGAACCTAAAAAGATTAAAGTATTATTTATTTTATTTAGGATTTTTGGTTCAGGTTACTAAACAGAACCAAATTCATAGTGCAAGGTTTGGTGAATGTTTGATTTGTTTTGGACAATGTTTAGTTGTTTGAATTTTCAAAACAGAGTTGGAAAATAGGAAAAGAATCAGACAGAAAAAAAATATGGAAATGGACTGACCAACCGAGCCAAATTTAGCCCACCTAGCCCAATCCCCACTCCACCGCAGCGAAACGTTTTCTCACCGTAGAAGGAACCCGCGGAGCAATAGACATGTGGACCCTCCCCTTCCCCCTTTCTTTCACTGCCAGCGGACCCCACACCCTACTGTTCTTCGTCCTCCTCGTAGCGACCCGTTCCTCCTCGCCTCTGCCATTGAATCCTCGGGCTTAATTCGTTTTAATACGGCAACAATTACTCGCGGTGATCAAGCACCTTTAAACGCCAGTCACTCCTCTCCGTTTCCCCTCTTCTTCCGAAAAGCGCCTCCCCTCAGGCCCCAATTTGTCTCGAACAGCTCGCCTCCGGAAGCTTCCTTCACGGCCACACAGCCACACCACCACCCCCTCCCGAACACACACACTCACCGCATCCACGCATCTTACCATGCCAATCATTCATCCGCGGGTGCCAGAACCTTGACTTCGCGACGACTGCAGCGCCGCCCTCTCTTTCTCTCTCGAAGCTTCGGTAGTAAATGGCCACCCTTGTCCTTCCAATGATACGCCTGTGATCAGTACACTCCGCATCTAACCTACCACTCTCCCGCTTCGTGGACTACAGTCCCGTCGACAAATGTAAACTCTGGCGCCAAATTTCTACTGAGGAATTCCGCCAACCCCGGCGCCTTCATCAACCAGGGTAGGTTGAGCATCCCGTGCCACGACGATCACAGTGAGCCCCTCTCCTCCTTCCTCGCCTTCAGCATCGACTCCGCCACCGTCGCCGCCCGCCACCAGACGCCGCCAGCGCCGCCCATCCTCGGCAAGCGGTAGGGCACCGTCCGATCTAGATCGCAGTCACGATAGATCCACTTAATCGAAGGGTGCGCTAGCTCTGAACCGTATGATCACATTTAATCCAACGCTCCACAGCGATCGATCCGCGAACCGTACAGCGAATAAGAGAGTGCCGCGTGTCACCAGGAATTTGAAAAAACAGAATTTGAACCTGATTAGAATGCAAACTTGTAATTGCTATAACTTTCAAACCACACGTCCAAATTTTGCAAACTTTATATCATTGAAATCAGGAGAACAAGCCCTAGCCAACCATGGCCTTAGTTTGACAAATAGTATCTATTAGCTTGTTTGAATTTGCAGAAACTATTGTGTGCTTCTTTAGAGTATAAAAATTGTTTAAAATTGAATTTAGGGATAAAACTTTTGCAAAATGGTTTGTTGTGACCTTAATGACCCTAGGAACCAACCTTTGGTGTTAAAAATGATTTTGTTGAAATTTAGGTTGAATTATTTGACTTAACCAATTTCTAGCCAAATAAAATTATTGATTTTATTATGAAAAATGTTTATGGAAAGGAAACTTTGAGAAAATAGTTTGGACCAAACCTACTGACCCAAAAAACACCAAGCTTTGCAATAGCAACTCATTTGGTGAACAACTTAAGAGTTTTGCCTTAATAAAAACAATTTTCACCACATGAAATGATGAATGGAATTAAAAATAGTTTTTGGACAAAACCTTCTTGCTAATGACTTTGACACTTTGGTAAATGACCAATTTGGATCTTACAAAGTTTAGAAACCCCATAGAGACCCCTTTGCAAAATAAAACTATCTTATGCATGCTCCCATGCATGAATTGGTTTCCACTGTCTTGAGTGTGTGAAATTGTTTGAGTGATTATTGGTTTAGAATGTAAATTGAATTAGTGTTTGCTTGTTTGACTTGTAGTGAAGTGTGAGACTAACAAGATCAAGGAGTGAACTACCATTCCCTACCAAAAAGGCAAGTGATGCTTCATACTTTCTTTCCCAATACTTTCTCTATGCATTAGTGATTTTGCTAAGTAAACTTGCATGGATTTTGCTAAGTATAGATCTTGCTATAGGAAAACCTAGTAGATGAATCCTTAGTAGGATTTCCTAAGTTAAGTTTCCTATTACCACCAAGCTTAGCCTAGCTAATGGAAAACATGGGTGGAAAATATATTCACACTATGGAAAAATCTCTAAGTCTGAGGACTTATATTTTTGTTTAATAAAACAACTAAGTTAATGAATCACCTTGGTGGAATGGAAGGATTGGTTTATGTTGAGTGGTTCACCAGGCCATGGTCTTGGCTTGTGTATCTCACTTGTGGTATGCCACCCAGGCACAAAGGGATTTTAGATGTCAAATGTTGAGAAGCTTCAAGTGCAACCACTTGGCAATATGGGCTCTGCCATGATCATATAGGTTGCAAGAACTTAGCCATATGGACAAGGGTGGTAGTGTTTGATAGGTTGGAAGCGTCCATTTTGTTCTAAGGGAAGGCTTCAAAGATTTTTCTTGGGAAACCAAGTCTTGTGGGTAAAGTGCACCACCTCAGAGTGTAAAATCTAAGTACTTAGCCATGTCCTGTAAAGGACAATTTGAGCATCAAGACATGGAAGCAATCAAGAATCTCATCATTCAAATTTCTAAGTTAAAACTTGTGGATTGAACAAGGGTTGTTTGAAATCTTAAATCTTTGATTGGTAGATGCCTTGGTAAGGATCTTGCTTTGATTGAGAAAAATAATTTTGACAAGCAAAAACTTAGTATTTTCAAATGTTAAGGAAAAATCTATTTTGAGCAATGCAAGCCTCAACTCCACTTAGCCAAAAGCATATAGATGATAGACTCCACTATACTACCATAGTATCATTTGCCAATACAATTCAAATGTATTGACCCTTGTGGCTGTAACTTGTAATGTTGCAGGTTTGATTGATTTTAGTGAAGATTGTTTGAATAGGATTACAAAGTCTACAACCAACATCTGCCTGTGGCACTTTGAAGATGAAGGACCCCATGATTATAATTATTCCGCTGCAATGTAATGTAATAGCCAAATGAGCTATGTATTGATGTAATAAAATTATGTTATTCCTGGTTATAAAGTTATAATATGACCATTGTTTCTTGATATTACATCTAAACTGTGGGTGCTAGCTATTGATCCAGGGACTAGCATTGTAAAACACAGGAGGAATCTACCTTATTAGGTTGAGACCCCTACAAAAACACAACAAGAACATGATGCATGAACCTCAAGGGATCCGGGGGTTATATATTACGAAGTTTCAATGCATAAGGAAGGTACTGGTACGAAACGAGGCGGAGACGGAGCTCTGGGGACTCACACCCCCTCCAGGCACGACCACCTGGGGCCCGCGCCTGGGGTGGGTGTGGCCACCCCGGCCTTCATTTCCTCCTCTGTTCCATCTCTTAACCTTCCTTATGTAATAAAAACATAAAAAATATAAAAATATTTGGTTTTCACGAACCTTCTGTTTTCACCACTTTTACCTATTCAAAGACGAACTCTGCAGACTCCTTTCCTCCTTCTCCTGGAAATTTTCTTTCATTCAAGGCATTACACAAACCTCAATGGCAACATTAGTGTGAGCAAAAACAATAAACCATTAGGTACACACTTCAACTGAAATCCATCAAAACAAAGGCTTCTGTAAGAGGCAAATGAAAATGATGACAGAAATCTATAAAAATAGACCAGCAGGTAAAGATTGTTTTTTTCAAAAACCTTCTGTTGCTAAAATCAAAAAGTGCACCACTAATGAAAGTTAGGTAACAACTTGGAGAACAATCACGGAAAAATACAGCTCCATCCGACATACTGAGCTCCCTCGCGAATTTTTACAATGTATCAAAAAAAAATTGTCCCAAGACAGCCACTTTTCACAAATCCTCCACTTCTCAAAAGTAGTTAAACTTGACACAAAAACCAAAACAAAAAGGATAAGGAGCATTTATTACTGAGGTAATAACTTACAATACTCTACCAAACTCTTGGGTTATCTCCCAACAAGTAATTTTCTTTATTGCCTTTAAGTTAGGCTTGAAAGTTTCAAAGATACTCACATAGGAGATATATATCTGAAGTGAAAGAGAGCATCAAGAAGCAAATAACCAAAAAATCTGAGTCTAACCCACTGTAGGGTTCGCAGCATAGAAAACAAAAATTTTCCTACGATGTGAACTATATACCAAGATCTATATATACTAGATACAAACAACGGGCGGATGTATATCCGTAGAGAACATACCCTTGAAGACCGACAAAGCTTAACGAGTTCAACTCGTGGTTGATGTAGACGATCTCTTGCCGATCTCAAGATCGAGAGGAAGTCCTAGCGCAAATTAGCAAGATCCGTGCTCGCACACACGCTCGAGGCACCGAGCAACCTCCGCCTCCTCGCCCAGCGATGCAGGAAGCACAACTCTTTCTGCCGAATAGCCACCGGGAACATGTATCTCGCTAGTCCGAGACCATGGGGATAAATTCTAGAGGGGAGAGAGATCCTTCACGAGGAGGTGTGAGACAAGTGAGGAGGAGGGCTCCTTTATAGGAGGAGGGGAACCCAAGGGGTGGCTTGCATGGGGGCCCCTTGCCCTCCCTCTTCATGTGGGTGGACACTCCACTCACAAAACTCCTCTAAATTCCCTCCACTCAAAAGTCCACTCAAAATTCCCATTAAATTTCCACCAAATTTAATGCAAGCTCTCATTAAATAAAACTCTTATTTTATTCAGAATTTTGTCAATTACTTTAATGACAAACATTCACAAATAACCCCTTGCTAGAATTCTATTTCACATGCATAACCACTTTATGCAATTTCACCCAAAACCTGTTTCTATCTAGTGAAATAAATTCGCGCTTGTTCATTCTTTCTGCATGAAACATTTGCTCCAATTGGATGTCGGTGTCTCTTAAGTGTGTCACCCTACGGTTCGTGAATAATGCGGACATGATCGAGACCCTCTCGATCAATAATCGTAAGCGGGATCCGAGACCCATACCGACTCCACACATTCAACGATGACTTTCTTGTGATCGCTTAACCTTTTACGCTAGTATCTTAATCCCTTTGTTTCACGATATATTACATGTCCGAGATTCGATCATCGGTATCTCCATACCTAGTTTGATCTCGTTACCGACATGCACTCTTTTCTCGTTCCTGTGATATAACATTCTAGTGATCAAATCACTTGCTTGCAAGCTAATCAATGTGATATCACCGAGAGGGCCCAGAGTATATCTATCCGCCATCGGGATGAACAAATTCCACTCTCGATCCATGAGCCTCAACATAACACTTTATTAGTTCTGAATCCATCTTTATAATCACCGTTACGGTGTGACGCTTGATGTTATCAAGAAACTCTTCCGTGATAGTGATTGACATGATCTCATGGTCTAAGGATTAGGATCACTTCGTAAGTTGTTATAGCAATATAAACTCAATGACTTTGATCGTAATGCTATACTGATGAATGTTCATCACATCATTACACTAATTTTGTGATCCCGTTATTAACAACATCCAATGTCCATGATCGTGAAACCTTGATCATCTTGTTAATCAACGAGCTAGTTTATGAGAGAGGCATAACTAGGAACTTTCTGCTTGTTTATTAAACACACATGTATTAACGCTTCCGATTAATACAATTATAGCATGCAAAATAAACATCTATCATATACTTGGAATACACATAATAAACACTTTATTATTGCCTCTCGTGGCATATTCCTTCAGCCTCCCACTTGCACTAGAGACAATAATCTAGTTACATAGTGATAAATCTAACACCCATTGAGTTCGTGTTGATCATGTTTTGCTCTAGGGAGAGTTTTAGTCAACGGATCTGCTACATTGAGATCCGTATGTACTTTACAATCTTTATATCTCCATCCTGACATGCTCATGGATGGAGTGAAACCGGCGCTTAATATGCTTGGAATGCTTGTGAGACCTTGGCTCTTTGGCATTGGCAATGGCACCATTGTTGTCACAATAGATCACCATTGGATCCAACGCTTGCCACAACTCCTAGTTCGGATATGAACTCCTTCATCCAAATCGCTTCCGAGCCGCTCAAGCAAAGAACATATTCGCCTCCGTTGTTGATCCCGCTACCACAGTTGTTTGGAGCTCCTCCAACTAACCGCCTCCGCCATTCATGAGAAATACGTATCCGGATTGAGACTTAGAGTCATCCGGATCGGTGTCAAAGCTAGCGCCGACATAACACTTAGCGACGAGCTCTTCTTCACCTCCAGATACAAGAAACATATCCTCGGTTCTTCGTAAGTACTTAAGGATATTCTTGACCGCTATCCAAAGGTTCAACTCGATCCGATTGGTACCTACTAGTCAAACTAATAGCGTGTGCCACATCCGGTCTTGTACATAGCATGGCGACATTATAGAGCCTATGGTCAAGCATAGGGACTTTGTCCATTATCTCTTTCTTCCGCCGGCCGGACTTTGAGTCTTACTCAATGTCTTGCCTTGCAACATAGGTAAGAACCCCTTCTTACTTCCGGTCCATTTTAAACTTCTTTAAAATCTTATCAAGGTATGTACTTTATGATAGCCCTATTAGGCGCCTAGATCTATCTCTATAGATCTTTATGCCTAATATGTATGACGCTCACCTAGGTCCTTCATTGAAAATTTGTCGCTTAGATAACTTTTAACACTGCTTAAAGTTCTATATCATTCCGATCAATAATATGTCATCCACATATAATATCGTAAATGCCACATTGCTCCCACTCACTTTCTTGTAAATACAAGCTTCTCCATAAGTTTGGACAAATCCAAACTCTTTGATCACCTCATCAAAGCGGAGATTCCAACTTCGATGCTTGCTTCAATCCATAGATGGATCGCTGAAGCTTGCACACCTTGTTAGCATCCTTAGGATCGACAAAACCCTTTGGTTGTATCATATACAACTCTTCTTCAATATTACCATTGAGAAACGCGGTTTTGACATCCATCCGCCATATTTCATAATCGAAATATGCAGAATTGCTAACATAATCCTAATCGACTTTAGCATCGCCACGGAGAGAAAGTCTCATCGTAGTCAACTCCTTGAATTTGTCGAAACCCCTTTGCGACAAGTCGAGCTTTATAGATGGTCACATTACCATCAAGACGTTTTCCTTTTAAAATCCATTTGTTCTCCACGGCCTTTCGGTCGTGAGGTAATTCCACCAAGTTCCAAACTTGATTTTCATACATGGATTCCATCTCGGATTTCATGGCTTCTAACCATTTGTTGGAACTGGCTCATCATCGCTTCTTCATACGTCGCAGGTCATTATTTTCATCAACCATGAAATTTATGACAGATTTCCGACATCGGGAGCTCGACGTCTGCTTGACTGCGAGGTTCGGTAGTACTCTCTTCGAGTTTCATGATCATTATCATTAGTTCCTCTTCAACAGTGGAGCCAACTCGAACAACTTCCGGCCAAGGCTACTCGCCATACTTTGAAGAGAAGGTTCCACAACCTCTTCGAGTTCTACCTTCCGACTACTCACACCTTTCATGAGAAACTCTTTCTAGAAAGGATCCATTCTTGGCAACAAAACCTTACCCTCGGATCTCGTGATAGAAGGAATACCCAATAGTTTCTTTAGGGTATCCTATGAAGACGATTTTTCCGCTTTGGGTTCGAGTTTATCCGGTTGAAGTTTCTTCACATAAACATCGCAACCCCAAACTTTAAGAATGATGACTTAGGTTTGTTTCCAAACCACAATTCATACGGTGTCTTTTCAACGGATTTAGATGGTGCCCGATTTAAAGTGAATGCAGCAGCTTCTAGTGCATAACCCCAAAATGACAACGGCAAGTCCGTCTGAGACATCATAGATCGAACCATATCTAATAAAGTACGACACGACGTTCCGACACACCATTTCATTGTGGTGTTCCGCAGGTGTGAGTTGTGAAACAATTCCACACTCTTTCATGTGAGTGCTAAACTCAAAACTTAGATACTCACCTCCACGGTCGGACCGTAGAAATTTGATCTTTCTATTACGATGATTTTCCACTTCATTCTGAAATTCCTTGAACTTTTCAAAGGTTTCAGACTTGTGTTTCATCAAGTAGATATAACCGTATCTACTCAAATCATCCGTGAAAGTAACAAAATAACGATATCCACCTCGCTCCGACACACTCATTGGACCACATACATCAGAATGTATGATTTCCAATAAACTGCCGCCTGCTCCATTGAACCGAAAACGGCGTTTAGTCATCTTGCCCATAAGGCATGGCTCACATGTATCAAATGATTTATAATCAAGTGATTCCAAAAGTCCATCCGAATGGAGCTTCTTCATGCTTAATGCCAATATGACCTAGACGGCAAGTACACATATATGCGGATATATCATCATTAAGTTTAATCCTTTTAGCATCTACATTATGAATATGTGTAACATTATCATCGAGATCTAATGAAATAAACCATTCATCATCGGTGCATGACCATAAAAGATTTCATTCATATAAATGGAACAACCATTGTTCTCGATTTAAATGAATAACCACTTTGCATCAAACATGATCCATACAATGTTCATGCTTAGTGTGCACCGATAACATTTATTTAAGTTTATGACTAATCCCGACGGTAAGTGGAGAGGCAGTTCGACGGCGATTACATCAACGCTTGATCCATTGCCGACACGCATCTTGACCTCACCCCTTGCTAGCGGTCGCTTGTTCCGCAGCCCCGATTCGAGTTACAAATATTAGCAACCGAACCGTATCAAATACCTGTGTGCACGCGAGCACTAGTCAAGTACACATCAATAACATGTATATCATATATACCTTTGTTTGCCTTGCCGGCCTTCTTGTCCGCCAGATACTTGGGGCGCTTGCGCCAAAGTTACCCCTTACAATAGTAGCACTCGGAATCGACTTAGGTCCAACTCGGGTTTTTTCAGCGCTGCAACAGCTTGCCGCCTTACTTCCTTCCGCTTTCCTTCTTGTCTTTCTTGAAACCAGTTCCTATTGATCATCAACACTTGATGTTCCTTTTATCTCCACTGCAGTTTTAAGCATCGATGTAAGCTCGGGAGAGACTTCTTCATGCCTTGCATATTATAGTTCATCACGAAGCTCTTATAGCTAGGTGGCAGACGCAGAACACGATGGATGCCTAAGTCAATGGGAATCGTTATTCCCAAGGACACAAGCTTATCGCAGAACCGACATCTTGAGTACATGCTCACTAACGGAGTGTGCTCTTCCATCATGCAGCTAAAGAACTTTTCTCAAGCATTGTAGTTTCTACAAAGCATGTGTGTCGAAAATCATTTTCAACTCACCCATTGTATCAAATGCATTGCCGTTTGAAACGCTTTCAAGTTCCGCCTATCCCATACAATATGCCGCAATGAACTAAGTTGTGGTCCTCCGACGAGTCCGATAGACATTCTTCTCCTCGTCAGGCATCATCAAAGGTGGGGCCTAACGCGCTTCTAGCACATATTGCTTTTGTGCAACAGAGAGAGAATCCTCAAATTCATGGCCCATTCAAGAAAGTTGCTACCGCTCGTTAGTTTCTCTCCATGAACGCATTGAAATTAAAAACAGGTGGTGCCATCTACAACAGAATTTGTAAAGTTTAGACTAAGTATATGATAGATCGAGTTCAACTAATCTATATTACTAATGAACTCCCACTCAAAAGCGACATCCTCGTGTCCTTTTGGTGATTACATGAACCAAATCCACTATACCAAGTCCGATCATCACGTGAGTCAAGATAGCTTCAAAGGCGAGCATCAAATGGGCATCATATCAACTATATGACTCATGCTTAACCTTTCGGTCTGTGTTCCGAGGCCATGTCTGACATGCTAGGCTCGCCAAGTTAGAACCTTAGTATTTGCGTGTAATCGCTTTTACACCCGAAATATGGTCGTGGATCCAAGAACACCCGATCATCACGTGATGTCTTGGAGCGTTAAAACATAATCGTGCATACTAAAAGGAAGAACACATTCTTATCTTGATATTTAAATGAGGGATCATCTTATTATGCTTAACAAAGCGCTAAACAAGCAATATAAGATGTAATCAAACATCATATGTTTATTAGTGAAATTATATGGTTCCCGCAGATGATCTCTATCATGTGCATCGTGGTATGATCACTATCATACCTATATGTGTAAATCCAAGGTCTATGGACTTTACACGCTATGTGTTGTAAGAGTATCATCTCATACTTCTACTTACAACACTACCATATCATAACACTAGCCCAAAGAACAATCTAAACTAGACGCCTCTAATTTATCCATTGCAAGTTTTACGTGGCTTAGGGCTTTCGAGATAGAACCGTTTACCTACGAACATGAACCACAACGAGGATAATCAAATTTTGAAAACTCGCTTGCATAATAGATATTGACTATAGTAGGAGAGATGACACCGCTAGCCACTTATGCAAACTAGTTGCATGTCAAGCGTGAACAGTCTCATGTGCGAGGACATGTAAAGTTTGTCCGGCCGCTTCATCCCACTATGCCACCAATATCCAAAATCACAACAAAGGAGCAACAACATGATCATCATCGCCCACATACTCATATGTGTACTACCCGTAAAGTATCTATGCATAGATCCGCTCGATACCACTGTAGGGTTCGCAGCATAGAAAACAAAAATTTTCCTATGGTGTGAACTATATACCAAGATCTATATATACTAGATACAAACAACGGGCGGATGTATATCCGTAGAGAACATACCCTTGAAGACCGACAAAGCTTAACAAGTTCAACTCGTGGTTGATGTAGACGATCTCTGCCGATCTCAAGATCGAGAGGAAGTCCTAGCGCCGCAAATTAGCAGCGATCCGTGCTCGCACACACGCTCGAGGCACCGAGCAACCTCCGCCTCGCCCAGCGATGCAGGAAGCACAACTCTTTCTTGCCGAATAGCCACCGGAACATGTATCTCGCTAGTCCGAGACCATGGGGATAAATTCTAGAGGGGAGAGAGATCCTTCACGAGGAGGTGTGTGAGACAAGTGAGGAGGAGGGGCCTTTTATAGGAGGAGGGGGACCCCAAGGGGTGGCCAGCATGGGGCTGCCCCTTGCTCCCTCTTCATGTGGGTGGACACTCCACTCACAAAACTCCTCTAAATTCCTCCACTCAAAAGTCCACTCAAAATTCCCATTAAATTTCCACCAAATTTAATGCAAACTCTCATTAAATAAAACTCTTTTATTTTATTCAGAATTTTGTCAATTACTTTAATGACAAACATTCACAATAACCCCTTGCTAGAATTCTATTTCACATGCATAACCACTTTATGCAATTTCACCAAAACCTGTTTCGATCTAGTGAAATAAATTCCTGCTTGTTCATTCTTTCGGCATGAAACATTTGCTCCAATTGGATGTCGGTGTCTTAAGTGTGTCACCCTACGGTTCGTGAATAATGCGGACATGATCGAGACCCCTCTCGATCAATAATCGAAGCGGATCCGAGACCCATCGACTCCCACACATTCAACGATGACTTTCTTATGATCGTTTAACCTTTTACGCTAGTATCTTAATCCCTTTGTTTCACGATATATTACATGCCCGAGATTTGATCATCGGTATCTCCATACCTAGTTTGATCTCGTTACCGGCATGCACTCTTTTCTCGTTCCTGTGATATAACATTCTAGTGATCAAATCACTTGCTTGCAAGCTAATCAATGTGATATCACCGAGAGGGCCCAGAGTATATCTATCCTTCATCGGGATGAACAAATTCCACTCTCGATCCATGAGCCTCAACATAACACTTTATTAGTTCTGAATCCATCTTTATAATCACCCTGTTATGGTGTGACGTTTGATGTTATCAAGAAACTCTTCCGGTGATAGTGATTGACATGATCTCATGGTCTAAGGATTAGGATCACTTCGTAAGTTGTTATAGCAATATAAACTCAATGACTTTGATCGTAATGCTATACTTCAGATGAATGTTCATCACATCATTACACTAATTTTGTGATCCCGTTATTAACAACATCCAATGTCCATGATCAGGAAACCTTGATCATCTTGTTAATCAACGAGCTAGTTTATGAGAGAGGCATAACTAGGAACTTTCTGTTTGTTTATTAAACACACATGTATTAACGTTTCCGTATTAATACAATTATAGCATGCAAAATAAACATCTATCATATACTTGGAATACACATAATAAACACTTTATTATTGCCTCTCAGGGCATATTCCCTTCACCCACTTCCTATGCATGGGGGTATCATGAGAAAACAAATTGTTGAAACAAAAAGCCACTAGCATAGGACGACAAAACAAATGCAACTTCAAAGCTTTCAACATAAAACAGGGAAACTTAACATTATTGAGATGCATAAAACCATGTTTCCCTCTCTCATAATAACTTTCAGTAGCACTATGAATAAAGTTGACAATATAACTGTCACAGGAAACAACTATATGATCAGAATGAGCATACTTACAATCACCAAAAAGAGGTCCAAGGTCATAAACTCGATTAATAGAAGCAAGTTGTTCCATCTTGAAATCTTCATTAGGCAAGCTTTTTTCACAAGGAGCTTTAGGAAATTTGGAAAAGTTAAAGTCATAAGAATCTCCATCAAACTTAGTCAAAACCTTTTCCTTTTTATAATCTATAATAGCTCCACCAGTGTTCAAGAAAGGTCTACCAAAAATGATAGGACATGTTTTGCTAGCTGCTGAATTAAGCACTAGAAAATCAGTAGGATACTTAATCTTACCACAAAGAACCTCCACATCTCTTACAATACCAATAGGTCAAATGGTTTCCGTATTAGCAATGTGAATAACCACATCAATGTTCTCAAGCTCACAAGGACCAATTTCATGCATAATTTCCCTATAAAGCTCATAAGGAATAGCACTATAACTAGCACCAATATCACACAAACCATAATAGCTATGATCACCAATTCTAACAGAAAGCATAGGGACACTAGATTTTCTAGATTTTTTAGGATGAGAGACAATATTAGAAGAGTCTTCACAGAAAACAATGTGCTCATCCTCCATATTTATAGTGGCGAGATCTTTCACAATAGCTACCATAGGTTCAATATTCATTTGCTCATCAGGTTCCACAGTTTTCTTTGTATCTTTATTATTCACACTAATTGTCATAGAGTACTCCTTTACCTTAGCTGGGAAAGGTATTTTATCAACATAAGGTCCAGGCCCAATATGATTAGTATTACAAACTTCAGTGCTTCTAACAGGAACATGACTAACAACATCTTTATAAGGTTCATGGTACTTGTTCCACTTCTTTTTGGGAATTTCTATGTAATAGGAAAAGGCCTTAAAACAAT
Source organism: Avena longiglumis (assembly GCA_030063025.1). Lineage (NCBI taxonomy): Eukaryota > Viridiplantae > Streptophyta > Magnoliopsida > Poales > Poaceae > Avena > Avena longiglumis. The sequence goes on from CP125976.1 coordinate 525,727,840, forward strand.
TGGCAATACTTTGGGAATCAAGACCAAACTCATTACTAATATCACGGAAGTCATCAGTTCCCATAAAGGATCTTATGCATTCATAATCATAGTTTATACCCGAATTTCTTCCTTTGTCATTCTCCCAAGCTTCAGTGTTCTCTTGAATACGGTCTAGGAGATCCCATTTATATTCTTCCTTCATACGTGTGAATGATCCAGCACAAGAAGCATCTAGTAAATCTTTATCATGAAGAGAAATCCTAGCATAAAAGTTATTAATAATAATATTGTTAGGGAGTTCATGAATAGGACATTTAAGCATTAGTAACTTCAATCTCCCCCAAGATTGAGCTGTACTCTCTCCATCACGAGGCCAAAAGTTATATATCAGATTTCTATCCTTATGAATCTCACTAGGAGGATAGAATTTATAATAATTTCCTCCTATTCCATGGATTGTCCATTCTTCAGCAGCTTATACCATTCTTCAGCTCTCCCTTTTAAGGATATGGAGAGTAACTTCTTCTTCACCTATTCAGTTGTGATACCTTCACACTTAAACAACCCACATAATTCATGGATAAAAAGAAAATGATCACCAGGGTGGACAGTTCCATCCCCCAAATAATAATTATCCATAACACAATCAACAATAATTGTAGGTATCTTAAAAGGATCTATCTCAATAGGTGGTGGTTCATCTACTACCCTAAGAGTGGTAGTATTTTTCACAAATAGAAAACCAAGTGGGTTATCCATATTGGAAACAAAGTAACAAATAGAAACAAAAAGCAATACTCACAGTAGAAGTTTCCTTTACTAGTTCCACACTTCAATAGCGCTTCACTCCCCGGCAACGACGCCAGAAAATAGTCTTGATGACCCACAAGTATAGGGGTGTATCGTAGTACTTTCGATAAATAGGAGTGTCGATCCCAAAGAGGAGCAGAAGGTGTTGACTAGGGTATGGAGCAGGAAATCTCTGTAAATACTTATCAAACAGATTTTTAGGGGTTTTCTGACAAAGCAAAGAAACAAAGTGCAAGTAATACAGACAACGAACAACTGCAGCAAGTGGCCGAATCCTTTCTTATCAAAGGACAAGCCGGTGGAAATACTTATACGGACCAAACGTTCTCGAGGACACATGAGAATTCTATCAAGTGCTTTCGCTTCAAATATCTGAGTACCCTTCTTTGGTGTTGTAAGTGTCGTGTGGGTGAACCTGTGCTAATGTACCGACCTTACTTGGACTAATACATACTTGTGATTAAACCCCTGCAAGCATCCGCAACTACAGGAAAACAATTAAGATATAAACCTAACCATAGCCTTAAACTCTGAGATCCTACACTCCCTTGTGCAAAGGTGTCCTAACGGGGGTTCATGTTTCTCTCACTCCGGCAACCCCACAATTAGTAGCCAAATACACAATGCATTCCCCTAGGCCCATAAATGGTGAAGTATCATGTAGTCGACGTTCACATGACACCACTAGAAGAATGGCACCACAACTTAAATACTAAACCATTGAATAATATCTCAACACAAATCCACTACTAACAACATGACTTATCCCATGTCCTCAAGAACTAAACGAACTAATCACAAGACATCATATGGATCAAGATCAAAGATGATATGGTGATGGATAAAAATCTGAACATAAATAATAATCCAATGGTTCCACTCACAAGCATCAACTACAATAGTAATCAACATCGGGAAAGTTTCCCCTAAGAACTAATGCAAGATCCAACACAATTGTTACAACAGGATGGAGTGGTGATCATGGTGCTGGTGGAGATGATGGTGTGGATGATGATGATAATGATCCCGATGAATCCTAGCTTGATGATGGTGTTGATGGCGACGATCTCACCTCTTCGGGAAGGAATTTCCCTGACAGAAATCTGTCTGCCTGAGAGCTCTTTCTCTCTCGGTCTTTTCCGCCCCAAAGAGGCGACGGAAATATTTCTATGGTCGCTCCCCTGGTATTAGGGTTCCGAGAGGAAGATATAGGCGAGAGGGCAGAGTCGGAGGCCATCCAGGTGGGCCACACCTGCCCTAGGCGCGCCCCAGGGGGGCCCGCGCCTAGGGGGATTGTGGGCCCCCTATGGCCCAACTACGCTTCCCCTTCTGGCTTCCTTTGTCTTCTGGGAAAATATAATTTTCCAATATTTTTCTGGTATTTTTCTGATTTTCGCGAAATTGCATCAAAACACCTTTTTTCCATCAGAAACCTGACTCCGGCAGTCCATCCTCCAAGAATCATCCAACATGCAAAAACATATGAAAATACATAAGTAACAGCTCATAATAAGACACATATCAATGAATAGAGGCAAATTACGATATAGAATGGTGATGCAAATTGGACGTATCAAACATATTCTTCGTTCTTCCAAAATATCATAAGAATATCCTTACTATTGTCCAATCATCATCTTCATGAATCATTCTGGTATATGCTCATAACATTTAGAGCATAGGACATATTTAGATTTGTACATATCCCAGTATGATTGATAAAATATTCTTTGTGATTTTATCTATCAAGTATCAAAAATACTTGAATCTTGATTCAATATTTCCTATGCAACAAGAACCTTTATTGTAGTTTCTATCTTGAACTCATTCAATATATCATCTATGTATTTCTAGCACAACCATATTAGCGTCTCAATTTATTCATATAGACATTGATGCCAAATATTCGGGTTTTGCCTAAGCCTTTCATTGAGATGAAATTCTTAACCTATGTCAATAATAGATACATCATTTCCAATCAACAATATGTCTTCCACATAATGTATTAGAAATATGTCTTAGTGCTCCCACTTAATTTCTTGCAAATGCAAGCATCTTCATTGTCTCCTGATGAAATTAAACTCTTTCAACAATTTCATCATGGTGAACATTCCAACTCCGTGATTCTTACTTCAACCATTGAAGTTTGCATATGCTTTTAGAATCCTTTGAATTAACAAAACCCTTTGGATCGTGTTATGTACACGTCCTAAGTAACAATTCTATTAAAAAACGTTGTTTTGTTTTGTTAGTCTACCATATAACAGAATTATATGTAGTGGTTGCTACATTAATACGTCTAAACTAAATATTGCTATGAAAGATCAAATCTTTTCATAGTCAATTGCTTGAACATTGTTGTGAACTTTTTCTCGATATGCAGACTATTTTATAGATGTGAAAACATCCATGTCTATTTTTATATAGATCCAAATACGACTGTAAGGTTTTACACCTTTGTAGAGGGTCTTCCAAGTTGAAAGCTTGATTTATCGTGTATGTAACTATCACGGATTCTATGGCTTCAAGCCATTTGACAGAATCAGGGCCCATCATCTCTTCTTTGCATATTGTCATTTCATCATTTTCAAATAATGATCTAACTCTCGAATCTTGGTATTTGATTGTTTACCTAACCTACTTTGTTCAATAGGAACTTAGACCTCCGTAACCACAACCGTTGAGGCACGTGAGCCATGAGCATTGTTGCTGCCTCCGGAACACTTTTCAGCACTGCACAACCTTGCACATATAGCTAAGGTTCATTTAACCTTATCAAAGTTCTATTGTCCTCCCACTTAACTTTTCATGGAAAATGCATTCTCAAAGAAACTTGACGTTCTAAGCGACAAACATATTTGTCTTCGGTGTTACGGAGGAATACTCAACAATTATTCGAAATAACATACAAAGACATATTCATCCGACTTTGGTAGTAAACATCTCACTTATGCATAGCATACCAATGTTTAAGAAAGGACAACTTGGGTTTTATCCCAAACCATAACTTTATATGGTGTCATTTCAATGGATCACGATGGAGCTCTTTTCAGTGAAAAAGCGGTAGTCTCTAAAGATTTTAATCTTTAAAATATAGTGGAAGTTTTATGAATTACACCTTTGATCTTACCATGCCAAACAAGGTTTTATTGCATATCTCGATTATTCCATACTCATATGGTGTTTCGGGAAGGCAAATCCATGGAACAATTCCTCAAATTTTAGGTGTTATGCTAAACTTGTAACTCAAATATCTTCCTTTATGATCCTATCATAAATTCTTTATTTTCTTGTTACATTGATTTTGCACTTCATCTTGAAAGTCTTTGAACTTTTCAAATGTTTCACACTTCATCCTCATTAAGTAAAATATTCATATATTCACTCAAATTTTTGGCGAAAGCATATGAAGTTGAAATCCATCACTCTCGACTACACGTAATGGACTTCATACATAAAATATGTACAAATTCCAATAATCTAGTCATTCATTCCTCTTTGGCCTATGGTCAGAGTTTTAATTATCTCTAGGAAAGTTTCACAAGCGTCATTTTATCAAAAATTAAAAGACTCCAAAATTCCATCCACATAGAGTTTCTTCATGTTTTCTTCCCAATATAATTTAAACGGCGATGTCACTTCCTAAGTGATCTTTCAATTAATTTGTCTTTTGACATTTTTAGCACTAGTTTTATGGATGTCATTTCTCCAACGAGATTTGTAAATCATCCATATTTTATGGATTACGAGAATTATTTGAACAACCCTTTTGTTCTCATAATACCTTATTGAAATAACAATTATTGAAACAAATCTTGAAGGTAAGTTTTGATTTCAACGAGCAACACAACAACACTTTATTTGTTCTCAATGAACATCATCACATATTATTTTGCTAGTTACTTATGCCATTGTAGTTCATGAATTGTGTTGTTTCGCATGATGATTCACACCAACAAATTCAGTATCCAATACTCAAGAACTACATTGTTTAACAATCAAAGAATACAGCCATAACATGTATATCCTCTATATACCTAAGATGAACAATTCTAGTCATTTCTCTTCTGCCAAATATTTCTTAGATTTCTCTTTCAGTATTTCTTTATCCTTTCAAAAGAATATATCAGCATCAACTGTGGCGCCATACTTATGACACATACTCCAAAACATGTATAGTTGAATACCAATGTCTTTGGACTTGCACTTTGAAGTACATCACTATCATCAAATGTTAGGTGTTCTTTCAAATTCCATTCTTTAGTAATCTTTTAGTGTAGTAAACATTTTACCTACATCAAATATTCATCCTTATCATGGAACTATTCATGATCAAGCTACTTTAGCTTATAACGGTGAATTGTGAGTATAATGTTGCTCTTCAAAACTTTTTGGAGAATTAGGACGACTAGCGTCTCCAACCTTTTGAAAATTCTCATCAAATATGAGAACATAAATTTTGCTATATTATACTCTATCATGTTGTAATCAAAACACCGTTTCAGATATCGCAATATCTTCCACATATGATGGTTTCCAAAATAATTCTTTCAGCTCCTAGATAACCTTGATATTAAAAAAATCTTTTTGAATATCAAGAATCATGGAGATAAACATGATACTTATTTACTAACACTGGAATTGTTACTCTTAATTTAGTACCAATTATTAAACTTCACGGAGTAACCGGAACTTACTGAAAGTTGGCAATAGGACTTTTAAACTTTAGATCAACACTTCAAAACAATACCAGTTCGTAAAGTAACTAACCAGAATTCTATAGTTCTATTATCTCAATTATAACTAAGAGCAATGTGGTAAATGGATGCCCATGACTACAACAACTATGCAAATTCACTTTGATTTAATTTATGATAAATAGTGTTCAACTTTTAATCATATTTCTGTTGAACTCCCACTCAAAACAATATCCCTCACATTGTTTTAGTGATTACATGAACCAAATCCACTATACCAAGTCCGATCATCACGTGACATGATGTAGTTTCAAAGGCGAACAATCATCATGTTCATCATATCATCTATATGACTCATGCTTTACCTTTCGGTATTCCGTGTTCCAAGACCATGTCTGTACATGCTAGGCTCGTCAAGATGTAACCTTAGTTTCTGCATGAGCAAATCTGGCTTGCTCCCATTGTATACACTCGCAGAATCTAACACAACCGATCATCACGTGGTGCTTCGAAACAACGATCTTTGGCAATGGTGCCTACTAAGGATGAACACTTTATAACTTGATATTTTTCTGAGAGGGATCACCTTATAATGCTACCGTCTCGATCTAAGCAATACAAGATGCATAAAAGGATTAACATCACATGCAATGCATAATATGTGATATGATATGGCCTTTCTTCTTGTGCTTCTGATCTCCATCTTCAAGCACGAACATGATCTCCATCATCACCGGCGTGGTGTCAAGGTCAATGGCATCGCTCCATGGTTGTCATCCACTAGCATCAACTATTACAACTACTTTGAATAATAGACACACAGGTCTTAACGAAATTAAAAGACAACCATAAGGCTCCTGCCGGTTTCCGACTTATAATAAGGAACATTGCATACATCATATATAATCACAATCATGGCCATATCACATCACAACACACCCCTGCAAAACAAAGTTAGATGCCTCTAATTTTCTTTGCATGTTTTACGTGGTTTGGGGCTTTCAATAAGTGTCGTTCTAACTCACGAACAAGAACCACAACGTTGATACTAGTATTGTCAATCACCCGTTGTAAATTGAATCTACACTATGTTGGGATAAACAGGCACCCGCAAATCCACTTATGCAATACAAGTTGCATGTCAAGCATGGAGCAAGTCTCATGAACGATGTCATGTAAGGTTAGTCCGACCCACTTTATCCCACCATCCCGCCAGATGCAAAGTACACAAGAAGCAATCGACAACAAAGGAATCAACGCCCACAATGACCATTGTGTTCTACTCGTGCAACAGATCTACATATAGACATGGCTCTGATACCACTGTAGGGGTTCGTAGCATGGAAAACAAAAAATTTCTACCGCATGAACACAAACAACCCAAGATCTATCTACTAGATTGTATCAACGAGTCAATTAGAGTACTCACCCTCGAAGATTCCAAAGCGGTTAACAAGAGCAGATTCTCGTGGGTGATGTAGTCGTACACTTGTCGATCTCAAGATCGTGTAGACGATCCTTCCGGCACTGTGTTCCGGCAGCGCTTCTGTAGTCGGTCACACGTTTGGTACTCGATGAAGACCTTCCTCTCCCTTGTTCCAGCAGGTAGCGGAGGTTTGTAATTCTCTCCTCACGTTTCTGACAGCACGACGGCGTGGTGTCAGAAGTAGAGGGAAGATCCTGCAGGGCTTCGCCTAAGCCGGAGCAGGTTATGGTGGAGAAATAGGGTTCCCAAGCGATCTAGGGTTTAGAGGCAGAGTGGAGGAGGTGGAGGAGTCGGCGGAGGCTAGGGTGGTGGCGACGAACCGGCGGCGGCGCGGCGACGAAGCTGTGGGGAGGGCCTGGTGTTGTGTGTCTCTTGGGGCACCCCCTCCCCTCTATTTATGAGAGGGAGGGCATCTTGGGAGAGGGGAGTTTGAATCCTTCCCCAACTCCCTCTCCTTGTTGGCTTGTGGTGGAGGGAAAGAATGATTCTTTCCTTCCTCCACCAGGATACATTGTCCTAGTTTGACTTTTCAAAATTGCCTTTTGACTTCCAATTTGGAGCTTAATTTACTTCTTAAAATGCCCAACCAAGTGACCTAGGACATGATGCAATCATTCCACTTATTAATGACACATTCATGTACCCTTCCCCTTCCGGTCCAGTGAACCTTCTAGATCATTCCGGTGAAAACACCGAAATCATTCCCAAACTCCGAAATTGGACTTTTCTTAGATGAATCTTATTCTCCGAACCATTCTGGATCTCCTCGTGATATCCCGGATCCTATCCGAGACTCCGAACAACATTCGATCTCCCTACTTACATTATCTACTAAACAACATCGAATCCTTAAGTTTGTCTCGCTACGGTTCGTGAATTATGTAGACATGACTAAGACTCTTCTTCGATCAATAACCAATAGAGGAATCTGGAAATTCATATGGTTCCCACATATTTATACAATTACTTTGCGATCGAATGAACCATTTACATATGATACCAATTTCCCTTTGTCTCGTGATATTTTACTTATCCGAGGTCTGATCGTCGGTATGTCTGCATACCTAGTTCAACCTCGTGTAACACCCCAGTTTTAGCTAATTACTATTTAGGGTTTGTTTGTGCCTCATGAGCATCATATTGTTAAATTTATGCATTGAAGAAAATAAAGATCAAACCCTAAAACCCAAATCTATTTATGAGTGCTCTCTGTTTTCAATCCTCTCAAAACATTTCAAATGAGCCTTGTGATCCTTCCAAATTAGCTAAGGAAAGACACAACTATTTTATTAAAGTTTTGTGCAAGTTTGGTATATTTTGGGATCACCAAATTATTGCAAATTACTAAAAAGGGTGAAAATAATTCAAAATAAAATGAATTTATAATCTCTCTAGTTGTTTTCCTCTTTTTTATAAAAGTCCGGGGAGTTTTTAACAAAATATTCTGTAGAGAGGCACCCCGGGTTGTTTCCTGTTTTTCCAAGGGGGTTTTTGAAAATTGCTCGTTGTCTTCCCCAGCTGGAAGCTGCTGCGTGCCTGCGCCGCCGCCGTCGATCCGTGTCGCTCGGTCGTCATCGTCCATCGCGCTCTGGGTGAAGATAAGGTCGCCCCGAGTTGTGCCCATCTTCTCCTGCTCCTCTCATTCTCCCCCACGCTCGCTCTTCCTCTCCCCCTCTCTGTGTCGAGCTTCCTGAAACCCTAGCTCCAGCGGCCGACGAATCACCGCCGCTCTTGCCGTCCCCGATCTCTGCCGAGCATGCTGGAAGAACCGCCTCATCGAGCTGAGATCCCTCGTTGAAGGAATCAACCCCGCACGCTGGAAATCAACGCCACCGTCACATTCTGCTCTAACTCCGGCCGCAGGTTCTGTCACCGATTCCGGCCACACCCATCCTCGCCCTGTCTCGACGATCTTCCCACGAGCATCCTGGTGAGCTGGTGGTTTTCACGAGCCTCTCCACCCTCTCCCTCCCTCTCTGGTTCGTTCCCCGCGTCGACCACTGCCGTGCGCCGCCGCAGAGCCTCACCGTAGCTGCTGTTCCGGCGACCTTTTTTCGAGCAGTGCTACCATTATCTTCTTGCCTTGCTGCGCCGCTTCGAACACGCCTAGCCCCGTAGCCCCGCATGCCTCATAGCACCGTCGCCGGTGACCATATGATGGTGGTCGTCGTGATGATGTCATCGTGACGTCAGGCTGACGTGGCCCGTGGGGCTGGTGACTGTTGACCGCCATGGTGGCAACCGACATGGCCCAGGCCCCACCTCGCAGCCGCAGTGGCTAGACCCAGCCACGGTGTAGAATAAACCCACCCCTTTGCTGACGTCATGCTGATGCAGTAAAGCTAATAAAGGTTAAATAATTCCAGAAATTGAATAAATATTGTAAAATCAATAACTTATTCATATTATATTAGAAAAATATGAATAATATATCAAAATGTTCAGAAAAATGAGATCTATCTAATTAAGCTATAATCATACATTGTTCAACAATTTACATGACAAGTTTAATTAGAAGAACAAACCAACCCCTCTCATATACAACCGGAGTTTTCCCGAGTTAGGGTTTTCACCCCTCGGAACCCCGATTAAACTGTCCAGCATGCTTAGGGTTTATATTTCAATGCAATTTAACTTGTCATATCATCATCCTTGCTTGATCATTGCATCGATGCCATGTGTTGATTGTTTCCCTTTCTGTTGTTTGGTTCTTCCCGGTAGAATACGATATCGAGATCGAGATCGAAGTCAAAGATCAAGACCATCGAAGATCGACAATACTTGACCAACTATAACCAAGTCAAGTACAAGGCTCCCGTAGATCTGCTTATTGGTTATCAACAGGCAAAGGCAAGCATAGCCCCACCATGATATAATCCTATGTTTTTGAAAGCATTTCAATTTTTCCATGTTGCATACGATTCTACTGTGGTATTTTATCGATATATAGAGTATCCTATCTGTTGCATTACTCCCTTTGAGATTATATTACCTGATCCACTGCTCCTAGCATAACTAGGTTTGGCTTGTGTGCACTGCCAGAGCTTATCTGTGTCTTGCTTAGCCATGCTTAGCTGTTGAGTCTGGTTCATCCAGATGATGTATCAAATGTAGAGAATCTAGTATGATAGGAGAACGTGATGAGATGATATCAGAGGTGATATAAGTTAAACATGCTAAGGCTTGTATGGGAGGCCACCACTACTAGGAAAACAGCCTTTAGTGGCGCACCTAAAAACATCATCTGTGGCGCACCTGAAAACATCATCTGTGGCGCACTAGCAGTGTGCCACGTGCCTTGCGCTACGGCTATCTCTCAGCCTCGGCGCACTGCCTAGTGCGCCACGGTTGTGTAGAGATATGCGTAGCGCACCTGCTAGTGCGCCACAGATGTTTGGGCAGGTGCGCTACCCCTAGGATCTTCTGTGGCGCACTACCTAGTGCGCCACTAAGCTTCTATAGTGCGCTTTAGGTGTAGTGCGCCACAGAAGGTAGATCATGTGCGCCACAGATGTGTTTTTTGTTTTTTTTAATTTCCGAGCCAGATTATATACAATACAAATTATATACAATATTACAGTAGATATACACACAGATACAAGATATACAATTATATATATAAATACACAATATGAAGAACAAGATTGAAACAAATACATATAGATAAGTCTCATACATGAATACATAGTATAAGTTACATTGTTTCGATCAAGTTACAAAGTAGTAGTTGGTGACATGCGAATACATGTGTCGATCGAACAAGTTAGAGCTCGGAAGCTCGCCTAGACATCTAAACTAGCTAGACACAAACGCGGGATAAACAACCAAAGAAGATAAGCATGATCACCGCCGCGACGAAGGTGTAGGTCTTCATCCGGTTCCTTGTCCTAACTCCCGCTAGATAGCGCGTGTATCTAGCTTCCGCCTCCGCCATAGTGTTGTACCCTTTGTAGCTATTGCCGCTGAAATGGTGCACCTGTCTCCGGCAGTCTTCCCAATCATCGTAGACAACGGGAACCCGTCCCTTGTACACGACGTACCACGTCATCTATAAGTTGACAATAATAATTAACCGGTGATTGAAAAAAACATATATAATTAAAGTCGCATATAAAGATACACTTATAGAAAGTACTCCTAAATCAAAAAGACCAAACTCAAAAAGCATGCCTCATATATAACTAGGTTGTTCGACACAGGAATATGCTACGATGGAACTGTTCGCCAAGTAGGATGCACAACACCTGGACTTGTGCATAGCACAATGCGAATAATCCCATCACAGCACATTAACATATAGTGTTCCACGACATTTCAATCATCGGCATTATTCTCGAAAAAGACCAAAATAACTCAAAAAGCATGCCTCATATATATACATAGGTCGTTGGACACAGGAATATGCTACGATGGAACCGTACGCCAAGTAGGATGCACAACACCTGGACTTGTGCATAGCACAAGGCGTACAATCCCATCATAGCACATTCACATATATAGTGTGCCACGACATTTCAATCATCGGCATTATTCTCGAAAAAGACCAAAGTAGCTCGAAAAAAATGCCTCATATATAACTAGCTAGGTCGTTGGACACAGGAATATGCTATGACGGAACAGTTAGCCAAGTAGGATGCACAATTCCTGGACTTGTGCATATCACAAGGCTAACTATCCCGTCATAGCACATTCACATATACCACGACATTTCAATCATCGCCATATTCTCGAAAAAGACAAAAATAACTCGAAAAGAATGCCTCATATATATACATAGGTCGTTGGACATAGGAATATGCTACGACGGAACAGTCAGCCAAGTAGGATGCAAAATTCCTGGACTTGTGCATATCACAAGGCTAACTATCCCGTCGTAGCACATTCACATATATATTGTGCCACGACATTTCAATCATCGGCATTATTCTCGAAAAAGACAAAAATAACTCGAAAAGAATGCCTCATATATATACATAGGTTGTTGGACACAGGAATATGCTACGATGGAACGGTGAGCCAAGTAGGATGCACAAGACTTGGACTTGTGCATATCACAAGGCTCACAATCCCATCGTAGCACATTCACATATATAGTGTGCCACGACATTTCAATCATCGGCATTATTCTCGAAAAAAGTAAGGAAAAAAGAAGGACCAAAGTGAGCAAAGGACCAAAGAGTAAGCAAAAACCAAGCATTGATTGATATATAATAATAATAAGCAAAATAAGTGGCGATGATTCATAAACCTAATAAGATAAGTACACTTATCCAAACACACAAAGGTCATCTATAGTTTGTAACTACAACTAGGCCAACATCAAGCCTTCGCTCGGCTTAGGAACGGAGGGCCTTGTCTCGTCATGAACTTCCTATAGTCACCCTGCATCTCTAGGCGATCTTCTATGTCACAGTTATTGGGATATTTCCTCGTAGAATATCCCCAAGTCATGACATCACGAAGATGATTGCCCCAAACTCTGCTGGATGCATACATCTCTTGTCTAATATCCGAATCATTGATCTTGGCCTTTGCTTCCCACTGTTTGAGATGATCAGCGTAGAATTCGCTAGTCAAGTAGGAACGCCTCATGTGATGGAGTTCATAGTAGGCTTCCTTCTTCTGTTTTCCGCCGCTTCACGCAGGGAACTCCGTTACGTGGTTGAAGACGTGCTGCGAACTTGACCTTCTTCATACGCACGAAGGTGGTGCCTTCCGTTGAGGCAAAGCCGTGAGAGCATCATCCGAACTTCCTTGATCTTGTCGTAGTTTTTCTTCTTTTCTAGACTCCCGAGTCGAAAATGGCGTGGGAATGCTTCAGCGATAAGGAGATGAGCGTGCGTGTTTATCTCTGCAAAAAATTCAAATGGAATGTGTTGGAAAAAGAATGATGATGATCTAATAAAGCCAATCGACGGTGGCGGTGAATAACGACTTACTCGGGAAAGTAAGGCGAGAATGTATTCCTTTGTCTTGTTCGCCACGAAGATTCTTTTTTAGGTACGAGGCCACGATCGTTGCTCAGGGAACCCAAGCAACGTCATGCATGTAGTAGGGGTCCACTATAGCGATGCCGGTGTGTTCTCTCTAATGATCTGCATGGCCGGTGAGAGAAAAGACGGACCATGGTATAGTGCGCGGGTATAGGTGGAACATATTGAAGATGTCGTCGAACGCAGGAAGAACAGATCCAGGGCATTGTCGAAGCCCAAGCCTGGTGGCACCTTAACCACGAATACCGGGTGTGAGGGATCTTTCTCCGATAGAAGGCGTCTCTCTATTGTCAAGACGTCATGCACACTCTGCAGTTCGAACTGGCGAGCTTCCATAAATTCTTAGGTAGCATGGGCTCACCGCCACATGAATCCTCCACATAATACCCTCGGGTCTTGGTGGCCCGTCCCGAAACCTGATCGGATTCGCAGTTGTTGACGCCACCGGCTGGCTCGAGCTGCTAGATTTTCTTTTCCTGCCCTTTTTTCCTTTTGGAGAGCGGGCAGGCACCGCAATCTGAGCACCGGCCGCCCTATGTAGTGTGTCAGGGCTTAGAATAAAGGGCCGGTTGGTTGTATCAGTTGGCTCTGTAAAGGCGTAAGCTGGAGGCGTCTCCTGAGAACCAAACAGACGCTTGGTGATAGTGGCTTTCTCTATGGGGCCACCAGCTAGGTCTTCTTCGTTGCCAAACTGAGTGCTGAAGAAGTGATCATTCTAGTCTTCATCATCCTCGGCCGGATCCTGTGCCATGTGCATATCATCAACATGATCACCGCGTGGAGGTGACGGGGAGTGCGGTAAGGGGGCCTTGCCACCGCTTGTCGCTGGCACGACAGAGGGTGCTGTTGTCTTTGGCGCGATGGCCCCCGCCGTCCCCAAACGGATCATTCTCTTTGGCCATAGCAAGAATAAGCCGAAGCAAGTTCTGAGGACAGACGGCTCTTCTTCATCCGCTCCTGGGGGTTGAATGGGAGGTTCCAGGTCATCGTAGCCCCTTAGCACCCGACTAATTTTAACCCTGTGCACGCTATCTGACATTGTCCTTGAGTGGAACGTGCGCTGCAAGGGTTGAACGATGGTACCCTTGGCAACATCCCTCAGCTCGTTGTTCACGTAGCATAAGAGAGTGCAAGGAACATCCGTCTGCAGAAAACATGTACGGCGTCGTCAGAGATGCCATAAGAGTAATATATGGCATGAAAGGCGGTAATTAAAGCAATTTGTTTACCATGATGGCGTCGAGATCGGCTAATGTCGACGCGCACGCATCTGGCGTGCAAGATATGGAAGGGCTGCTTGATGGCGCGGTCTTTGGCCGTGTATTCTCCCTACCGCGGGTGCTTGGAGCTCCAGTGCCGCGCGGCGATGGCACCAACATGTACTCGGCCGCGGTGATGGCAGGGGAGTCACCAACACTTGCGGCCGGTGCTAGAGGGCGAGTCACGAACACGTAGTTCGCTGATTAAATCGGCGCCCGCGTTGTTCGAGTGGTCGCAGACCATGCTTGGAATCACGGCCCTACTCGACCACCCGCACTCCAGTTCGCTATTGACTCTACCAAGGTAGGCAGGAAGGACGTGAGGGTGATTGCCATGTTGTCTTGGACGATCTGCGGGATCCGCGCCACTTGTGCCTTAAGTTCTTGAACCTCGCGGTTTTCCTCCTCGCTCCTTCCCGACGGCTCCACATGCGTCCTCGGCGGTGGACCAAAATGATCCACCCAATTCTTACCCCCGAGGCCAGCCGACGGCTTCTTCAGAATCGCTCTATTTTCTTGGCGGTCATCGCATTAAAAGGGTTATCCCACCGGTGGCCGTCGACCATCGGGATGAGGAACCCTGGGATCCATGACTAGCAACAATTTCCTCCTCCTGCAGAAGAAGTAACAGTGAATCGTTTAGATCATCGATTAGATTGCAATCGATTTGATCCGCAGTAATTAGATTATACTTACCACAATTTCCTCGAATTCCGTCACCGCAGAATCCGCGGCGAGTTGTTTGGTTTTTGGGTCCACATGGTAACGGGCCCTGATGAAGTTTCGAACCTGCTCGGGTTCGAATTTCGCAAAGGGGTTTTCTATCCCCTTGGATCTATACTCTTCGTCCTCCTTATTCCATTTGGACTCCGCGGTTCTGTATCCACCAGATCCGAGATGGTGATGAACTATATTCATCGCCTGCAGCACCTTTCCCCGATTACTATTGGCCAGGGTTCTTTCGGATTCACACCTCTCCTTGAACTCCCAGAACTGATCTTCGGTGATCTGCGGGTCAATCTTCTGGATCTCCTCGAGACTTTTGCCTTCTTTATAGATCTTCTTTATCCGGGTTCTCCAGCTGGCCAGGGTGGTGCTCATCTTTGTGAGGGCGGATTTTTTTACTTCATTCCCATGATAATTTGTGTTCTGATACTTAGCGGGGAACTTTTATCTTGCGTGCAGCTTCTCGAAGAGGAGTGTGCGCAAGTGGCCATTATCTTTATGCCGGAGATTCTCGGTGTTGATCGAGATGGTTGTCCGGGTAATCGCCGCCACTTGCCCACCGTACCCTTTGATGACAAGGGCGGGCTCCAAAGGAACCCCTGATGGGCTAACTTCGGTAATTTCCTCCCTGGCCATGCCGACCGTGTTCGGGCGCCGGTCCTTCGGCTTCTTCTTCTTCTTAGGAGGATTGCTACCACTCCCTGTGCCCTCGCCGCCATCAGTGGTTTCATCGTCCGCCGTTCCTTCGGCTTCTTCCTCCGTGTCTTCCATCTCATCATCCTCGCTCTCCGAAGGATGGTATTCTTCATCGTCTTCTAGCCGCTGAGCCGCCTCCCAGAATGTCAATTGTTTATTCGGATGTCTGAGTTCTCCTTCAGCGCGGATGCGCTTAGAACATCTAGCCTCGTCGTTGTCACACATCTTCGCACTAATAAAAAACAAATAATTGGTTAAATGCACAGAAAAATCCGGCATGACCTTTGCTAATTTTCTTAAACTAGGAGTGCCCGATTTATGCCGAAACGGAAATTAATCAACATTCCGGAAAAAATCGGGACTCATTTTATACAAGAACCTGCATACACACATAATAAAGTGCTTCATATACAAGCACAAGTGATGACAACAAGCAAATCAACACATATAGACTATTCAAAAAGAACAAGTTGCATTCCTGGTTTTCCATAAGGACCAAACCACAGAAGCAACACCTACTGCCTAAACTGTGCTGGCATTCATATATAACATCTTGAGTTTCATAAACCAAGGAAATTAAGTTGAGCAGTAACCTTAATTATGTCCGCATAAACTGTCTTTGGCATTCATATATAACAAAAGCTGTCTTGGCATTCGAGTAACCTTAAGTTCATAAACCAGGGAAATTAAGTTTCATAAACTATGCTGGCATTCATATATAACAAAAGAGAAGTGGCACTGACAAAAAAAGGATAGATCTCCCTCTTGAATGGAGGTTTCATTGTGGGAAATGCCTACTACTGTGAGTTAAAGAAATTATGGGAATGGAGGTTAAAGAAATGCCTACTACTGTGAGTTTATTTACTTATAAGTGAGTGGTTATGATTTAGAATTATGGGAATAATATTACTACTAGATAATCCAGAGCACATGGTTCATCACTAAAACTCTCACCAGCACTCTGGTTGCTTGGGAAAGCCATCCAGGAGCACCAGCAAATCCAAGGGATCAAGTTAGGAGGTGAGAGGATGGGGTTGGCACAGTAGTGATCAATAATATAGGCACAAAATCAACCACAACTCCAATACAACAGGTTATCCATACAAAATCATGTCCTTGCATCTGTTCTTACTATTGCATCTTAAAGAAAATAGAGGGGGCAATAGAAAATCCTCAGCTCTGTACACACATGGAGTACTAGATCATCATTGGATAGTTTCATAAGCAAGAAATAGTTTCACATGGAGTACTAGAATTATGGGAATAATATTACTACTAGCTAATCTTGAAGTACTACTAGCTAATTCTGACAGATTTTGTCTTCAGCACGTTTAAATTCAGATGACGGAGCATGCTCTGCTACTTTCAGGTGTGTTTCTGTTTCTAGAGATGCTTGACTGACTGCAGCTTAGGGACATGGTGGCGCCGCTGCTTTACATCACGGCATACCAAAAAATTAAACAGAGGAACAAAATCCGCTACCTAAATTTTGACTAAAATACTTGTATCACATAAACCAAAGCAGAGGGCCGTAGGAACAATTGAACATGGCAGGCAAGCAAGAGTAATCGCATTAAAAAAGCACTGTTTCTTCAGATCGAAATACACTATAGTACCACGAGAAAGCATTTCTTACAAGAACAAACTCGAACATCGGACTATGGCGTGTACATGCATCTTGAACCAAGCACTGAAGTAGGAAGACAGAGGAGATGGTACCACAAGACAGCAGCCTAGGAACAAGTGACAGTGATGTTCAGATCGAAATAACAATTGTTCTTCCAACAACAGACACGTTCCATACAAGATTCAGTCATGAGTCATGACTCACTCGACCATCTAACTACCACCATACAGAGGGAGAGAGAGGGACAGAGGGAGAGAGGGAGAGACAGGGGAGGGGCGACGCTCACCTCTGACGGGCGGACGACGGGCGGCCTCCACCTCCTCAAGCGGAGCGAGATCCTCCTCCTCCACAAGCGGTGCGGGCCTCCTCCTCCTCCACGGATTGTCAGCGGCGCAGGCCTCCTCCTCCTAGAGAGCGCAACACGGTGGTGGCGGATCGAGAAAGCAGCGGCGGTGGCGGTGTCTGTGAGATGGGGATGAGAGAGGCGGGCGTGGCACGCGCGGTTGACTAGTCCAACCCACATAGGCGTAGCACACCCTGGCCAAGTGCGCTACGGATAACCGTAGCGCACTTGGCCAGGGTGCGCTACGCCTATGTGGGTTGGACTATCCGATAAGAGGGCGGCCACCCCACTAGTTAACACTAGTACTGTCTTATCCCACTAGTTCTGCCCCTTAGCTCTATTCTAAACTATGAGCACCCAGGTTCGAATCCTGGTGCCCCAATTTTTTATTTTTATTTAAAAAATACTTTTAAATGTTCCAAAAAATGCCCAAAAGTGGTGATTTATGCCATACAAGTTTTGTTTTGTTTTTAAAATACTTTTAAATATTCCAAAAATGCCCAAAAGTGATAATATATGTCATAAAAGTGTTACAAATATGATTCAAAGTATAACTAAATTTCATAATAATTTGTCCATGAATATTACAATCTTTTTCAACCACGCGTTTTACAATATTTTTTGAGCTAGCATTTTACAATCTTTTTTCCCTTCTTTGTCGCGGTTGAATAATTTAGCCCCGGCACTTTAATGTTTCTTCTTTCGAACGGGCTACCTTTTTTGGGTAGGGTTGTCCTTTTTCTTCTTGTGATGTATGTTGCTGCATCGTAGTCATCGTCATCTTCAATCTTTGGATCGCCGTACTGGTCGAAGTCTTGCTCGTTGGCGACTCCATCCATTCCGATGATGTTTCTTTTTCCTCTCCTCACGACAACACGGCTAGGCTTTGTCGGGTCGGTAATGAAAAAACATTGGTCCACTTTGGTAGCCAGTACCCACGGTTCATTTTTTCGCCACGTTTGCCGTGACCTTGGATTTGGCTGCCGGGTATAACCATGGTTGTGAAATACCGGTCTTCTCTTTCGACGCTCTTTGCCCATATGACGGAACATCGGCACCTTTTCTCCACAGTGAGTCTCCCGGATCTCCTCGATTCTTCCGTAGAATCTTTCCTTCACGTTGTCATCGGTCTAGAATTCCGGCGTTACGCTGAGTTCGATAATCACACTTGTTGTCCTTTTTCTCCGTGTAGAATGTGTAGCGTTGATATCATACGCTGATAGGTCACCAGGTTTTGCATCGGTCCCTGCGACAAGGTGAATATGATCTTTCCGTGTCGGAAGAATGCGATCGCGGGTATTATCAAGGAGGCGTCACGCTAAGCCAGCGTGTGAAATCTGAGTTGTGCTCTTTGATTATTTCTCCCTGCGTCCTCTGTATACCCCGGTCCTTTAATTCTTCTCGATTAACCTTTGTGTACTTGCCCAAGGATCGACCAGTTCTAAATGCTGTAGCGCGACGAGGTTTGCTCGATCAAAGTCTGCGTCGAAAATCAAAGTGCGCATGCGATGTCGGCGACCCTCTCGGTGACCAGATCCGTCGAGCTTGCCAAGCTGCCTGTTGACGGGAAGACCGACAGGGTTCTCGATGTCTAGATAATTCGTGCAGAAAGAGATTCACTCTTCGGCCACAAAGCCCTTGGCTATGCTTCCATCTGGACGGGACCTGTTGTGAACGTATCCTTTGATGTGTCCGTTCATCCTTTCGAACGCCATCATGCTGCAGAGGAACATCGGCCCGAGTTGTACGATGTCCTCCACGACATGGACCAACAGATGCACCATAATGTCGAAGAATGCGGGTGGGAAGTAGACCTCGAGCTCACATAGTATCACCACGATCTCCTCCTGTAGCCTCCCGAGATGATTCACGCCAATCGACTTCCTAGAGATGACGTCGAAAAACTTGCATAGGCCAAATAAAGTTTCACGGACGTGCTCGTCCATTATCCCTCTTAGTGCGACCGGAAGTACCTGCGTCATTAGCACGGCACAGTCGTGAGACTTCATGCCACTGAACCTCTGCTTCGCCTCGTCTAGGTATCTGCTTATCTTGCCCACGTAGCCGTAAGGAAATTTGACTCCTAGAAGGCACTTGAAAAACTGTTTGATCTCATCCTGGCTTAGAGTGAAGCAAGAAGGAGGGCAGTAATATTCGTTCTTCTTGAACTTTTTACCCTTCCGACGACCTTGTGTCGTCTCCGACTCATGATCATCGTCATCTTCCTGATCATCAGGAGTAGTGCGTCCTCCGTGAATCTCCTTCCGGATACCCAAGCATATCAGGTCGTGCCTTGCTTTCGGACCATCTTTCGTCCTATCTGGCATGATGATTATGGTGGCGACCAGACTCTCGCACACGTTTTTCGTGATATGCATGATGTCGAGGCTATGAGGCGTGCGGAGAAACTTCCAGTATGGCAACTCCCAGAAAACAGACCTTGTTTTCCATACCTTCATTAGCGGCTTGTCTTGTTGCTGCCTCTTTCGCTTCTTTCCGTGCTTAGGACAATCTTTCCGGTTTTCAGCAACTCTTCCACTTCTTCGCTGCTCCTACGCCTGGGATTCCTCGGGTCTCGATTTGCCATCGAACAGGTCTCCACGTTTTCTCCATGGATCATTCTTGCCGAGCCTCCGGCGCCATGAACACGGTTTTCGATGACCCTGGATCTTTCTCTAGTTGGAGATAGCTTGTGTTATCCATGCACCTAACGCATGCGCAGAATCCTTGGATAACCTGCCCCGAGATATACCCGCAACCTGGATAGTCTTGCACCGTAGTGACCAACGCGACTCTCATAGTGAAATAATCTTGTGCGACGGCGTCGTAAGTATTGGCTCCAGATTCCCATAACGTGGCTAGATCCTCTTTCAACAGCCCGAGATACATATTGATGTCGGTACCAGGTTGTTTCGGCCCTTGAATTAGCATACTCATTTGTATGTACTTCTTATTCATGCACAACCATGGAGGGAGGTTGTACATCCATACAAACACGGGCCAAGTGCTTTGTGTGCTGCTCTGGCTACCGAACGGATTGAGTCCATCGGTGCTCGCACCAAGCCTGATGTTCCTCGAATCTCCACCGAATTCTGGGAATTCGAGGTCCAATGCTTTCCAGCGCTAGCATCCAAGGGTGCGTCAGCAGCTCATCCTTTTCGGGGTCATCATCATCATCTCCTGGCTTCTTCCTTTCCGCATGCCATCGCATGAGCTTCGCTTCCTTAGGGTCCACGAAATAGCGCTGCAGACGAGGAGTGATAGGAAAGTACCATACCACTTTTCGAGGTGCTTTCTTCCGTTTCTTGTATCGACTCACGCCGCACACCAGACATGTGGTTTTCTCCACGTCCTTGCCCCGATAAATGATGCAATCGTTGATGCATACGTGATATCTAACGTGCGGTAAATCGAGAGGATAGACGAATTTCTTGGCATCCTCGATACTAGTTGGACATGTGTTCCCCTCCGGGAGACGATCGTGCCAGAATGCCATCATATCGTCAAAGCTTGCGTCGCTCAATTTGTGTTTTGCCTTCATCTCCATAGCCTTGAGCGTTACATTCAACCGGGTATCATCGGGCCTGCATCCTTCATACAATGGAGTAACCGCGTCTTTCTCAAGTTGCGCAATCTTGGCTTTCTCTAGCGGCAGCCTGGCGTTACTAAATGCTTGAGAAGCAGCTCTTGCACATAAGGGTCCCCAACCCAGCCTGACGTTGTTCCATCGTCGTCTGCTCCTCCGGCATCTAGATCATCATCATCCCGGTCTGCTTCCGCACCTTCACCATCTCCAGGAGACTCTTCATCATCTCGCCCGTTCTCGCCGTGATGATGATCATTGTCATGTTGGCCACCTTCACCGTCTCCATCGTCTATGTCATCGCTTATCCAACGAGTGTATCCATCCATGAAACCATGGCGGAGCAGGTGCGCCTGCAGATTCCCGGAATCTGGGTCAATCACCCAGTTGAGTTTGCATTCTACACGGACATCTTATATCCGTCTTGTTATTTCGTATCATGTCGGCCGTCGCCCATTTCAAAAATCTAGCCACAATGCCTTTGCTCATTATGCGGACCATTTTTTGCCTGCACGGTGTACACGGTACAATTAGAAGTCTATTAAAACCACATAATGAATGCATGCATGCAATGGTCGATAGAAAATTTCGGCATGACCTATCCTAAAATTAGGACCTTTGCGAAATGCCAAAGTCTTGCCAAAATGGAATTGAATCAACATTTTGGCAAAAAAAATGGCAACTTGTTCACATACAAACACAAGAGAGAGAGAGAGAGACCGATCCATACACACATGAACATATCATTATCCTATCCATACACACATGCATGAGCATCATCGATACTCTCCATATACACACACATATGACCATCGATCGATCCTCTCCATAGACACATCATGAGCATCGATCATCTACATACATATGAGCATATCATCCATATACACATGAACACATCCTTACATGGACAACTTACCGAGATGAGAGATCGGTCGCGAGAAAGATGGAAAGGAGAGGTGCGCGCGTCGTCCGGAGAAGGAGATGAGAGACCGGATACCTTCCTCTATTACTTATGTAACATCCAAAGCAAGTTCTACATGCTAAAAATGGTGAATGGGTGGAGAAATTGAGGTGGGAAGGAGAATATCCCGACTAGATCTAAGGAGGAAGAAGAAGGGGAAAGTGAAGTGTGGGGTGGTGGATGTGGTCACACATGTGCACATAAAGTGCTGTAAAAAAATCGACACATCCGTGGCGCACTCTTCCCTAGTGTGCCACAGGGAGTAGGAACATCCGTGGCGCACTATGCCATGTGCGCCACGGATGTTCCTACTCCCTGTGGCGCACTAGGCAGAGTGCGCCACAGATGTTTCTGGACGTTTCACAGCAGAGGGGGGCATGCGCTTAGGCGTAGCGCACCCCCCATGTGCGCCACGGTTGACACTAACAACCGTGGCGCACATGACTATAGTGCGCTACAGATGTTTGGCGTGCGGCCAACAGGGCCCTGGCCCACACATATCTGTGGCGCACTATAGTCATGTGCGCCACGGTTGTTCTAGTTACTAGTAGGGCACTGCCCATAGGTGAGCCACGCCTGTTTTAGCTGTGGGGCACTTCAACCATGTGAGCCACGGATGTGCTGATTACCTATAGCCATTTTTCTAGTATTGCACGGTGGGATGGGGTTTTTCTAATCCCATGCTCGCCACCACTAGGAACCGAGTTCTTGCCTTTGTAACTAAGACGAGAGTACAACCACACGGGGCCTAGAAAACCTCACGATCAACTAACTTGCCTAGTAGATTCCATGAGTCACATAGTTCGGCGTTCCATTCGACATATGCATAGAAAACCTTTTGAAAGATTTGGCGGGTGAAGGTGCATTCATAACATGTAGATAAGCGTGGACCGGGTTGCTTGGGGTTGATGGCGCCCCTGGTAAACCAACCTCGCCTCACATCTTTAAGTATCGGCTTCAGGATTTGACCCGTTACGGCGGAACCATAATTATTGCATGACTCATGGTCTCGGTGAAAGAAAGGTAAAGGTCGTGTCTAACCAACCTCTGTCGGCCTTCCAAGGAAGAGGGCTAATCATGTGGCATTAAGAGAAGGTTAGTACGTGTGGGTAAAGTTGTACACCCCTGCAGGGTTAAATCTTTTCGAAAAGCCGTGTTTACAGTTATGAACGCTTGGTGACTAGATTCTAAGATCATAGAGAACATGAATCTAATCGTAAAAATTGGCCGAACAACGTGTGCTTAAGGATGCTTTCTCATGGGTACGAGGGGGTGATCCTAGTTAGGGTTCAGATGATGATGATTTGGTGGATATCAAAAGATGATGATCAATATTTCAGAGATGTCGCTCTCTTATCCCTTTTTAAAGTACTTTGATTAGAAGAGCTTCTTCTCTCTCTTGCTTTATAAACAAAGATTTATTTATGCAAAACAACTCCACTAGCCATAAGTCTTGCAGAGTACACCATGTACTCACCCCTTCTTTGTTGATACTTTTGGCAGAGTAAGTGTTCACCTGAAGATGAGTTCCGTACTAAATCGACGAGTAGCTTGGGGTTCCCGGCCGGTAGCCTGGAATCTATGAGCTGTGACGTCATCGTTATGCTTCAGGCCTCTTACGCCATTTGTTAAGTTTGCTATACTTACTAGCATAATTTTCTTCCGTTGTTTGATGTTTGTTGTTAGTGACCTCTGCTTGTAATAATTTGGTTCTTCGCTCAGTTATGAGCTTGCTGTAATAAATTTTGTGTCGTAGGGTCACTGTTGTGTTACCGATTCTCCACTGGATATCCTCGAGCTCAAGGTTAAGATTATGTCAGACGGAGGTCTGGGATTTGTTTAGCCCTGATCCCGGGGGTGTCACAGGTCTTGGTATCAGAGAAGTACTGACCGTAGGAAAACCTTGCTATTGGTCGATGTTGAGTATAGTGTTTGTGAAAACTATTTTAAAAGATGAAAAGTATTTGCAAAAACTCTAGTATGATTCTTTTTCTCCTTATCCAGTTTTGCTCTAACTCTGGGTTATCTTATCTGGTGTTGATTTTGGAAAAGTTTTGATATCTCTTCTAGTCTTTCAAAGCTTAGGTGCCTTCTGGGCATGATGTTTCTAAGCCAGTTGACCTAGTGTTAAGTTCTCTAGAGTTGTGTGTGTTGTGAATTCCTTGTTCCCTTTGCTCTACTTCGTATGAGATATTTCTTTCCATCATGACCTCTCTATCTTATGGATCCTACAATATAATAATCCGTAGTGTTCTGCTCTAGGCTTCGAGGTTTGCTTTCGCCTCGTGTGCCTCCTTTTTGTTTGTTGGGTACTTCAGAAGTTGTTTCTTCTTTTGCAAGCTACCTTGTGGTTACTATGTTGCAGTCTACGCTATGTCACTCAAGTAGTAGTTAATCATTTCTTTGGGTCTTAACCCTTGGACTTGAACCAAAGATCCCCGATTGTGCTAGATTTTGGTGTTGTGAATCTTGTACATGAATCTGACCTTTAACCCAAGATCCATTTTATTGAGCCATATCGTTAATGTTCACACATTACCTTAGGATGGCTGGTACTACAATTCTAGCCTTCAAGCTTGTGGTCTTTGTCGCGATTGAATTGTGATAGCTAAGGAATTCCCTTACCACTAGCTATGGTAGATGTTCTTTAATGGAACCAATTAGATCACGATAAGAGTACTCCTCATGAGTCTCACATTTATACTCATGACTCTACCATACCTTTCCCTTTTTTTCATTGGTTTTCAGAAGATTGATAATCTATGCATCCACATCTCGGGATTCTATCCTAAGCATGTTCTTTTCCCCTTATTGTTTTTCTACCGGTTGGTAGCCAAGTAGTAAATGTGAATTGGTGTCTTCCAATGCAAGATACTCTTGTGGTCCGTCTAGACAAACCATTTCAGGATGTCTACGAGAAACAAACTCTAGTACCTCGTCATATCCAGGACCAGGTCAAAGTGTTGTAATCCGCAGATTAAGAGGCATTGAGTGTCTTTCATCTGTTCTACCTTAACGTATCACACTCTTTTATACTAAGAGGTCGTGCCGAGTTCCATGACCCCTTAATGAAGTGATGCTTTACACATATTTATCCACCCTTCCTCGAGCTTTCGCGCTCGTGAGTGATGCGTGTGCGTAATAATGTGGCCATCTGAGATTCTAGCAATTTTCATTGCTTATAACCCAAAGGACATTTGAGTCATTCTTAGCGTGACTGGTTAACCCTATTACTAAGCAAAGAATGATGGTGCTACCAAGTTTATTATTCTGGTGCACTCTCCTCAGTCAAAGAGATAGGCTTTTACCGAAGCTCTAAAACTATGTCTTCTTGCCTTACAAATCAAGTCTCCTCTCGGACTAAGTAACATATCGGTGTTTCGTGTTATTCTAGATGTCTTCTAGAAGTATCGCCATGTTGCCACATGACCGTCTTGTCAAGTTCTTGAGCAAGCAAGTTCTCCAAACTGCTCTTTTCTCCAAGTATTTGTACTGGATACCCCTGAACTAGTTGGTTGAGCTTAAAAAACAACTTGGAGAGTTGTAAGACAAAAGTTTTATCCGACCTAGTTCCTCCATAAAGGGATGTCTAGTTTTGTTTTTGCTGAAGAAAGATAGTATCTCCTTTATGGATATGTTATCTTCCCCCACCTTTCATTTTATTTGGGTTATCGTCAAATCAAACTCAGTTCCAAGGATTATCTTGATGGTGTTCTACTTGTGATGTTTCACTTAAGTACATGTTCATGTCCTTGACATATGAGTTCATCTTCTCGGAGTGTCTTAATAAGTTTATTGTTGATCCCATTAGTGACATCCTTAAATTTTCCATGTTATATTGGATTCATATGGGACATTGGGCATTAATGTTGGAAACTTTTGAGAACCATCCTCGAGTCATCTCGAAGTTTGTGTTCTGGATGTTAGAAGTGACCTTCTACGATTCATGTGAAATTGTTGAAGATGTTGCCATGGATTCGAGTGGAGTTATCTCCGTCCCTTAATGATACATGTGTGTTTTATTGTTAGTACTTTATGTGTGTGCAGTTGTCTTTTGACAAGTTGCTAATGCATAGGTCTAGCAATCTAGCTCATCTTTTGGAGCTTTACACTATAGTCCATATCTTGAGAATCTAGTAACTTTATCTCTGTGGTAAATGTTACACATTTTCTATTCGGGCATGCTGAGTCTGAAGTATCTTTCCACTTAACCAAAGCTGAATCTCAAGCAGCAACGATGGTTGGTGTTCCTCAAGGTTTTGACATAGGTCTCTTTGTAAATCTGGCAAGATTTATGTAATGGTTGACACACTTAGCCGGAAAGACCTTTTGTCGTATTCTCTTGAATTCAGCAATATCAACCACTCTTCATGAGGCATATTCTATGATTCATTATAGGAGTTGTGCTCATGGTTTCCTCTGTATCCGAAGTCTGACCTTTACTTGATGTTTGATTTCTCGAACATCAAGGGGAACATTTAAAGTAGTGTTGCTAAATGTCTCTCAGTCGATCCTCCAGACCCTTCTATGTTGGCAAGCGTCTTGTTGTGCAAAGTAATTGAAGTCTGAGAATGAAGTTTCTTTCTTCTCGTGTCATCAGGAATCTTGTTATATATTTATCTAGTGGTGTAAAGTGATATCATGATATTAGGCAAAGATTCTGATAAACCTAGATGAATAAAGAGTTTCCTTTGTTTTCTCAACCATGTTATAAGAGTGGCTATGATTTTGTTAATTTGTAGTTCCTCTTGATTAAATGTTTCTTGTGACTCTTATGAGTCCTCTCCACCAAAACACCTCTCTGTCTTAAGCCTTTTGTTGAATGAAAGAGTGACCCTTTTGTGTCAAAAGTAGTTCAGCATCTTGGTTTTGTTGATCCATGTCTCTGTAACCTGAAATCTCTACTTAAGTCTTTTAGTAGAGATTCTTTATCGAAGTATGTGGTCATCTTCTTTCTATTCGAAGCTTTCTTCTTCAGAAGCTTTAAACACTTCTGTAAGTTCCATGGTCTCAATCCTCATGACAACCATCTATCTAACAAATTGAAACCTTCTCCTCTTGTTTCCTGCGCTAACTTGGCATGTTTCATGTTGTCATCTTAGAGTTGTTTCTAAACACTCCATTCATGAGTTGACCATGAAATACTCTATGTGTTTTTTAGTGTGTTCCCTCTTAACTTAGAGTGACCATGTTTCTTTCTCTCTTTGTCTCTCTTCCTACCTTAGGAATCTCGGGTCGAGATTCTCGTAAGGGGGATAGAGCTGTAACACCCCAGTTTTAGCTAATTACTATTTAGGGTTTGTTTGTGCATCATGAGCATCATATTCTTAAATTTATGCATTGAAGAAAATAAAGATTAAACCCTAAAACCCAAATATATTTATGAGTGCTCTCTGTTTTGAATCCTCTCAAAACATTTCAAATGAGCCTTGTGATCCTTCCAACTTGGCTAAGGAAATACACAATTATTTTATTAAATTTTTGTGCAAGTTTGGTATATTTTAGGATCACAAAATTATTGCAAACTACTAAAAGGGGTGAAAATAATTCAAAATAAAATGAATTTAGAGTCTCTCTAGTTGTTTTCCTCTGTTTTATAAAAGTCCAGGGAGTTTTTAACAAAATCTTCTGCAGAGAGGAACCCCGGGTTGTTTTCTGTTTTTCCCGGGGGGTTTCTGCAAATTTCTTGTCGTCTTCCCCAGCTGGAAGCTGCTGCGTGCCCACGCCGCCGCCGTCGATCCGCGTCGCTCGGTCGCCGCCATCCATCGCGCTCTGGGTGAAGATAAGGTCACCCCGATCCGTGCCCATATTATCCTGCTCCTCTCACTCTCCCCCACGCTCGCTCTTCCTCTCCCCCTCTCTGTGTCGAGCTTCCCGAAACCCTAGCTCCAGCGGCCAAAAAATCGCCGCCGCTCTGGCTGTCCCCAATCTCCGCCGAGCAAGCTAGAAGAACCGCCTCGTCGAGCTGACATCCCTCATTGAAGGAATCGACCCTGCACGCTGGAAATCAACGCCACCGTCACATTCTGCTCCGACTCCGGTCGACGGTTCTGTCACCGATTCCGGCCACACCCAGCCTCGCCCTGCCTCGACGATCTTCCCACGAGCATCTTGGTGATCTGGTGGTTCTCAGGAGCCTCTCCACGCTCTCCCTTCCTCTCTGGTTTGTTCCCCGCGTCGACCACTGTTGTGCGCCGCCGTAGAGCCTCGTCGTAGCTGCTGTTCCGACGACCTTTTTTCGAGCGGTGCTGCCACTATCTTCTTGCCTTGCTGCGCCGCTTCGCACACGCCTAGCCCCGTCGCCCCTCATACCTCATAGCACCGTCGCCGGTGACCATCCGACGGTGGTCGTCGTAATGACGTCATCGTGACGTCAGGCTGACGTGGCCCGTGGGGCCGTTGACTGCTAACCGCCATGGTGGCAACCGACATGGCCCAGGCCCCACCTCGCAGCCGCAGTGGCTAGACCCAGCCACGGTGTAGAATAAACCCACCCCTTTGCTGACGTCATGCTGATGCAGTAAAGCTAATAAAGGTTAAATAATTCCAGAAATTGAATAAATATTGTAAAATCAATAACTTATTCATATTATATTAGAAAAATATGAATAATATATCAAAATGTTCAGAAAAATGAGATCTATCTAATTAAGCTATAATCATGCATTGTTCAACAATTTACATGACAAGTTTAATTAGAAGAACAAACCAACCCCTCTCATATACAACCGGAGTTTTCCCGAGTTAGGGTTTTCACCCCTCGGAACCCCGATTAAACTGTCCAGCATGCTTAGGGTTTATATTTCAATGCAATTTAACTTGTCATATCATCATCCTTGCTTGAGCATTGCATCGATGCCATGTGTTGATTGTTTCCCTTTATGTCCGGTGTTTGGTTCTTCGCGGTAGAATACGATATCGAGATTGAAGTCAAAGATCAAGACCATGGAATATCGACGAACAATACTTGACCAACTATAACCAAGTCAAGTACAAGGCTCCCGAAGATCTTCTTATTGGTTATCAACAGGCAAAGGCAAGCATAGCCCCACCATGATATAATCCTATGTTTTCGAAAGCATTTCAATTCTGCCATGTTGCATACAATTATACTGTGGTATTTTATCGATAGATAGAGTATCCTATCTGTTGCATTACTCCCTTTGAGCTTATATTACTTAATCCACTGCTCCTAGCATAACTAGGTTTGGCTTGTGTGCACTGCCAGAGCTTATCTGTGTCCTGCTTAGCCATGCTTAGATATTGAGTCTGGTTCATCCAGATGATGTATCAGATGCATAGAATCTAGTATGATACGAGAACGTGATGAGATGATATTAGAGGTGATATAAGTTAAACATGCTAAGGCTTGTATGGGAGGCCACGGTGGGATGTGGTTTTCTAGTCCCATGCTCGCCACCACTAGGAACCGAGTTCTTGCCTTTGCAACTAAGACGAGCGTACAACCACACGGGGTCTGGAAAACCTCACGAGCAACTAACTTGACTAGTAGATTCCATGAGTCACATAGTTCGGCGTTCCATTCTACATATGCATAGAAAACCTTTTGAAAGATTTGATGGGTGAAGGTGCATTCATAACAGGTTGGGAAGCGTGGACCGGGTTGCTTGGGGTTGATGGCGCCCTTGGTAAACCAACCTCGCCTCACCTCTTTAAGTACCGGCTTCGGGATTTGACCTGTTACGGCGGAACCATACTTATTGCGTGAGTCATGGTCTCGGCGAAAGTAAGGTAAAGGTCGTGTCTAACCACCCTCTGTCGGCCTTCCAAGGAAGAGGGCTAATCATGTGGCATTAAGAGAAGGTTAGTACGTGTGGGTAAAGTTGTACACCCCTACAGGGTTAAATCTTTTCGAGAACCATGTTCATTGTTATGAACGCTTGGTGACCAGATTCTAATATCATAGAGAACATTAATCTAATCGTAAAACTTGGCTAATCAATGTGTGCTTAAGGATGCTTCCTGATGGGTACGATGGGGTGATCCTAGTTAGGGTTCAGATGATGATGATTGGATATCAAAATATGATGATCAATATTTCAGAGATGTCGCTCTCTTATCCCGTTTTAAAGTACTCTGATTAGACGAGCTTCTTCTCTCTCTTGTTTTATAAACAAAGATGGCTTTATGCAAAACAACTCCACCAGCCATAAGTCTTGCGGAGTACACCCCATACTCACCCTTGCTTTGTTGATAATTTTGGCAGAGTAAGTGTTCACCTAAAGACGAGTTCCTTACTACATCGACATCGATGAGTAGCTTGGGGTTCCCGGCCGGCAGCCTGGAATCTATGAGCTAGGAGGTCATCATTATGCTTCAGGCCTCTTAGGACATTTGTTAAGTTTGCTATACTTACTAGCATAATTTGCCTTCCGTTGTTTGATGTTTGTGGTCAGTGACCTCTGCTTGTAATAATTTGGTTCTTCACTCAGTTATGAGCTTGCTATAATAAATTTTGTGTCGTAGGGTCACTGTTGTGTTACCGATTCTCCACTAGATATCCTCGAGCTCAAGGTTAAGCTTATGCTAGACGGAGGTCTAGGATTTGTTTAGCCCTGATCCCGGGGTGTCACACCTTGTTACCGATAAGTACTCTTTTCTTGTTCTCGTGATATGTGATCCCTTGTGAGCCAGTCACATGCTTGCAAGATAATTGGATGAATTTTCACCAAGAGGTCCCAGAGTATATCGATCTGTCATATGGATGGACAAATCCCACTCTTGATCCATGTGCCTCAACACATACTTTCCGAACACTCAATGCCACCTTTATAACCACCCAGTTATTAAGTGGTGTTTGATGTCATCAAAGCATCCATCCGGTGATGGTTATTACATGATCTCATGGCCGAAGGTATTAGGTTACTATGTATCAGAAAGCTTATAGCAAGTGAACTATATTAAATGACTTGATCTTCATGCTACGCTTAACTATAGGAGTATGTCCATCACATCATTCTCCTAATGATATGACCCTCTTGTTAATAACATCTCAATGTTCATGATCGGGAAACCATGATCATATATTAACCAACAAGCTAGTTTAACAAGAGGATTTAATAGGGACTCTTTTATGTTTACAAATCACACAAGTATTAATGTTTCCGGCTAATACAATTATAGCATGGTATGTAAACATTTATCATAAGTACGTAGATATGATAATAACCACTTTATTATTGCCTCTTGGGCATATCTCCAACAGCACCATCATCGGCGGGGGACGGGGGGTGGGGCGAGGGACTGACCTCAGTGACGGGGCCCTCCTCAAGCTCCACCAGGAGGTCTCTGCCCATGATGACCCACAAGTGTAGGGGATCGCAACAGTCCTCGCGGGTAGTATTACCCAATTTATTGATTCGACACAAGGGGAGCAAAAGAATACTTGAAAGCCTTAACAACTGAGTTGTCAGTTCAGATGCACCTGTAAATAGTTCTTGCTCACAGAAGTTTGTCAGTAGCAACAGTTTGTAGTAGCAACAGCAAAGCAACAGCAGCAGTAACAGCGATAGTGAAACAGGTGCAATAGTAACAGTAACGGTAAACAGTGGGATTCGAGTGCGGTAGGCATAGGGATGGATGGACGGGCGTTGCATGGACAAGTCTAAACATGTAACTTCAAAGAACTAGGGCATTGCAGATAAATAATGACAAGCATCCAAGTACTAAACAATCCTAGGCATGTGCTCCAAATATAGTCATACGTGCTCGCAATGAGAACTTGCACAACATCTTCTGTCCAGCCAGCCCGTGGCAGTGGGGCCTCTAGGGAACTACTGGCAATTAAGGTGCTCCTTTTAATAGAGTACCAGAGCAAAGAATTAACACTCCATGAACACATGTGATCCTCACACCACTGTAACATCCCTAAAATCATGTTTCAAAACTCATGCATATCATCCATGCATCCATGATCATGTAGAGTTTCATTTCAAAAATCAACTCAAAACAGGAGCATATGAACTCATTATTTTATGTGATCAGCATGAAATCAAATGCTACTCTCCAATGAGAGATTGTTATTCATGAATCAGACCTTGTTACTCTTAGATTGTTTTGCTTGATTGCTAGAGTATAAACCAAAATTTACAAAACAAATATGGATTTTAAAACCATTTTCAAAACTTGATCAAACCAAGTGCTATGTCACTATTTATTTTTGTTTGAACAATATGACCAAGAAATTACAGGGAGACCACATGTTTTTATACCTAGAAACATGATTGTTACACTCTGCAAAAATCCAGAACAAATTTGAATTCAATTGGCATTTGAATTTGTTTGAAAATGGATTTAGAAAATCAAAACAGAAATAGAAAATGAATTAAGAAAAGGAAAAAGGCCGGCGCCAGTCTTTTGGCCCAACAGTGAAACCAGCCCATTTAGCCCACCCGGGTT
Organism: Avena longiglumis; assembly: GCA_030063025.1. Classification (NCBI taxonomy): domain Eukaryota; kingdom Viridiplantae; phylum Streptophyta; class Magnoliopsida; order Poales; family Poaceae; genus Avena; species Avena longiglumis. Next base: position 525,760,422 of record CP125976.1, read on the forward strand.
TCCCCTTCTCTCTATCTCACTCGCAGACAAACCCACTAAGTCACTGACCGCTTGGGCCCATTACCTCTTTCTTTCTCTCGCTGGCAAGTGGACCCTGCGACCACGCCGCCGTCCCCTAATCAACGCTACCAGGCGCTCCGCCGTTACCTCGCCGCAGTAACTGCCTGCGTTATTGCCATTGATACAACGCGTAATCGCCGCCCCCCTCCTGGCTATTTAACCCCCTCTGCACCGCGAGCATTTCCCCTCACTCAATTTCCTCTCCACGCCACCAGGCTGCCCGTAGTCTTGCCCACACCGCCGCAGCTCCGACGACCTCCGGCGTGCGATTCCGGTAAGACCCCATCGCCCCTTGCCATCTAAGTTTTCCAGACTGATCACAGCATCCATGCGCATATTCTCATCCTATTGGTGCATGCTAGGAACATCTAGAGACTCGCCAACGACAATGACCGCAACTGCCCGACGCTTTCTTCCTCTCCGGTGATCGATTGCGTTAAGCACTGAGCGCCCCTTGACCCCTGTCGCATACGACTAGGTTTGCCTTGTCCTTGCACAGCTACTGATGCCTCTGGTTGGTACAAGGAAGGCCCAGAGCGTCGGCAACAACTTCGTCTGCAACCACCCGACGCCGTGCACGACTCCGATGAGCTCCAGCGACCACCTCTGCGCGCCCCTTCGCCAACGAAGACCACCTTGAGCATCAGCAGCACACGGCGAGCACGGTAAGCCCCTTATCCCTCTCCCGTGCGACCTAGAATGCCGGCAGCAACTCTAACAGAGACGCCGCCGCCAGTCGCCGCCGCTAGCACCGCCCGTCTGTGGTGTATTAGATTGTGGCCGTAGGATTTATATGTTACGTGTTGTAGAGGTCCCAACCTTCAATAAGGTAGAGATCCCTGTGTTTACAATGCTAGTCCCTGGATCAATAGCTAGCATCCACAGTTAAGATGTAATATCAAGAAACAAAGGTCATATTACAACTTTATAACCAGGAATAAAATAATTTATTACATCTTACATAGCTCATTTGGCTTTTACAATACATTGCAGCAGAATATCTATAAGCATGGGGTCCTTCATCTTCAAAGTGCCACATGCAAACATGTTGGTTATAGACTTTGTAATCCTAATCAATCAACTTCACTAATATCAAACAAACCTGCAACATAACAAGTTACAGCCACAAGGGTCAATACATTTGAATTGTATTGGCAAGTTTCACTACTATGTGGAAATAATTGGTTCCTATCATTACATGCATATTTGGCTAAGTAGGGTTTTGGCTCATTTGCAGAAAGCAATATAGTTTTTTTCCTATCTTTTCAAAATAGTTTTGATCTTTTATCAAAATCTTTCTGAGCTCCTTGGTACACCCCAAGTGCTTCATGTCTTTGTCAAAAATCTTTTGAGCTCCTTGGTACACCCCAAGTGCTTCAAGTCTTTTGTTGTCACTTTCAAGTTTTACTTTTAGAAATTGGAATGTCGAGATTTCCCATAGCTTCAGGCCTTAGTTGCTCAGTATTGTCCATAACCAGGGGCATGGCTAAGTACTTAGGGTGTGTTTGGTAGACTAGGGCTATCCAGATATTCTCACCTCATCATACGTTTTGTTGTTTGTTAGATCGGGTCGGTCTTATCGGGCAGTGCCCACCTTATACGAAAACGCCTCCTCAGCCCTGCCCAGTTGAGAAGCTAGAATCGGGCTTCACAACTCGGCACTGCCGAGTCCGTCCCGAAAAATCTCCACTCGCGCCCCGCACCTGGGCCGAAGCCACAGGGGTCAACCGTCCCCACCCTTATTCTCTCCCAACCCGCTCTCTCTCAACCCTTTGTCACGTCCACCCAAACGAGCACCACCGTCGCCTCCTCCTCGACGCTGGCATCCGCCACCTCCTTCTCGACATCGGCCTTCTCCGCTAGTCCTCTGTTGCACCGCCTCCTCTCGCCGGCACCTCAGCAGGCCGACCATGCCCCGGCCAGCCATGTCCTCGACAAGCACGACCCAGACAAATGCTTCGGCCCAGGTATAAAATACTTGAAAAACCTATTTAAAATAATTTAATAAGTTTTGATGTTTTAATTAAAATGGTAAAACCTTTTATTTGAATAAAATTGGGATATTAATTCCTTATTAATTTATTTAAACAAATCTTTGCTAATTTTATCTAAATAAAATGTTTTAATTCATAAGCTTGGCCAAGGTTTTAATTTGGCTTTATAAAATAATCTTTGTTTATGAATTCACCTTTTCTTTTGAAAACTAAATCCTTTTATTTTAAAAGATCCAAAATAGTATTTTATTTTCCTTTAATAAAAGTTTATCTTTTTAAATCTCTTTAGGATCTATTTGATTCAAATGGGTTTGAAGTTCCAATTGAATTCAAAAGTTTCTTCTGGCTCTGAAAATCAAACAAAGTTTTATTTTATTAATTTATTTTCACATTACAAGATTTGGAAAATCTTGGGATGTGACAGGCTACCACCCTTAAAATAAATCTCGTCCCGAGATTTGGGGAGGCTAGGATTACAAGCAAGTTCAAACAACTAGGGTACTGCCACCCTTAAAAATTTTCAAACAAAAATTACATATTGGCCTTCCTGGGATCCTGGAAAACTTCTCTAAGCAAACTTTTGCATTGAGTCCTTTGTTTCCATACTTGACTCATGGGCCAAGGTTGAGATCCTTAATAGACTTGTTTAACTTGTTCTTCATCTTTTCTGGACAATTGCTTGCATAGTGGCCTAGTTCCTTGCATTTGAAACACATCACTTGGCTAATATCCTTCCTTATCTTAGGTTTCACTAGCCTTTGTTTGTCTTCTTGGCTCTTCTCCTTTTCTGGGCACTCATTGGCATAGTGTCCCATCTCTTTGCATTTAAAACATTGCACTTGTGTAATATCCTTCTTGTTAGGGTTGGGGCACTTCTTCTTCTTCTTGGGTCTCTCCAAAGCTAGGAGTTCTTCTAGTTCATGTTCTCCATAGGTGGGAGATCTTTCTCTCTTCTTGGGGCATTGATCTTCATGTTCCTTGGATGCCTGATTCTTGTCTTCACAAATATTGCTAGCTTGGGTTCCTTCTAGATTAACATCTTTGTCATCCTTATTGTCATTAGTTCTTTGGGAAAAGTTTTCTCCCATTCTGATCATTTGATTAACCAATCCTTGCAACATTTGGGATTGAAGTTTCAAAATCCTTTGTATGGCTGGGTATAATCCATTGTTGTTGGCTAAAAGCTGAGTTGTCTCTTGGCTCAACTGGTTTTGGGTTGCTATAAGTTCTCTCATGTTGTCTTCTTGGTTGGTGTTGTTGTCATCAACCTTGGAGTCTCTTGGAGTAGTCATCTGTTTGGGTTGAAGGGAGATCAGAATAGGCAAGATATTTCTAAGGACTCAATTCTAATCACACACATCACAATTCACACAAGCAATGTGCATGCAATCACAAACCAAACATTTCATTCAAACAAGTTCAAGCGCATACTTGGGCAATAAAATATTTTTGTTACACCACATAAGTTGGTGTGTTTTGTCTTAGCTAAAATATGGTGGTCTATCTATATGGTTCACTTGTGATCTTTCCTTCCTTCATGATTCTTTTTACTTGAGATCATGGTTTCTTTGAGAAAACTCTTGGTCACAATACTTCAAAGTTGTTGATGGCTTCTTCTTATTTTGCATTCCCTCAGTCTCTAAATCTTGAGTAGGATTTCTTTGTCTCACTTGTGGTCCTTAGTGATATTCAAGTTGGAAGTCCTTGGTGAAGAGGTTGAAGATGTTGAAGTCATTAGAGTTGAAGAAGTTGAAGAGATCCTTTGCACATGGTGAAGTCTTTGGTCATGGGTAGATTTTCCATTAAGTTGAAGTAGAAGAGAAGTAGAGTTGAAACCAAAATGGTTGAGGAAAGAGTTTACAAGTGTTTTTGTAAATAAGTTTTTGAACAAATACAACTCCTATTTTTCTAAGGGTTTTGTCCAATCCTAGGTTTACAAATCCTACAGGCAACACAATGCTCTGATACCATCTGTAGGGGCCTCAACCTGATAAGGTAGAGTCCTCCTGTGTTTTACAATGCTAGTCCCTGGATCAATAGCTAGCATCCACAGTTAAGATGTAATATCAAGAAACAAAGGTCATAATTTAACTTTATAACCAGGAATAACATAAGTTTATTACATCAATCCTAGCTCATTTGGCTATTACATTACATTGCAGCGGAATAATTATAATCATGGGGTCCTTCATCTTCAAAGTGCCACAGGCAGATGTTGGTTGTAGACTTTGTAATCCTAATCAAACAATCTTCACTAAAATCAATCAAACCTGCAACATACAAGTTACAGCCACAAAGGGTCAATACATTTGAATTGTATTGGCAAGTGATACTATGGTAATATAGTGGATTCTATCATCTATATGCATTTGGCTAAGTGGAGTTGAGGCTTGCATTGCTCAAAATAGATTTTTCTTATCATTTTGAAAATACTAAGTTTTTGCTTGACAAAATCATTTCCCTCAATCAAAGATTTCAAGATCCTTGTACCAAGCCATCTCTCCATCAATGATTGAAGAATTCAAACAACCCTTGTTCAAACCACAAGATTTTAATTTAGAAATTGGAATGATGAGATTCTTGATTGCTTCCATGTCTTGATGCTCAAATTGTCCTTTACCAGGTACATGGCTAAGTACTTAGATTTTACACTCTGCAGAGGTGGTGCACTTTACCCACAAGACTTGGTTTCCCAAGACAAAATCTTTCAGAAGCCTTCCCTTAGTCAAAAATGGACGCGCTCCAACCTATCAAACACTACCACCCACTGTCCATTTGGCTAAGTTCTTGCAACCTATATGATCATGGCAGAGCCCATATTGCCAAGTGGTTGCACTTGAAGCTTCTCGACATTTGACATCTCAAATCCCTTTGTTCCTGGGTGGCATACCACAAGTGAGATACACAATCCAAGCCCATGGCATTGTGAACCACTCAACCATTCTCCACCAAGCAAGCCCATTCCACCCAGGGGATTCATTAACTTAGTTGTTTTATTAAACAAAAACATAAGTCCTCAGACTTTGAATATTTTTCCATAGTGTGAATATATATTCCACCCATGTTTTCTATTAGCTAGGCTAAGCTTGGCAGTAGTAGGAATCTTATCTTAGGGAAATCCTACTAAGGATTCATCTACTAGGCTTTACTATAGCATGATCTATACTTAGCAAAATCCATGCAAGTTTTACTTAGCAAAATCACTAATGCATAGTGAAAGTATTGGGATAGAAAGTATGAAGCATCACTTGCCTTTTTGGAAGGGAATGGTGGTTCACTCCTTGATCTTGCTAGTCTCACACTTTCTAACTTCACTACAAGTCAATCAAGTAGACACAAAATCAACTAGCATTCCAAACCAATAAATCAAACAAATTCACACACACAAGACAAAGGAAACCAATTCTTGCATGGAAGCATGCACAAGATAGTTTTATTTTGCAAAGGGGTCTCTATGGGGTTTCTAAACTTTGTAAGATCCAAATTGGTCATTTACCAAAGTGGCAAAGTCATTAGCAAGAGGGTTTTGTCCAAAAACTATCTTTAAATCCATTCATCATTTCATGTGGTGTAAAATATTTTTATTAAGTCAAAACTCTTAAGTTGTTCACCAATTGAGTTGCTATTGCAAAGTTTAGTGTTTCTGGGTCAGTAGGTTTGGTCCAAACCATTTTCTCAAAGTTTTCTTTCCATAAACATTTTTATAATAAAAACTATTCCTTTTATTTGGCTAGAAAATGACTAAGTCAAGTAATCTAACCTAAACTTTACCAAAATCATTTTCAACACCAAGGTTGGTTCTTAGGGTCAGTAAGATCACAAAAATTCAATTTGCAAAGGTTTTACTTCAAAATTATTTTCAATAAATAAATTTACATTTCTATTTGACTAGAAATGGTTTTAAATTAAAGAATCATTTCTTAATTTCTCCAAATACATTTTTGTGTCCACAAAGTGTTTCCTAGGGTCAGTAGGCTCAAATCAATCCAATTGCCAAAGATTTTAACCCTAAATTTAATTTAAAACAATTTTTACATTCTTAACAAGCATACAAATGTTTCTGCCATTTCAAACAAGCTAACAACTACTATTTTCTAAACTAAGGGCATGGTTGTCTAGGTCTTGTTCTCCTGAATTCATTGATATAAAATTTGTAAAATTTGGACGTGTGTTTTGAAAGTTATAGGGTTTTCAAAATGGCATTTCAATCTGATTTCAAATCCTATTTTTAACTCTCCTGGTGCCACGCGTCCTATTTTCATTCGCCAGTATCGCTTCGCTCAGATTGACTATTCTGGCGCATTGGATCAAGTCCGATCGTGCGACTCTGAACGCATACCCCTTCGCTTTAAGTGATTCTGTCGTACCCCTACGATCTGCATCTAACGGCTGGAGATGGCCTGACCTAACTCTGGCGGGCGCCAAGGCGGCAACGCCTGTTAGCGGAGTCAGCTGGCGCAGTGAAGCGAGGGAGAGGCCAAGTCTTACCAGGCTCGCAGAGACCTGCTGATGCTCGAGGTGGGGTCGGCTACTCGAGGGGCGCAAGGGGTTGCTGCTAATTGCTCGTCGAAGAAGCTGCGGGCGACGGTGCTCTCAGGTTGTGGTCGGAGGCGAGTTTTGAGGGTGCGCTGAGGCAAACAGACCATGCGGTTAGCTAAATGCAATCTTGGGGTCACGGTAGCATCATTGATAGGTGCTGGGGTAGTCTGCACTCACCGGGGAAACTCGCCGGAGTCGAGGCAGGAGGCGGCGATGCTCTGCTGTTGAGGTTGCCGAGGCTACGGTGCTCGCGCGGGTGTGAGGTTGGTGCTGGGAGACGCGCAAGAAGAGGGGTAGCAAGCTTGTGTGCTCTGGGAGGTGGGGCCGGTTGGACGGCACCGAAATCGGCTGGTGAAGCTCGTCGGAGCAGTGGAGCTCGAGCTCAAAATTGGGGCAGCCTGGAGGCAGAGGGGAGGCGGTGTCCGGGGGAAACAGAAGAGGGGAGGCAGGCGCTCTTATCGTGCGTGATGGCTGGGCGAATTAATGCGGAAGTTAACGGGGATTGATGGAGCTATCAACGGGAAGAAACGGCAGCGAGGTGGGGAGTGGCCACCGCGGGTGAAGACGACAACCGGCGACGTGGGGCCGCGATGTCTGTGAGAGAGAGGAGGAGAGTGTGGGGCCTGCTAGTCAGTGACTTAGCGGGTTTGCCTCTGAGTGAAAACGGTTCGCGAGGGGGTAAACAGATGGTACATGTTGGGCTGTTGGGCCAGTTTTAGTGGGTCGAGTCTGATTCCATTTTTTTTATTCTGTAGTCTTTTTCTTTTTCTGAAACTATTTTCTGTTTTGAAATTCCAACAAACATTCATACATTCAAACAATTCAAACAATCATTAAACTTTGCATTGTGTTTTTGGTTCTGTTCATCAACATAATCCAACACTCCAAAATAAAATAATATTTTAAATCTTTTTTTAGGTTCCATTTATTAATTAAATAAAATGGACTATGGTTTATTAATAAAATAGGGTTTGGTTTAATTAATAAAATACCCATTTGAAATCCAAATATTTTCAAAAACCAAATCAGTAGGTTTTATTTGAAAATATAAGATACTTGAAATACTTGTTTAAAATAAAATAACATTTTATTATAGGGTCCATTAATAATTAAATGAAATGGGTCTTAGTTATTAATTCAAATAGGATTTATTTTATTGAGATATTTATTTTGAAATCTAAAATAAAGCCAAAACACTTTAGTAGGTTTTATTAGAGAGTATAAAATACTTGAAAAACCTATTTAAAATAATTTAATAAGTGTTGATGTTTTAATTAAAATGGTAAAACCTTTTATTTGAATAAAATTTGGATATTAATTCCTTATTAATTTATTTAAACAAATCTTTGCTAATTTTATCTAAATAAAATGTTTTAATTCATAAGCTTGGCCAAGGTTTTAATTTGGCTTTATAAAATAATCTTTGTTTATGAATTCACCTTTTCTTTTGAAAACTAAATCCTTTTATTTTAAAAGATCCAAAATAGTATTTTATTTTCCTTTAATAAAAGTTTATCTTTTTAAATCTCTTTAGGATCTATTTGATTCAAATGGGTTTGAAGTTCCAATTGAATTCCAAAGTTTCTTCTGGCTCTGAAAATCAAACAAAGTTTTATTTTATTAATTTATTTTCACATTACAAGATTTGGAAAATCTTGGGATGTGACATAAATCCACAAGTTGGTTCCTAGGGTCAGTAAGTTCAGAACAAACCATTTTGCAAAGATTTCATCCCCAAAATCATTTTGGAATAAATTTTATATCCTAAACAAGCATACATAAGTTTCTGCAAAAACAAACATTTTACCAGAAGCTTTTTATTAAACAAAGTGCATGGTTGGCTAGGGCTTGTTTTTCTGAATCCATTGATATAAAATTTGCAAATTTTGGACGTGTGGATCAAAAGATATGAGGTTTACAAATTTGTATATCAATCTGATTCCAAAATTTGTTTTAAATCAAACTAGTGCCACACGTCTGTTTCTGGTTCGCTGATACCGGTTCGCGTGGATTGCGCAACTACAGCCGTTGGATCTAAGTGAGACGGTGCAGTTCAGATTAGCCTGTACCTCTTCATTTAATGAATCTATCTAAGCCGCCAGATGGAAATCTAACGGTGCGAATCGACTTGACCAAACACGAGTGGTGCCGATGATGGCTGGCGGTGGCGGACGGTCAGGCGGTGGCGTTGCGGCGGCAACAGGAAGCAAGGAGAGAAGTGGAGGTGCTCACCGTGCTCGCAGGGTGGCGATGAAGCTCGAGGCGTGGTCGGTTCGTCGAGGGGCGCTCAAACGCGACGGGGATTGCTCGCCGGAGTGGGTGGCGAAGTCAGGTGGCTCTGGAGGTCATCGAAGGTAACATTGCAGATCACCCCGAGGAAGAATAAGGGCATGGTTAGACGCGGTTTGATCTGTTGATGAAGTGCGCATCAAAAAGTGGGCAAGGGGTGGACTGTACTTACGGGAAAGGGTCACCGGAGAAGTGGCAGCCGACGGTGGTGCTCGGTCGAAGACGTGGACGAGTTTCTGGGGCAAGCACGGCCGAGCAGATGACACGGGCAGGTGCGCAAGGATCTGGTGAGCAATACAGTGTGAAGCAGGGATGGTGGGATGGGTGGAGTTTGTCGGAATTTGTCGGCGAGCTTGTCGGAGCAGTGATGCGCGAGCTCGAAATTACGACGGCCTGGGGGCGAAGAGGGTCTGGCGAGTGGGGGGACCAGAGAGGGGAGAGGGATGCTTAAGTGCACGCGGTCACGGGCTGAATCAATGCGTGGTTAATGAGGAATCAAACGCGCAATCAATCGGCAGAAACGGCGACGAGGTTTGGGGGAGAAGAAATCGCGGCGGGTGGAAACGACGAACAGTGCTGTGGGGTCGGTTGGTCAGCGAGAGAGAGAGAGGAAGAGGGAGTGGGGCCGAACGTTCAGTGACTCTGCGGGTTGGCTTTTCGGTGAAAAACGTTTACATAGAGGGGAAAAAAGCGCTGCTGCGTTGGGCTTGTTGGGTTGGGTCAGTCCTTTTGCATTTTTTTTGTACTGAATCTTTTTCCTTTTTCTAATTGATTTTCTGTTTTGACATTCAATCAAACAATTCAAACATTCAAATCAATCAAACTTCCACCACACTTTGCATTTGAGTTTGGTTCTGTTTAACAACACAAATCCAAGTCCCAAAATAAAATAATATTTTATTTTAGGGTCCATTTATTAATTGAATAAAATAGTCCTTAGTTATTAAATCAAATAGGATTTTGATTTATTTAAAACTTCATTTGAAATCTAAATATTATCAAAACCAAATCAGTAGGTTTTATTTGAAAATAGAAAATACTTGTAAAACTTGTTTAAAATAATTTAACAAGTTTTAAAGTTTAATTAAAATGGTAAACCCCTTTATTTTAATAAAATTGGTTTATTAATAAACTCTCATTTTTTTATTTAAATAAACCTTTACTCTTTTGATGAAAGCAAAACATTTTATTTCAAAAGTTTGGCCAAGGTTTAATTTGGCTCTATAAAATAATCCTTATTTATATTTCTACCTTTTCTTTTGAAAACCAAATCTTTTTATAAAAAGATCCAAAATAGTAATTCCAAATATTTTTAACTTTATTGTTTATTTATCTTTTTAAATCCCTTTAGGATTTTATTTGATCAAATAGGTTTGAAGGTTTCCAATTGGAATCAAAAAGTTTCTTCTCACCCTGAAAATCAACAAAGTTTTATTTTATTCCTTTATTTTTCACATAAGAAGATTTGGAAAATCTTGCGATGTGATAGGCTACCACCCTTAAAATAAATCTCGTCCCGAGATTTGGGAAGGCTAGGGTTACAAGTAGGCTCAAAGCATCTAGGGTACTACCACCCTTAAAAAAATTTCCAACTAAATTACATATTGGCTTGCTTGGGATCTTGGGGAAACTTCTCTGGGCAAACATCTGCATAGTGTCCTTTGTTTCCACACTTGAAACATGTGACAAGGCTGAGATCCTTCATAGGCTTGTTTATCTTGTGCTTCATCTTTTCTGGACAGTTGCTTGCATAATGTCCTTGGTTACCACAACTGAAACATGTGATAAGTTTGAGTTCTTCATGTATCTCTTATGGACAGGTTGCTGCATAATGGCCTAGCTCTTTGCAGTTGTTGCACTATACTTGGCCAATTTCCTTATACTTCTGTTTCTCTGGACATTCACTGGAATAGTGTCCCATTTCTTTACAATGATTACATTGCACATGGCTTTTGTCCTTCTTTTTCTTGGGTTTCTCCAAAGCTAGGAGTGCCTCTAGTTCATGTTCTTCATATGTTATCTTATAGGTAGGAATGTCTACTGGTTTCTTTGACCTTCTATTGCTCCTTGGATAATTCATATGTCTCTTCTTTGGTCCTTTAAATTGGGTTGTATTGCATGGTGGTACAAGTGGAGCTTTTCCTTTGTCCTCATCCTTCTTGGTAGACTTAGCTCCTTCTTGATAGTTTGCAATCATCTGTTAGACTCCACCTTGTTTCCTTTGGTCAACTATGGAATAGATGGGGCATTGGATAGGGACATGATTATTTCCTTCACATAGGTAACAAGTAGCTTGAGAGGTGGGACATTGACCTACTGGATGTTTCTCTTCACAGTTGGGGCATTGATCTGCATGCTCTTTGGAAGTGTGATCCTTGTCTCCACAAATATTGCAAGCTTTGGTTCCTTCTAGAATAACATCTTTGTCATCTTTGTTGTCACAAACTCCTTTGGAAAAGTTGCTTTCCATGTTGATCATTTGATCTGTCACCTTATGCAACATTTGGGCTTGGGTTTCCAAAAATCCTTGCAGGGTTGGATCTTCCCCACTGGTGTTGGCTATGAATTGAGCTGTCATTTGGTTCAACTGGTTTTGGGTTGCTATAAGTTCTCTCATGTTGTCCCCTTGGTTGTTGTTGGTGTCATCAACCTTGTTTTGGAGTCTCTTGGAGTAGTCATCTGTTTGGGTTGAATGGAGATTAGAATAGGCAAAATATCTCTAAGTAAATAATTCTAATCACACACTTCACAATTCACACAAACAATGTGTAAGCAATCACAAACAAACATTTCACTCAAACAACAAAGTTTCCAAGCATATTCTTAGGCAACCAAAATATTTTTGTTACACCACATAAGTTGGTGGGTTTGGCTTAAACTAAATATGGTGGTCCATCTATATGGTTCACTTGTGATCTTTCCATCCTTCTTGGTTGATTCTTCTTGCTTGAGATCATGGTTTCCTTGGGAAATCTCTTGGTCACAAATACTTTAAAGTGATGATGGCTCCTTCTAATTTGTGTTTCCTTAGTCTTCAAATCTTGAGCAAGATTTCTTGTCTCACTTGTCCTTAGTGATATCCAAGGTTGAAGTCCTTGGTGAAAATGCTGAAGATGTTGAAGTCATTAGAGTTGAAGAAGTCCTTAGCTCAGGGTGAAGTCTTTGGCCATGGGGTAGGTTGTATCCATCAAGTTTGAAATAGATGAGATGTAGAATCAAAACCAAAATGGTTGAGGGAAAGAGTTTACAAGATTGTTTGTAAATAAGTTTTGGGACAAATACAACTCCTATTTTTCTAAGGGTTTTTGTCCAATCCTAGGTTTACAATCCTACAGGCAACACAATGCTCTGATACCATCTGTAGAGGTCCCAACCTTTAATAAGGTAGAGATCCCTGTGTTTACAATGCTAGTCCCTGGATCAATAGCTAGCATCCACAGTTAAGATGTAATATCAAGAAACAAAGGTCATATTACAACTTTATAACCAGGAATAAAATAATTTATTACATCTTACATAGCTCATTTGGCTTTTACAATACGTTGCAGCAGAATATCTATAAGCATGGGGTCCTTCATCTTCAAAGTGCCACATGCAAACATGTTGGTTGTAGACTTTGTAATCCTAATCAATCAACTTCACTAATATCAAACAAACCTGCAACATAACAAGTTACAGCCACAAGGGTCAATATATTTGAATTGTATTGGCAAGTTTCACTACTATGTGGAAATAATTGGTTCCTATCATTACATGCATATTTGGCTAAGTAGGGTTTTGGCTCATTTGTAGAAAGCAATATAGTTTTTTTCCTATCTTTTCAAAATAGTTTTGATCTTTTATCAAAATCTTTCTGAGCTCCTTGGTACACCCCAAGTGCTTCATGTCTTTGTCAAAAATCTTTTGAGCTCCTTGGTACACCCCAAGTGCTTCAAGTCTTTTGTTGTCACTTTCAAGTTTTACTTTTAGAAATTGGAATGTCGAGATTTCCCATAACTTCAGGCCTTAGTTGCTCAGTATTGTCCATAACCAGGGACACGACTAAGTACTTAGAATTTTATCTTCTGCAGAAGTAGTACACTTTACCCACATGACACAATCTCATCTTGTTGCCACCAGTGGCCGCTAGATAAGTACTCACCAAGATGGAGTACTGGCAGATTGAGAATGTGATGAAGTCTTTCCATAAGGTCCTCCCATACATAATGCCAGCTTGTCTTCAGGAACCAATGTAGGGTTCCTAGTTCCCTCATTCCAGTAACCTGAAGAGGCCAATGCACGGGTCTTCCACAATGTAATTGACTAAGCCAGTGCCCATTTAGCATGTGGCTGTACACGGAAGCCACTGTACGAGGAACATGTTCAATCTCTAAGTCCCTGGGTGGTTTTCATCTGGTACACAACCAAAAAGAGATTGCCATATAAACATGGTTCCTTTTGTTGCCATCTTGTCCAAAACTTGAGTATCCTTGTCCACCCAGGTGGTTCATTGAGTACTTGTTTTATTATATAAAACACAAGTCTTTTCAATCCTTTTCACAATCTCAACAAGTATCCTTTCTCAAAATATAAAGCAAGGCTAAGCATATTGCAACTACATTGTTTTCACTAAGGAATGTATAAGGTTATCCTATTAGGATTTAGCATAGCAAAATATAGTATTCCTTATCATGCATGTTTCAAAATCCACTAAGTGTAATGAAAATAGTAGGACTTTGGATGATAGTGTCACTTGCCTTTTTGGTAGAGGATGTTGGTTCACTTCTTGATCTTGCTAATATCACACTCTTGTAACTTCACTACAATCAATCAAGCAAACATAGATTCAACTAGCATTCCAACTCTTAATCAAACAATTCATCACACATAAAATAATAAAAACTAAGTAATGCATGCAAGCATGCAAAAGATAGTTTTATTTGAAAAGGTGCTATATAATAGGCTCTAAACATTGTAAGGTTCAAAAATGGTCATTTTCTAAAGTGGCAAAACCATTAGCAAAAGGGTTTTATCTGTAAGCCATTTTTACATCAAATCATTATTTTATGTAGTGGAAAATGTTTTTAGCAAAGCAACAATTTTATATTGTTCACCTAACAAGTTGTTAATTCACAATATTGGTGTTTTAGGTTCAGTAGGTTTGAATCAAAACATTTCCCAAAGGTTTTTCTCAAAAATCATTTCCATATCAAAATCAATATTTTTATTTGACTAGAAATGAGTTAATTCAAGTATTCAATCCTAATCTTCACCAAATACATTTTTAAATCCAAAAGTTGGTTCCTAGGGTCAGTAAGTTCACAACAAACCATTTTGCAAAGATTTCATCCCCAAAATCATTTTGGAATAAATTTTATATCCTAAACAAGCATACATAAGTTTCTGCAAAAACAAACATTTTACCAGAAGCTTTTTATTAAACAAAGTGCATGGTTGGCTAGGGCTTGTTTTTCTGAATCCATTGATATAAAATTTGCAAATTTTGGACGTGTGGATCAAAAGTTATGAGGTTTACAAATTTGTATATCAATCTGATTCCAAAATTTGTTTTAAATCAAACTAGTGCCACGCGTCTGTTTCTGGTTCGCTGATACCGGTTCACGTGGATTGCGCAACTACAGCCGTTGGATCTAAGTGAGACGGTGCGGTTCAGATTAGCCTGTACCTCTTCGTTTAATGAATCTATCTAAGCCGCCAGATGGAAATCTAACGGTGCGAATCGACTTGACCAAACACGAGTGGCACCGATAGTGGCTGGCGGCGGCGCACGGCCAGGCGGCAGCGTTGCGGCGGCTACAGGAAGCAAGGAGATAAGTGGAGGTGCTCACAGTACTCGCAGGGTGGCAGTGAAGCTCGAGGCGTGGTTGGTTCGTCGAGGGGCGCTCAGACGCGACGGGGATTGCTCGCCGGAGTGGGTGGCGACGTCAGGCGGCTCTGGAGGTCATCGAAGGCGACGTTGCAGATCACCCCGAGGAAGAATAAGGGCATGGTTAGACGTGGTTTGATATGTTGATGAAGTGAGCATCAAAAAGTGGGCAAGGGGTGGACAATACTTACGAGAAAGGGTCGCCGGAGAAGTGGCAGCCGACAGTGGTGCTCGGTCGAAGATGTGGACGAGTTTCTGGGGCAAGCGCGGCCTAGCAGATGACACGGGCAGGTGTGCAAGGATCTGGTGAGCAAGACAGTGTGAAGCAGGGATGGTGGGGTGGGTCGAGTTCGTTGGAATTTGTCGGCGAGCTCGTCGGAGCAGTGATGCGCGAGATCGAAATTACGATGGCCTGGGGGCGAAGAGGGTCTGGCGAGTGGGGGAGATAAGAGAGGGGAGAGGGATGCTTAAGTGCACGCGGTCACGGGCTGAATCCATGTGTGGTTAATGAGGAATCAAACGCGCAATCAATCGGCAGAAACGGCGACGAGGTTTGGGGGAGAAGAAGTCGCGGCGGGTGGAAAGGACGAACAGTGCTGTGGGTTCGGTTGGTCAGCGAGAGAGAGGAAGAGGGAGTGGGGCGGAACGTTCAGTGACTCTGCGGGTTGGCTTTTCGGTGAAAAACGTTTCACAGAGAGGGGGGAAAAACTGGGCTGCGAGTTGGGATGCTGGGCTTGTTGGGTTGGGTCAGTCCTTTTGCATTTTTTTTGTACTGAATCTTTTCCCTTTTTCTAATTGATTTTCTGTTTTGAAATTCAATCAAACAATTCAAACATTCAAATCAATCAAACTTCCACCACACTTTGCATTTGAGTTTAGTTCTGTTTAACAACACAAATCCAAGTCCCAAAATAAAATAATATTTAATTTTAGGGTCCATTTATTAATTAAATAAAATAGTCCTTAGTTATTAAATCAAATAGGATTTTGATTTATTTAAAACTTCATTTGAAATTTAAATATTATCAAAACCAAATCAGTAGGTTTTATTTGAAAATAGAAAATACTTGTAAAACTTGTTTAAAATAATTTAACAAGTTTTAATGTTTAATTAAGTGGTAAACCCCTTTATTTTAATAAAATTGGTTTATTAATAAACTCTCATTTTTTTATTTAAATAAACCTTTACTCTTTTAATGAAAGCAAAACATTTTATTTCAAAAGTTTGGCCAAGGTTTAATTTGGCTCTATAAAATAATCCTTATTTATATTTCTACCTTTTCTTTTGAAAACCAAATCTTTTTATAAAAAGATCCAAAATAGTAATTCCAAATATTTTTAACTTTATTGTTTATTTATCTTTTTAAATCCCTTTAGGATTTTATTTGATCAAATAGGTTTGAAGGTTTCCAATTGGAATCAAAAAGTTTCTTCTCACCCTGAAAATCAACAAAGTTTTATTTTATTCCTTTATTTTTCACATAACAAGATTTGGAAAATCTTGGGATGTGACACGTGTAAGATTAGATCTGTGACGAAGAGGTAAGTTTAGATCTGAGCCGTGCATGTTTAGTTAGATCCAATGGTAGCCGAGCGTGTTCCGGTGCGAAGCGGTATTGTCCAATCAGACGCTGCCGCGTGGCCAGTTCTTTGTTTTAAAATCAGATTTTGTATCTATTAGTTGTTTAAACTTGATAAATTCATAACTTTTGATTCCCACATCCAAATTTGACAAATTTTATATCAATGGAATTAGGAGAGAAAGCCCTTTCCATATATGCAATGTTTTTAATGTTTTGTTTCTGTTAAAATGGTTATTTTTACAGAAACATGTGTAGGCCTATTTTGGGTATATTAATTATTTGAGAAATGTTTTAGTGTTCAAATGAAGATTGTTTGGCGAGTTTTGAACTTGTTGATGAACCAGTACTATGCACTTGTCTTGTTAAGTATAGAAAATCATCACATATCATATTGCATGCATCCATATATTTTTTCTTGTATTTATTTTGTATGTGATTTGGTGCTATCATTTTATGTGTAGATTTTGGTGCAAACAGTGATTGTGATTGTGAGGATTGTAGCTACTCTCCAAACTACCAAGGCAAGTGGTGCTTCATGAATTTATTCCTATATTTTTAAAATATGCACTAGAAATATTTTGCTAGACTTGCATGGATAATTTTTGGCCTTTATATGCTATGCTTGGGAAATCCTAGTAGTTGTAGAATTGCTAGAAATTTCTAAGTTAAGATTGTTTATCTATGCCATGCTTAGCGTAGCTAGTAGCAACCAAGGGTGGTGAAATATTCATGCTATGATAAAATATTTCTAAGTCTTGGGACTTGTGTTTTGCTTAATAAAACAACTAAGTGAATGAAACACCTGGGTGGAATGGAATGATTGGGTTATGTTGAGTGGTTACATAAGGCCCATTTCTATGGTTTACCTTGTGTATCTCACTTGTGGAAAGCCACCCAGGAACAAAGAGATTTGAGAGGCCAAATGTGTCGAGGATATACCCCCGGGTACCCCAGAGTTAATCTATAAATGAACTAATAAGAGACATGAATAAAGGGAAGAGTAATTAATAAGAGGATATTAAGCAAAATAGAAAAGGAAAAAGACAAGAAAGAGCAACTGGGCCGAGTAAGGGAAATCTCGGCCCAGTCCACACTCTCCATAGCCGAATTAAATACAAAGAAGGAGAAATAACCCCCGAGTGGGCCGACCTAAGCCTAAGTCGGCCCACCACGGACCTCCTACCCGACGCCCACTCCTCGGTCCCGCTGAACCAACATCGCCAGGATCCCAGCGGTGCGACCTCTCCACTCCATCAATCACCAACTGAGCATTCCTGCCTGGGCCGGCCAAGGCCAATCTCGGACCAGACGGGCAGCAGCCACCGCGGGCCTCGTCAACCCGGCCACCATCCCAGGCCACAGGCCGAGTCGCAGGAAAACCCGGCTGGGCTCCTCACCTCGCTGTCCCGCGTGGGCCGAGAGAAGAAGACCTCGGCTGGGTCGCCATCTCCCCGCCTGGGCCAAACTAGGCCCCAGGCCGGCTCCCCTCCAGGCCGAATAACCACTAACCCGGCTGGGCCACCAAACAATCTGGCTGGGCCCTTGTTTCCTGCAATCAAGACCAGGTCGAGTCAACTAGGAAGCAGGCCGAATCACCGCTTCGTCTGGGGCGTCTGGGCCGAGTTATTTCACCCCGTATGCCCTCTTATTTATCTCCAGATGTGCTCCTAACCTTCATAGCTACACGCCATCTATCCAGGACAACTCCACAAGCGTCGTGCCAGTCTTGGGACGCCTCTGGCTCAGACTGGCACATGGCATAAGGAATATGCCATCGGCATCCAATAATATGCTAAGGAATATGCCTTAGCATCTCCAAAGATGCCAAGGCATATGCTAATCATCTCCAGAAGATGCCCGGAATATGCTGAGAAGATGCCAATTGTAGAGAGCAATATTAGTCCACTGGGCTCCCCTTTATAAGGAGCACCAGGGGGATCGTTCTAAGAGAGGCCCCGAAGGGCTCCTCTCCTTTCTGCTCACTAGGAGATCTCCATCTTCCTCTTCCTCCACTCTCACAGAGAGCTTAGATAGAAGCATAGGGGAAACAGCTCAAGGAGCATGACTGTAGCCACAAGTATGGCAAGATTATAAGGGATTAGATGTACAGAATGATGTGCTATCTCCACTTGAGAGCTTAAATCCAATATACATTGTATTTCTCTTTGTTCATATGAGTGTGGTCTTCACCGCATCATCCCTCCCTGGATTCCTCCACGTCCATCGGCCCCAACTTTAGCCTACCCATGGCATATGCCGTGATACCACCACGACAAAATGTTAAGAAGCTTCTAGTGCAGCCACTTGGCAATATGGGCTCTGCATGGATCACATAAGTTGCAATAACTTAGCCATTTGGACAGTTGGTGGTAGTGGTATGATAGGTTGGAACGCGTCCATTTGGTCTAAGGGAAGGCTTCTGAAAGGTCCTGTCTTGGTGAAAATCAAGTCTTGTGGGGAAAGTGCATAACTTCTGCAGATGGAAGAATCTAAGTACTTAGCCATGTCCCTGGTATTGGACAACTTGAGCATCAAGACATGGAAGCTATCATGAATCTCCTCATCCCAATTTCTAAGTAAAAACTTGAGGTTGAACAAGGGTGAAGGTTCACCAATGTCTATTTGGTGGTTCCTTGGGAAATTTTTTGATAAAGAAAAACTTAGTGTCTTCAACTAATAGGCAAAACCTATTTTGAGCAAAGCAAGCCTAAGCTACACTTACCAAAATTGCATATAGTATCTAGTCCACCAATATTCTTCTAAGGTATCACTTGTCAATACTATTCCAATGTATTGACCCACTGTGGCTGTAACTTGTGGTGTTGAGGGTTACTCTGATGATGATTAGGAGTCATGAGTCTACACCCAACATGCTTGCCTGTGGCACATGAAGATGAAGACTTATTTATCTATCACTTATTTAAACTCTTGTACTAGGCCTGTGGCCATGGAGTTGTAAAAGACTATGTTGTCTCTGGAATGACTGTAATAATGACCTTTGTTTCTGTGTACTTCATCTTAAACTATGGATGCTAGCATTGATCCAGGGACTAGCATTGCAATCACAGGGATCCTTTTCCTATATAAAGGAGGGATCTTACAGATGGTATCAGAGCACTGTGTTGCCTGTAGGATTGTGACCCTAGGATTGGAAACCACTAAGGAAATTTTTTCAACAACTTCCACACTTGTCTTTTCTTCTCGTAAACTTTTCTAATCTTCTTTCTCATCTATATTTGTAGATGAACTCCATCAACGAAGCCGTAAGGAAGGGACCACTCATGACAATGACTTTGGAATGTGAGACAGAATTTACCAAGGCTCTCAAAGACCTCATGGTTGCAATGGGAATACATGGTGAAGCTGTGTACAAAGGTTTTCCTGTGATGGATGAAGGAGTTGAGTATTGGTGGGTGCAACTTCACTTGTATAAAAACAAGGAAGACAACCACAAGGAATCAGGATTCTGCATGGTCACCAATTCAGTGGTGCACACTACATTCTTTGATTTAGCAAGGGATGCAGCTTGGAAGGCCATCAAAGAACTTGGTGATAGAGTCAAGTGCAGAATGCTCAACACTCAGAATGACCTAAAGGAAGAGAAGAAACATACCCAAGTGTTGGAGGCTACCAACCAAAGCTTAAGGGAAGACAATATAGACTTAGTAATGGAGTCATGTGCTCAAGATAGACAGATTGCTTCTAGAAATATCCTGTTAACCAACTTGGCAAGTGAGTTGGTATTGTAACGTACTTCGTTAGTTGGACCACCACTTAACATTTTATTTTCCAAATATTGCTTGAAATAAGTTGAACCTTGGATGTTTGTAATGGTTTCATGTATGCCATGACTTGTGTGATTTGATTTCCAAAATTATGCATGTGTTGCTCTGTTTTGTGATTCATCTATATGTATGTTGATTCTAACTTTTTCTATCTTATAAATAGATGCCTAATGTTATTATCAGCACGGTTGATGAGTTCAAGGGAACTCGCTTTGGCACTCGTATTATTGAGCTCACTAGCCTGCTCAATCTCCCTCTTCCTACTATCATGATGCTTCCCCTCACCAAGTTTGAGAGGAAAGACCTTTGTGGCTTCAAGGTCAATCAGCCAGGACGCCAGACTGAGCCAGCCACGGAGGCCATCATCTTCAAGCTCATGCATGATGACAAGGAGAGAGGCCTTGAGGTAGTCATGCAGGATTTGATAGGACGTTTACTAGGGAGACACTCTCGGGAGGTTAGAGGTACTTACTTCCACACCTTGGTAGACGTGATGAGGATGGTGAGGCCATTGACTTCGAGGACACTTCGAGGGAGAAAGCAGAGCCAGTTCGTCTATACCTCCAGGACTTAGAGGTTCTTCATAGGCACGTGGACACTGATAGGACCAACGTCATGCTCAGCAATGACGAACTCCAGGTGCAGCTTCGTGAGAAGTACAAGCTCTTCGCGGAGCAAGATGAGATAGTCAAGGAGATGGAGGCCAAGTTTGAGAGTCAAGACAGAAGGTTCAAGAGTCAAGAGAAGCGAGTCCAAGATAGGAACAAGAGGATTCGAGACATGACTGCAGAACTGGAGGCCAAGCACTTCGAGCTCGAGCATCAGCAGACTATGATTGAGAGGCTTCGTTCTCAGAAGAGGGCTCTCAAAGCCAATGTAGAGACCTTGACCACCAATGTCGAGGAATACAAGACCGCGATGGAGAATGCCGGTCTTACACTTGTTGATGAGGAGGTTGATGCAGAGGAGTAGTGACGACTACTCATTTATCATTTATTTATCATACTTTTGATTATTGAGTCGCAATGATCATCCAACATGTGGATGTCTTGCTATTGGTGTGTTTACTTTTCCAAAACTTGTTGTCTATGTTGTTGAACCTTTACTACTATGATGCATGTTTGTTCTGGTTTGATATGTGTTGTATTGTGCATGATAGCATCTATGGGTATCTCATTCTTATCCTTATTGAAAACCACAGATGCCTCCCCGACGTGCCAATCCCAACAACAACAACAACATCACCCCTGTGATGCAGCAAATGATGACAGCTCAGACTCAGCTGATGCAAATGATGACCACGTTCATCCAGAATCAGAACAACAACAACAACAATAACAATAACAACAACAACAACAACAACAATTAGAACAACCCACCAGGTTTTGACATGCTTACCAGGTTCTTAAGATTGAGGCCAGCAAAGTTCTCACGAACTATTGATCCTATGGTGGCCAATGATTGGCTACGCTCTGTGAACAAGGACTTGGTAACAGTTGGCTGTACTGATGAAGAGAAGGTCGGATTTGCAGCTCACTTGTTGGAAGGACCAGCAGCTACTTGGTGGGATAAGTTCCAAATCACCACTCCCATTGCGGATGTGACATGGGCTATCTTCGAAGATGGTTTCTGTACTGCTCACATCTCATCCGGAGTGATGAGTCTGAAGAATAAAGAGTTTCATAATCTGAAGCAGCGCCACCGTAGCGTGGCAGAGTATATTGAGGAGTTCAACAATCTAGCGCGTTATGCACCGGATGAAGTTGACACTGATGCTAAAAGAAGAGAGAAGTTTCTCGAGGGCCTGAATGATGAAATGAACCTGCAGCTATCAGTGGCCTATGTTCCCACTTATCAGTCTCTTTTTGACAAGGATGCTATTTTGGAGAACAAGATGAAGCATGTTGAAAGCAGGAAGAGAAAGCACTCTGACAAGCACAGCTCGGGATCGTCTCACAAGCGTTCCCATTATGATGATGGTGGAAGTTCAACATCCCACAAGCATGGGAAATTCAATAAGCACCACAACCACAACCGTCATCATGACAACAAACATTACCGTAGTCATGACAATGACAAGTACAAGAATCACAAGGGTGGATATAACAGCCACCATAGTGGTAGTGGAAGTGGCAGTGGAAGCCAGCCTGTCAACAAGGATCTTAGTCAGGTTGAATGTTTCAAGTGCAAGAAGATGGGGAATTATGCAAATGAATGCCCAGAAAAGAAAGTTGAAGGACCCAACAAGCCTAACCCTTTTCAAAAGGGACAAGTGAACCACATCAATGTGGAGGAAATTTATGAGGAACGATCATTCTGGTAAGTTCAAACTCAATTCTGTTCCAGCATTTGTTCTCTTTGATACTGGTGCATCTCATTCATTCATATCAAGAGCATTTGTTGAAAGAAATGAACTACCGGTAGAAACTATCGGGTGTCCTATAAAAGTAAGTTCCCCTGGCGGAGAAATGATAGTGAATTCAGGATGTCATGATCTAGTCATAGAGTTTGGGAAATATAAGTTTCCCGTTAACTTGATAATCCTAAACTCCCAAGGATTGGATGTCATTTTGGGAATGGACTGGATGACTAAGCACAAGGGAGTGATAGATTGTGCCAACCATACTGTCTCACTCACAACCCTAGAAAATAAAAGTATCAGATTCAAGACCAACTTTGAAGCAAAAAGGAGCAAGCTAAATTCTCTTAAGGGGGTTAGAATGGATAGTGTGCCAATTGTGAGTGAATATATGGATGTGTTTCCGGAAGAATTACCGGGAATGCCACCTGATAGAGATGTGGAATTTCTCATTGATTTGCTACCAGGATCTGGACCAATAGCAAAGAGACCGTACAAGATGTCAGTTGATGAGTTGAAAGAACTCAAGAATCAACTTGGTGAACAGTTGCAAAAAGGATTTATCCAACCAAGTTCTTCATCTTGGGGAGCACCAGTTTTGTTTGTGGAAAAGAAAGATAGAAGTCAAAGGTTATGCATAGATTACCGTTCACTCAATGAGGTGACTATTAAGAACAAGTATCCTTTGCCTAGAATAAATGATTTGTTTGATCAGTTAGAAGGATCTTGTGTGTTCTCAAAGATTGATCTTCGGTCAGGTTATTTACATCTCAATATAAGGGAACAAGACATACCTAAGACAGCTTTCACCAGAAGGTATGGATTGTATGAGTATACCGTGATGCCATTTGGTTTGACCAATGCACCAGCATACTTCATGAATATGATGAACAAGGTGTTCATGGAATTTCTGGATAAGTTTGTTGTCGTTTTTATCGATGACATTTTTATCTACTCCAAGATAAAAGAAGAGCATGAAGGACATTTGCGTTTGATACTTGAGAAGCTTAGAGAGCATAAACTGTATGCCAAATTCAGCAAGTGTGAATTTTGGTTGAATGAAGTTGGATTTCTTGGACACGTTGTGTCAGGAGATGGTGTAGCAGTTGATCCTGCTAAAGTTTCAGCTGTAACTGAATGGGAATCACCAAATTCAGTAAAAGAAGTTCTTAGTTTCCTTGGCTTGGCAGGATACTGCAGAAGGTTTATTGAGAATTTCTCCAAAGTAGCTAAACCTATGATAGAATTGCTAAAGAAAGACAAGAAATTTGCTTGTTCAAAAGGTTGTGAACTCAGCTTTCAAGAATTGAAGAAGAGGCTAGTGACAGCACCAGTCTTGTGTTTGCTAGATTTGGAGAAAAATTTCCATGTGTATTGTGATGCATCTCATCATGGTTTGGGTGCAGTACTTATGCACGAAGGAAAAGTTGTGGCTTATGCCTCGAGACAACTCAAAACTCATGAAGTAAACTACCCTACTCATGATTTAGAGTTAGCCTCTGTTGTCCATGCACTCAAAACATGGAGACATTATCTTTTGGGAAAGCGATGTGAAGTGTTCACAGATCACAAAAGTTTGAAGTATATCTATACCCAGAAAGAAATTAATATGAGACAAATAAGATGGCTAGAACTCATCAAGGACTATGACTTGAGTTTGCAATACCACCCTAGTAAAGCAAATGTTGTAGCAGATGCTTTAAGCCGTAAAGTTTTTGTGAATGGCCTTACTAAGGGAGAATTGCCAGATGATCTGTGTGCCCAATTTAGAGATCTTAGATTGGAGATTGTGCCTGAAGGACATCTCATGTCTTTGGATGTTCAACCCAATTTGTTAGACAAGATCAAAGAAGCCCAAAAGTTAGACAAGGAAATTGAAGAGATTAAGGAAAATATTGGTAAAGGAAAAGCCAAAGGATTCCATGAAAATGAACAAGGCACTTTAAGGCATGGAAAACGTATTTGTGTTCCACAAGATCCGGATCTTCGGAAACTGATTTTGCAGGAAGCACACAACTCACCATATTCCATTCATCCGGGTAACACCAAAATGTACATGGATATGAAGGAAAGATTTTGGTGGAATAATCTCAAGATGGACATCGCCGAACACATTGCTTTGTGTGATGTATGTAGTAGGGTGAAGGCGGAACATCAGAAACCAGCAGGATTACTTCAACCACTACCTATTCCTGATTGGAAGTGGGACAAGATTGGTATGGATTTCATTACCGGATTACCAAGGACCAGGTCAGGATATGATTCTATTTGGGTAGTAGTGGATCTCCTAACTAAAGTGGCTCATTTCATACCCGTGAAGACAACCTATACAAGTGCTAGGTTAGCCAAGATTTATATGAGTAGAATTGTGTGTCTACATGGAGTACCCAAGAGTATTGTGTCTGATAGAGGAACTCAATTCACTTCTCATTTTTGGAGGCCATTGCATGAGTCATTGGGAACAAGGTTGGAATTCAACACCGCTTTTCATCCTCAAACTGATGGACAGACAGAAAGGACTAATCAGATTCTTGAAGATATGTTGAGGGCATGTGCCCTAGACTATGGAGCCAGTTGGGATGAAAGTCTGCCTTACGCAGAATTCTTTTACAATAACAGCTATCAAGCCAGTATTGAGATGGCACCATTTGAGTTTCTCTATGGGAGAAAGTGTACCACCCCATTGCTATTGAATGGTGTGGGAGAAAGAAGTTTGTTCGGACCAGAACTAATCAAAGAGGCTAAAGAAAAAGTCAAGCTGGTTAAGGACAGATTGAAGATAGCACAGTACCGACAGAAGAGCTACACAGATCCTAAGCGTAGAGAAGTCACCTATAAAGTTGGTGATAGAGCTTATCTTAGAGTGTCACCACTTCATGGAGTGAAGATGTTTGGAGTCAAAGGAAAGTTGGCCCCAAGATATGTTGGACCATTCAAGATTCTGAGTTGCAAAGGAGAAGTAGCCTATGAGATTGAAATACCATAGTCTTTGTCAGCTGTTCATAATGTGTTTCATGTGAGTTAGCTTAAGAAATGTCATCCAGAAATGGAAGAAACTTATTTGAAGGATACTATTCCTTTGGAAGAGGTTCAATTGGAAAGTGACCTCACTTATGAAGAGAAACCAATCAAGATTCTTGAAACTGCAGAAAGAGTTACTCGGACTAAAACTATCAAATTCTGCAAAGTTCAGTGGAACCACCATTCCGAAGAGGAAGCAACATGGGAAAGAGAAGATGATCTCCGGAAAGACCACCCTCACCTATTTGCTAGCCAATACGAATCTCGAGGGCGAGATTCACCTTAAGGGGGTTAGATTTGTAACATCCCTAAAATCATGTTTCAAAACTCATGCATATCATCCATGCATCCATGATCATGTAGAGTTTCATTTCAAAAATCAACTCAAAACAGGAGCATATGAACTCATTATTTTATGTGATCAGCATGAAATCAAATGCTACTCTCCAATGAGAGATTGTTGTTCATGAATCAGACCTTGTTACTCTTAGATTATTTTGCTTGATTGCTAGAGTGTAAACCAAAATTTACAAAATAAATATGGATTTTAAAACCATTTTCAAAACTTGATCAAACCAAGTGCTATGTCACTGTTTATTTTTGTTTGAACAATAGGACCAAGCTATTACAGGGAGACCACATGTTTTTATACCCAGAAACATGATTGTTACACTCTGCAAAAATCCAGAACAAATTTGAATTCAATTGGCATTTGAATTTGTTTGAAAATGGATTCAGAAAATCAAAACATAAATAGAAAATGAATTAAGAAAAGGAAAAAGGCTGGCGCCAATCTTTTGGCCCAACAGTGAGACCAGCCCATTTAGCCCACCCGGGTTTCCCCTTCTCTCTCTCACTCGCAGACAAACCCACTGAGTCACTGACCGCTTGGGCCCATTCCCTCTTTCTTTCTCTCGCTGGCAAGTGGACCCTGCGACCACGTCAGCGTCGTCCCCAATCAACGCGTGGCCGAGGCGCTCCGCCGTTACCTCGCCGTAGTCACTGCCTGCGTTATTGCCATTGATACAGCGCGTAATCTCTGCCCCCTCCTGGCTATTTAACCCCCTCTGCACCGCGAGCATTTCCCCTCACTCAATTTCCTCTCCACGCCACCAGGCTGCCCATAGTCTTGCCCACACCGCAGCAGCTCCGACGACCTCCGTCGTGCGATTCCGGTAAGACCCCGTCGCCCCTTGCCATCTAAGTTTGCCAGACTGATCACATCATCCATGCGCATCTTGTCATCCTATTGTTGCATGCTAGGACCGTCTGGAGACTCGCCAACAACGACGACCGCAAGTGCCCGACGCTTTCTTCCTCTCCGGTGATCGATTGCGGTAAGCACTGAGCGCCCCTTGACCCCTCTCGCATACGACTAGGTTCGCCTTGTCCTTGTGCAGCTACTGATGCCTCTGGTTGGTACTAGGAAGGCCCAAAGCATCGGCAACAACTTCGTCTGCAACCACCTGACACCGTGCACGACTCCGACGAGCTCCAGCGACCACCTCTGCGCGCCCCTTCGCCAACGAAGACCACCTTGAGCATTAGCAGCACACGGCGAGCACGGTAAGCCCCTTCTTCCTCTCCCGCATGACCTAGAACGCCGGCAGCAACTCTGACAGAGACGCCGCTGCCAGTCGCCGCCACTAGCGCCGCCCGTGTATGGTCAATTAGATTGTGGTCGTAGGATTTAGATCTATAGTGTAAGATTAGATCTGTGACAAATAGGTAAGTTTAGATCTGAGCATGTATGTTTAATTAGATCCAATGGTAGCCGAGCGTGATCCGGTGCAAAGCGGTATCGTCCAATCAGACGCTGCCGCGTGGCCAGTTCTTTGTTTTAAAATCAGATTTTGTATCTATTATTTGTTTAAACTTGATAAATTCATAACTTTTGATTCCCACGTCCAAATTTGACAAATTTTATATCAATGGAATCAGGAGAGAAAACCCTTTCCATATATGCAATGTGTTTAATGTTTTGTTTCTGTTAAAATGGTTATTTTTACAGAAACATGTGTAGGCCTATTTTGGGTATATTAATTATTTGAGAAATGTTTTAGTGTTCAAATAAAGATTGTTTGGCATGTTTTGAACTTGTTTATGAACCAGTACTGTGCACTTGTCTTGGTGAGTATAGAATATCATCACATATCATATTGCATGCATCCATATATTTTTTCTTGTATTTATTTTGTATGTGATTTGGTGCTATCATTTTATGTGTAGATTTTGGTGCAAACAGTGATTGTGATTGTGAGGATTGTAGATACTCTCCGAACTACCAAGGCAACTGGTGCTTCATGAATTTATTCCTATATTTTTCAAATATGCACTAGAATTATTTTGCAAGACTTGCATGGATAATTTTTGGCCTTTATATGCTATGCTTGGGAAATCCTAGTAGTTGTAGAATTGCTAGAAATTTCTAAGTTAAGATTGTTTATCTATGCCATGCTTAGCCTAGCTAGTAGCAACCAAGGGTGGTGAAATATTCATGCTATGATAAAATATTTCTAAGTCTTTGGACTTGTGTTTTGCTTAATAAAACAACTAAGTGAATGAAACACCTGGGTGGAATGGAATGATTGGGTTATGTTGAGTGGCTACACAAGGCCCATTTCTATGGTTTACCTTGTGTATCTCACTTGTGGAAAGCCACCCAGGAACAAAGAGATTTGAGAGGCCAAATGTTAAGAAGCTTCTAGTGCATCCACTTGGCAATATGGGCTCTGCATGGATCACATAAGTTGCAATAACTTAGCCATTTGGACAGTTGGTGGTAGTGGGATGATAGGTTGGAACACGTCCATTTGGTCTAAGGGAACGCTTCTGAAAGGTCCTGTCTTGGTGAAAATCAAGTCTTGTGGGGAAAGTGCACAACCTCTACAGATGGAAGAATCTAAGTACTTAGCCATGTCCCTGGTATTGGACAACTTGAGCATCAAGACATGGAAGCTATCATGAATCTCCTCATCCCAATTTCTAAGTAAAAACTTGAGGTTGAACAAGGGTGAAGGTTCACCAATGTCTATTTGGTGGTTCCTTGGGAAAGTTTTTGATAAAGAAAAACTTAGTGTCTTCAACTAATAGGCAAAACCTATTTTGAGCAAAGCAAGCCTAAGCTACACTTAGCCAAATTGCATATAGTATCTAGTCCACCAATATTCTTCTAAGGTATCACTTGCCAATACTATTCCAATGTATTGACCCACTGTGGCTGTAACTTGTGATGTTGCAGGTTACTCTAATGATGATTAGGAGTCATGAGTCTACACTCAACATGCTTGCCTGTGGCACATGAAGATGAAGACTTATTTATCTATTACTTATTTAAACTCTTGTACTAGGCCTGTGGCCATGGAGTTGTAAAATACTATGTTATCTCTAGAATCACTGTAATAATGACCTTTGTTTCTGTGTACTTCATCTTAAACTGTGGATTCTAGCATTGATCTAGGGACTAGCATTGCAATCACAGGGATCCTTTTCCTTTATAAAGGAGGGATCTTACAACCACAGCCATCCCCTCCGGTTGTCCCAATTATTGTCACTTTGGGGCCTTTGGATCCGGACAATGATATGTGTACACAACTTGCAGATAAGATCATAAACAATATTATCATAATCATTCAATAATAAGTTCAGATCTGAGATCATGGCACTCAGTCTCTAGTGACAAGCATTAAGCACAACAAGTTGCAACAAAGTCAAATAGCACTAATAGAGATACTAGGCACTATGCCCCTAATAGATCTTATTCGATTACATGATAGAACTCATCCAATCCCTACCATCCCCAAGCCTACAGCGGGGGATTACTCACTCATAGATGAGGGAAACATCGGTGGTTGATGGAGATGCGTTGGTGATGACGATAGCGATGATCCTCTCCAAATTCCCCTCCCAGGCAGGGTGCCAGAACGGAGTTTTTGGATCCGAATCTTGGTTTCTCGTGGCGGTGGCGGAGCGGAACTCTTTCTGGAAAACTATCAAACCCCCCTATGTTTTTAGGTCAGAAGGCAACTTATAGGCGCGGAGGGAGGCCGAGGAGCTGCCTGTGAGACCTCCCAGTCTTGGTCGGGCTCGTGCTCGGGTGGGTCTGAGCCCCAGGCCCTCCTCTCTCCCTTCGGATCCGTGGATCTTCTAGTGAGAAATAGTTTTGGCATATTTTCCGGGATTTTTCCTGATAGTTCATTTTCTGCACAAAAACAAGACACCAAGGTAATTCTGCTAAAAACAGCGTTAGTCCGTGTTAGTTGTATCCAAATCACACAAGTATAGAGGAAAAACAATAGCAAAGTGTTCGAGAAAGTAGATACATTTTGGACGTATCAACTCCCCCCAAGCTTAGCTTATTGCTCGTCCTCAAGCAATTCAGTTGAAAACTGAGTGCGATAAAAGAACTTTCACGAATACTTTGCTTCATATGATGTATATATTCTCAGCACATGAGTAGATGCTTAGACAATTCATATTAAAGAGTATGCAACTAAGTCTACTCAATAGTCATTGCAAGCTATGAAGAGAAACCAACTCAATAATAATAAGTAGCATGAAACATAAAAATAACATAAACAACATTGCAATGCTCATAATAAGGTATGATAGAGTGGTATCTCGCTTGCCTTTGTTTTGAAGAGCACAATATAAATGCCGAGCACCTCTGAAGTTCATATGAAGACTAGAGATAAAGATATCAGAGATACAAGCATCAAAGTCATGACATAATTAACCAAGTTTTGGAACAAACACAAGAATGACAACTATGTTCTCAAGAAGGTGCTCATAGAATAAGTGGTGACTCAACAAAGTTGTGAAAACGGTTTTCTGAAGGTTTGAAAGGCTTCCTAATGTTGAAAGGAAGGTACTCATTAGATTTGAGCTCTCATTGCCCCTATCATAGGCATCTTCATGTGGTTAAGGTGAAAGTGAGGTACACTCTGAATCATATGCTTGACAGACCATAGACTGAAAATCTGAAGTCCCTTGAGTACGAGGGCCGCTCCGCATGCTACTCAACTTTGCTCACCTGAAAGTTCTTGTCATTGTAAATACATGCATATCATCGAGAAACGCCAATAGGGTACCCCTTGCACATGGTACAGGAGCTTTCCCATAACCAAAATGACAAGGCAAGCAGACAATGAGCATCTCAGCAATCTTTTTATTTACCATATCCATAGCTTTTTATTGAGGACGCTTCATAGATGCTCATTATGGTGATGCTGCAAGTTTCCACCATGATTAAGCATGGCTTAGGCTAGCGGACCAGACGTTTCTCTAACACAATGTATAAACTCCATGAACTAACAACTTCCCCTTTTATTTCACATCGTTGACATCCATAAACAAAAGAGCAACGAATCAACTGGATGACATATCCAAAAAAAAGTGTTGAAAGAGTTCCCCGTGATAGCACGGTTCTGCTGACTCCCAGTATATAATAAGCAAGCATATAAATTTCATGGACTAGTCACAATGGTTCAGAATTATTAAGCGCAAGGAATAAAGTGTGCCATCAAGTTCGTGAGATCTTTACTAACTAACTTTCTCAAAACATCAAACATTTTATTTTGGAAGAAAACACGGCATATGGAATATGCACTGAAATAGCAAATGATGCTAATAGGTAGTTATGGTGGACACAGCTGGCAATATTGGTTTTGGGGAGTTGGAAGCACAGGTAGAGAAAGTACTCAGTGCAAGTGAAGGCTAGCAATAGAGAGGGAGCGACAAACGAGACAACAATAACTGTCATAATCATGCTTGCAACAAAACAGGACTAATTATGGCATGAAAGTAATAAAAGAACTCTGAGGCAAAATAAATCATCGAGGCTTACTGACTATTGATTAGTCATATGCATGCGTGTGCATGTGCCAAGTCGATTGACATGAACAGTCAGAGGAGGATACCACAATATCATACCAAAGTATGAATAAAACAATGCAAGCAAACATTCATATGACATGCTAAAAAATATTAGCAAGCTGGAGCTAATCATAGAAAAGCAAGAACTACTAAGCATCCATAATGACATACACCTTACACAAACAGGCTAAGCATGCTCACAATGATGAGTACATGTACAAAAATGAAACAAATAGAGTTTGTTACTAGCCTCTTACCACACCTCGAGTTGTCCCAATCTTCATTATTTCCCTTCACTTGTGTGACTTGAATAATTAACATGAAACCAAAACCCACTGAGGACGGCTGAACCCTGCAAAGAACTCACAAAACAAAAGAACAACAAATATTTTTGGTGTTTTCAATTTTTTTAGAAACAAGCAAACAAAGAAAAACCAAACAAAAACAAACCAAACCAAACAAAGCAAAATCTTTTTGGATTTTTCTTTTAAGGCAAACCAAAGCAAAGAAACATAGAAACAAACTAAGAGAAACAATGGAAATATTTTTGGTATTTTTGGGTTTTTAGAAAGAAGCAACAAAAACCAAAAAGAAAGCGAAACGATGGATATACAAAGAAACGACCGAACATGATATATATATGAGTGTAATGTCGGTATAACTCCCCCCAAGCTTAGGATTTTGGCCTAAGTGGGGCTCAATAACGCGGATAGTAACCCCATGCTGGTGGGTCATCATAGCAATGATCTTAGTCAGGCACCTGTGACGAAGAAGAAGACATGCCCCAATCAAATGAGGGCTGCTGGTCTGAAGACTCTCCCAAGTTGGAGGGCTGAACCGAATTGTCTTCGGCATCCTCTTCAACATTCTCTTATTGCTGGGAGAGCTCCCCAACATATGTGTTAACCTCCTCCTCCGTAAGTGACCATCCTTGCCTGTTATCAAAGTTAAACAAAGCAGGTGCAGGCAAGTAAACTATTTTCTCACTCCTACGCTTTCTTCGACCTTGCTGGACAAAAGATAGTTCAAATGGCAAACTTCTCACATTAGCCCCCAAAGAAAAAAACCATGCTGAATCATGGATTCAATATCAAGCCTCCCTATGGAAAACTGAAAATCTAAATAATGAGGCTCTAAACCATGGAAATCTAGCAACCTAGAAGCAATGAGACCTCCACAAATTCCACCCTTCTCACGGTTGGTGGTGAGACGGTGAGCTATCAAAGCACCGAAACTATAGGAACTATTCCTACCTAGAGCAGCTGCAATAAAAGTTAGATCAGAGAAGACAACTTTCTAGCAGTCTTTCTAGCAAGAACACACTTGGTAATGAAATAGGCAAAGTATCTAATAGCTGGGAGCTGGATGTTCCGAATTTTACCACTTGGGCCTCTCCTTGATCTTCTCACAATATCCTTGATCTTCTCAAAAGATCCCCACTGAGGTACTCTAATTGCTGCACAGAAATCAGCAAAAGGCAGGTTGACAGGCATATTATATATTTTGTAATGGACCATGGGATTAGAAGTAGACCAAGTGAACCGGAAGTCCTGCACAAAATCCATGGTTAGATTAAAATATTGGATTGGTTCACCTTCAACAAAGTGCTCCAACCCTGCATTTGTAACCAAAGTTTGAAAATCTTGGAGAATCCCCGCAGCTCTCATAAATTCATGGCATGGATATATGGAAGGAAAAACTGCCTCCTCACGATGAACCTTCATTGGCTCATGCACCATCAAGTCATGTTGATTCAGTGAATAAGCACTCATCTTCCTTGCTAAAATTTTTAGACAACCATCAAAACAAGTGATTTCTAAGTTGGTAAATGATGAGAAACTACTATAAGAACTTTCTAGAGGACTACACATGCATCAAAACAAAGTTTCTAAGCATAGAACAAGCATGCAAGCTCAAACAACCTGTCACCTACAGTAGCAAAATACTCAAGATACAATCTACCAATCACAAATCTAATTGGACAAGTGGAGGAGGCACATACCAAGGAGAAAACCCTCCAAAAAATCAGCACTTGAGATGGGCTGAACAAGGAGGTCGCGAGCAAGAATAGCAAGAACTCGAGCTTGAGCAAGTTTTCTGGTCTTTTTCGGGAGAGAGAAAGAAGGTAGCTTTGAGGAGGCAGCCTGGAGGGGCCCAGGTGGGCCAAACCCCCCCTCGGCGCCACTAGTGGTGGGCCCGCGCCTACCACAGGTGTGGGGCCTAGGGGTGGCCCCCTGGGTCATCTTAGGTGCCACTCTGCCCCTTTTTTCGAGGAAAAATTTATATTGAATTTTCTGGGATTTTTCGGGAAACATAATTTTTGCCAATTTTAAGGGTATGAAAATTGATTTTCTCGCAGAAACAGTTTTTTTCAGAAGAAGCAAAAGCAAACCAAAATCCAAACTACTGGAGCTCTAAGAAACTCAAACAAGCAAACAACTAGCAAAACTAAAGCTAAAGCAAAGACTAGGAAGGAGAAAGGGAAAAGGAAAGCAAGTATAACCATAGTGGAAACATTATTTTGTTCAGTAAAATCCTTTTGTTAACAAGGTTGATCAAGTCTTGTTACCAAAACAATCTTATATGAAGAAAAACTTTGCATTCCACAAGGTGATTATGTTACCTCATACTTGATAGCAATGGTCCCAATCATAATAGTTCCAATATTTTCTTTTGGAATGGGACAATATATTTCTCCAACCTTAATGCCTTCAATATTTTCAATGGAATTCAGGCAATAGCTTCTAACAACCTTCTGGGGGAAGTAGACACTGTGCTCTTTGTCATTAGTATTGAATGTTATTTTTCCTTGATTGCAATTTATGACAGCGCCTACAGTATTAAGAAAAGGTCTCCCAAGAATAATAGACATATTATCATCTTCAGGCATTTCAAGCACAACAAAATCAATTAAGACCATGCAATTACTAGCAACTTGAACAGGAACATCCTCACATATACCAACAGGAATAGTAGTTAACTTATCAGCCATTTGCAAAGAAATATCAGTTGGTATCAACTTTTCTAGATGGAGTCTCTTGTAGAGAGAAAAAGGCATAACACTAACTCCAGCTCCCAAATCACATAAAGCAGTTCTAACATAATTATTCTTAATGGAGCAAGGAATAGTTGGTATACCTGGATCACCAAGTTTCTTTGGAACCTTACCATTGAAGGAATAATTAGCAAGTAGAGTAGAAATCTCCTCATTAGGAATCTTCCTTTTATTAGAGACAATATCCTTCATATACTTTGAATAAGGAGGAAATTTAATAGCATTAGTCAAAGGAATTTGTAGAAATAAAGGTTTCATCCACTAACTAAACTTGTTGTAGTGTTCTTCATCCTTTGACTTGTGTTTCTTACCTGGAAAAGGCATAGGTTTCTGCACCCAAGGTTCTCTCTCTTTACCATGTTTATTAGCAATAAAATCTTCCTTTGTGTACCTAGTGTTCTTAGTGTGTTTCTCAGGTTCTTCCTCAACTTCCTCCTTATCAGGAGATTCGTTTTTATCAATACCACTCTCAGTTTGAGCATCAGAGACAGATATACTATTAGGATCTACAGCAGGTTCAAGTGGTTCCTCAACTTTCTTATGTTTCTTTTTCTTCCTCTTACGATGACTACCACTATCCTCACCTTGTTGGGAATCCTGCTCTATTCTTTTAGGGTGTCCTTCAGGATATAAAGGATCTTGAGTAGCTGCACCACTCCTAGTTCTAATTCCATAAGCATGTTTATTTCCTTAAGCATTAACTAGCATATCCTTTTGTAGTTTAGGAAGTTGATCAAGTTGGGTTTGAACCATTTGAAAGTTTTTACAAAGAATTTTAATATCATTATAAGTTCTTTCTACAATATCTTTCAACTCATGAATAGCTCTAGAGTGTTCCAATAAATGATCCTGAACTTGTTTATTAAAATTACCTTGTTTAACAATAAAAATGTCAAGTTCCTCTAAGCATTGATAAGGAGGCTTACCATAAGGAATATCACCTTCATCAAAGTGTTGGAGAAAGTGTACCTCAATAGTAGATGAGTGGGGATTTGGCTTACATAATTCTTCTATAGGAGGTAGATTCTTCACATCTTCATCTCTAATACCTTTCTCCTTTAGACACTTTTAGCTTCCTTCATCACTTCATCATTTAATGCAATAACTCCCCTCTTCTTTATTGTTGGTGTTGGAACTGGTTCAGGAACATCTGGTTCAGGATTAACTAGTTCTGGAGTAATAGGCTCAGGTGTATTCAGCTTAGTTGAAGTCCAATCATCATAATTCTTGCTTATCTTGTTCATTAATTCTTCAACATCTGTAGGAGTCCTTTTCCTGAAAACACAATAAGCAAAGCTATCTAGGTAGGTCCTAGAATCATCAGTTAGTCCATTATAATAAATATCAAGAAGCTCATTCTGAGGTAATGGACATCCAGGATATGCATGAATCAAGGAACAAAATCTTTTCCATGACTCCGGCAATTTCTCTTCTTCTTCCTGTTTAAAATCAAAAAGTTTTTGCAAAGCAGCATGTCTAGCACTGGGAGGAAAATATTTATGGAAGAAAGAAGCAATCAGGGCTATCAATGGAACCAGGAGGTAATCTATTAAACCAAGCCCTAGCTTCTCCTTTAAGTGAAAAAGGGAAGATCTTAGCAACAAAGTACTTGCGCATTTTAAAATCATCGGAGAACAAAACACTCATAGTAGATAGCTCATTCATATGAGCCACAACACTCTCATTTTGAGTAGCACAAAACGGTTCTTTCTCAACAATACCTAAATAAGTTAAATCAAGAGAGAAATCATAATATTTATCATTAATATCTATGGGAGAGGTGGCAAACTTAGGATCATAAGACTTCTTGGGCATAATAGTTCGTCTAGCAAGGAGACTCTTAATAGCACTAACACCACGTGTGTTTGTCAACACCCAGATTTTTAATCCCAGATGCCTGTTATGCCATACATCGCAATCCCAGGATTACCATTTTTGCGAGACATAATAGATTTGGATATCACAGTACATCATCCATTACAAACCATACATAAGGTCTTACACAAATAAGGATCTCATGATCCAGTTCTTAATACAACTCAAGCAGCGGAAATACGTAATAATAAAGGTAGCGTAGGCGAAGCTCCATCTTCGGCGTCACAGGCAATGTTGAGGATGGGAGATGATCCTAGTTGTCGTAACCTTCCTGGGGTCCTTCATCCTGGTACTCCTCTTCATAGTCTGGCCACGGGAATAGCCAGGGACAAAGCCATGAGTACTCTTTAAGTACTCGCAAACTAATACTAACAAGGTAAGGGGTTTTTTGTAGTGGGACACTAAGCTCTAGGGTTGTTTTGCAAAAAGCCAGATTTACCTCTACTAAGTTCAGAAGAAAGAAAAGCTAGTTGAAGATTTTATAACCCTAAGTGGGAAATTGAATTTCATGTCACAACTCTGTTGTGGTCAAGTCAAAGCCTCAATTCATTTCATAAGTCATTTTGAAAACATCTGACGAGGGAACAGTATGGCCACTCCAACAATCCATAACCGCAAACGCGGCTATTCGAATAGTTTGACACTCTGCAGAGATTATACACTTTCACCACAACATTCGATACATCCATCAGGAACAAATACTGAATTCACCATACTCAGTATGCGGATAATCAATCCTAACTTTTCAATTACACGCCCTAGTATAGGCACCTCTCCTGTGAGTTTGGCCTCCCAACCATGACCAACTGTCATCTTGGGTACTGCATAGGTGGACAATCTTCATAAGGTAGCCTCAGCTCAGACCTTGGCCGTTAGGGAACCCATACTAAGGTATACTCCCTCCGTTTCAGGGCTTAAGGCGTCCTCGTTTTGCGTGTTTTTTCTTTGACCAAGAATTATTCTAAATACGTAAAGAGTTTTGGTATAAAATTAGTATCACTGGAAAGTATTTTTCAATACGAATCCAATGATACTAATTATGTATAATATAATCAAAATTTTGTTGCTCAATTCTTTTGGTCAAACTTTTCTTTGGAAAGCGTGTGCTCCTTAAGCCTTGAAACAGAGGTAGTATAAGTTTCCAGTCAAGCCCTACCCAATTTTTGGGTATTTTGGTTGTACGGTAAAATTGGAATGGTATCGCATCCAGACAACCATCAGTTTTAAAAAGGGCTAAGGCTCATGCCTTAACATTTTCATCATCCAAATCATCTGGTGTTCGGAAACACATGTCAAAACATCTCAGTAGAATGAATCATCATTATAAGGTTTTCATAACCAATTTCCACCAAGTATTCCCATCTAAAGTTGATCAAGTTTTATGCTTAGCACTACCATCTACAAGTGGGATGATTACTAATGAGGGGTGGTAAACAAGTGGATTTTTAGCTAAGTACCATCTCATGCCTTAGGATGACATCAAGATTATCTAGCTTAGGCCAAATTTAATGCTCTTTATGGAACCTTCAATTATATTCCTAGAATCTACAAGTCACTTAAGTAAACTCTAAGAAATAGCTTTGATCAAGAAATAAATTAGAAAGCTTGCAAGTAAAACTGGGATTGGGTATCATCAAATGTGTCTAACCAAGCATGCTTGGTGCATTGCATAGGTTATCTAACTTTCATAATTGTAAGTGTTATCTTGCTCATCAACTAGTAGTATTAGGATAGCCTTGTGCAGAGCAGTGGTTGAAGGTCTCCTCGGCTTCTTCTTCGTAGTATCCTCCTTCCTCCTCGTATCCTTGATCGGTACTAGCGGCTATAAATAAATACGAGGTACACAATCACCAAACAATACTTAACTACTTTTAATCATCACACAAAAGGGTTCTATAGATGATCTAGCATCATCATTAACATTACAATATTAAAGCATTTGTCTTATTTATTTATTTTTAGAAAGTAATTTCTACTCATTGAAAAACTACTTAAGATTTAATATTCTCCAAACCAAATATGGGATCATGTTGACACATGTCATCACCACATATTTCAGTCCATGGGAATGTGATTTAAAGTGGTGTCACAATTTAATAAGGTTTACCTTTTTAGTTTAAATAAAATAAGTGACTAGAATGCCTATGTGGCATTCTTTTATTACTTGAACATTAGTTCTGTAAGTAAAACCATATGTTTAAATTTGAAAAATGTTTGAATGCAGAAAATCTTCTGCCTTGCTATTTTTACCAAGGTTGATCTACAGATCCAAATGATTTGAATCCAACGAGCTTGGATTAAGCATTTCAATATCTTTCTAACAAAATTGGTTTCATGCAATTTGGTTCACTGAATCGAGCTGGGTTGATTTTTGAAACTAGGTACATAACTGAGTTTGAATTAAAATAGAAAAAGCTAAATTCAAATGAGTGGGCTGCGCGGGAAGGGTTATTGGGCCGTCCCAGTGTCACTCCACAGCGCGGGGCTCAGCTAATAGGGGGTTCCACCAGTCAGTGGCTCATAACACGCGAAGCGGTACGGGGCGATCTCGGCCGCACGATCTAAGTCTAATCGAACAGCTCCGGCTTATCGTCCACGTCGGGCAGCGCCAGCGAGACAGAAACCTAACGCGGCAGGTGGGGGTCGTGGGAGGCTCACCGGGGCTCAGGCGAGGGTCGGCGATGGGGGCAAACGACGAAGTCGACGACGGTGATTCTCCTGGTATCGGCGGCTCCTCTTGGGGCGGCTCCAATCGATGGCTTCCTTCTTCTCCAGCAGCGGTGGGCTCCGGTGAAATTCTGGCAGTGCGCTGCTCGCCTTGCTCCGGGAGTGAGGTGGGATGGTTCTGGGTGAGAGGAGAGTGGAATGGTGTGAAGAAATCGAGCGGGGGAGGCCTCTATTTATAGTGGCGAGAGGGGACCGACGGGCGCGGGCTGAGCTCGTCGTGGTCGACGGCACAGAGGGCTATCGGCGTGGGCGACAGTAGGGGGCGGTGCTGTGCTCCCTGGCGAAGCTTATCGGCGTGGTGGAGAGGCGTGGGGCGGTGCTGATTGGTCGGAACGCTTCGGTGCTCTGAGCGTGCCCGACGGGGGTTTTGATGGCGCACAGCGCGCGTGGTCCGCGTGACGGCGAACGGGAGTGTCTGCGAGGTTGTTGGTGAAGTGGTGATCACGCGTGCACGCGGCGAGGGCGGCGCGCGGTCTGTGGGCGTGTGTCGAGGGTGGCGCACTGGCACGCTCTTGGCATGCTCGCAACGAGGCTTGGCATGGCTTGGGCGTGTGGTCCAGTGGATGGCATTGCTCGAGGCTGGGACAGGGAGTGGTGGTGGGGTGCTGGATAGCTCCCAGACAAGGTTTGCGAGGCTAGTGTGGCCTCTAGCTCGCCGGAGACAACGGGGTGGCAAGTTTGCTCTCGAACTGCTCACCATTGATGGCTAGGCTTGCTTACAGTGATGCTAAGGATAGTTAAAGGAGCTAGATGATCTACTAAGGGTGCTGTGACCTAGAGAGGGAACCAGTTAGGCCCAAAACACTATTAAAAAACAGTAAATTTGATTTGGTTTAAATTTGCCTGCCAAGTGTTTGATGAAATGGCCGCAAGAACTTAAGTTTTGAATTTTTAAAAAGATTTTTGGTGGGTGTGCTAGGCATGTGTTGAGGATCCTGTGGATGCTTGGGTTTTGAAAATTGAGCTTGTTTGAGTGGTTTTTGAAATAGTGGGATCTTCCCATATGAGATAGATTCAATTTTAAAATGTCCTTTAAACTAAGCTTTTAAATTTTTTTGCATGATCACAAAGTGGGCCTTGGTACCTTGTTATGAGTACTATCAAGGGGTGCAAAGATCCATACATGTTTCTGTTAAGTTCTGAAAGTTAGAGATAGCCAAAGTAGGCATGGGAGTTAATTTTGCCAAAGTGAACATTCACTTAATTTGTTTGTTTTGACTTGTTTGTCTTTGGGAAAAGTTTGGGGATTGTTCTGATGATGTTTATTTCACCTAAGAATCATTTTACAAGCAAATAAACACAGAACCAAAGTAATTCAAAAGAATCCACATTGTAATGCATACACATATAAATGCCTTTGTATTTTTAATTGGAAAAGTTTTTGTTAACCCTAATTTTGATGATTAGAGTTTGATGATCCAAGTTTAATATTTTTGGGATGTTACAAACCTTCCCCCCTTAAACAAAATCTCGTCTCGAGATTTGAAAAATGACGAAAAAGATTACCTAGGATTTGAAGAGATCGGGAAACTCCGTCCTGATGTGATCTTCGCGCTCCCAGGTAGCTTTCTCTTCCGTGTGGTTGCTCCACTGAATCTTGATAAACTTGATGCTCCGGGTTCTGGTAGTCCTGAAGGCTTCTTCCAAAATACGGATGGGTACTTCAGGATAGGTCAGGTCATCGTTGATTTCTATGGTCCGGTGATCAATATTCTTGAACACTTCAGTCTTCTCTGGAACTTCGAGGCACTTGCGAAGTAATGAGATATGGAACACATTGTCCACGGCTGACATCTCTTCGGGTAGTTCCAATTGTTACAACACTTCTCCTCGACGGTTCAGAATCTTGAAGGGTCCGGTATATCTGGGAGCTAACTTTCCCTTGAGTTGGAAACACTGCATTCCCTTCAATGGCGACACTTTCAGGTACACAAAATCTTCTATGTTGAACGCGAGGTCTCGACGTCTCTTGTCGGCGTAACTCTTCTGTCTGGACTGGGCTGTCTTGAGGTGCTCACAAATCTTGTGAACCTTCTCTTCTGCTTCTCGTAGGATGTCGGATCCGAAAATCTGACTCTCTCCTACTTCCGACCAGTTCAAAGGGGTGCGACACTTCCTTCCATACATGAATTCAAATGGGGCCATTTGTAAACTAGCTTGATAACTGTTGTTGTATGAAAATTCTGCAAACGGCAGACAGTCTTCCCACTTAGATCCATATTCCAACACACATGCTCTCAACATATCTTCGAGTATTTGATTTACTCGCTCCGTTTGTCCATCAGTCTGAGGGTGATACGCGGTGCTGAAGTCTATTCAGGTTCCTAAACCTTCTTGGACTTTCTTCCAGAATCTCGAGGTAAACTGAGTTCCTCGATCCGATACGATGTTCTTGGGGACTCCATGCAAACTGACGATTCTAGCAATGTATAACTCCGCTAGCTTCAAACTCTGATATGTGGTCTTGACTGGTAAGAAATGGGCGACTTTGGACAATATGTCCACTATGACCCAGGTAGAGTCATTTCCCCTACTAGAAGTAGGCAATCCGGTGATAAAGTCCATTCCAACGGAATCCCATTTCTATTCCGGAATCTGCAATGGTTGCAACAATCCAGCGGGTCTTTGATGTCCTGCCTTGACTCGCTGACATATATCACACTTGGCGATTTAGCTTCCGATTTCTCTCTTCATCTTATGCCACCAAAATTGCTCTTTCAAATCTTGATACATCTTCGTTCCTTCGGGGTGGATAGAATAACTAGTATCATGAGCTTCCTTCATAATCACTTCTTTCAACTCAAAATCTGCTGGTACACAAAGGCATCCTTTGTACCACAGAACTTCTTCTTTGTCTTCGGTGAATCCGAGTACTTTGCTTGTACCGATACGACGCTTTATTCCATCGATACTAGCATTTCCTTTCTGCGCCTCTTTAATCTGGCTGATCAAAGTGGGTTGAAGTTCTATGCTATCCAAAAATCCTTCACTTACTAATTCCATTCAGAAATCTTCCATCTCTTTGTGCAGACTTGGTTGCTCCTTAAAAATCATGGAGTTCAAGTGGCACGGCAATCTGCTAAGGGCATCTGCTACCACATTGGCTTTACCAGGGTGATAGTGAATTTCCAGGTTGTAATCCTTGATTAGATCAATCCATCTTCTCTGTCTCATATTCAGATCCTTCTGAGTGAATATATACTTCAGGCTTTTGTTATCCGAATAGATCTCACAACGGTTTCCCATCAGGTAATGCCTCCATGTCTTCAGGGCTAGAACTATGGCTGCGAGTTCGAGGTCATGGGTTGGATAATTCTGCTCATGTTGTTTCAGTTGTCGGGATAGATAGGATATGACTTTGCCTTCTTGCATTAGCACACATCTGAGACTGATCTTGGATGCATCACAATACACATCGAAGGGCTTCGTGATATCCGGCATGATTAAGATTGGGGCTGAAATCAATCTCCTCTTGAGTTCTTGAAAACTCGCTTCACATTTGTCTATCCATTCAAACTTCTTGTCCTTCTTCAGCAATTGGGTCATGGGTCTGGCGATACTCGAGAATCCTTCTACAAACTTGCGGTAGTATCCCGCCAATCCGAGAAATGCACGAACTTGGGTTTGAGTGGTTGGGGCTTGCCAATCTTCGACATCCTTCACCTTTGCAGGGTCAACGGCAATTCCTCTAGCTGATACAATGTGGCCGAGGAATCCTACCTCCTATAACCGGTATTCACATTTGCTAAACTTGGCATACAACTGATGCTCTCTAAGGGTTCCAAGAATGGTCCTTAGGTGTAGCTCATGTTCTTCTTCTTCTGATTTGGAATAAATTAGAATGTCATCGATGAAAATAACGACAAATTTATCCAGGAAGTCCATAAAAATCTTATTCATGAGATTCATGAAATAAGCGGGGGCGTTGGTTAATCCAAAAGACATGATAGTATACTCGTATAATCCATATCTGGTGGTAAAGGCAGTCTTTGGAATATCCTCTGCATGAATCTTGAGTTGATGATAGCCAGTTCTAAGATCAATCTTAGAAAATACTTTGGCATCGGTTAACTGATCAAACAAATCTTCTATCTTGGGCAATGGGTACTTGTTCTTGATGGTGACATCATTCAACTTTCGATAATCCGTACACAAACGGTTACCTCCATCCTTATTGTCCACAAACAAGATAGGTGATCTCCATGGTGACGCACTTGGTTGGATCAATCCAATTTCCAGCATGGCATCCAGTTGCTTCTTCAGTTATGCTAGTTCAGACGTGTTCATACTATATGGTCTCTGAGCTATGGGTCATGTTCCGGGGATTAGCTCAATGATAAACTCGATATCCCGATCTGGGGGCATACCAGGCAAAACATCTGGAAATACATCGGGGTATTCACAGACTATCCGGACTTGGTCAATGGTAGGTTGGGCTATACTCTTGTTGCACTTGAATTGGCGAGGTAAGGTTTCAGATATGTGCTTGACTGATATTCCAGCGGTACTGGTCATGGTGATGGCTTTCTTGGCACGGTCAATTAATCCTTTATGTTTGGACATCCAATCCATTCCTAGTACTACTTCCAAACCTTTAGTTCCGAGTACTATCATATTAGTATAAAAATCTATGCCATGGATTCAGATGGGGACGGATTTGCAAATTTGCCTAGCTTTGGTGGTTGAACCGGGGATTTGAACAATCATAACATGCTTCAGTTTGGTTTGTTGAATCTTACTAGTGCATGCAAATTCTTCGGTGAAAAATGAGTGCGATGCACCAGAATCAAACAACACTCTAGCAAGTACTGAGTTAACATAAAACATACCCAGCACGACATCTGGCGCTTCCTGGGCTTCCTCAGCATGCATGAGAAAAAGAAGGCCGTTGCGGTTGAGCGAATTCCCTGGCACAAACCTTCTTCCAGGCTGAGCACGACGCTGCTGCTAAGCTAGGGCATTTGCATTGGGGGCTACGGCATTCTACTTGGGGCACTCATAGCAAGTCACTTGTGACTTGTCCTTTGCTGCAACAGGCAGAGCATTGCTTCCAGTCCTCGGGGCAGTGTTGGTGTTGGCGGCAACATTGTTGTTGTTGAACTTGGGTGGAGCACCGTTGAAATTGCTAGAGTTGCCAGGGTTGTTGTGATTTCCTCCGGGCCTTGGGTTTCCACGGTTGGGATAGGTCGGACGGTTCATCGGGGGTCTGTTGGTTCTCGGGGCAAATCCTGAAGATGGGTTAGGGCGATACTTTGGGGTCTGATGGGTTCCTGGCTGATGCATCATGCGACATTTGCGGTTCTCATTGGCTTGGTTGATCTTTCCTTCCATCTGGATAGCAGAGTCGACAAGGGCTTCAATATCTGCAAAGGGGATATTGACTAACACAGTTTGCATCTCATCGTGCAGACCATTCAGGAATCTCTCTTTCTTCTTGGCTTCAGTGTCGATCTCATCCGGGGCATACCTAGCTAATGACAAGAATTTTTCACGGTATTCCACTACGGTCATCCGTCCTTGCTTCAGTTCTCTGAACTCATCTCTCATTCTCTTGATCACACCCGGTGGCACATGGGTTCTGCTGAACTTGACTTTGAATTCTTCCCAGGTCATCATATGTCCT
This sequence comes from Avena longiglumis, assembly GCA_030063025.1. Taxonomy (NCBI): domain Eukaryota; kingdom Viridiplantae; phylum Streptophyta; class Magnoliopsida; order Poales; family Poaceae; genus Avena; species Avena longiglumis. Next base: position 525,805,072 of record CP125976.1, read on the forward strand.
CCGGTCATTGCACGAACACTGTTCCACCATGCTCTTGCATCTCCGGCTAGATAGTGGGTGGCGAACAGAACATTGTCGTTAGCTTCCACTCCGGCGACTTCCAGGTTATTCTCCATGGTTTGCAGCCAATCATCGGCGTCTAGGGGCTCCTCCAACTTAGTGAAAACAGGTGTAAGATCCCTCCTTTATAAAGGAAAAGGATCCCTGTGATTGCAATGGTAGTCCCTGGATCAATGCTAACATCCATAGTTTAAGATGAAGTACATAGAAACAAAGGTCATTATTACAGTCATTCCAGAGACAAACGTAGTCTTTACAACTCCATGGCCACAGGCCTAACACTACAAGGAATCTGTCTATATATGACCCTCCATTTTCGTCACAAAATCGTCATAGTAATCTATTTATGACGATTCTATGACGATTTTGAGATCGTCGAAAGCTGGGCGTCGCAAATGAACTATAACGACGATTTTTGCGAAATCGTCATAAACGTCTATGACGATTTCACAACGTCATAACCTCTATGACGATCCAATATCGTCATGGGACATCTAGCCTAGACACGTCATATCCTACATGGCAGATCCTACGTGGCACAGAATCAGCCCGATCCATTTCAATCGTTTACATGGGCCAAGCCCAAAATTCAGTCCATTAATTTCTTCTTGGCAATTCGTTTGCTGTGGCAAGCCCAATATTATGGCCCATTTATTTTCATGGGCAAGGCCTTTTAGCTTCGGTTATTTTATTTTGTAGTATTGCTCTCTGCTCGAGTCCACTATTTTTTGGGTCGTGGCCTTTTAGAGCCCAACCGACATTCGGATCATTTCTAAAGTACAGGCATTAAATAATCGATAGTTCGATAAGCATGGCCGATCACATTCATTATATTACAATCAAACATAAACCAGGAATACAAAACAGCTACAAAAGTAAAATGTAGATACAACTATACAATCAGACATAATTAACAAAACCCAAGAATACAACTATTCCATAGTACAAAACACCCACAAACATACAACTAGCCATAAACTCCCAGGAAGTTACAACTAGCATCAACTCTTTGCTGACTATGAAGCTTCTGCTTCTTTTACCTTCATCCTGGAGCTCCTGTAAAAGAAATGAAGTGTGATAATGGCTGTTAGTTGGAAAAGAAAGCAATATCTTGTAAAAATAACATAGATCGGCTAGAAAAATAAACAGATGTAAAGTATTGCCAGCTAGTAATAGAGAAGTACATTACAGTACTCTAAACATATTTCCAGAACAATATTACAAAAGCAGTAGTAACAACCACAACAATCGGCAGACAAAGACTATCTTTTGAGGGTACTATAGAACGAATAGGAAAGACTTAACAACTATTCAGGTCACCAAAAAACATTGTTTAGATAGTAATACATTGCATCACCAAAATCCCACGCCTCTACAACGAAATGATAAAACCAACCAACCGTTAAACATTAGTCAGATTAAATAAAAGATAAAAAGAAAAATATAAATCACAGTCAGGACCATAAACTGGAGGCCCCGGGGAATATGCACAACGTTAAGCAAACATGGGTCAAAAAATAGCAGCACGCAATAGACAGGTTTCATAGCAGAGATCATAATACTCGGTTCCAAGATAGTAGCAAACCTATTTATAGAAAGTAACCACTTAGACTGATAATAGAACTGTTTAATATTTGTTACACATAGTCAAAACAAACTAAGATCACAATACTTCATACCGAGATAGCAGCAGACCTACTCATACAAAGTACCCACTTAGGCTAATAACATAAGTGTTTAATATTTATTACACATAGTTTTGGACGAAACACTAAAGATTAACGACACATAGAGTTCTAAACCAGGACACCAGAAGAGGTTAGATCAGGACGAACTACATACTAATAAGTGCAGACAGATAGTGAACCAGGAATTTACAGTAGTGTTTTTCTTAAGATAGGCATAGTCAGGATGAACAGGCTACCTACGCAAGCATCTAGCATCAGGGTGAAGCAAAGAGCCAACACACGCCAACATGAGTCACCAAAAGGCTGCATTCTGTAGAACAAAACAAACAAGGAATAAAGAATAAAGTTGCCGTATCCAACCACTAGAGCAAAACATGAGTCTTCTGAACCTCTAAGAATATATTAAACCATATGTAGATCATTTCAAGCATCGTACCTGTCAATAGCTTAGTTTTTCTTCTTCTTGGAATCTTTCTCCATCAGTTTTCTTTGTGCTAGCCTATAGTATTTTAGGCAAATTTTGGATCAGTAAAGACACCAAGGTCAACAATTCATCTATACGTCAACAAATAATTTTTAGCACTAAGGTAGATTAACCTCTTAATATCAGTCAGAGCCATAGTGAACAGAACAACAGGAGCATCTGAATCATCACTCTTGTCTACGGAAACGGCGTCGGATGTCACAGGTGTAAAATTTGTGTGATCAATTAAAGCCAAACCAATCTGACATAGAAAGTGGGCTTTTAATCAGAAGCAAACAAATATTATTAATCCGATGTATACAAACACACATATCATATGATCATCAACAAATATCAAATCAGCCCAGAATTATTGTGAGCAAAAAAACTGGCCCATATATATCTAAGAGCTAAGATAAGCCTCATGAATACATGGGGCTAACACACGGTTAGTTACCTCTTTTGTTCCATTCGGAGAACCCAGCTTAAGCATAACTTTAGGTTCAGCCCGAGGCGGCGATTCCTTTAATAAATCCCTTGGGACAGACGAAAGACCAACACCTTTTTCCTTGATGTAGAGAACATGAGAGATATTAGACTAAATGAAAGGGGGTTTCCACATAGATGAATTAACATGCAAATTCATAGTATTTAATTTACCTTTAATCTTTGTAACATTCTGAATCGCAAGTTTGGTAACCGAATGGTGTCCGTGGGAGACTTCTTAAGAACCAACCTATGTACTCCCTCCATTTCAAAATATAAGATGTTTTAGGTTTGTGAAAAAAATGAATCTATACTTGTTTTAGTATGTAGGTTCACTCAACTTTAGGGTGAATCTACACTAAAAGAAGTCTAGATTCATTTTCTTCACAAGCCTAAAACATCTTATATTTTGAAAACAGAAAGATGAAGATAACATATATAAGCAAACCTCATAGAGAGGAAAATAATCTGCACTATTCATAATCTAAGACTGAAATTAAAAATCAAGTGGTTGGACTCAAATTCAAGTACCGTGTAAAACATGGGCACATGCATACATAACAGGAACACAAATTTCAGAGTACCAGCCTAAAAATATGGAGCTCAAAATTCAGTTGATATGAATAAGTAAATTATTTTACTCATTTTGGTTATATGAGTAACAAATCCTTGCTACCAAGCATAGCTTGACCAACACTAGCATAGCTGAATTTTTACTTACTGCACCAGTACCAATTGGTTGTGCGTTTGTGTGTTTGTAGATACTTCCATTAGTACAAAATGGTAGCCATGCATCAGTACAAGGTACTCTATTGTGCATGGCTACTTTCAATGAAGTAATTCATGTATGAATACCATAGCACAATGAGTGAAATTTCAGAGCAAGGACAAGCACTAAGTAATTTCAGAGGAAGATGAACTTACTGGTAGCAGTGGTGGTCGTTGTTGGTCGTCTTTGGTCAGCGAAGTTGAAGGCCCGATGCTCCTGTGCAAGCGTCCTCCGCTTCTCGGTCTTTGGCCGCAGAGGTGGTGGGCTTCTGCCCTTGATGACGACGCAGAGCACAATCGGCCGGACGCAACGTTCATGCAGAGGATCCGTGAAAGCTTCGGAGTTGGTCATGGGCTCATTGTACTCGACGATGAGGCTCAGCCCCAGCGATTTCGGATGAGGCTCCGCGGTAGCATAGGGCAAAGGAGGAGCGTCTGTGGCTAGCCCCTCAGACGAAGAGAGGTGGCAATCTGCTCGGGAAGGCTCGGTCGTTGCGGGGTTGGAAGGAGAAGGAGGCTCTTGAGGGCTTCCGATCGATGGGGATCTGGCTCGGGAGGCCTCATGGTCGATCTGACGCGAGAGGAAGGAAAGAGAGGAGGTGGGTGGTGGTGGTGGCGGCGGTGAGGGGAGAAGATCTGGTGCGGTGTGGTTGGTGATATTCTTCGGGAGAGGCAGTCGGCACGGTGTTAGGGTTTGGGTCGGGAGGCGGAAGGAGGAGCTCGAAGGCAGGGGACGGGCGCTGGTGTTAGGGGCGGGAGGAGTGGCGGAAGGGAGGAGGTCCAAGGCAGGGGAGACGGGGCGGCGCCAGTGTTTTGGTGGGGGAGGGGAGTTGCGAGCAGAAGAGGATAGGGTTCGATCGATTAGGGTTGCGTCGGGGAAGGAAGAGGGGATCGAGTTGGGCCGTGGGTGCGGTGGGGACCGGAGTAGGTGTGCTTCTTCGGGTGAGTTGGGCCGTGGGTGCCACCTAGGCGGATATTAATATGACATGTAGGCACAATTGTTGACGTGGCCAATCTCTTATTTTCTAATTTAGATGATATGACGATTTAAAATCGTCATAGTGAGCTACCAATACCTCCCGAGATGCATTTACTGGGTTATGACGATTTGAGCTAATAAAACCATGACGATTTTAAGAAAGATCGTCGTAATTTTCTAAGGTTTTGAACCTCCTGAATAGCTTACGACCATTTAGTGCAAAATCGTCATAATTCTATGACGATTTTGTCCACGGTCACTATTAGAAGGTCATAGAATAACACATTCCTTGTAGTGTAATACAAGAGTTTAATAAGTAAATAGATACAAATCTTCATCTTCATGTGCCACAGGCAAACATGTTGAGTGTAGACTCATGACTCCTAATCCTCATCAGAATAACCTGCAACATCACAAGTTACAGCCACAGTGGGTCAATACATTGGAATAGTATGGGAAAGTGATACCTTAGTATAATATTGGTGGACTACATACTATATGCAATTTGGCTAAGTGTAGCTTTGGCTTGCTTTGCTCAAAATAGGTTTTTCCTATTAGTTGAAATAACTAAGTTTTTCTTTGTCAAAAACTTTTCCAAGGAACCACCAATAGACATTGAGGTCCTTTACCCTTGTTCAACCACAAATTTTTACTTAGAAATTGGGATGAGGATATTCTTGAAAGCTTCCATGTCTTGATGCTCAAAATTGTCCAATACCAGGGACATGGCTAAGTACTTAGATTCTTCCATCTGCAGAGGTTGTGCACTTTCCCCACCAGACTTGATTTTCACCAAGACAGGACCTCTCACAAGCCTTCCCTTAGAACAAATGGACGCGCTCCAACCTATCATCCCACTAGCACCAACTGTCCAAATGGCTAAGTTCTAGCAACCTATGTGATCCAGGCAGAGCCCATATTCCCAAGTGGCTGCACTAGAAGCTTCTTAACATTTGGCCTCTAAAATCTCTTTGTTCCTGGGTGGCTTTCCACAAGTGAGATACACAAGGTAAACCATAGAAATGGGCCTTGTGTAACCACTCAACATAAACCATTCCCTCCATTCCACCCAGGTGTTTCATTCACTTAGTTGTTTTATTAGGCAAAACACAAGTCCACAAGGACTTAGAAATATTTTAACTTAGCATGATTACTTCACCACCCTTGGTTTCTACTAGCTAGGCTAAGCATGGCATAGATAAACATCTTAACTTAGGAATTTCTAGCAATTCTACAACTACTAGGATTTCCCAACTAAGCAAAAACAAAATATAATCATCCAAGACTAGCAAAATATTTCTAATGCATAGTAAGAAAACTTAGGGATAAAATCATGAAGCACCACTTGCCTTGGTAGTTTGGAGAGTAGCTACACTCCTCACAATCACAATCACTATTGGCACCAAAATCTACACATAAAATCATAGCCACAAATCACATACAAATAAAATTACAAGAAAAAATATATGGATGCATGCAATATGAAAAGTGATGATTTTCTAAACTCAACAAGACAAGTGCATAGTACTGGTTCACAAACAAGTTCAAACCTTGCCAAATAACATTTATTTAAACACTAAAACATTTCTCAAATAATTTATGTACACAAAATAGGCCTACACATGTTTCTGTGAATAAAACCATTTTAACGGAAATAAAACATTAAACACATTGCATAATTGGAAAGGTCTTGTTCTCCTAATTCCATTGATATAAAATTTGTCAAATTTGGACGTGGGGATCAAAAGTTATGGCTAAAACAAATTCAAACATCTAATAGATTCAAATCCTGATTTTAAACCTAAACTCTAGCCACGTGTCTTAATATGATTGGTGCGTACCGGTTCTCTCAGGATCATGCACACAGGCCGTTAGATCTAACTTAATCTGCACGGCCCAGATCTACTCATACCGTTTCGTTAAGTGATCTATTTATACGCGCTGGATCTAGATGCTACGGTCCTCGATCAAGCGACCACAGATAATGGCGGTGCAATGGCGGGCGGCGAGCTCACTCAGCGGTGGCCTTCTGGGGTTCAGGGTCTTTGAAGATTCTTACCGGGCTCGTAGCGATGCACTGATGCTCAACATGGCGACGACTTGGCAAGGGGCGCACGGACACGACTGCACGGGCTCGTCGGAGTTGCTTACAACATCGGGCTCGGGTGGACGGCGACGTTGGCGACGCTCCTGGTCACCCTAGCACGAATCAAAGGCATCAGGAGTTGCGCAAGGTTACGACGAACACGCTCGTGTGGTTCAGAGACGGAGGGGAACACGAGACTCACCGAATTTTGTCGTCGGAGTTGGAGACGTCGTCGGGAGCTTGCTGCGCTTGATGGACTCGATGACCTGGGGCGGTATAGGATGAACCAATGGTGTCAGAAGGTGCGCAAGGAAGTTGCAAAACTGTCTGCAAGAACTAGATAAGAAGGGGCTCACCGGGATTGGTCGCCGGAGTGAGCTCTGTCTGCGGCGGTGCAAGGGCGATTGCGGGTAGCCTGGGGGCGCTCTATGCTCAAAGCCTGGGGGAAAATGGAGAGGGGGCAGAGGGGTTTAAGTAGCATGGTCACGAGCGAGATTTACTCTGGCATTCAACGTGAATTGACGCCGCGAATCAATACAGGGAAAGGTCGGCGTGATTTGGGGATTGAGCTGTTTGCGGGGTGGAGACGACGACGTCGTGTGGGCCGCGACTGTCAGCGTGAGAAACAGAGAGGGAGTGGGTCCAGACTGTCAGCGAGCTAGTGGGTGCGGGTGTGAGTAAAGAAAACGCTTCGCGGGGTGGGGTTTGCTGGGCTAGTTGGGCTGGTTGGGCCAGATTCGACTGAAGCTTATTTTTTTTCTCTTTTAACCTTTTCTTTTTCTGTTTGATTTTCTAGAATTGGATTTCAAACTCTATTTCAATTCAGTTTGAATTCAAACCTTCTCAAGATTTTTGTACAGTGAATCTTGTACTCTAATATGTGTCAAACACCTCTGTCTACACAAACACACTTGGGTCTTTTTGAAAATAAAATAAAAACCATGCCTTTATGAGGTGTGATAATAGACATAAATTTGGTTTTATTTCACATTTTGCTTTGAGACTTTGCTCAAGTTTTTGAAATCACTTGAGTTTGGATTCTAAACAATTTTGAATGAATAACAGTACCTTTCTCAATAACAAGTAGCACAAAGGCTTGAGCAAACTTACATAGAATATTGAGCAACAATGCTCCTGTTTATGAAATGATTTTTTTGAATTGAAATCCTAAATGATCATGGATGCATGGATGATATGCATGAGTTTTGAATCATGATTTTAGGGATGTTACAAATCTAACCCCCTTAAGATGAATCTCGCCCTCGAGATTCGGGTTGGCTAGCAAATAGGTGAGGGTGGTCTTTCCGAAGATCATCTTCTCTTTCCCATGTTGCTTCCTCTTCTGAATGATGGTTCCATTGAACTTTGCAGAATTTGATAGTCTTAGTCCGAGTAATTCTTTCTGCAGTCTCAAGAATCTTGATAGGTTTCTCCTCATAAGTGAGATCACTTTCCAATTGAACCTCTTCCAAAGGTATAGTATCCTTCAAAGAAGTTTCTTCCATTTCTGGATGACATTTCTTAAGCTGACTTACATGAAATACATTATGAACAGCTGACAGAGACTCTAGAAATTCAATCTCATAAGCTACTTCTCCTTTGCGACTCAGAATCTTGAATGGTCCAACATATCTTGGGGCCAACTTTCCTTTGACTCCAAACCTCTTCACTCCACGAAGTGGTGACACTCAAAGATAAGCTCTATCACCAACTTCATAGGTGACTTCTCTATGCTTAGGATCTGGGTAGCTCTTCTGTCGGGACTGTGCTATCTTTAATCTGTCCTTAACCAACTTGACTTTCTCTTCGGCTTCTTTGATTAGTTCTTCATGGAATCCTTTGTCCTTTCCCTTGCCAATCTTTTCCTTAATCTCTTCAATTTCTTTATCAGTCTTCTGAGCTTCTTTGATCTTGTCCAACAAGGTAGGTTGAACATTTAAAGACTTGAGATGTCCTTCAGGCACAATATCCAATCTGAGATCTCTAAATTGGGCACACAAATCATTTGACAATTCTCCCTTTGTAAGGCCATTCACAAAAACCTTACGACTTAGAGCATCTGCTACAACATTTGCTTTACCGGGGTGGTATTGCAAACTTAAGTCATAGTGTAGAGGTCTCAACCTAATAAGGCAGGTTCCTCCTATGGTTACAATGCTAGTCCCTGGATCAATAGCTAGCATCCACAGTTAAGATGTAATATCAAGAAACAAAGGTCATAATATAACTTTATAACCAGGAATAACAAAATTTTATTACATCAAAACATAGCTCATTTGGCTATTACATTACATTGCAGCGGAATAATTATAATCATGGGGTCCTTCATCTTCAAAGTGCCACAGGCAGATGTTGGTTGCAGACTTTGTAATCCTAATCAAACAATCTTCCTTAAACAATCAAACCTACAACATTACAAGTTACATCCACAAGGGTCAATACATTTGAAATTGTATTGGCAAGTTTCACTGTTATGTATAATATAAGTGGATCCTATCATTACATGCAAATTTGGTTAAGTAGAGTTTTAGGCTCATTTGCATAAAGCAATATTTTATCCTATCTTTTCAAAAGGGTTTTGGTCCTTTGTCAAATCTATTTTCCAAGTTCCTTGAACTCCTTGGTAGAAACTCAAGGGTTCAAGTCCTTGTCAAAACTCCTTGAGCACCTTGGTAACCCCAAGTGCAACAAGTCTTATCAAAATCTCATGAGTTCCTTGGTAACCCCAAGTACATCAAGTGTTAAACAAAATCTCTTGAGCACCTTGGTAACCCCAAGTGCATCAAGCTTAACAAAATCTCTTTGAATTCCTTGGTAGACACACAAGGGCATCAAGTTTTTATTTTAGAAGTTGGAATGTCGAGATCTCCCATAGTTCAAACTTTAGTTGCTCAGTGTTGTCCATAACCGGGGACACGGCTAAGTACTTAGATTTTATTAACTTCTGTAGAAGGAGTACACTTTACCCACATGTCACAATCCCATCCTTATGCCACCAGCAGCCTACTGGGTTAGTGCTCACCAAGATGGAGTACTGGCAGACTGAGAATGTGACGAAGTCTTTCCAAAAGGTCCTCCCATACATCATTGCTAGCTTGTCTTCAGGCCCCATGAAGCATTCCAGATCCCCATGTCCGGTAACTAAAGACAATGTATGGGTCTTCCTAATGTAGTTGACTAAGCCAGATCCATAATAGCATGTGGTTGCACACGAAAGCCACAATTGGAGGAACATGTTTAATCTCTAAGTTTCCTAGGTGGTTTTCTTTTGGAGCACAACACAAAGTGATTCCCATAGACATGGTTCCTTTTGTTGCCACCTTCTCCAAAACTTAAAGTATCCACCACCTAGGTGGGTCATTGAGTCCTTGTTTTATTATGTAAAACATAAGTCCTTTTCTCAACCTTTGTAAAATCTCAACATGTATCTCTTTTTCAAAATATATCATGGCTAAGCATATATCAACTACCATATTTTCACTAAGGAGTGTATGGGGTAACCTATTAGGATTTAGCATAGCATAAGTATAAAATTGATTTCATGCATGTTTTCAAAATCCACTAAGTATAATGAAAATAGTAGGACTTTTGTATGATAGTGTAACTTGGCTTTTTGGTAGGGAATGAAGGTTCACTCCTTGATCTTGCTAGTCTTACACTTTGCTAATTTCACTACAATCAACCAAACAAGCATAGTATCAAGTAGCATTCCAAACCAATATTCAAACAACATTTCACACACACAAAGCAATGGATTCTAAGTCATGCATGGAAACATGCTTAAGATGGTTTTATTCACAAGGAAGGTCTCCACTAGGCTTATAACTTTGTAAGGTCTAAATTGGTCATTTACCAAAATGGCAAAGTCATTTGCAAATGTGTTTTATCCTTAAACCATTTTCAAAACCTTTCATCATTTTATGTGGTGAAAAATATTTTCTTATCAAAGCAAAACTTTATGTTTTTCACCAAATGAGTTGCCATTGCAAGACTTGGTGTTTTTGGGTCAGTAGGTTTGGTCCAAACCATTTTCTCAAAGTTTTCTTTCCATAAACATTTCCATAATAAAATCAATAATTTTATTTGGCTAGAAAATGGCTAAGTCAAATAATCCAACCGAAATTTTACCAAAATAATTTTTAACACTAAGGGTTGGTTCCTAGGGTCAGTAAGGTCACAACAAACCAATTTGCCAAGGTTTCAAACTTATAAACATTTTTGAATCATTTTTCTATTCTAAACAAGCACACAAATGATTCTGTAAAAACAAGCAAATTAAAAGATACTATTCACTAAACTAATTCCACAGTTGGCTAGGGCTTTCTCTCCTGAATCCAACGACATAAAATTTGTAATTTTTGGACGTGTGGATCCAAAGTTATAAGGGTTTGAAAATCACAATCTGATCTGGTTTCAAATTTTGTTTTAAACGAATCGCCACGTCGAGTTTTAAGCTGGTACCGGTTCGGGTGGATCACGCTGTGGCGCGTTGGATCAAATGTGAATCGTGCGGCTCGAGTCATCACTTACCTTCGCTAACTTTCTATCGTATCCGTCGGATCCAGATCTCATTTACTAACACGCTTGCAAAGTCCTGGCGGCGGTGGCTAAGCGGCGTATGGCCAGGCGGTGGTGCTACGGTGGTTCTAGGAAGCGAGGAAGACAGAGGGGGTGCTCAAGGTACTCTTGAGGAAGCAAGGGACGACGGAGAGGTAATCGCCGAAGTCGTCGGCGTCGATGGTCCTTTCGCGATGCGTGTCGATGCTACGATCACGAGAAGAACAAGCGAAGGTATGGTTAAACGCAGGAGGTCACGGAGATGTTGTGGCGTGAGCGAGAAGAAGAGGCGGTCGGCATTTACCGGGAGGTCGTCGGAGAAGTTGCGATGGCGTCGTTCGGACCTTGTCGTGACGGCCCTGGGCGCCCACCGTCGAACTAAAGCTCTTGGGAGGTGTGCAGGGATGGGGAAGCTACCAGGTTGCTCGGGAGGCACGGGTGGTGGAGTCGCGGAATCGGCACCGGACTTCGTCGGAACAGAGGTGCTCGGGGAGTAAATTGGGTGGTCTAAGGCGTGCGGCGAGGTGTCGGAGGAAATATAGAGGAGGCATAGGCGTTTCAACCTCGTGATCAAATCTGGTAGCGTGGTCGAGTTAAGCGAATTAAGGCACGAAATCATCGGCGGAGCGGTGTCGAAGGAGGGAGAAGGGTCGTCGGGTGAGGAGGAAGAACAGTGGAAAGAGGGCCTACGGTCAGTGGGAAGAAAGCGAGGAGGTCCACTGTCACTCTGCAGGTTCAATACTAGTCTGACGTTTTCTTTGGGGTGAGGCTGGGCTGATTTGCTAGGCTGTTTGGGCTTTGGGTTGGGTTGTCCTTTTCTTATTTTTTCTGTTTTGAAACTTTTCTTTTTCTATTTCTATATTCATCTCAAATTTCAAACAATTTCCAAGCAATCAAAATAATTCAAATCTTCACCCAATTTTGTAACTGAATTTAGTTACATTTAGTAACCTGAACCAAATTCTAATGTCAAAATAATAATTTTATTTGTAGGTACATTATTAATTAATAACATGGATCATGATTTATTAATCAAATAGGATTTGATTTTATTAATAAAATCTCCATTTGAAATCCAATTATTTTCAAAACCAAATCAGTAGGTTGTACTTGAAAATAAGGTTTATTTAGAAAGCTTGTTTAAAATAAAATAACATTTTTGTTATAGGGTCCATTAACAATTAAATTAAATGGGCCTTATTTATTAGATCAATTAGGATTGGTTTTATTTGAATCCTTTATTTTGAAATCTAAAATAGTTCCAAACCATTTAGTAGGTTTTATTTGAAAATATAAAACACATGGGAAACTTATTTTAAACATGTCTTGATGGTTTAGAAATAATAGAACCTTTATTAATAAAACTTGGATATCAAATCCTTTTTGTTTTATGTTAAATAAACCTCTATTATTTTAATCAAAGTAAAACCCTTTTGTTTCAAAGTCCTGGCTAAGGTTTAATTGGCTTTTATAAAATGTTCTTCATTTATAAATCTACTCTTTTCTTTTGGGAAAATCACAACTCTTTATTTAAAGATTCAAAATAGTATTTCCAAAATATTTTGTTTTCCTTTATTTAAAATGTTTATCTTTTTAAATCCCTTTAGGATTTTATTTAATTCAAATGGGTTTGAAGTTCCAATTGAATTCAAAAAGTTTCTTCTGGCTCTGGAAATCAAACCAAGTTTTATTTTATTCATTTATTTTCACATTACAAGATTTGGAAAATCTTGGGATGTGACAGGCTACCACCCTTAAAATAAATCTCGTCCCGAGATTTGGGAAGGTTAGGGTTGCAGGCAAATTCAAAACAACTAGGGTACTACCACCCTTAGAAATTTTCAAACAAAAATTACATATTGTCCTTCTTGGGATCCTGGAAAACTTTCTCTAAGCAAATAGTTGCATTTGTGTCCTTAGTTTCCATGCTTGACTCATGGGCCAAGGTTGAGTTTCTCCATGGGCTTGTTCAACTTGTTCTTCATCTTCTCTGGACAGTTGCTTGCATAGTGTCCTGGGTTCTTACAATTGAAACAGTGGATATCTTGGAGTTCTTTACGTTGCTCTTGTGGACAAGTTGCTACATAATGGCCTGGCTCTTTGCAGTTGTTACACACCACTTGGTCAATTCCCTTATTTTTCTTTTTCTCTGGGCACTCACTAGAGTAGTGTCCCATTTCCTTACATTTACGGCATTGCACAAGGTGCATGTCCTGTCTTGGTTTCTTGGGTTTCTTTGATCCTTTAAAGTGGGTTTTCTTGTTTGGAGGTATAAGTGGTCCTTTTACTTTGGTAGACTTGGATCCTTCTTGTTTCCTCTGTTCCACCATGGCATAGATGGGGCATTGGGTAGGGACATGGTCGTTTTGTTCACAAAGGTAACAAGTAGCTTGAGAGGTGGGACATTGTCCAACAGGATGATTTTCTTCACAGTTAGGGCATTGACCTTCATGCTCCTTGGAAGTGTGATCCTTGTCTCCACAAATAATGCAAGCTGGGGCTCCATCTAGAACAACATTCTTGTCATCTTTGTTATCATAAACTCCTTTGGGATAGCTTTCTTCCATGTTGATCATTTGATTAGTCACCTTAAGCATCAGTTGGGATTGTTCTTCCAAAAACTTTTGCAGTGCTGGATCTTTATTACTATTGTTGGCTATGAACTGAGCTGTCAGTTGGTTCAACTGGTGTTGAGTTGCTATGAGCTCTTTCATGCTGTCAGCTTGGTTGGTGTTGGTGTCATCCATTTTGACGTTGGAGTCCTTTGGAGTAGTCATCTGTTTGGGTTGAAGGGAGGTTAGAGTAGGCAAGATAATTCTAAGGACTCAATTCTAGTCACACACATCACAATTCACACAAGCAATGTGCATGCAATCACAAACCAAACATTTCACTCAAACAATGTTCAAGCACAAACTTAGGCAACAAAATACTTTTGTTACACCACATAAGTTGGTGTGTTTGACTTAACTAAATTGTGGTGGTCCATCTATATGGTTCACTTGTGATTTTTCCTTCCCTCATGATTCTTCTTGTATGAGATCATGGTTTCCTTGGGAAAAACTCTTGGTCACATAACTTCAAAGTTGATGATGGCTCCTTCTTATTTTGCATTCCCTCAGTCTCTAATTCTTGAGTAAGGTTTTCCTTGTTCACTTGTGGTCCTTAGTAGTTTCCAAGTTGGAAGTCCTTGGTGAACATGCTGAAGATGTTGAAGTCATTAGAGTTGAAGAAGTTGAAGTCATTAGAGTTGATGTTGTCCTTTGTTCATGGTGAAGTCTTTGGCCATGGGGTCGGTTTTCCATCAAGTTGAAGTAGAAGAGAAGTAGAGTTGAAACCAAAATGGTTGAGGAAAGAGCTTACAAGTTTTTGTAAATAAGTTTTTGGAACAAAACAACTCCTATTTTTTTAAGGTTTTTTTTTCCAATCCTAGGTTTACAAATCCTACAGGCAACACAATGCTCTGATACCATCTGTAGAGGACTCAACCTAATAAGGCAGATTCCTCCTGTGGTTACAATGCTAGTCCCTGGATCAATAGCTAGCATCCACAGTTAAGATGTAATATCAAGAAACAAAGGTCATAATATAACTTTATAACCAGGAATAACAAAATTTTATTACATCAAAACATAGCTCATTTGGCTATTACATTACATTGCAGCGGAATAATTATAATCATGGGGTCCTTCATCTTCAAAGTACCACAGGAAGATGTTGGTTGTAGACTTTGTAATCCTAATCAAACAATCTTCCTTAAACAATCAAACCTGCAACATTACAAGTTACAGCCACAAGGGTCAATACATTTGAAATTGTATTGGCAAGTTTCACTGTTATGTATAATATAAGTGGATCCTATCATTACATGCAAATTTGGTTAAGTAGAGTTTTAGGCTCATTTGCATAAAGCAATATTTTATCCTATCTTTTCAAAAGGGTTTTGTTCCTTTGTCAAATCTCTTTTCCAAGTTCCTTGAACTCCTTGGTAGAAACTCAAGGGTTCAAGTCCTTGTCAAAACTCCTTGAGCACCTTGGTAACCCCAAGTGCAACAAGTCTTATCAAAATCTCATGAGTTCCTTAGTAACCCCAAGTACATCAAGTGTTAAACAAAATCTATTGAGCACCTTGGTAACCCCAAGTGCATCAAGCTTAACAAAATCTCTTTGAATTCCTTGGTAGACACACAAGGGCATCAAGTTTTTATTTTAGAAGTTGGAATGTCGAGATCTCCCATAGTTCAAACTTTAGTTGCTCAGTGTTGTCCATAACCGGGGACACGGCTAAGTACTTAGATTTTATTAACTTCTGTAGAAGGAGTACACTTTACCCACATGTCACAATCCCATCCTTATGCCACCAGCAGCCCTCTTTGGGTTAGTGCTCACCAAGATGGAATCTTGGCGGTGAGAATGTGTGAAGTCTTTCCAAAAGGTCCTCCCATACATCATTGCTAGCTTGTCTTCAGCCCCCATGAAGCATTCCAGATAACCATGTCCGGTAACTAAAGACAATGTATGGGTCTTCCTAATGTAGTTGACTAAGCCAGAGCCATAATAGCATGTGGTTGCACACGAAAGCCACAATTGGAGGAACATGTTTAATCTCTAAGTTTCCTAGGTGGTTTTGTTTTGGAGCACAACACAAAGTGATTCCCATAGACATGGTTCCTTTTGTTGCCACCTTCTCCAAAACTTAAAGTATCCACCACCTAGGTGGTTCATTGAGTCCTTGTTTTATTATGTAAAACACAAGTCCTTTTCTCAACCTTTGTAAAATCTCAACATGTATCTCTTTTTCAAAATATAGCATGGCTAAGCATATATCAACTACCATATTTTCACTAAGGAGTGTATAGGGTATCCTATTAGTATTTAGCATAGCATAAGTATTCATGCATGTTTTCAAAATCCACTAAGTATAATGAAAATAGTAGGACTTTTTTATGATAGTGTAACTTGGCTTTTTGGTAGGGAATGAAGGTTCACTCCTTGATCTTGCTAGTCTTACACTTTGCTAATTTCACTACAATCAACCAAACAAGCATAGTATCAAGTAGCATTCCAAACCAATATTCAAACAACATTTCACACACACAAAGCAATGGATTCTAAGTCATGCATGGAAACATGCTTAAGATGGTTTTATTCACAAGGAAGGTCTCCACTAGGCTTATAACTTTGTAAGGTCTAAATTGGTCATTTACCAAAATGGCAAAGTCATTTGCAAATGTGTTTTATCCTTAAACCATTTTCAAAACCTTTCATCATTTTATGTGGTGAAAAATATTTTCTTATCAAAGCAAAACTTTATGTTTTTCACCAAATGAGTTGCCATTGCAAGACTTGGTGTTTTTGGGTCAGTAGGTTTGGTCCAAACCATTTTCTCAAAGTTTTCTTTCCATAAACATTTCCATAATAAAATCAATAATTTTATTTGGCTAGAAAATGTCTAAGTCAAATAATCCAACCTAAATTTTACCAAAATAATTTTTAACACTAAGGGTTGGTTCCTAGGGTCAGTAAGGTCACAACAAACGAATTTGCCAAGGTTTCAAACTTATAAACATTTTTGAATCATTTTTTTATTCTAAACAAGCACACAAATGATTCTGTAAAAACAAGCAAATTAAAAGATACTATTCACTAAAATAATTCCACAGTTGGCTAGGGATTGCTCTCCTGAATCCAACGACATAAAATTTGTAATTTTTGGACGTCTGGATCCAAAGTTATAAGGGTTTGAAAATCACAATCTGATCTGGTTTCAAATTTTTGTTTTAAACGAATCTGGCCACGCGTCGAGTTTTAACGGTCAAGACTGTTCGGGTGGATCGCGGCTGGCGCGTTGGATCAAATGTGAATCGTGCGGCTCAGAGTCATCACTTACCTTCTCTAACTTTCTATCGTGATCCAGATCCAGATCTACGATTAACACGCTTGCCAAAAGTCTGCGGGCGGTGGCTAGCGGCGGCGTATGGCCAGGCGGTGGTGCTACGGTGGTTCTAGGAAGCGAGGAAGACAGAGGGTGCTCACCTTGTTCGCGAGGGCGGTGGTGCTCAAGTACTCTTGAGGAAGCAAGGCGCCTGGCGGGTAATCAATCGCGGAGTCGGCGTCAGATGGTCCTGCTCGCGGTCGGTGTCGACGCTATAGATCACGAGAAGAACAACTGAAGGTATGGTTAAACGCAGGAGGTCACGGAGATGATGTGAGCGTGAACGAGAAGAAGAGGGGCGGTCAGCATTTACCAAGGGAGGTCGTCGGAGAGGTTGCAGACGGCGGCGTCGTTCAGAGCTTGTCGTAGCCGATGCTCTGGGGCGCCCGCTGTCGAACTAAAGGTACTGGGAGGTGTGTCTGGGGATGGGGAAGCTACCAGGTTGCTCGGGAGGCACGGTGGTGTGGAGTCGCGAATCGGCACGGACTTCGTCGAACAGAGGGTGCTCGGGGAGGAAATGGGGTGGTCTAAGGCGT
Organism: Avena longiglumis; assembly: GCA_030063025.1. NCBI lineage: Eukaryota > Viridiplantae > Streptophyta > Magnoliopsida > Poales > Poaceae > Avena > Avena longiglumis. The sequence continues at coordinate 525,822,630 of CP125976.1, forward strand.
CTGCGAGGTGTCGAGAGGAAATATAGAGGAGGCATGGGCATTTCAACCTGCGTGATCAAAGCTGGTAACAGTGGTCGATTTAAAGCGAATTAAGGCCGAAATCATCGGCAGGAGGCGTGTCGAAGGAGGAGAAGGGTCGGGTGAGGAGGAAGAACAGTGGAAAGAGGGCCTACCGGTCAGTGGGGAAGAAACGAGGGGAGGGTCCACTGGTCACACTCTGCGCGGGTTCGAATACTAGTGCGAAACGTTTTCTTTTGGGGTGAGGAGCTGGGCTGATTTGTTGGGCCTGTTTGGGCTGCTGGGTTGGGTTGTCCTTTTCTTATTTTTTTCTGTTTCTGAAACTTTTTCTTTTTTCTATTTCTATATTCTGTCTCAAATTTCAAACAATTTCCAAGCAATCAAAATAATTCAAATCTTCACCCAATTTTGTAACTCTGAATTTAGTTCTGTTTAGTAACCTGAACCAAATTCTAATGCCAAAATAATAATTTTATTTGTAGGTACATTATTAATTAATAACATGGATCATGATTTATTAATCAAATAGGATTTGATTTTATTAATAAAATCTCCATTTGAAATCCAATTATTTTCAAAACCAAATCAGTAGGTTGTACTTGAAAATAAGGTTTATTTAGAAAGCTTGTTTAAAATAAAATAACATTTTTGTTATAGGGTCCATTAACAATTAAATTAAATGGGCCTTATTTATTAAATCAATTAGGATTGGTTTTATTTGAATCCTTTATTTTGAAATCTAAAATAGTTCCAAACCATTTAGTAGGTTTTATTTGAAAATATAAAACACATGGGAAACTTATTTTAAACATGTCTTGATGGTTTAGCAATAATAGAACCTTTATTAATAAAACTTGGATATCAAATCCTTTTTGTTTTATGTTAAATAAACCTCTATTATTTTAATCAAAGTAAAACCCTTTTGTTTCAAAGTCCTGGCTAAGGTTTAATTGGCTTTTATAAAATGTTCTTCATTTATAAATCTACTCTTTTCTTTTGGGAAAATCACAACTCTTTATTTAAAGATTCAAAATAGTATTTCCAAAATATTTTGTTTTCCTTTATTTAAAATGTTTATCTTTTTAAATCCCTTTAGGATTTTATTTAATTCAAATGGGTTTTAAGTTCCAATTGAATTCAAAAAGTTTCTTCTGGCTCTGGAAATCAAACCAAGTTTTATTTTATTCATTTATTTTCACATTACAAGATTTGGAAAATCTTGGGATGTGACACATAGTCCTTGATGAGTTCTAACCATCTTCTTTGTCTCATGTTAATTTCCTTCTGGGTGAAGATATACTTCAAACTCTTGTGATATGTGAACACTTCACAATGCTTGCCCAAAAGATAATGTCTCCATGTTTTGAGTGCATGGACAACAGAGGCCAACTCTAAGTCATGAGTAGGGTAGTTCACTTCATGAGTTTTGAGTTGTCTCGAGGCATAAGCCACAACTTTTCCTTCTTGCATAAGTACTGCACCCAAACCATGATGAGATGCATCACAATATACTTGGAAATCCTTTTCCAAATCTGGCAAAAACAAAACTGTTGTTGTCACCGGTCTCTTCTTCAATTCTTGAAAGCTAAGTTCACATATTTCAGACCAAACAAATTTCTTGTCTTTCTTTAGCAATTATGTCATAGGTTTTGCTACCTTGGATAAATTTTCAATGAATCTTCTATAGTAACCTGCTAAGCCAAGTAAACTACGAACTTCTTTCACTGACTTGGGAGATTCCCATTCAGTTACGACTGAAACTTTAGCAGGATCAACTGCTACACCATCTCCTGACACAACGTGTCCAAGAAATCCAACTTCATTTAGCCAAAATTCACACTTGCTGAATTTGGCATACAGTTTATGCTCTCTAAGCTTCTCAAGTATCAAACGCAAATGTCCTTCATGCTCTTCTTTGCTCTTGGAGTAGATCAAAATGTCCTCGATGAAAACGACAACAAACTTATCAAGGAATTCCATGAATAACTTGTTCATCATATGCATAAAGTATGCTGGAGCATTGGTCAAACCAAATGGCATCACGATATACTCATACAATCCATACCTTGTGGTGAATGCTGTTTTAGGGATGTCTTGTTCCTTATTTTAAGTTGAAAGTAACCTAACCGAAGATCAATCTTTGAGAACACACAAGCTCCTTCTAACTGATCAAACAAGTCATTGATTCTAGGCAAAGGATATTTGTTCTTGATAGTCACCTCATTGAGTGAACGGTAATCTATACATAACCTTTGACTTCTATCTTTCTTTTCTACAAACAAAACTGGTGCTCCCCAAGATGAAGAACTTGGTTGAATAAATCCTTTCTTCAACTGTTCTCCAAGTAGTTTCTTGAGCTCTTTCAGTTCATCGACTGACATCTTGTATGGTCTCTTTGCTATTGGTCCAGATCCTGGTAGCACATCAATAAGAAACTCCACGTCTCTATCTGGTGGCATTCCCGACAATTCTTCCGGAAACACATCCGGATATTCACTCACAATTGGCACACTGTCCATGCTAACCCCCTTAAGAGAATTTAGCTTACTCCCTTTTGATTCAAAGTTAGACTTGAATCTTATCCGTTTCTTCTCCGGGGTTGTGAGTGCAACAGTACGATTGGCACAATCTAGTACTCCTTCATACTTGGTCATCCAATCCATTCCCAAAATTACATCCAGTCCTTGGGAATCTAGGATTATCAGACTCACTGGAAACTTATGATTTCCAAACTCTATTACTAGATCCCGGCATCCAAGACTTACTATCATATCTCCACCTGGAGAACTAACTTTTATTTGACACCCAATGTTTTCAGTTGGAAACCCATTTCTATCAACAAATGATTTTCATATGAATGAATGTGATGCTCCAGTATCAAAAAGAACAAGTGCTAGAATAGAATTGAGTTTGAACTTACTAGCAACAGCATCTGACTCTTCATAGATTTCCTCCACATTGATGTGGTTCACTTGTCCCTTCTGAAAAGGGTTAGGCTTGTTGGGTCCTTCAACTGTCTTTTCCGGGCATTCATTGGCATAATGCCCCATCTTCTTGCACTTGAAACACTCAACCTGACTAATGTCCTTCTTGACAGGCTGGCTTCCACTGCCACTTCCACTACCACTGTGGTGGCTCTTATATCCACTCTTGTGGTTCTTGTAATTGTCATTGTCATGACTACGATGATGCTTGTTGTCATGATGACGGTTGTGGTTGTGGTGCTTGTTGAATTTCCCATGCTTGTGGGATCCTGATCTTCCACTATCATCATAATGGGAACGTTTGTGAGACGATCCCGAGTTGTGCTTGTCAGAGTGGTTTCTCTTCCTACTCTCAACTTGCTTCATTTTGTTCTCCAAAATAGCAGCCTTATCACAAAGAGACTGGTAAGTGGGAACATAGGACACTGATAGTTGTAGATTCAGTTCATCATTCAGGCCCTCGAGAAACTTCTCTCTTCTTTTAGCATCAGTGTCAACTTCATCCGGTGCATATCGCGCCAGATTGTTGAACTCCTCAATATACTCTACCACGCTGTGGTGGCGCTGCTTCAAGTTATGAAACTCTTTCTTTTTCAGACTCATCACTCCGGATGAGATGTGAGCAGTACGGAAACCATCTTCGAAGATAGCCCATGTCACATCCTCAATGGGTGTGGTGATCTAGAAGTTATCCCACCAAGTAGCTGCTGGTCCTTCCAACGAATGTCTTGCCGTCGACTTTTACGCATCGATGCAGCCCACAGTTACCAAGTCCTTGTTCACAGAGCGTACCCAATCATTGGCCACCATAGGATCAGTTGTTCCTGAGAACTTTGATGGCCTCAGTCTCAAGAACCTGGTACACATGTCAAAACCCGGTGGGTTGTTGTTGTTATTGTTGTTATTGTTGTTGTTGTTGTTATTGTTGTTGTTCTGATTCTGGATGAACGTAGTCATCATTTGCATCAACCGAGTCTGAGCTGTCATCATCTGCTGCATCTCAGGGGTGATGTTGTTGTTGTTGGGGTTGGGATTGGCACGACGAGGAGGCATCTGTGGTTTGGTAAATAGAGATAAGAATGAGATACCCATAGATGCTATTATGCACAATACATCACATAAACAATCACCAACATGCATCACAATAATAAAAGTTCAACAACAAGGTCAACAAGTTTGTAAAGTAAACACTCCAATAGCAAGCCATCCACATGTTGGATGGTCATTGCGACTCAAATAAAGCATGGTAAATAAATGATAAATGAGTAGTCAACACTACTCCTCGGCATCAACCTCCGCCTCAACGAAGGTAAGACCTGCATTCTCCATAGCGGTCTTGTATTCCTTTACATTGGTGGTCAAGGTCTCTACTTTGGCTTTGAGAGCCCTCTTCTAAGAACGAAGCCTCTCTATCACAGTCTGCTGATGCTCGAGCTCGAAGTCCTTGGCCTCCAGTTCTGCAGTCATGTCCCAAATCCTCTTGTTCCTATCTTGGACTCATTTTTCTTGACTCTTGAACTTTCTGTCCTGACTCTCGAACTTGGCCTCCATCTCCTTGACTATCTCATCTTGCTCCGCGAAGAGCTTGTCCTTCTCACGAAGCTGCACCTGGAGTTCGTCATTGCTGAGCATGACATTGGTCCTATCAGTGTTCACATGCCTAAGAAGAACCTCTAAGTCCTGGAGGTATAGACGAATAGGCTCTGCTGACTCTCTCGAAGTGTCCTCGAAGTCAATGGCCTCACCATCCTCATCACGTCTACCGAAGTTGTGGAAATGAGTACCTCTAACCTCACGAGAGTGTCTCCCTAGTAGACGTCCTATCAGATCCTGCATGACTACCTCAAGGCCTCTCTTCTTGTCATCATGCATGAACTTGAAGATGATGGCCTCCGTGGCTGTCTCAGTCTGGCGTCCTGGCTGATTGACCTTGAAGCCCCAAAGGTCTTTCCTCTCAAACTTGGTGAGGGGAAGCATCATGATGGAAGGAAGTGGAAGATTGAGCAGACTAGTAAGCTCAATAATACGAGTGCCAAAGCGAGTTCCCTTGAACTCATCAACCGTGTTGATAATAACATTAGGCATCTATTTACAAGATAGAAAAAGTTAGAATCAACATACATAAGAATGAATCACAAAACAAAGCAACCATGTATAATTTTGGAAATCAAATCGCACAAGTCATGGCATACATGCAACCATTACAACATCCAAGGTTCAACATATTTCAAGCAACATTTGGAAAATAAGGTGATAAGTGGTGGTCCAACTAATGAAGTACGTTACAATCCCAACTCACTAGACATGTTGGCTAACATAATATTTCTAGAAGCAATCAGTCTATCTTGGGCACATGACTCCATCACTAAGTCTATAATGTCTCCTCTTCAGGTTTGGTTGGTAGCCTCCAACTCTTGAGTATGTTTCTTCTCTTCCCTTAGCTCATTCTGTATGTTGAGCATTCTGCACTTGACTCTATCACCAAGTTCTTTAATAGTCCTCCAAGCTGCATCCCTTGCTGAATCAAAGAATGTAGTGTGCACCACTGAATTGGTGAACATGCAGAACCCTGATTCTCTGTGGTTGTCTTCCTTGTTTTTATACAAGTGAAGTTGCACCCACCAGTACTCAACTCCTTCATCCATCACAGGAAAACCTTTGTACACAGATGCACCATGTATTTCCATTGCAACCATGAGGTCCTTGAGAGCCTTGGGGAATTCTGTCTCACACTCCAAAGTCATTGTCATGGGTGGTCCCTTCCTTACGGCTTCGTTGATGGAGTTCATCTACAAATAGAGATGAGAAAGAAGATTAGAAAAGTTTACGAGAAGAATAGACAAGTGTGGAAGTTGTTGAAAAAAAATTTCCTTAGTGGTTTCCAATCCTAGGGTCATAATACTACAGGAAACACAGTGCTCTGATACCATCTGTAAGATCCCTCCTTTATAAAGGAAAATGATCCCTGTGATTGCAATGCTAGTCCCTGGATCAATGCTAGCATCCACAGTTTAAGATGAAGTACATAGAAACAAAGGTCATTATTACAGTCATTCCAGAGACAAACATAGTCTTTACAACTCCATGGCCACAGGCCTAATACAAGAGTTTAATAAGTAAATAGATACAAGTCTTCATCTTCATGTGCCACAGGCAAACATGTTGAGTGTAGACTCATGACTCCTAATCCTCATCATAATAACCTGCAACATCACAAGTTACAGCCACAGTGGGTCAATACATTGGAATAGTATTGGCAAGTGATACCTTAGTATAATATTGGTGGACTACATACTATATGCAATTTGGCTAAGTGTAGCTTTGGCTTGCTTTGCTCAAAATAGGTTTTGCCTATTAGTTGAAATCACTAAGTTTTTCTTTGTCAAAAACTTTTCCAAGGAACCACCAATAGACATTGAGGTCCTTTACCCTTGTTCAACCACAAATTTTTACTTAGAAATTGGGATGAGGAGATTCTTGATAGCTTCCATGTCTTGATGCTCAAAATTGTCCAATACCAGGGACATGACTAAGTACTTAGATTCTTCCATCTGCAGAGGTTGTGCACTTTCCCCACCAGACTTGATTTTCACCAAGACAGGACCTTTCAGAAGCCTTCCCTTAGACCAAATTGACGCGATCCAACCTATCATCCCAATACCACCAACTGTCCAAATGGATAAGTTCTAGCAACCTATGTGATCCAGGCAGAGCCCATATTGCCAAGTGGCTGCACTAGAAGCTTCTTAACATTTGGCCTCTAAAATCTCTTTGTTCCTGGGTGGCTTTCCACAAGTGAGATACACAAGGTAAACCATATAAATGGGCCTTGTGTAACCACTCAACATAAACCATTCCTTCCATTCCACCCAGGTGTTTCATTCACTTAGTTGTTTTATTAGGCAAAACACAAGTCCACAAGGACTTAGAAATATTTTAACTTAGCATGATTACTTCACCACGCTTGGTTGCTACTAGCTAGTCTAAGCATGGCATAGATAAACATCTTAACTTAGGAATTTCTAGCAATTCTACAACTACTAGGATTTCCCAACTTAGCATAAACAAAATATAATCATGCAAGACTAGCAAAATATTTCTAATGCATAGTAAGAAAACTTAGGGATAAAGTCATGAAGCACCACTTTCCTTGGTAGTTTGGAGAGTATCTACACTCCTCACAATCACAATCACTATTGGCACCAAAATCTACACATAAAATCATAGCCACAAATCACATACAAATAAAATTACAAGCAAAAAAATATGGATGCATGCAATATGACAAGTGATGATTTTCTAAACTCAACAAGACAAGTGCATAGTACTGGTTCACAAACAAGTTCAAAACTTGCCAAATAACATTTATTTAAACACTAAACATTTCTCAAATAATTTATATACACAAAATAGGCCTACACATGTTTCTGTGAATAAAAACATTTTAATAGAAACAAAACATTAAACACATTGCATAATTGGAAAGGTCTTGTTCTCCTGATTCCATTGATATAAAATTTGTCAAATTTGGACGTGGGGGTCAAAAGTTATGGCTAAAACAAATTCAAACATCTAATAGATTCAAATCCTGATTTTAAACCTAAACTCTAGCCACGCGTCTTAATATGATTGGTGCGTACCGGTTCGCTCAGGATCACGCACGCAGGCCGTTAGATATAACTTAATCTGCACGGCCCAGATCTACTCATACCATTTCGTTAAGTGATCTGTTTATACGCGCTGGATCTAGATCCTACGGTCCTCGATCAAGCGACCACAGATGGACGGCGCTGGCGGTGGCAATTGGAGGCGGCGAGCTCTGTCTATGGCACCGTGGCGCTACAGGGGGTTCTAGGTCTTTGAATATGCTTACCGGGCTCGTAGGAATGCACTGATGCTCAACGTGGCGATGGCTTGGCAAGGGGCACACAGACACGGCTGCACAGGCTCGTCGGAGTTGCTTACAGCGTCGGGCTCGGGTGGACGGTGGCGTTGGCGAAGCTCCTGGTCACCCTAGCACGAATCAAAGGCATCAGGAGTTGCGCAAGGTTACGACGAACACGCTCGTGTGGTTCAGAGACGGAGGGGAACACGAGACTCACCGAATTTTGTCGCCGGAGTTGGAGACGTCGTCGGGAGCTTGCTGCGCTTGATGGAGTCGATGACCTGGGGGGTATAGGATGAACCAATGGTGTCAGAAGGTGCGCAAGGAAGTGGCAAAACTGCTGCAAGAACTAGAGAAGAAGGGGCGCACGGGGCTCACCGGGATTGGTCGCCGGAGTGAGCTCTGTCTGCGGCGGTGCAAGGGCGATTGCGGGCAGCCTGGGGGCGCTCTATGCTCGAAGCCTGGGGAAAATGGAGAGGGGGAAGAGGGGGTTTAAGTAGCATGGTCGTGAGCGAGATTTACTCTGGCATTCAACGTGAATTGACACCGCGAATCAATACAGGGAACGGCCGGCGTGATTTGGGGATTGATCTGTTTGCGGGGTGGAGACGACGACGTCGTGTGGGCCGGTGTCAGTGAGAGAAAGAGAGGAGTGGGTCGGTGTCGGTGAGCTAGTGGGTGCAGGTGTGAGTAAAGAAAACGCTTCGCGGGGTGGGGTTTGCTGGGCTAGTTGGGCTAGTTGGGATAGATTCTACTGAAGCTTATTTTTTTTCTCTCTTTTAACGTTTTTTTTCTGTTTGATTTTCTAGAATTGGATTTAAAACTCTATTTCAATTCAGTTTGAATTCAAACCTTCTCAAAAAATTTGTACAGTGAATCTTGTACTCTAATATGTGTCAAACACCTCTGTCTACACAAATACACTTGGGTCCTTTTGAAAACAAAATAAAAACCATGCCTTTATGAGGTGTGATAATAGGCATAGATTTGGTTTTATTTCACATTTTGCTTTGAGACTTTGCTCAAGTTATTGAAATCACTTGAGTTTGGATTCTAAACAATACTGAATGAATAACAGTACCTTTCTCAATAACAAGTAGCACAAAGGCTTGAGCAAACTTACATAGAATATTGAGCAACAATGCTCCTGTTTATGAAATGATTTTTTTGAATTGAAATCCTAAATGATCATGGATGCATGGATGATATGCACTACTAGATAAAAGGCTATAGGAGACATGCTTATGCGAGGAACATTTAGACCATATGCGCCTCCTATAAAATAGGCGAGGCACACTCCTTCTCCATGCGCCTCTAGTATAAAAATAGGCGAGACGCATATGATAAGAATGCGCCTCCTATAATCCCTGTACGGACTAAATCTAGCAGCCCCATATTATGCGAGGCGCATTCCATTCATATACGCCTCCTATATATTAGATAGGAGAGGCGCATATGGGCAGAATGCGCCTCGCATAATCTGTGTGGGCCCACGTGTTGGTAGGTGCACGAATATGCGAGGCGCATATGGTCATATGTGCCTCAAGTAACTCCTGAGGGCCGAGCGGAGGTAGGTGGCCGCATATGCGAGGCGCATATTGCTATATGCGTCTCCTATAGTTTGAATTATAGGAGGCGCATATTGTGCAATATAAGCCTCCTATAACCTGGCACCACTTTTTTCCAGCTTTTTGCACATGGAGCCAACTACCACCCCACTCACTTGTGTCACTTCTTCCTCCTCCACCAAGACAAATCTGGTCGCCCCCCTCCTCCTCCCCACCTCATTTCCCCCATTGATTCACCATAGAAGCTTGCTCAACATCCATTGGTTGACACCCATATGTAAGTGAAGTCTCTTGCTCCTCTAGATCTACAACATGTCCATTTACTTCTCCTCCGACTCTCTTGCACAAGTCATTGTTGGAGGAAGCGTGAAGGCGTTGCTTGCATGTATGCGCGTTGTCAGAGACACCGACTATATGATTGTGTTGTGGTGCTACTTTTTGTGCAGGGATTTCATTTGAGATGCCAATGTTTCGCCGGAATGTCGATTTATTTCTTTTCCGTGAATTTACGCACTCGCGGATGTCCTCTTTTAGGGAGGTCATGCGAATTTTTCCGCGATCCACGTCCATATATGCTCTAATTATTCTCTTGCTCTTTGTACCTTGATGACCATGGTCCGACCACTGATCAACAAAGCCCGCGTGGATAGGTGGATGACATGCGCGAGGGCCGACATGGAACGTGCAAACAAGACAGAGATAAGATGACCATTGTCAAGAACCGTCGTGTGTGTGGCCTACTATTATGTATCAAAACATTCTTAATTTTCATTATGTGTGTGTTATAATAATATTGCATTGAGTATATTATGTATCGACAAGACACATTCATTGAGAATACTCACTTTTGTTGTTTTAGCAATATTTTAATATTTAAAATATTTGTAGTATATTTTATAGTTCATATTGTGTTTGGACAATGCTTTTACATGAAAAATGGCCTTTAAAAAAATTCCAAAAAATTGTTAACCTTAGGATTCGAACCTGGGTGGCCAGTGAAATAGGACAAGGCATGTTACCACTAGACTGCTGTGTCTTTGTTGATAGAAACTTGTGCACTGCCCTATTTGTCTAGGATAGCATATTATACGAGGCGCATTTAGCCCAGATACGCCTCGCATAATATTATACGAGACGCACTTTGCGATATGCGCCTCGCATAATCCGGTATAGATCAAAACACACAGCGTGTAGAGATAGTACACGACCTTTCTTCACATCTCACGCACGCGCGCCGTCTCACATCTCACAGATCGAAGCCGTCGCCGCCGCCGTCTATGCTCTCAACGCCCTTCCTACCGCCGGCCGTCCGCGCCCGGAGCAGCCCGTCGTCCGCGCCCGGAGCAGCCCTCCGTCCGCGCCCGGAGCAGCCCGCCCGCCGGACCTGCAACCTCACCTCCGTCCTCGCCCGCCGGACCTGCAACCTCAACTCCGTCCTCACGAAAAGGTGAGCGCCGCCAAAGGATACGGCAGGCAGACTAGGAGCGCCGCTCCCCCTTCTCCCATTCCCCTCTCCCTCCCCTTCCTCTACCCCTCTTCCCTCTCCCTGATACTTCGGCGACCACCTACAGGAGGAGAACACCTCGCCGCCACCCTTGCGCCCGTGGAGGAGGAGCCGTCGCCGTCCCGTGAAGGAGCTGCCGCCGCCCGCCTCGTGGAGGACCTGTTCTTTGCTTCGTGAAGGACCATTGTTGCTGCGCTCGTGGAGGACTGCAACCTGACCTCCGTCCTCAACACCCCAAGGTGAGCACCAATCCCCTTCTCCTTACCCTCGTAATCCTGGCATCGACTCATGATTGAGATTGAGTCCAAAAAGTTGAGATTGAGTCAAGGTGGCGCCAATCCTTCCTTTCCCTATATGCGTTTATTCGCGTGCTTTTTACTGCTTTGGATGGACGATGCATACTCTTGATCTATTCTTCTGAAAGAGATGCGATGCGGATATGTATACCATTTCTTTCACGTCTTTCTTTGTTGGGCCTTCAATGTGTCCGGGCATGATGAGGTAGTGCGAATCTGAGAACGAGGTGTTGTTTGTTTGTTTACATGGTTCGAGCTTACGCTCAGAAATATCTCTTTGCAGCGATTCTTTGGTGGTTTGTTAATTAATAGTAATACATTGATGAGTAGTAGGTATTTTTTGTTGTGTCTTGTCTACTCTTGCCTGGAACTGCACACAGAATTGTAGAGGGAATTTTAGATTTGTTCCTTTTTTTCTTGAGCCTTGGAGCGTCTTTGTAGGCATGGAGTAGTGCTAGGACACCAAGACCACCTAAGTGCTATTTGTTTATGTAATCAAGAGCTCTTTCTTTAGAACTATCTCGTGGGATCGATTCTTTCCTGTTTGCTAATAATGCTCTGCGTAGATAGATATTTTCTGCCTACTCTTGCTGGTTGCACACAATATTGTGAAGGGTTTGATTCTTTTTCCTACACATTTGTTAAGTTCTGATATTTTGCAAGATCCTTTGCTGTTTTTGCGGATAGATGAATGGAACCTCTCGATATGTATGATCCACCTTGCCATGCTTGGTTGTGTTTGTGTATCTTTGCTGTGTTTGTATATCTTTGGCAGCAAAACTTGATGTTATCTTGGCAAAACCGTTAATTTTCTTGTGTTTGTGTATCTTGGCAAAACTTGATGTTCTATTTGGATGTGTTTGTGTATCTTTGGCAGCAAAATGGCTATGTTTATTTCTATTTAGGATTTTTGTGGTTTTCTTTTGAGTTGCCAATGTTTTGCCGGAATGTTGATTCATTTCCGTTCGTAATTTCGCACTCCTAGACATAGAAAATTAGCAAAGTTCCGGTCAAGAAGACTTCATGATTGCATTGCACGGTACCTTTGTTAGTTCCGAACTCGTGTTGTAACCTCTTATCACTATGTTAAACTTGCCTACCAAAACCTCTAGAATATGTTTCATCAACCGTTGAACTTGATTGTGAGAGACACTAGCTAGTTATTTGTGTTACGAACTATTTTAAGTGCTTGTTGCTTTTCATTTGTCATTGCTTCCCTACTTCTTGTGGTTTTCTTTCTTTGTCTTTCTTCGAAATGTCGATTATTAGAACATGTTATGGCGGATCTGGTGTGCCAAGTAGACTAGTAATTTGGGCATATATATTCTACTTGACGCACAAGATCAAACAACGGGCATTATTATTTCCGTGCCCAGCCTATGTATGAGGTACTAATCCAAGTCATTCTTGATTTTCTTTTTTTTGGTCTTTCTTCGAAATTCCGATGATTAGAACGTGATTTCTTCCATTTTGTTGCACCCATATATATGCATGATTCTATCTTGTGAACTGCTAGCTATTGCTTTCCACTGACATAAGTAATATCATCTTTATTATGTGTAGGAGATGGCGAGGAGGTGTTATGTCGTGTACATCGGTCGGGTTCCAGGTGTGTACGAGGAGTGGAAAGACTGCTAGAAGCAAGTGAACAACTTCTCGGGCAACAACTACCAAGGCTATGAGAGTAGAGAGGTGGCGGAAGAGAAGTGGAGGAGGCATGGAAGGAAGAAGTGGAGAAACTTCCCCGTGATCACCACCTTGTTGCTCTTCATGGTAGGTTATGTGTTCTACTTCATCTAGGTAGAGCTACGTCGTTGGAGTTGTAATGTGATTGCGAACTTGTACTCGGAGGTGTAATGTGATTGTGAACTTGTACTCGGAGGTGTGAACTTGTGGCACAAACACTTGATGTATGAACTTGTATGTCATGATTGATGTGTAATGTATTTTATTCATGTTGGTTCTATTATGCTTTGGCAGATTGCAAGTTTCTGAAAAATTATGTGCTATTTATACTGTATTCTGGACTATGTTGTATATTTGAATATTTGTATATTATTATTTATAGTGGTCTGTAAAACTTGAATTTCGAAAATATTACCGGAGGCGCATATAGGACACTATAGGAGGCGCATATACTATAAATATACGAGGCGCATTGTGAAACATATGCGAGGCGCATATTATATGCGCCTCCTATACATCACATATGCTAGGCGCATATTGATATGCGCCTCCTATAATTCACATATGCGAGGCGCATATCGATATGCGCCTCGCATATGTGAAGTATAGGAGGCGCATATCATATGCGGCTCGCATAAAAAATAGCCGAGGCTCAAAGGTAGAGGCGCATATGATATGCGCCTCGCATAAGCTTTTCTCTAGTAGTGATGCATGCGTTTTGAATCATGATTTTAGGGATGTTACAACAGGTGGGTTGGTATTCTGGAAATTCTTGAGCTTAGATCCATGGTTGTCCTGATTTCCTTGGCCTTTATTGTGGTGAGCTAGCTGGGCTATCTGCTGAAGGGTGGCTAGGTTGACAGCGTTCGCTCTTTAAACCCGGTCAGAAATCAACATTTGCAGGATTTGCAACATCGGGTCCGAGGATGAACCACTTCCTCCGCGAGGCATCTGAAGATTGAGATAGATCATGAGAAAAGAGGGAAATTTCTAAGGTTTAGGGACTTTGAAAAGTTTTTAAAGTTTGACTCAGATTTACTGGAAACTTGATTTTCATTAATTCATTCATAGCACACGATACAACACACACCACAACAAGGTAAACAGATGGTTTTAAGAACCATTCTGGAAACTACGATACAGTGGGACCGAATACAACTCACTACGCTAGTGCTCAAGTGCTACTACTCCTCGGAGTCGGTGAAGGAGAAATCATCCTCATCGGTGAAGAAGTCCATAGCCTGATCCTCCAAAAAATCATCATCATCGCTGAGGTAGGAGTAAGGGTCTCCACGAAGATCCTCTCCGGCATTCTCCCTTTATTCCAACTGCATGTCTCTCTCGTGGATGGTCTCCTCCAAATCCGAGATACGGTGGCGAAGAAGGGCAATGATGCGCTCCTTCTTGTCAAGCTGACAGCGACGAGACTTGCGATCCTTCGCTAGCATGGCGATGGTCTAATCCTTCGTCTTGATGATGGCGGACTTGTGGTTGGAGTAGTCACGGGCATTGTCCAGTTCTTGTTGACGATCATACATCATGAAGCTGAGGTAGTCCAACTGAGTCTTTAGCTCGTGGTGGTATGCAGGGCTTCGATGGCATCCCATAGCATCACGCCTTGGACAAAACTCAAAGCGGGTACCCTTGATCTGGTTGATACTCGCCCACAGACGGGCAAGAGCTTCTGCATAATACAGCAAGTCCATCGAGCCAGTTGCTCTCTCTTAAGGTGAATTGAATTCCCTCGGCAGTGGGAGGTTCAATTTTTCCTCGGAGACTTGCAACAATTAGCCACTGCAGATCTTCTCCTCCTTGATCATTGAGCTGAGCTCCGAAGAACTCGGGGTGCGGACGCTCCAAAAGTTCCGAAAGCTGGTCCAAATCCCGCTCAAAGATGAGGTCTCCTCCATTCCCCAACTGATAAAACTTGCTCTACTTTACGTCCATCTATAATAATATAGGATGAGTAAGTTAGTAGAGTGATCAAGTGTGTCAAATTTTATGTATTTTGCAAGAGTTTTTGAGCAGCATGAATTTTCATGAAAGAATCAAAGTGATAAGAATGGGAATAAGTTTTTGTAAATATTTGCTTCCTTTGGTTTTGAAACTAAGTTTTTGATTCAAACGTCCAGTCTAACTAGGGTCTCCTATGGTCAGGATGGCTCTGATACCAACTTGTCAACACCCGGATTTTTAATCCCAGATGCCTGTTATGCCATACATCGCAATCCCAGGATTACCATTTTTGCGAGACATAACAGATTGGGATATAATAGTACATCATCCATTACAAACCATACATAAGGTCTTACACAAATAAGGATCTCATGATCCAGTTCTTAATACAACTCAAGCAGCGGAAATACGTAATAATAAAGGTAGCATAGGCGAAGCTCCATCTTCGGGGTCACAGGCAATGCTGACGATGAGAGATGATCCTAGTTGTCGTAACCTTCCTGGGGTCCTTCATCCTGGTACTCCTCTTCATAGTCTGGCCGCGGGAATAGCCTGGGACAAAGCCATGAGTACTCTTTAAGTACTCGCAAACTAATACTAACAAGGTAAGGGGTTTTTTGTAGTGGGACACTAAGACTCATCATTCTAAGGTTTTCATAACCAATTTCCACCAAGTATTCCCATCTAAAGTTGATCAAGTTTTATGCTTAGCACTAGCATCTACAAGTGGGGTGAGTACTAATGAGGGGTGGTAAACAAGTGGAGTTTTAGCTAAGTACCATCTCATGCCTTAGGATGACATCAAGATTATCTAGCTTAGGCCAGATTTAATGCTCTTTATGCAACCTTCAATTATCTTCCTAGAATCTACAAGTCACTTAAGTAAACTCTAAGAAATAGCTTTGATAAAGAAATAAAGTAGAAAGCTTGCAAGTAAAATTGGGATTGGGTATCATCAAATGTGTCTAACCAAGCATGCTTAGTGCATTGCATAGGTTATCTAACTTTCATAATTGCAAGTGTTAGCTTGCTCAATCAACTAGTAGTATTAGGCTTGCCTTGTGCAGAGCAGTGGTTGAAGTTCTCCTCGGCTTCTTCTTCGTAGTATCCTCCTTCCTCCTCGTATCCTTGATCGGTACTAGCGGCTATAAATAAATACGAGGTACACAATCACCAAACAATACTTAACTACTTTCAATCATCACACAAAAGGGTTCTATAGATGATCTAGCATCATCATTAACATTACAATATTAAAGCATTTGTCTTATTTATTTATTTATTTTTAGAAAGTAATTTCTACTCATTGAAAAACTACTTAAGATTTAATATTCTCCAAACCAAACATGGGATCACGTTGACACATGTCATCACCACATATTTCAGTCCATGGGAATTTGATTTAAAGTGGTGTCACAATTTAATAAGGTTTACCTTTTTAGTTTAAATAAAATAAGTGACTAGAAATGCCTATGTGTCATTCTTTTATTACTTGAACATTATTTCTGTAAGTAAACCCATATGTTTGTATATATTCTGAAGGGTATGATCAAATGTGATTTTTGAGAGTTGGAATCAACTCAAAAGCTATTATGGTTTAAATTTGAAAAATGTTTGAATGCAGAAAAGCTTCTGCCTTGCTATTTTTACCAAGGTTGATCTACAGATCCAAATGATTTGAATCCAACAGGCTTGGGTTAAGTATTTCAATATCTTTCTAACAAAATTTGTTTCATGCAATTTGGTTCACTGAATCGAGATGGGTTGATTTTTGAAACTAGGTACAGAACTGAGTTTGAATTAAAATAGAAAAAGCTAAATTCAAACGAGTGGGCTGCGCGGGAAGGGTTATTGGGCCGGCCCAGTGTCACTCCGTAGCGTGGGCCTCAGCTGTCAGGGGGGTTCCTCTAGTCAGTGGCTCATAACACGCGAAGCGGTATGGGCAATCTCGGACGCACGATCTAAGTCTAATCGAACGGCTCCGGCTCATCGTCCACGTCGGGCGGCCGAGGCAGAACCCTAACGGCGGTGGGGTCATGGGAGGCTCACGGGGCTCGAGAGGTCGGCGATGGGGAAAAGCAGCGAAGTCGACAGCGATTCTCCACGGCGGCTCCTCCTAGGGCGGCTCCAATCGATGGCTTTCTTCTTCTCCAGCAACGGCAGGCTCCAGTGAAATTCCGGCGGTGCACTGCTCGCCTTGCTCCGGGAGTGAGGTGGGATGGTTCTGGGTGAGAGGGGAGTGGAAAGGTGTGAAGAAATCGAGCGGGGGAGGCCTCTATTTATAGTGGCGAGAGGGGACCGACGGGCGCGGGCTGAGCTCATCGTGGTCGACGGCACAAAGGGCTATCGGCGTGGGCGATAGTAGGGGCAGTGATGTGCTCCCTGGCGAAGCTCATCTGTGTGGTGGAGAGGCATGGGGCAGTGCTGATTGGTCGAGCAACGCCGGCGCCTGGCGTGCCCGACGAGGTTTTGATGGCGCCTGGCGGGTGTTCCTGCAGCGTGACGGGCATGTCTGCGAGGTTCTGGGCGGTGGTGATCACGTCTTGGCGATGGCGGCCTGTGATGCGTAGGCGTGTGTCGAGGGTGGCACACTGGCGCGCTCTCGGCATGCTCGCAGAGAGGCTTGGCATGGCTTGGGCGTGTGGTCCAGTGGCTGGCATTGCTCGAGGCTGGGACAGGGAGTGGCGGTGGGGTGCTAGCTAGCTCCCAGACAAGGTTAGCGAGGCTAGTGTGGCCTCTAGCTCGCCGGCGACAACGGGGTGGCAAGTTTGCTCTCGGCCTGCTCACAATTGATGGCTAGGCTTTCTTACAGTGATGCTAAGGATAGTTAAAGGAGCTAGATGATCTACTAATGGTGCTGTGAGCTAGAGAGGGAACCAGTTAGGCCCAAAACACTATTAAAAATACTAAATTTGATTTTGTTTAAATTTGCCTGCCAAGTGTTTGATGAAATGGTCGCAAGAACTTAAGTTTTGAATGTTGAAAAGATTTTTGGTGGGTGTGCTAGGCATGTGTTGAGGATCCTGTGGATGCTTGGGTTTTGAAAATTGAGCTTGTTTGAGTGGTTTTTGAAATAGTGGGATCTTCCCATATGAGATAGATTCAATTTTAAACTGTCCTTTAAACTAAGCTTTTAAATGTTTTTGCATGATCACAAAGTGCGCCTTGGTACCTTGTTATGAGTACTATCAAGGGGTACAAAGATCCATATATGTTTCTATTAAGTTCTGAAAGTTAGAGATAGCCAAAGTAGGCATGGGAGTTAATTTGGCCAAAGTGACCATTCACTTAATTTGTTTGTTTTGACTTGTTTGTCTTTGGGAAAGTTTGGGGATTGTTTAGATGATGTTTATTTCACCGAAGAATCATTTTACAAGCAAAGAAACACAGAACCAAAGCAATTCAAAAGAACCACATTGTAATGCATACACATATGAATGCCTTTGTATTTTTAATTAGAAAAGTTTTTGTTAACCCTAATTTTGATGATTAGAGTTTGATGATCCAAGTTTAATATTTTTGGGATGTTACAGTGTTTCGGCACTCTTCAACAAATTCATCAGTGAGTTCTATGTAACCATCATTAATATCAAAACTCTCACTAGACTTAGGTGAGCTAACACGTGTAACAGTGTCTTCACTAGGAGTTTCGGTATTTCCTAGACTACCCATAGTAGCATCTAGAAAAGGACCTAATGAACCACTCGCATCAAGCACAGTAGAAGTAACATCATGAGTATCAAAAGCAGTTTCAGATTCAACAATAGTAGCAGTGTGTGTAGCATGATTATGTGGTGGTGGTGTGACAAGCTTACTTATAACAGACGGTGAATCAAGAGCAACAGAGATGTTTAGGATTGTGCCTTTTCTTGTAGTGGATGGTAAAATAGGGAACTTTCCATCACGAGACTTCCCCATGATGAAAGGAGTAGCAGTGAACAATAATAGATCCAAGTGAACTTACAAATAAAGCTATGCTCCCTGGAAACGGCGCCAAAAAATAGTCTTGATGACCCACAAGTGTAGGGGATTGCAACAGTCTTCGCGGTAGTATTACCCAATTTATTGATTCGACACAAGGGGAGACAAAGAATACTTGCAAGCCTTAACACCTGAGTTGTCAGTTCAGCTGCACCTGGAAATAGTTCTTGCTCACAGAAGTTTATCAGTAGAAACAGTTTGTAGTAGCAACAGCAAAGCAACAGCAGCAGTAACAACGATAGTGAAACAGGAGGAATAGTAACAGTAATGGTAAACAGTGGGATTCGAGTGCGGTAGGCATAGAGATGGATAGACGGGCGTTGCATGGACGAGTCTAAACTTGTAACTTCAAAGAACTATGGCATTGCAGATAAATAATAACAAGCATCCAAGTACTAAACAATCCTAGGCATGTGCTCCAAATATAGTCATACGTGCTCGCAATGAGAACTTGCACAACATCTTCTGTCCAGTCAGCCCGTGGCAGCGGGGCCTCTAGGAAACTACTAGCAATTAAGGTGCTCCTTTTAATAGAGCACCGGAGAAAAGCATTAACACTCCGTGAACACATGTGATCCTCACACCACAGCCATCCCCTCCGGTTGTCCTAATTATTATCACTTTGGGGCCTTTGGATCCGGACAATGATATGTGTACACAACTTGTAGATAAGATCATAAACAATACTATCATAATGATTCAATAATAAGTTCAGATCTGAGATCATGGCACTCGGCCCTAGTGACAGGCATTAAGCACAAAAAGTTGCAACAAAGTCAAATAGCACTAATAGAGATACTAGGCACTATGCCCCTAACAGATCTTATTCGATTACATGATAGAACTCATCCAATCCCTACCATCCCCAAGCCTACAGCGGGGGATTACTCACTCATGGATGAGGGAAACATCGGTGGTTGATGGAGGTGCGTTGGTGATGACGATGGCGATGATCCTCTCCAAATTCCCCATCCCGGCAGGGTGCCAGAATGGAGTTTCTAGATCTAAATCCTGGTTTCTCGTGGCGGCGGCGGAGCGGAACTCTTTCTGGAAAACTATCGAACCCCCCTCTATTTTTATGTCAGAAGGCAACTTATAGGCCTGGAGGGAGGCCGAGGAGCTGCCTAGGGTGGCCAGACCTCCCCTGGGAGCGGGGTCAATGGGACCGCACTTGGGGTGGATCTGGGCCCCCAGGCCCCCCTCTGTCTCCCCTTCTGGCTCCGTGGATCTTCTGGTGAGAAATAGTTTTTGGCATATTTTCCGGGATTTTTCCTGATAGTTCATTTTCTGCAAAAAAAACAAGACACCAAGGTAATTCTGCTAAAAACACTGTCTGTCCATGTTAGTTGTATCCAAATCACACAAGTATAGAGGAAAAACAATAGCAAAGTGTTCGAGAAAGTAGATACGTTTTGTACGTATCATCCCACCCGGCCGAAGATGATGCGAGGGAGGCAGACCGAGAAGACGGAGGTGTCCGGGAAGAGGAGCCGCAGGCAAATTGCGCCATGACCAGGGAGCGAGCCCATGTCCACTGCCGTGAGCTTTCCCACCGTCTGGGACAGAAACACCACCACCTCAGGCATCCTAGACTCAGACGGGACATCGATCAGGTGCACCCAAACCTCCGAGAGGGTGGCCACCGTCTCCTGGGCCGCCGAGGAAGGCTGGATGGAGACCTTCAGCTGGTGGATCGGGGGGGTGAAGGACGTGCCGCAAGAACACATGCGGAGGATCGCCACAGATGGTAAGGACACTGCGAACTCTGAGTTGGAGACACGGCGAACCGACCATTCATGACCGGGTAGCACCGCGCTGAGCTCCTCCTAGATCAAGCCCTCCGTCACCTCCACCGCGAGGGGAGGGTCCTGAGCAGGGAGGATCGTCACCATTCCAAGGGTCTTCGGGACGGTCATCGGCACTCCACCCATGTCTATGAAGTAGAAGCCTCCATCCACCCCATGCCCGTAGTACTTCAGAGTCTCCCTACGACGCGGGATGGCTGCAGCCGTCAGAGAGCCACCCCATGCAAGGCGCACCCCTGGATGGGGATCCAGCACATCGGGGGCAGGATCAGCCACAGCCAAAGCTCCTGGATGGGGATCCAGGACGGACCCTTCTTCTTCTTCTTGCTCTTCCTCTTCTTCTTCTTGGGCACCGCCACTTCGCCGCGGTCGACATCTCGACGGGCCGCCGCACCAGACCCCACGTCCTCGATCGGTTGGGCTGGTGCCCGATCAGCATGCCAGGGACACGGGTCCGCGTGGCCTGGGCCCAAGCAGGATGCCTCCTGCGAGGCCTAGGCCTGCAGAGCCTCCGCCTTGAGCCTCTCCTCCCACTCCAGCTCGTGTGTCTGAGTGGTAGAGTGCCTTAGGTCGTCCAGGCGGCGGCGCAGGGAGGGGGGGGACCTCGAAGGGCGGCATTGCAAGGGGTAGCGTGCAGGGGGCGGCGAACAGCGGTTAGGGTGACGATAGGCACCCAGCTGACCGCACAGGAGGGTGGCGACGGCGCATGACGTGGTGGGGGAGAGGTGCAACGGGGAGAGAAATAGCATGCCGCCGCTGGCGGACTACAGGGACCCGACGCTATGAGCGTAGCCAGGTAGGTCCGAGGTTCCGATGAGGCGAGGGGTGGCTGCTATGACGCGCGGTGGGGGGAGAGAGACGGGGACGGGGTCGGCGGTGGATGAACAGGGGACGGACACCCCCAAACCTAGGTTTTGACCGAACAGGGAACGGGGTGACTGGGTCATGACCGGGCCCATGTGCTTACGGCCCGTCCCAAAGGGAGCGCCCACGCGGTCGGTATGGGAAGTGGCCGGATGCTGCTGGTCCAACCGGATCAGGCTTCCAGCAGGCCAGGGCCCACCAGCAGCCCAGTCAGTCAGCCCAACAGCGGCCTCTCCTCCACCCTCTAGGGCCCTCTTGGGACCCCGCCCCACCCCACCCAACCCATGTTGCGGTGGCGCCAAGGACGCCGCGACAGGACCCCTCCCCGCAGGCGAGACCGCTGGGGGCAGTCCTCGCTAGCAGGAGGAATACCCCTAGGAAGGGCAGGAGCAGGAAAGACATGCAGCGCGGTGTAGGCACCCCGTGCTCCCCATCCAAGAGCTTGCCCGCCGCCCGAACACTGAAGGTTGTCTCAGCCTCCGGTGGCAGTGGGTCAGCCGCCACGTTGTCCTCCTCCACATCGCCCCATGCCAAACCATGAAGATCCGCGAGCGCGGTGACCCATTCCGGTGGCAGGGGTCGGGCTGGAGGGAGGGGAGTACTTGCGGCTAACGGTGAGGAAGACAAGGGTGCCGCCGAGAAAGAGCGACCACCAACGCGCAGCACGTGAGCCGGGAACGCGAGGGATGAGCCCTGTCACACAAATTCGCTCCACCACCGGTCCCTCGTGTCGATGAAGATGCCGACCTTATTGAGGAGGACGAGGCGGCCCTCGGTTGGCCGGAGCACGACGGTCGCTGGAGACCAGCTGTAAAGGTCCCAACCTTTAATAAGGTAGAGATCCCTGTGTTTATAATGCTAGTCCCTGGATCAATAGCTAGCATCCACAGTTAAGATGTAATATCAAGAAACAAAGGTCATAATACAACTTTATAACCAGGAATAAAATATTTTATTACATCTTACATAGCTCATTTGGCTATCCCATTACAATGCAGCAGAAATAACTATATAGCATGGAGTCCTTCATCTTCAAAGTGCCACATGCAATCATGTTGGTTGTAGACTTGTAATCCTATTCAACATACTTCACTAACATCAAACAAACCTGCAACATAATAAGTTGCAGCCACAAGGGTCAATACATTTGAATTGTATTGGCAAGTTTCACTACTATGTAGTAATAAGTGGATCCTATCAATACATGCATATTTGGCAAAGTAGGGTTTAGGATCATTTGCAGAAAGCAATATAGTTTTATCCTATCTTTTCAAAATAGCTTTGATCTTTTTGAAAATATTTATGAACTCCTTGGAAAAACTCCAAGTGCTTCTAAACCCTTGTCGACACCATCAAGTTTATTTTGAGAAATTGGAATGTCGAGATCTTCCATAGCTTCAGGCCTTAGTTACTCAGAGTTGTCCGTAACCGGGGACACAGCTAAGTACTTAGAATTTGATCTTCTGTAGAAGTTGTACACTTTACCCACATGACACAATCTCGTCTTGATGCCACCAGTGGCCGCTGGATAATTACTCACCAAATGGAGTACCGGCAGATCGATAAAGTGACAAAGCCTTTCCATAGAAGTCCTCCCAATACACCATGCTAGCTTGTCTACCAGGCACCAATGTAGGGATATATTTCCATACACAATTCTAGTTAACCTGAATATGCCAATGCAAGGGTCTTCCACTATGTAGTTGACTAAGCCAGAGCCCATTTAGCATGTGGCTATACACGGAAGCCACTGTACGAGAAACATGTTCAATCTCTAAGTCCCTGGGTGGTTTTCTTCTAGTGCACATACAAAAAGATAGCCATATAAACATGGTTCCCTTTGTTGTCACCTTGTCCAAAACTTGAGTATCCTCTTTCCACCTAGGTGGTTCATTGAGTACTTGTATTCTTATATAAAAGATATATTTTTCCAACACTTCATATAATCATGATATGATAATCCACCCCAAGTATATAATAGGGCTAAGCATACTACAACTATGATGTTTTCACTAAGGAAGATGGATTTCCTAATAGGACATAGCATAGCATAGAAATATAGTAGCCCTATCATGCATACTACAAAATACCACTACGTGTTGTGAAAATAGTAGGACACGGATGATAGTGTCACTTGACTTTCTAGTAGAGAATTATTGGTTCACTCCTTGTTCTTGCAAATATCACACTCTTCAATCTTCACTACAATTCAATCAAGCAATCATATTTTCAAACCAACATTCAAACAATTCACCACATGAAATGATAAAAACAAAGCAATGCATGCAAGCATGCAAAAGATGGTTTTATTTGGAAAAGTGGTTACTATTAGGCTCTAATCATTTTATAGCTCCTATTGGTCATTTATAAAAGTGTAAAACCATTTTCAATTCAAGTTGGTGAAAATGGCCATTTAAATATTTTTGTTTTATTATAAATGATTTAAATCAAAGGAAGATTTTCTAGTGTTTGCCAAATATACTTTTAAATCCTAAAACTTGGTGT
This sequence comes from Avena longiglumis, assembly GCA_030063025.1. NCBI lineage: Eukaryota > Viridiplantae > Streptophyta > Magnoliopsida > Poales > Poaceae > Avena > Avena longiglumis. The sequence goes on from CP125976.1 coordinate 525,846,682, forward strand.
TTAGGGTCAGAGTGTTTCAATAAAATCATTTCCCAAAGGTTTTACTCAAAAAAAACATTTTTAACCATATTCAACAATTTTATTTAGCTAGAAATGCTTTAATTCAAAGATTTATTCCTTAGCCTCACAAAACATATTTTTAAGTCCAAAAGTTGGTTTCTATGGTCAGTAGGTTCAAAACAAACCATTTACAAAATATTTTATCCTAAAAACATTTCTAGAATAATTTTTATATTCAAAATATGCCTACACATGTTTCTGCAAAAAAAAACTAAGTTTACAGAATCAATTAACTAAACAAAGGGCATGGTTGGATAGGTTTCTTCTTGCTGATTCCATTCATATAAAATTTGCAAAATTTGGACGTGTGGATTTAAAATTATGAATTTTCCAAGTTTGTACATCTAATAGATCAAAATTTATGTATTAAATCAAACTCTGGACACGTGGCTCTTTCTTACTAGCGCGTACCGGTTCGCGCGAATCGCGCTCTATAGGCTGTTGGATTTAAAACGTATCCCTTCGACTAAGATCTATCATAGCCACGCGATCATGATCTAACGGTGTATAGGAGCCTCACCAAAATTGGGCGGCGCTAGCGGCGGAGGATGGCGGCACGCGCTCAGGCGATGAGGTTTCCGACGAACTAGGTCGCACGGGAGACAAATAGGATGCTCACTAGACTCGCAGGATGCTCAACATTGCCTCAGTTGGCCAAGGGGCGCACGGACGCGTTGCTGATTGCTCGCCGGAGTTGTGCTCACTGTCGGGTTCGTCTGGTCGTTGTAGGAGGCGAGGCTACAGACCATGCCAAAGAAAATGGATGACACCGTTAGGTGCGCGCGAAGATGCTGAACATGCGGCTAACAAGCAGAGAGAAAGGGGCAATCTGTTCTTACGGGGAGGTGTCGCCGGAGAAGTGGCAGACGACGGTGGCGTGCAGAGGTCATCCTTGCCGACGCTCTAGGGCAAGCGCGGCCAAGCTGGCACCACTGCTAGATGCGCACTGGTCTGTAGAGTGAGCTCGCGTGCACTAGGAGGCAAGGGGTGGTCGGACGACACTGGATTTCGCTGGAGAGGCTCGTCAGAGCAGAAGGTTTGCAGTGGTAAATTGGGACAGCCCGGTGGCAGAGGATGGACGGTGCCTGGGGGAAAAGAGAGAGAAGGGCGAGGCGTTTAAGGGTGCGTGGTCTCTGGTGGAATTAACCTTGCCATTTACTCAAATTTAATGGAATTAAATCGTGCAGAACGGCGAGGTCCTGTGGGGAACGGTCGTCGCGGGTTGAAACGATGAACAAGCAGGTGGGGTCCGTTCGTCAGCGAGGTGGGGGGAGTTAGGTGGAGTCCGCTATTCAGTGAATTTGCAGGTGTGATGTTAGGTGAAAAACGATTCGCGAGAGGGGGAGGAGTGGGCTGCGCTACTGGGCTGGACTGGGCCTTGATAGTTGGTTGGGTTCGTTTCATTTTTTTTATACAGAATGTTTTTCTTTTTCCTTTTCTGTTTTGATTTTTATTCAAATAATTCAAACACTATTTGAATTCAAACCTCTACCAAAATTTGAGTAGATTTTAATATTGTTTATTAACATATTCTAAAATCCAATTGAGAGTATTTCTTTTATTCTTTTAGGGCATATTAATTATTTAAAATAGGTCCTTGTCTTAATTCAAATAAGATTTTATTAATGTTTTTCAAACTCCATTTGAATTCTAAATTTTACCAAATCTTTTCAAGTAGGTTTTATTTATTCAAAAATATTTTCACTTTGAATTATTATTTAAAATATTTTAATATGTTTTAATGTTCATTTAAATTGGGAATTGTATTAATTTAAATAAAATGGAATATTAATAAACCCTTATGATTTTATTTAAATAAACCTTTACTCTTTTTATTAAACAAAAATATTTTTATTTTATTTGCTTGGCCAAGTTTTAATTTGGATTTTTAAAATAGTCCTTATTTATTTATTTCTTCCTTTGTTTATAAAATCCTTATCTTTTTATTTAAAGATCAAAAATGGTGATTCCAACTTCTATAAATTTATTTGTTAATTGTTTATCTTTTTAAATCCCTTTTCATTCAAAGTTTGTCCAAGATGGGTCTTTGATGTTTCCATTTGGAATCAAAAAGTTTCTTTCATCCTAAATTTCAACAATTGTTTATTTTGTTTATTTATTTTTCACATTTCAAAATTTGGAAAATTTTGGGATGTGACAGGCTACCACCCTTAAAAGAAATCTCGTCCCGAGATTTGGGAAGGCTAGGGTTACAAGTTGGCTTGAAGAAAACTAGGGTACTACCACCCTTAAAAGAAAGTCTTATAGGGTTACATTGATGGTTCACTTGACTATGAGTTTAATGACTGATATCCAAACAAGAAATCCTTATTTGACTCATGTTGAGTTAACTAATTCCTGACATCCACATCCTCTATTTCTTCAAGGGTTCCATACATGTCAATGTGGTTCACATGTCCTTTCGAGGTCACATTGGAGTCATTTCCATTGGAGTTTCTAGCATCCTTTTTCTTTTTCTTCTCAGGACAGTCTGATGCATAGTGTCCAAGTTCCTTACAATTATACCATTGCAAATGGCTAATGTCTTTCTTCCTGGAATTGTCATGTTGGTTCTGTCCAAGGTCATCTCCATTGTCAGTATCATTTCCATTATTATCACTTCCATTGTTGTTGTGGTGATACTGATGTGGTTCAGAATCCTCATTGCTCTTTTTGAATGAACGCTTCTTTTGTGATGATCCTGAGTGATACTTAAGTTTATGCTTCCTCTTCCTATTCTCAACTTGATTTATCTTGTTTTCCAAAATGGTGGCTTTGTTACAGAGTGATTGATAAGTTGGGACATAGGCTATAGACAGTTGTAGGTTCAACTCATCATTAAGTCCTTTGAGGAATTTCTCCTTCCTCTTAGCATCTGTATCAACTTCATCCGGTGCATAGCGTGCCAGATTGTTGAATTCCTCAATGTACTCAGCCACACTGAGGTGACGTTGTTTCAGGTTGTGGAACTCCTTTTTCTTCAAGTTCATCATTCCAGATGAGATGTGAGCTGTACGGAAACCATCCTCAAAAATAGCCCAAGTCACATCCTCAAGGGGAGTGGTGATCTGAAAGTTGTCCCACCATGTTGCCGCTGGCCCTTCAAGCAAAAATGCTGCAAACCTAAATTTTTCCTCGTCGGTGCAGCCAACAGTCACTAATTCATTGTTCACCGGACGTAACCAGTCATTGGCTACCATTGGATCAGTTATGCCAGAGAACTTTGTAGGCCTCAGTTTTAGAAATCTGGTGAGCATGTCAAGTGCTGGAGGATTATTTTGATTGTTGTTGTTGTTATTGTTGTTCTGATTCTGATTTTGCACAAACTGTGTCATCATCTGCATTAGTTGATCTTGAGCTGTCATCAACTGCTGCATCTCGGGAGTGACATTATTGTTGTTGTTTTGGTTGGGGTTGGCATGACGGGGAGGCATCTGTTGGTTTGATAGGGATAAATAATGATGGATAGGTCTAAAGAAGTTCTAACATACCACCAAAAACAATCAAGTTCAATCAAACAATCAACAAGCAACTATTCACTTAACAACTTATGAGCTTAACTCATGAGTTGAAGGAAACAATAAGTTTTCTTGAAACAATCAACCTATTATAGTCATACCTCATAGGTCAATATGATCCATACACTAACATGTTATAAATGTCTTAGATAGTTGGTAGGCAACTAATTTCTATTGGTTTTTCATTTGTAGTCCTTAGTGATGTCTAAGTTGAAGTCCTTGGTGAAATTAAATTCATTGGTCATGGTGAAGGCTTTGTCCATCAAGTTGAAAAGGAAGAGATGTAGAATCAAAACCAAAAAGGTTGAGGAAAGAGTTTACAAGATTGTTTTGTAAATAAGTTTTGGAACAAATACAACTCCTATTTTTCTAAGGGGTTTTGTCCAATCCTAGGGTTACAATCCTACAGGCAACATAGTGCTCTGATACCATCTGTAAAGGTCCCAACCTTTAATAAGGTAGAGATCCTTGTGTTTACAATGCTAGTCCCTAGATCAATAGCTACCATCCATAGTTAAGATGTAATATCAAGAAACAAAGGTCATAATAAAACTTTATAACCAGGAATAAAATATTTCATTACATCTTACATAGCTCATTTGGCTATCCCATTACAATGCAGCACAAATAACTATATAGCATGGAGTCCTTCAAAGTGCCACAGGCAATCATGTTGGTTGTAGACTTGTAATCCTATTCAACATACTTCACTAACATCAAAAAAACATGCAACATAATAAGTTGCATCCACAAGGGTCAATACATTTGAATTGTTTTGGCAAGTTTCACTACTATGTAGTAATAAGTGGATCCTATCAATACATGCATATTTGGCGAAGTAGGGTTTAGGCGCATTTGCAGAAAGCAATATAGTTTTATCCTATCTTTTCAAAATAGCTTTGATCTTTTTGAAAATCTTTCTGAACTCCATGGAAAAACTCCAAGTGCTTCTAATCCCTTGTTGACACCATCAAGTTTTACTTTGAGAAATTGGAATGTCGAGATCTTCCATAGCTTCAGGCCTTAGTTGCTCAGAGTTGTCCGTAACCAGGGACACGGCTAAGTACTTCGAATTTTATCTTCTGCGGAAGTTGTACACTTCACCTACATGACACAATCTCGTCTTGACGCCACCAGTGGCCGCTGGATAAGTACTCACCAAATGGAGTACCGGAAGATCGAGAATGTGACAAAGCCTTTCCATATAAGTCCTCCCAATACACCATGCTAGCTTGTCTACCAGGGACCAATGTAGGGATATATTTCCATACACAATTCTAGTTAACCTGAAGATGCCAATGCAAGGGTCTTCCACTATGTAGTTGACTAAGCCAGACCCCATTTAGCATGTGGTTGTACACGGAAGCCACTATACGAGAAACATGTTCAATTTCTAAGTCCCTGGGTGGTTTTCTTCTAGTGCACATACAAAAAGATAGCCATATAAACATGGTTCCCTTTGTTGCCACCTTGTCCAAAACTTGAGTATCCTCTTTCCACCCAGGTGGTTCATTTAGTACTTGTTTTATTATATAAAACATATATTTTTCCAACACTTCATATAATCATGATATGATAATCCACCCCAAGTATATAACAGGGCTAAGCATACTACAACTATGATGTTTTCACTAAGGAAGATGGATTTCCTAATAGGACATAACATAGCATAGAAATATAGTATCCCTATCATGCATACTACAAAAATACCACTAAGTGTAGTGAAAATAGTTGGACATGGATGATAGTGTCACTTGCCTTTCTAGTAGAGAATTATTGGTTCACGCCTTGTTCTTGCAAATATCACACTCTTCAATCTTCACTACAATTCAATCAAGCAAGCATATTTTCAAACCAACATTCAAATAATTCACCACATGAAATGATAAAAACAAAGCAATGCATGCAAGCATGCAAAAGATGGTTTTATTTGGAAAAGTGGTTTCTATTAGACTCTAATCATTTTATAGCTCCTATTGGTCATTTATAAAAGTGTAAAACCATTTTAAATTCAAGTTGGTGAAAATGGCCATTTAAATCATTTTTGTTTTATTAGAAATGATTTAAATCAAAGGAAGATTTTCTAGTGTTTGCCAAATATACTTTTAAATCCTAAAACTTGGTGTTTAGGGTTAGAGTGTTTCAATCAATTCATTTCCCAAATGTTTTACTCAAAAAAAAACATTTTTAAACCATATTCAACAATTTTATTAAGCTAGAAATGCTTTAATTCAAAGATTTATTCCTTAGTCTCACAAAACATGTTTTTAAGTCCAAACGTTGGTTTCTATGGTTAATAGGTTCAAAACAAACCATTTACAAAAGATTTTATCCTAAAAACATTTCTAGAATAATTTTTATATTCAAAATATGCCTACACATGTTTCTGCAAAAACTACTAAGTTTACAGAATCAATTAACTAAACAAAGGGCATGGTTGGATAGTTTTCTTCTTGCTGATTCCATTGTTATAAAATTTGCGAAATTTGGACGTGTGGATTTAAAGTTACGAATTTTGCAAGTTTGTACATCTAATAGATCAAAATTTCTGTTTTAAATCAAACTCTGGACACGTGGCTCTTTCGTACTGGCGCGTACCGGTTCGCGCGGATCGCGCTCTATGGGCTGTTGGATTTAAAACGTATAGCACAGATCAGGATCAAACATACCCCTTCGACTAAGATCTATCGTAGCCACGCGATCATGATCTAACGGTGTATAGGAGCCTGACCAAAACTGGGCGGCGCTAGCGGCAGCGGATGGCGGCGCTCGCTCAGGCTATGAGGTTGCCGATGAACTAGGTCGTGCGGGAGATAAATAGGATGCTCACCAGACTCGTAGGAGTGTGGTGATGCTCAACGTTGCCTCAGTTGGCCAAGGGCGCACGGACGCGTTGCTGATTGCTCGTCGGAGTTGTGCTCACCGTCGGGTTCGTCTGGTCGTTGTCGGAGGCGAGGCTACAGACCATGCCAAAGCAAATGGATGACACTGTTAGGTGCGCGTGAAGTTGCTGAACATGCGGCTAACAAGCAAAGAGAAAGGGGTAGTCTGTTCTTAGGGGGAGGGGTCGCCGGAGAAGTGGGAGACGACGGTGGCATGCAGAGGTCGTCCTTGCCGACGCTCTGGGGAAAGCGCGGCCAAGCTGGCACCACTGGTAGATGCGCACTGGTCTGGAGAGTGAGCTCGCGTGCACTGGGAGGCAAGGGGTGGTCGGACGATGCTGGATTTCGCCGGAGAGGCTCTTCGAAGAAGAAGGTTTGTAGCGGTCAATTGGGACAGCCCGGTGGCAGTGGGTGGACGGCGCCTGGGGGAAAAGAGAGAGGATGGCGAGGCGTTTAAGGGTGCGTGGTCTCTGGAGGAATTAACCTTGCCATTTACTTGAATTTAACGGAATTAAATCGTGGCAGAACTGCGAGGTCGTGTGGGGAACGGTCGTCCCGGGTTGAAACAATGAACAGGCAGGTGGCGTCCGTTCGTCAGCGAGGTGGGGGGAGTTAGGTGGGGTCCGCTGTTCAGTGACTTTGCAGGTGTGCTGTTAGGTGAAAAACGATTCGCGAGAGGGGGAGGAGTGGGCTGCCCTGTTGGGCTGCACTGGGCCTTGATAGTGGGTTGGGTTCGTTTCATTTTTTTATACAGAATGTTTTTCTTTTTCCTTTTCTGTTTTGATTTTTATTCAAATAATTCAAACACTATTTGAATTCAAACCTTTAACAAACTTTGAGTAGATTTTAATATTGTTTATTAACATATCCTAAAATCCAATTTAGAGTATTTCTTTTATTCTTTTAGGGCGTATTAATTATTTAAAATAGGCCCTTGTCTTAATTCAAATAAGATTTTATTAATGTTTTTCAAACTCCATTTGAATTCTAAATTTTACCAAAACTTTTCCAGTAGGTTTTATTTATTCAAAAATAATTTCACTTTGAATTATTATTTAAAATATTTTAATATGTTTTAATGTTCATTTAAATTGGAAATTGTCTTTATTTAAATAAAATTGAATATTAATAAACCCTTATGATTTTATTTAAATAAACCTTTACTCTTTTTATTAAACAAAAATATTTTATTTTATTGGCTTGGCCAAGTTTTAATTTGGCTTTTTAAAAGAGTCCTTATTTATTTATTTCTTCCTTTGTTTATAAAATCCTTATCTTTTTATTTAAAGATCAAAAATGGTGATTCCAACTTTTATAAATTTATTTGTTATTTGTTTATATTTTTAAATCCCTTTTCATTCAAAGTTTGTCCAAGATGGGTCTTTGATGTTTCCATTTGGAATCAAAAAGTTTCTTTTCATCCTAAATTTCAATAATATTTTATTTTGTTTATTTATTTTTCACATTTCAAAATTTGGAAAATTTTGGAATGTGACCCCAGACCGGGTGGCAGCCTGCAAAGATGGAGGAGGAGGAGGAGGCCAGCCAGTAAATGAGGGGCCTCCGCCAGAGGAGGGGTGGGCCATGGGGCCATTGGCCGCCCAGTATGCGTCGTCGGCGTGGTTCAAATCCGTGTCTATATGTAGATTTGTTGCACGAGTAGAACACAATGGTCATTGTGGGCGTTGATGCCTTTGTTGTCGATTGCTTCTTGTGTCCTTTGCATCTTGCAGGATGGTGGGATGAAGCGGTCCAGGATAACCTTACATGACATCGTTCACGAGACTTGCTCCACGCTTGATATGCAACTTGTATTGCATAAGTGGCTTTGCGGGTGCCTGTTTCTCCCAACATAGTGAAGATTCAATTTACAATGGGTGATTGACAATACTAGTATCAACGTTGTGGTTCTTGTTCATAAGTTAGAACGGTACTTATTGGAAGCCCCAAACCACGTAAAACATGCAAAGGAAATTAGAGCCGTCTAACTTTGTTTTGTAGGGGTGTGTTGTGATGTGATATGGCCATGATTATGATTATATATGATGTATGCAATGGTCCTTATTGTAAGTCGGCAACCGACAGGAGCCTTATGGTTGTCTTTTAATTTCGTTAACACATGTGTGTCTATTATTCAAAGTAGTTGTAATAGTTGATGCTAGTGGATGACAACCATGGAGTGGTGCCATTGACCTTGACGCCACGCCGGTGATGATGGAGATCATGTTCGTGCTTGAAGATGGAGATCGAAGGCACAATAAGAAAGGCCATATCATATCACATATTTTGAATTGCATGTGATGTTAATCCTTTTATGCATCTTGTATTGCTTAGTTCACGACGGTAACATTATAAGATGACCCCTCTCACAAAAATATCAAGTTATAAAGTGTTCTTCCTTAGTAGGCACCATTGCCAAAGCTCGTTGTTTCGAAGCACCACGTGATGATCAGGTGTGTTAGATTCTGTGAGTGTATACAACGGGAGCAAGCCAGATTTTCTCTTGCGAAAGCTAAGGTTTGATCTTGACGAGCCTAGCATGTACAGACATGGTCTCGGAACACGGAACACCAAAAGGTAAAGCATGAGTCATATAGTAGATATGATGAACATGTTGATTGTTCGCCTTTGAGGCAACATTATCTCTCGTGATGATCGGTTTTGATGTGGTGGATTTGGTTCGTGTGATCACTAAAACAATGTAAGGGATGTTGTTTTGAGTGGGAGTTCACCTAGATTAATTTAACTAGTAATTAGAACTCAATTTGTCATAAACTTAGTCTAAACTATTGAAAATATGTTGTAGATCAATGGCGGCCCCTACCATCAAATTTAATGCATTCCTAGAGAAAGAAAAGTTGAAAAACAATGGAAGAAACTTTCTGGATTGGTTCTGCAATTTGAGGATTGTCCTTAATGCTGGTCAGTTGACCTATGTGTTGGATGCACTGCTGGGTGACACACCTGCAGAAGATGCTACCGATGACGAGAAAAATATTTTTCGTGCTCAGAAGAATCAGTACTCCATGGTTCAGTGTGCTATCTTGTATGGTTTGGAATCGGAGCTTCAAAAGATGTTTGAGAACTTTGACACACATGATATTGTCCGTGAACTCAAATGATATTTGAGGCTCATGCGGCAGTTGATAGTTATGAAGCTTCTGAAAAGTTCTTTAACTGCAAGATGGACGAGGGCAGCTCCGTCAGTGAGAATGTGCTTAAGATGTCTGGGCACGCTAACAAGCTCCAGAGCTTGGGCATAATATTTCCTAATGCATTAGGGATTCATCGTGTCCTCCAATCACTACCACCAAGTTACAAGAACTTTGTGATCAACTACAACATGCATCGCATGGATAAGACGTTTCCAGAACTCTTCTCTATGTTAGAGTCTATGGAAGTGGAGATCAAGAAAGAGCACCAAGTGTTGATGGTCAATAAGACCACCAAATTCAAAAGGCAAGGCAAGTCCAAGAAAAGAGGAAACTTAAAGAAGGGCAGTAATAAAGTTACCGCGCCGACGAAGAAAACCAAGGCTGGGCCTAAGCCTGATACTGAGTGCTTTTACTACAAGGGAGAAGGTCACTGGAAGCAGAATTGCCCTAAGTACTTGGCGGATCTGAATAACGGCAACATCAAGAAGAAAGGTATATCTCATTACATGTTATTGATGTGTATCTCACTAGTAGTCGTAGTAGTGCATGTGTGTAATGCCCCGAAAAATATTCCAAACTAAAAATTGATTGTTATTTGATTTTTTGCATCATCATGGCATCATAATTCATATTTTGTTCGCCAATTTGACCGCAAACTATTTTGGTAAAAACCTATTTTTGTTTTACTAAAATATTCCTACGATTTTATTAAATCCGTTTCTCTTTTCTTATTTTCAAATTAAAACAAAATAATATTTTCGGTCTAATACGTGACCATAAATGATTTTTCTTATTTGACTAAAATAAAACTAGGCTAAAGGTCCGTCTAAGTTTTAGCCTAAAACTAGCTTCATCTAGTCTATTTTGGACTAGATAAATAATCCGTTCCCTTTTTCATTCACCCCAAATCCTAGACTAGACCAAACCCTAGAAATCCTACCCTTTTTCCTTCTAGCCCCGCGCGCACACACCCGGCCACCGCCAGTAACCATCCACGCATGCACCCATCGCACATAGCCACCACCACAGCACCTGGACCAACACACACCCAGCGGCACACCACACACGGACTAGACCCAGACCCAAGCACGCAGACACCACGCACACGCTCCTCTCTCGACGCAACCCCGTCTCCTAGCTTCTCTCCTTCCTCCCGAACGCTGCCGCCAGCTACCGCCGCAAGCAACCGCCGACCCACCTCCTATAATCGACCTCCAAGTCGCCTCTCACCGTCGCCTGACCCTGCTTCTCCCGCTTCTTCCTTCCCGAAGTTTCCTCACACCGCCAGTGTCACCCTCCTCCGCCACTGCACCGCCAGACCACCGTCTGCCGAGCCGCTGCAACACCTCCTCGGGCCGCCATCACATGAGCCTCGCCGCCAGGACGCCTCCTCCCGCCTCCCTGTGACCCCTTTCCATCTCGTCTCTGGCCCTGCCTCGCCTCCATGTCCGTTCGTCGCTGATGGATGTTCTTTGCCGACCTCGGTCTTGAGCTCCCCTCACCGGCCGTGCGGCTCTGCCAGCTCTACCGTCCTTCGCACTCGTCGGCCCCAGCGACCACCACCTCGACCACCACCCCCGTGAGCTCGGCTTCCTCCCCTATCTCTGTGTGCCGCCATTGAGTCCTTTTGACATAGTGTGTTTGTGTTGGTTCATGCCTTGTATCAGCTACATGTGTTCCTTATTATCTTGTGCTGCCCCTGGTGTGTTTCCGATGGACCAAGTGGTGATGTACGATGGATTGTTGAAGGCAGATGGCTTTTCCAGATTTTGCACTTGGCTTGTACGTGAGGACCCCTGAGGATGGTGCAAGGCCAACACGAGATTGATCCTTCCAACCCCTGGGAGACCAAGATCGAACCAAAATGTGTGATCTCTACCTACCCCTATTTTGTAAATGCCATATAAACTTATTGCATATTAATTTATACATACTCGTATAGATGTTTATTTGTTTGGGGGGAAATTTTGTCGACTCACCTCATAATTAAATATTGAGACTGTATGTGGGCAAATCTAGCCTTATATTGGTCCCATTTAAATTCGTGTAGCGAATCAATGCAATGATTTGCCTTGTTAATTCAATATTTAATATGCGGGGTAGTTAAATAACTTGAATCTACTAATTAAATATCGGGATCCTGATTCCGCTTAATATTGCTAAGTTAGGCCGCATATGCCATGCATCATATCATAAACATGCCGGATCTTCCGCCTAGTATTAAATATTACACCGGTTGTTTCTTCTAGTGTTTTTCTTCTTCACCGGATAGGACGATGAGTGGATGCGAGTTGCGACAAGCCTCCGGCTAGCCGACTTTGTCTCACAGGTGAGCATTCTCCCCCTTCTACCTATTTTGCATTTATAGTCTTTACTTCCTCCAATTGATCTATTGCTATCCTTATTGTCGATGCTTTAGTACTACCCCCTTTAATTATCTGCTCCACTATATTGCCTTGGTTATCCTATTGCCTTGTTTGGTTAGCTAGCTTTGTCCTTGCGAGTCGTATGCATGTTTAGTATTGCTCTCATACAGATTCAACATGATACTTTGGATATTGTTGGTAATAAGATAATTAATTTGGTGATGTTGGTTATGGTTATGGTTTCACCTAATGATAAGGCCCCGGCAGGGACCACCTTTGGGAACTGCTTGAGCCGACCTAGGACCCGTTCGTTCTACGATACCAGTTCTGAGTTGATCGCTCTAACCAAATGTGGGGGCCTCTGGGATCCCCCCCTCAACTACCGGCGCTATTCGTATATTCAGAGGGTTACAAAATTGGTTTTCCATTTGGTGCATACGCATAATATGTTCTCGGGCATGGGTTGAGTTGTGATATGATTTTGGTGGACTGCCATGGCTTGCATTGCATAAAATCGGGATATCGTGTCGGAGGTGGGATGGAGCTCTACAAGTTATCTTCCGATCATCGCCCGACCGTAGACTCAAACGTTGTGCCACCTGGAGAATCAGCTGTATCTCTTGTGTGGGTAAAACACAGTAGGTGATGCCTCTGGATAGGCGCGTAGTTATGGGACAGTTCTTGTTGTGATATTCGGAAGGCACGCGTTATATGTTGCCTGAAGGGTTGAGCATGCGTTTGGGTACAGTAGTGCACCCCTGCAGAGTAAATCTTTTCGAGAAGTCGTGTGTCCACGGTTATGGACGCCTCAGGAGTACAGTGTCATGATCATAGACAATGACATTAATGTTTTGCTTCTAATAAAATGACTAGTAATTAGCCATATCAACAAAACACCTGCTTAACTAAAATTGTCACCGTGTGTGTTCGGCAAGGGGACTTCCTCGACTGGTCTTCGAGGGGGAAATCTTCGGATGGGTTATGTTTGGTGTTATATTATAGTTATCGTTTAGCGCTCTCCTCTCGCTCTAATAGCCGAAGTTGTAGCGTGTCTCTATAAGTTAGATAGTGCAAGCTTTGCTGGCGCTGAGCCTACCATACCTATGTAGGCGAGGACCGCCGAATTCTAGTCTCGCCGTGTATTGGCCTCAGTACTGACCGCTCTCTATTTTTTTTCCTTTGCCCTTTTCGGCATCCTTTTGGCTTGACAGGTATGTGATTTACGACGTTAGCAAGGTTACCCTTTCGGCTTGGCCTGGGCAGGGTTGGACACCGCTTGGTTATTCTTCAGGACTCTTAGTCCCATTTGGATCTTGTCCGTACTCGGATACTAACTTGCTTTCTTCTTGAGTTGTATCTTCGTATTGTACCTGTTGTATTCTTGACTCGTTGAGTCGTTGTTGTATATATAAGTTCTTGTGGACTCTGTTGTAAACTACTGTGATGTAACCACTTGTATTCAAATCCCACCCACACGAAAGTGTCTGGTGGGCGTCTTTGAATCGCTTCTATGCGAATTTTGCGGGAAATGCTGAGATCTGCATAGACCCGATTCAGGGGCGTTACAAGTGGTATCAGAGCAAAGGTTTACGATACCCCTGTAGGGGTTCGTAGCATGGAAAACAAAAATTTTCTATCGCATACAAACAAACAAGCCAAGATCTATCTACTAGATTGTAGCAACGAGTCGATGGAATAACTTACCCTCGAAGATTCCAAAGTGTTTATCGAGAGCGGATTCTCGTGGGTGATGTAGTCATACTCTTTCCGATCTCAAGATCGTGTAGACGATCCTTCCGGGCCAAGCGTCGGCAGCGCTCAGCAATCGGTCACACGCCTCCGTTCCAAAGGCAATGAGGTTGTAGCACTCTCCTCGCGATTCCGGCAGCACAACGGCGTGGTACCGGAAGTAGAGGGGAAATCCCTCAGGGCTTCGCCTTAAGCCGGAGCGAGTATGGTGGAGTATGAGAGAGCGCTATTAGTGGTCTAGAGATTAGACACACCAATTAGAAGGCTCTAAACCACAGGCTAAAGCAATTAGAAGCTCTAAACCAAACGGCTCTAAACCGGAGATTAGAGGTAGGAACTTGTGTGTCTCAAGGAGGAGGCCCTGCCCCTCCTTTTATAGGTGGAGGGGCTTGGTGCGCCAGGGAGGGAGGGGAGTCCCTCCCCAACTCGGCCTAGGGCTGGTCACGGCTTGGAGGAGAGGGACCTCCTCCAAGTTGGTTCCAACACCTCTTGCTTGTTTCCCAGCTCTGCTTCCCAAAGTTTCTGCTTTCCACAGCTGTTTTAGCCGCTTGACTTTCAAACTGCAATTTGACTTTTCAGTTTTGGAACATCAAGAACACTTAGTACATGATGCAATCATTCAATGACACATTCATGTACCCTCCCCGGAGTGCCGACAATCCGAACTTTCTAGAACATTCCGATGGAAACACCTAATCATTCCCAACTCCAAACGGACTTTCCTTATATGAATCTTATTCTCCGGACCATTCCGGATCACCTCGTGATATCCCGGATCCCATCCGATACTCCTAACAACATTCGGTCTCTTTCTCATAATACCATAACTACTTAAACAACGTCAATCCTTAAGTGTGTCTCCTACGGTTCGTGAATTATGCGGACATGATCGAGACACTTCTCCAACAATAACCAATAGAGGAATCTGGAAATTCATATGGTTCTACATATTTCTACGATTACTTTGCGATCGAATGAACCACTTACATACGATACCAATTTCCCTTTGTCTCACGATAGTTTACTTATCCGAGGTTATGATCGCTTTCGGATCTCCGCATACCTAGTTCAACCTCGCTACCGATAAGTACTCTTTCTCGCTCCTGATATGTGATCCCTTGTGACCTAGTCACATGCTTGCAAGCTAATTGGATGACATTCCACCGAGAGGGCCCAGAGTATATCTATCCGTCATATGGATGGACAAATCCCACTCTTGATCCATGTGTTTCAACCAATACTTTCCTAACACTCAATGCCACCTTTATAGCCACCCAGTTACGGTGTGGTGTTTGATGTCATCAAAGCATCCATCCGGTAAAGGTGATATGCATGATCTCATGGTCGAAGGAATTAGGTTACTATGTATCAGAAAGCATATAGCAATTGAACTATTGAAATGACTTGATCTTTATGCTATGCTTATCTATAGGAGTATGTCCACCATATCTAACGATATGATCTTGTTGTTGATAACATCTCAATGTTCATGATAGGGAAACCACAATTATTAATCAACCAACAAGCTAGTGAAGTATAGAGGCTATACTAGGGACTTCAAATTAAGTTTACAAATCACACAAGTATTAATGTTTCCTTGTTAATACTATTATAGCATGAATGTAAACATTTATCATAAACACAAAGATATAATAATAACTATATTTATTATTGCCTCTAGGGAATATCTCCAACAGTCTCCCACTTGCACTAGAGTCATCTAATCTAGATTACATGGTAATATACCGAACACCCATGGCAGTTTGGTGTTGGTCATGTTTTGCCCTCGGGAGAGGTTTAGTCAACGGATCCGCCACATTCAGATATGTTTGTACTTTGCAAATCTTTATATCCCCATCCTGGATATGTTCTCGAATAGCGTGAAAACGCAGCTTGATATGCTTCAGCTTCTTGTGTGACCTTGGTTCTTGCGCATTGGCTATAGCGCCCATGTTATCACAGTAGATAGACATTGGGTCCAGCGCACTAGGAACCACACCCATCTCTGTAATGAACTCTTTCATCCATATCGCTTCTTGTGAAGCCTCCGAAGCAGCCATGTATTCCAATTCAGTTGAAGATCTCACCACAACGCTTTGCTTTGCACTCCTCCAGCTAACTGCTGCACCATTCAAAATAAATACGTATCCAGATTGTGATTTAGAATCACCCGGATCGGTGTTCCAACTAGCATCGGTGTAACCATTAACAACGAGTTGTTCCTCACCTCCATAAGAAAGAACCATATCCTTAGTTCTTCTCAAGTACTTAAGGATGTTTTTGACCGCTGTCCAATGATCCACTCTTGGATCACTTTGATATCTGCTAGTTAAACTAACAGCATATGCAATGTCGGGTCTAGTACATAGCATGGCATACATTAGAGATCCTATGGTCGAGGCATAGGGAGTCTTAATCATCCTTTCTCTATCTTCTCGCCGATGTCGGACTTTGAGTTTTACTCAAGGTCGATTAGTAACATGGGCAAGAATCCTTTCTTGCTTTCTTCCATTCCAAACCTCTTTAGAACTTTGTCCAAATATGTACTTGTGACAATGATATTTGGCGTTTCAATCTATCTCTATAAATCTTTATGCCTAATATGTAAGTCGCTCGCCAAGATCCTTCATTGAAAAATTATTATTCAAATATTCCTTGACACTATTAAGAAGGTCTACATCATTCCCAATCAACAATATGTCATCCACATATAGTATTAAGAATGCCAGAGCTCCCACTCACTTTCTTGTAAATACAAGCTTCTCCATAAGTTTGTATAAAACCAAAACTTTTGATCACCTTATCAAACGTTGATTCCAACTTCGGATGCTTGCTTCAATCCATAGATGGACCTTTGAAGTTTGCATACCTTGTTAGCATCTTTAGGATCGACAAAACCTTTGGGTTGCATCATATACAACTCTTCATCAATATATCCATTGAGGAATGTTTTGACATCCATCCGCCATATCTCATAATCATAATATGCAGCGATTGCTAACATAATCCTCACAGACTTAAGCTTCGCTACCGTGATAAAGTCTCATCGTAGTCAACTCCTTGAATTTGTCGAACCCTTTGCGACAAGTCGAGCTTTATAGACAGAACATTACCATCAAGATCTGCTTTTCTTCTTGAAAATCCATTTGTTCTCGACAGCCTTCCGCCATCCCAGTAAGTCCACCAAAGTCCATACTTGGTTTTCGTGACATGGATCCAATCTCGATTTCATGGCTTCTTGCCATTTATTGGAACTGGGCTCATCATCGCCTCATATGTCTCGGGGTCATCGTGTTATCCACCAACATAACACTCATAACGGATCATACCAACTGGAGTGGTACGAGTTCTCGCTGACCTCCGAGGCTCTCAGAGCAACTTCAACCAAGTTTCATGATCATCATCATTAGCTTCCTCTCTAATTGGTGCAGCACCACAGAACTTCTTCCGTGTTGCGCTACTCGCAATTTCGAGAGAAGGTTCGACAACCTCGTCAAGTTCTACTTTCCTTCCAAATACTTATTTCGAGAGAAATTCCTTCTAGAAAGGATCCATTCTTGGCAACGAAGATTTTGCCTTCGGATCTATGATAGAAGGTATACCCAATAGTTTCCTTCGTATCCTATGAAGACGATTTTTCCGCTTTGGGTTCAAGCTTGTCCTATAACCTTTTTACATAGGCTTCAGATCCCCAAACTTTAAGGAACGACAATTTAGGTTTCTTCCCAAACCATAATTCATACGGTGTCGTTTCAACGGATTTAGACGGTGCCCTATTTAAAGTGAATGCGGCTGTTTCTAATGCATAACCCCAAAATGATAGCGTAAATCTGTAAGTGACATCATAGAACGAACCATATCTAAAAGAGTTCGACATGACGTTCGGACACACCATTACGCTGTGGTGTTCCCGGTGTCAATCAGGAAAGTATTCCATTTCTTCAAATGCTCGCCAAACTCGTAACTTAGATATTCACCTCCACGATCGTAACGCAGAAATTTAATCTTCTTGTTACGTTGATTCTCTACCTCACTTTGAAACTCCTTAAACTTCTCGAAAGTTTCGACTTATGTTTCATGAAATAGATATACCCATATCTACTCAAGTCATCCGTGAAGGTAAGAACATAACGATAACCATCACATGATGTTACACTCATTGGAACACACACATCGGTATGTATGATTTCCAATAAGTCCGTAGCTCGCTCCATCATACCGTAAAATGGAGTCTTAGTCATTTTTCCCATCGACATGCTTCGCATCTTTCAAGTGATTCAAAATCAAGTGATTCAAGAAGTCCATCGGAATGGAGTTTCTTCATACGCTTCACTCCAATGTGACCAAGACGACAGCTGCCACATATAGGTCGAATTATCGCTGATTTCAAACGCTTAGCCTCAATGTTGTTAATATGTGTATTTCCACCATCGAGATTCAATAAGAATAGACCATCTATCAAAGGTGCATGTGCATAAAACATATTACTCATATAAATCGAACAACCATTATTCTCCTGATTTAAACAAGTAACCGTCTCACAATAAACAAGATCCCGATATAATGTTCATGCTCAACACAGCACTAAATAAAAATTATTTAAGTATAAAACTAATCCCGATGGTAGATGAAGGGTAGCGTGCGACCATGATCACATCAACCTTTGATCCGCTTTCCCACGCCGCATCGTCACCTCGCTCTTCGCTAGCTTCCGCTTATTCGCAAAGACCTGTTTCGAGTTACATATATGAGCAACCGAACCAGTATTAAATACCCAGGCACTACTACGAGTACTAGTGAGATACACATCAATAACATGTATATCAGATATACCTTTCTTCTTGATGTTGCCGTTATTCAGATACGCCAAGTACTTTGGGCAATTCCGCTTCCAATGACCTTCTCCCTTGCAGTAAAAGCACTCAGTTTCAGGCTTGGGTCCAGCCTTGGTCTTCTTCGACGGCGTGGTAACTTTCTTACCACCCTTCTTGAAGTGTCCCTTTTGCTTAGACTTGCCTTTCTTGAGTTTGGTGGTCTTATTGACCATCAACACTTGGTGATCTTTCTTGATCTCCACTTCTGCAGACTTTAACATAGCAAACAGTTCTGGCAACTCTTTGTTCATGTTCTGCATGTTGTAGTTGATCACAAAGTTCCTATAACTTGGTGGTAGTGACTGGAGGACACGGTAAATCCCCAAAGCATTAGGAATCACTATACCCAAGCTTTGAAGTTTGTTTGCGTGCCCAGACATCTTAAGCACATGCTCACTGACGGAGCTGCCCTCTTCCATCTTGCGCTTAAAGAACTTTTCGTAAGCCTCATAGCTTTCAATTGCCGCATGAGTCTCAAAATCAATTTGAGATCCTCGACAATATCATATGGGTCGACTCTTCAAACCTTTTCAAGCTCCGATTCTAAACCATACAAGATAGCACTGAACTATGGAGTAATCGATTCTTCCGAGCGAGGTAAACATTCTTTACTTCATCGGAAGCATCACCGCAGTGGGTCACCAATGTGCATCCAAAGACATAGGTCAAATTACCACTGTGAGGACAATCCTCAAATTGCGGAACCAATCCGATGGTTGCTTCCATTGTTTTTCAACTTTTCTTTCTCTAGGAACGCATTAAAATTGATGGTAGGGCTGCCATTGATCTACAACATATTTGCAATAGTTTAGACTAAGTTTATGACAAATTGAGTTCAAATTAATTAATGAAATTAAACTAGGTGAACTCCCTCAAAACAACATCCCTCACATTGATTTAGTGATCACACGAACCAAATCCACTACATCAACACCGATCATCACGAGAGTTGATATAGTTTCAATGGCGAACAATCGTCATGTTCATCATATCTACTATACGATTCATGCTTTACCTTTTGGTGATCCGTGTTCGAGACCATGTCCGTACATGCTAGGCTCGTCAAGATCAAACCTTAGTTTCGCATGAGCAAATATGGCTTGCTCACGTTGTATACACTTGCGTAATCTAACACACCCGATCATCACGTGGTGCTTCAAACAACAAGCTTTAGCAACGGTGCTAACTAAGGGTGAACACTTTATGATTTGAAATTCATGTGCATGAGGGATCATCTTATAATGCTACGCCGTCTACTAAGCAATACAAGATGCATAAAGGATTAACATCACATGCAATTCATAATATGTGATATGATATGGCCTTTCTTCTTTGTGCTTCCGATCTCCATCTTCAAGCACGAACATGATCTCCATCATCACCGGCATTGCATCAAGGTCAATGACGCTTCACCATGGTTGTCGCCCACGGCTTCAACTATTACAACTACTTTGAATAGACACGCTGGTCTTAATGTAAATTAAAGACAACCATATGGTTTCACGCCGTTGCCAACTTACAATAAGGAACATTGCATACATCAAATATAATCACAATCTTGGCCATATCTCATCAAGACACCCCGCAAAACAAAGTTAGACGCCTCTACTTTCTTTGCATATTTTACGTGGTTTGGGGCTTTCAATAAGTGTCGTTCTAACTTACGAACAAGAACCACAACATTGATACTAGCATTGTTGATCACCCGTTGTAAATTGGATCTTAACTATGCTAGGAGAAAGCACTGCATAAAGCCACTTATGCAATACAAGTTGCATGTAAGCGTGGAGCAAGTCTCATGAACGATGTCATGTAAGGTTAGCCCGGCCTTCATCCCAACATACCGCAAGATGCAAAGTACACAAAAGCAATCGACAATAAAAGCATCAACGCCCATAATTACCATTGTGTTCTACTCGTGCAATGTATCTACATATAGACACGGCTCGATACCCTTTGTAGGGGTTCGTAGCATGGAAAAAAAAAATTCTATCGCATACAAACAAACAAGCCAAGATCTATCTACTAGATTGTAGCAACGAGTGGATGGAATAACTTACCCTCGAAGATTACAAAGTGTTTAACGAGAGTGAATTCTCGTGGGTAATGTAGTCGTACTCTTTCCGATCTCAAGATCGTGTAGACGATCCTTCCGGCGCTGCATTCCGGCAGCGCTTCCGCAGTCGGTCACACGTTCGTACTGACGAAGACCTTCCTCTCCCTTGTTCCAGCGAGGCGGAGGTTGTAGCACTCTCCTCGCGATTCCGGCAAAGGCGTGGTACCGAAGTAGAGGAAATCCCTCAGGCTTCGCCTTAAGCCGGGCGAGTATGGTGGAGTATGAGAGCGCTATTAGTGGTCTAGAGATTAGACACACCAATTAGAAGGCTCTAAACCGCAGGCTAAAGCAATTAGAAGCTCTAAACCAAACGGCTCTAAACCGAGATTAGAGGTAGGAACTTGTGTGTCTCAAGGAGGAGGCCCCGCCTCCTTTTATAGGTGGAGGGCTTGGCGCGCCAGGAGGGAGGAGTCCTCCCAACTCGGCCTAGGGCTGGTCACGGCTTGGAGGAGAGGGACTCCTCCTCCAAGTTGGTTCCAACACCTCTTGCTTGTTTCCCAGGTTCCTGTTTCCACAGCTTCCTGCTTTCCACAGTTTCCTGTTTTAGCCGTTTGACTTTCAAACTGGCAATTTGACTTTTCAGTTTTGGAACATCAAGAACACTTAGTACATGATGCAATCATTCAATGAAACATTCATGTACCCTCCCCCGAGTCTTGGACAATCCGAACTTTCTAGAGCATTCCGATGAAAACACGGAATCATTCCCGAACTCAAACGGACTTTCCTTATATGAATCTTATTCTCCGGACCATTCGGATCACCTCATGATATCCGGATCCCATCCGAGACTCGAACAACATTGGTCTCTTTCTCATAATACCATAACTACTTAAACAACGTCAATCCTTAAGTGTGTCTCCCTACGGTTCGTGAATTATGCGGACATGATCGAGACACTTCTCCTAACAATAACCAATAGAGGAATCTGGAAATTCATATGGCTCCCATATTTCTACGATTACTTTGCGATCAAATGAACCACTTACATACGATACCAATTTCCCTTTGTCTCACGATAGTTTACTTATCCGAGGTTATGATCGTGTATCTCGCATACCTAGTTCAACCTCGTTCGATAAGTACTCTTTTCTCGTTCGTGATATGTGATCCCTTGTGACCTAGTCACATGCTTGCAAGCTAATTGGATGACATTCCACCGAGAGGGCCCAGAGTATATCTATCCGTCATATGGATGGACAAATCCCACTCTTGATCCATGTGTTTCAACCAATACTTTCCGAACACTCAATGCCACCTTTATAGCCACCCAGTTACGGTGTGGTGTTTGATGTCATCAAAGCATCCATCCGGTAAAGGTGATATGCATGATCTCATGGTCGAAGGAATTAGGTTACTATGTATCAGAAAGCATATAGCAATTGAACTATTGAAATGACTTGATCTTTATGCTATGCTTATCTATAGGAATATGTCCACCATATCATTCTCCTAACGATATGATCTTGTTGTTGATAACATCTCAATGTTCATGATAGGGAAACCACAATCATTAATCAACCAACAAGCTAGTTAAGTATAGAGGCTATACTAGGGACTTCAAATTAAGTTTACAAATCACACAAGTATTAATATTTCCTTGTTAATACTATTATAGCATGAATGTAAACATTTATCATAAACACAAAGATATAATAAGAACTATATTTATTATTGCCTCTAGGGCATATCTGCAACAACCCCACTGGTCCAGCCTGTAGGATAACCTTGCCAACGGTCGATGCCTAGTGTCAAAACTATTTTGCTACAAATGTGTTGGATAGATCTGATTAGCTCTGATTTTACTTCTTAGCTCCATTCTTTCTCTTCTTACCTTTGTGTGTTTTAATCTTCTCACTTATCTTGTTCAAGTATAGGATTCTCGTGGATGGGTCTTCCGTCGTACCTTTAGGGTTCCGCTTTTCCTCCTTTTAAAACGGTGGATCCACATCCGGATTTCATTCCACTTGATTCCTCTTCAAATGTTTCCCGATGTCCTGTAACTTTTCGCGATGACATCATCTACTTGAATATTTTGTTAATGACGATTGTCAAGATCTTCAATCTGAATTCCAGAGTTTGGTTGCACGATTTCCCTATTCATATACAGAGTAATGCTTTGAGTGCGGGATGGAGTAGCTACCATACCACTACTCTTATCATTCGCCTTGTACACTGAGTGTTGGAACCATGCAATTTTACTCCTCCCACGGAAGTTAAAGGTGGTCTCATCTCTTGTTACCTTTACTTCCGCTTTTGTCTCTCCGGAGTGTTCTTCCGAAGAAGGTGAGCAACAACCCTTGTTGGTGGTGTCGACGATTTCAAGACGGAGCAAGAATTCTTGTTAGTGGTGTCGTGACTATCAATCGGATGCAAGAAGATCCGCACATCTAACCTCTCTCCCCCGGTGCCTCTGCTTGGATCTCGGGACGAGATCCCTTGTTAGTGGTGTCGAGTTGTAATGCCCCGAAAAATATTCCGAACTAAAAATTGATTGTTATTTGATTTTGTGCATCATCATGGCATCATAATGAATATTTTGTTCGCCAATTTGACCGCAAACTATTTTGGTAAAAACCTATTTTTGTTTTACTAAAATATTCCTACGGTTTTATTAAATCCGTTTCTCTTTTCTTATTTCAAAATAACAAAATAATATTTTCGGTCTAATACGTGACCATAAATGATTTTTCTTATTTGACTAAAATAAAACTAGGCTAAAGGTCCGTCTAAGTTTTAGCCTAAAACTAGCTTCATCTAGTCTATTTTGGACTAGATAATAATCCTTTCCCTTTTTCTTTCAGCCCAAATCCTAGACTAGACCAAACCCGAGAAATCCTACCCTTTTTCCTTCTAGCCCCGCGCGCACACACCCGGCCGCCGCCAGTAACCATCCACGCATGCACCCATCGCACATAGCCACCACCACAGCACCTGGACCAACGCACACCCAGCGGCACACCACACACGCACTAGACCCAGACCCAAGCACGCAGACACCACGCACACGCTCCTCTCTCGACGCAACCCCGTCTCTCAGCTTCTATCCTTCCTCCCGAACGCTGCCGCCGCCAGCGGCCCCCCTCCCGCTCGCAAGCAACCACCGCCGACCCACCTCCTATAATTGACCTCCGCACGTCCGCCGTCACCGCCGACCTCGCTTCTCTCGCTTCCTCCTTCCCGGGTTTCTCTGCCGTGCCAGGTCACCCTCCTCTGCCGCTGCTTCCACCAGCACCACACTGTCAAGCCGCTGCCTCGCCTCGGGCCGCCACCGCGAGCCTCGCCGCCAGGATGCCTCTCCTCCGCCGCCTCAGACCTTTCCATCTCGTCTCTGGCCCTGCCTCGCCTCCCTCTCCGTTCGTCGCCGATGGATGTTCTTTGCCGACCTCAGCCTTGAGCTCCCCTCGCCGGCCGTGCGGCTCTGCCAGCTCTGCCGTCCTTCGCACTTGTCGGCTGTAACTACCTCGGTGAATTACGCTCCTAGATACAAGCCTGGATGAGCGGAAATGGTTGAAATAGTACGGTGGGGCCCAAATGCCACTCACAGGTAGACCTTTCGGCCGTCCCAACCATTTCCAATCATCGGGACAAGTACGGTGGCGAATCGGCGAAGGGATCAACTACATACACAAATGAGTATGTATGCAAGCCACCATACAATAGTACATCAGAGCCATTCCATCTAAAAAGAAAGGAAATATAGCAACGCCATATGGCAAAATTCAAATGTCCTAGATAGATATAATAGTTTAGGATATCTCCTCATACATCACACATCAGAGTATCAGGTGGAAGTGGCAAACAAGATCCGAGTACGGATAAGAAGCAAATCGGCATAAGATGCCCCATAAATAAGCACATCCCGCCCACCGATCTCACGGATCCCCGTTCCCGGAATCTCTACACCGAACGATCGTTGCCCACATCATCCGCCTCCTCCACCCAGTATCCATCTTGTGAGTGTACCTGTTCATCTGAATCAAATAATTTATCGTGTGAGACCCTAGGGGTACTCAGCAAGTCTTTATGCCTCTAAAGGGGACACAACCTGGGGTGACGCAAATGCAGCAAAAGATAAACCCTAACAATTCTATAGATACTCGCTATCCATCCGCCTAACCAAAGATAGACGGATGTCCGTGAACTAATGACAACCGTTATAACAGTAGTATCACCAAATCCATCCTCCTCCTCGCTTACTAACGAGGAAGCGGACGAACAACCCCCCATCCGTTGGCAGTTTTATTATCCATTCTATGAGTGTTGCACTATTTACTAGTCAGTTACTTAGTCAAATTAAAAGCGGTACTTTAGTTATGCTTGTCTATGATCGAGAAACCGTGCTCCAAGTCGCCCATAACATGGACACGGCTTTCAAAGTTTTACCTGCGAGGGTGCACAAATAGCAACACACACTCGATCAACCTCGGAAAAAACAAATCAAAACCCAACGAGGCCTTCACGACAAAGCAATCACAGGATTCAGAAATATTTCAGGGGCCACCCATTAAGCTACCATAACGGTTAGTTGACTCGAGACGGACTCAAGGTTTGCGTCAATGGTCAGTAAACGGGAACACGAAAATGTGACTGGGCTTGTCGATACCGAAAAACACTCCTTACCTAAACAGTACAGTGCTCCTCGCAATCGTAAATAAATAAAGCATGGCATGGCATAAGTACAGGATAGTAAATAAAACCTCAAACTAGTTTGTGGCCCCAAGAAATAAGAATGAATCAAGCTCTGGCTCAGGGGGGTCCCATAAGCCTCCCGGATGTGGATAGAGCGAATAATCAAGGAACAGGAATCAAGTACTCGGGGTCCTACGGGACACAAGTGAGCAGGACGAACCAAATAGCAGATATTGCTCACCGGTGCCACTTTCATTAGTTATCCCATTACTACTCAGGTTAAGTTGTTTAGGTACCTCGTTATACATCAGACTCTCACATACCCTACACATGTCGTTTCTCGACTGCATGGCTCAAGCAACTCCTGTAGTAATGGCTCATGGGATGGAGGAACAAGCTTCGGTGGGGTTTAATAGTAAAGGCTATGCAATACTTGGGATTCAATTTAATGCAATCGCGACTCAATGATGCAAGAATAAGATAGAGGAAATAGGTCTTTGTATGCAAGCATGTGGTAGTGCTTGCCCAGCTCGATTGAAGCGAGATAAGGATCTGGGTAGTGCTCCTGGTTCTCTTGATATATCCCCTGCTCAGTGTCTATTCGAAGAAGAACCAAACAAACAAGGGCCAACATAAATAAAGTGCACAAGCATATGAATAAAATGCGACAAGCAAACAATCATGCCATGATGAATGATGCACAATTTGCATGGCAATAAAGTAGCATGGCATGGGTGAGGTGTGGAATACAAGAATAAGTCATTTTATTGAGTTTTGGCCACAATTTATCCTCATATTAGTTGCTGTATACTTTATATTTATATGATGCATGCTGCAATTTAAGTCATGGATAGCATAAACAGAAAGGTCTCGTCGAGCTAATCATTTTAGACATATCATTTGTTAAATTCGGAGTTATAAAACAAAAGTTATTAATTAATTAAGTCAAGGGGCATTTTATGTAATTTTACTCAACTTGGAATTTTTAAATGTGCAAAAGGTAATTTGAATAACATATTTGAAATCCTCACATTTTTCTGATTTCAAAACATATATCATTTGTTTAATTTGGAATTATAAATCAAAAGTTATTTGAAAACAGATTTAAATTTGAATTTTAAACAAATTTTGAAAAGGTTTTAAATTAAACAGAATCAGAAACCTTATCTACTCAGCCTGGATCTAGCCACTGCCAGTGACATGTGGGGCCAGGCTGACTCAGCGCCACACGCGCGCACAGGAGAGGGAAGGACTGCGGATTGATAAACGCAAAACAGAGGAGCCTTTTTATAAAAAGGACACAGGCACTGACTGTGGGCCGGGCTGGACCGCGGGTTGATTGGAAAAACAGAAGAGGGGGATCTGCAAAAGGTGCACCCAGCAGACTTCTTCCGCGTGCAGACCGAACGGCAGTGCGGCGAGGTCGGCTGGGACTCGATCCCGCGACACAGGGCTTTGCGCTTGGCGGCGGCCACGGTGGTGTGGGCTTGTGATGAAGGGAGGCGAGGGCTAGGTAGGGTTTTGCGCAGAGCGCAGCGCCAGCGCCATGGGCGGCCAGCTGTTCGTCGAAACGATTATGCGCAACCAGACGCAACGCTGAGGAGGTTGTCTAGGAGGTCAAGCTCACCGGGGAGGTTGGGGTGGACGGATCGGGTAGTGGCGCAGCGATCGTCGGCGTGGCTCATGGACAGAGGCTAGGGTTTCGGCTCGGCGCTGGTCCTGGCTCCGGTCCTTCTCCTCCTCGGCGACGTGGACAGGCGTCGGGCCTCCTCGACCTTCCTTGACGTCCACAGCCTCGCCTCCGGCCATTGGTGAGGAGGGTAGATGCAGCAGTGGCCGGTGGCGTGTAGGCGGTGTGAGGAGGCGGGGGAGGGAGGCGCCTGGCGGATCTCACAGGCAGAAAAAGGTGGGAGAGGGGTAGATAAGGGCAGGGCAGAGGGAGAGGGTGCCGTGGGGAGGTGGTGAAGAAAAGGTGGCTTCGGCCACCTTTTGTCCCTCCCTTCACGTATGACGGGAGGGGTAGCTAGGGCAGGGGGGGGGTGGGACCAGGAGAGGAGAAGGGAAGGCTCGGGGCCGGGCTAGGCTCGGGGCCGGTGAGAGTAAGAGAGAGGGAAGAGGTGAGAAGCTAGGGTAGGAGGGATGGGGTGGCTCGGGTAGGTAGCCTCGGTTAGGGTTTGGTTAGATGGGGTAGGAGGGTAGCCGGGGTGGGGTTTGCATGGCATAGAGGTAGGGAGAGAGGCCGAGAGAGAGGGAAAGGTTGGCTCGGCCTAGGGGAAGGGTGGCTAGGGTTTTGAGATGAAAATAAGAGAGAGGGGAGGTTTAGGGTTTAAGACATGCCCACATGATCATGCATGGATGGGGTGATGGTTTAAAGAGGGTATGGATTGTTGCACATGACAAGGACAAAGAGCAAGAGGAGGAGGTGAGAGAGGGGGCTTAGGGTTTTAGCAAGCTCAAACAAAAACCCACAAGAAGGAGTGTAAAGAGGGATAAAGGTGATGGATGGTAATGGTCTCATAAAGAGAAAACCCCAAATGAACCAAGAGAAAAACAAATAGCTAAAGGTGATGGTGTTCTTGCATGGCCCATGCAAATCAATAAATGTCTTGGTTTTATCTTGTGAAAACAAAATAATATCTCATGGCATTTATTTATTTACATCCTCCAAAGTTGGAGTAAGGGTCAAGCAAAAGGACTTGTAGGATTGGACCCACCATATCTCTCATGAGCTAGATTAAACTCCAAAACAAAAATAATTACAAGCTCATGGATAATGGGGTGGTGGAATTGTAAGGTGGTGAAAACAAAGTGGTGGAGTTGAATAAAAGATATGCCCCCAACTCAACTTGGGCATTTAAACAATATATCAAGAACCAAATACAATATCAAGGGCAAATACAAATAATAATGCATATGAGATAAGAACCAAAACACAAAGGGTTTTTGTATGAGGCTCAAATGCAAGGTGGCATGATGACATGAGCATGATATGATGATGATGATGCAACAATTATATGTAGGAAGTAGCCATTATATTTCTAGACCAAGTAGCATTACAGTTGTTAGACAATTGGGATGCTACAACTCTCCCCCACTAAACAGGAATCTCGCCCCGAGATTCTAGGAAGAAGAAGACTCAAAAAGGGTAGGATAGTTGGCACGGAGTTCATCTTCACGCTCCCAAGTGGCTTCATCAACGGAATGGTGCGACCACTGCACCTTGCAGAACTTGATGGACTTGTTGCGAGTCCTTCTTTCTACGGTCTCAAGGATTTTTGTGGGGTGTTCTTGATAAGACAGGTCTTCTTGGAGATCGATTAGCTCATGATCCACGGTCCTGCCGGGATCCTTGAAGCACTTCTTGAGTTGAGAGATGTGGAAAACATCATGAACCTTGAGTTTTTCCGGGAGCTCAAGAGCATAAGCAACTTCTCCTCTTCTACCACGAATTTTGAAAGGACCGATGTATCTAGGATCCAGCTTTCCTTTGATACCAAAGCGGTGTGTGCCTCTCATGGGAGTGACACGAAGGTAAACGAGATCACCAGGGACATACACCATGTCCGTGTGCTTCCTGTCATAATTGCTCTTCTGGCGACTTTGAGCAATCTTCAGATTCTCTATATGCACCTTCTCCTCCGCTTGAGTTACAATGTCAGGGCCAAACCATATTCTTTCTCCTGCACTGACCAACCAATTGAGTTCGCATTTGCGCCATAGAGAGCCTCAAATGGTGCCATCTTCGCACTTTTCCGAAAAGCTGTTGTTGTAAGAGAATTCAGCATAAGGAAGACATTCCTCCCACTTCATGCCAAAGAGATGACGCAAGCACGAAGCATATCCTCCAGAATGATTGATCCTTTCAACTTGTCCTTGCGGAGGGTGGTAAGTCAGCTGAAGTTCAATTTTGTTCCCAAAGCATTTTGGAAACTTTCCCACTTGGAAGTGAAGATGCTCCCACGGTCAACTGATCTCAAGCGAACCCCATACAGAGACAATTGTTGATGTAGAACTCACCAACTGAATTCCGTAAATTGTTTCCTTGACGGGAAGAAGTGAGCCACTTTAGAAAGCCTGTCGATGACAACAAAGATTGCATTGTTGACCTTCTGCGACCTTGGAAAACCAGTGATGAAGTCCATCTCTACTTTCTCCCATTTCCATTCCGGGGGTTTCAATGGCTGTAGAAGACCGAAGGTTTCGATGAATAGCTTTCACTCTGCGGCGGACATCACACTCCGAGACATACTTGGCACAATATCGCTTCAAACCCGCCACCAATATTGTGTTTTCGTGTCCATGTACATCTTTGTGCCGCCAGGTGAATAGAAAGAACAGAATCATGCGCCCTTGAGAACTTGCTCTCTCAAACCCGTAGTTCGGAACAAACATCCGTGTTCAAAGAAAAGCGTGCCTTGATCATCGACGTGGAAAGACTCATACTTCGGAAGCTGAAGTTTGGAGATGATCTTTTTGGTGTGCGGATCACCAAGCTGACGAGAGCGAATCTTTTCTTCCAAGAGAGGAGTAGCCAGAAGGTTCAGAGATGCCCTTGTTCCACAATTTCAAGGTTGAGCCGACGGAATTCCTCGCACAAGAGAGGTGTTGTTCTTCCATCATGAGGTTATTGACATAAGCTTTGCGGAGAGCATCGGCCATGACATTAGCTTTGCGAGTGTAGTTGATGGTCAAATCAAAATCATTGATTGCTTCAATCCATCTCCTCTGCCGAAGGTTGAGATCAGGCTGTGTGAAGATATACTTCAAACTTTTGTGATCAGAAAATATTTCACAACGGTTGCCAAGCAAGTAGTGCCTCCATAGCTTCAAAGCAAAGACAATCTGCCATGAGCTCGAGGTCATGTGTAGGATAGTTGATCTCATGCGTCTTCAACCGCCGAGAGGCATAAGCAACAACTTGTTTTTCTTGCATAAGGACCGCACCCAATCCTTGCAAAGAGGCGCCACGTAATATCTGAAAAGGCTTAGATGTATCCGGAGGAACCAAGACTGGCGTGGAAGTGAGCTTCTCTTTGAGTGTCTCAAAGCTTGCTTGACATGCAGGAGCCCAAAGGTATTTCTTGCCTTTCTTGAGGAGATCGGTAAGAGGCTTCGCTATCTTCGAAAAGTTCTGAACGAAGCGACGGCAATAACTAGCCAAACCAAGGAAACTCCGCACTTCTTTGACATTAACAGGAGGAAGCCATTCAACAATTGTCTTCACAGTTTCCGGGTTGACTACAATGCCCTTGGCAGAGATGACATGACCAAGATAAGTTACTTGAGGCAGCCAAAACTCACACTTTGAGAACTTTGCATACAAGCGGTTCTCACGAAGCTTGTTTAGGACACACCGAAGGTGTTCTTCATGCTCTTCCTTTGAATTTGAATAGACTAGGATGTCATCCAGATAGACCACAACGAACTTATCGAGATACTCCATGAAAACCGAGTTCATGAGCCTCGAAAAGGTAGCAGGTGCGTTGGTGAGACCGAAAGACATGACCGTGTACTCATACAGGCCATAGCGGGTGGTGAAAGTTGTTTTAGGAACATCTTCCTTGCGAATTTTTATTTGGTGATAACCACTTCTCAAGTCCAGCTTAGAGAATACCACAGCTCCAGCTAGCTGATCAAAGAGATCATTAATCCGCGGAAGGGGATATTCATTCTTGATGGTTTTAGCATTGATAGCCCGGTAGTCCACACAAATTCTATCGGTCCTGTCTCGCTTCTTCACAAAGATTGTTGGGCTACCCCAAGAAGAAGTACTGTGTTGAATGAAACCCAACTTCTCTTGTTCATCAAGTTGACGTTTGAGTTCAGCCAACTCAGCAGGACCCATTTTATATGGCCGCTTGGAGATAGGCGCCGTTCCAGGTTCAAGCTCAATTACAAACTCAACCTCACGATCCGGAGGCATACCCGGCAACTCTTTAGGAAAGACATATGGAAACTCACAGACCACCGGAACACTCTGAATAGCTTTCATAGCATCATCATTCAGAGCCGCCAAAGAGAAAAGCTGGATAGCAGGAGTCAAACTTGGAGAATAGACTATATGGCCTTCAGGAATCTTCAGAGAAACCGAGCGTTCAGCACAATCAATAACAGCTGCATTTGCTGTCAACCAATCCATGCCCAAGATGACATCAATGTCAGAATTGCCCAGAACAATTAAGGATGCCGAGAACGAAGAGCCACCAATCTCAATTTGATTGCCATGGCTGATTTTAGCAGCTGCCATTGTTGCTCCAGGAGAAAGGACCATTAACCGCTTAAGGAGAGGATCCATTGCTAACTCATTCTCATTTGCAAACTTGTGAGAAACTAAAGAATGCGATGCACCAGAATCAAACAAAACTCGTGCAGGGACTGAGTTAACGGAAAGCATACCCATCACAACTCCAGGTGCATGCTCAGCTTGAGCGGCGTTGACACAGTTGGCACGAGCAACAGTAGACCCGGGCTTGGTGTTGATGTTGAGAGCCCGAGGTGGTGGTGCACGAACCAAAGGAGAGCTTGCCGCAGATCTTGGAGGGGGTGGAGGAAGAGCTTTGTTTTTCAACGGACAGTTCAAGCTTGGATGCCCAGAGTCTCCACACGTGTAACAAGCACCAGGTGGACGTGGAGCAACGTAGCCAGTGTGGCATCCCGCAAAACCACTACTAGAAAATCGCGTTGAATTTGTGCATTGCATCGTCATCATCAGGCATTGTTTGTATAAAACTATTTCGGAAAACCCGGGTTGTTTTCTAAAACGCCCTGTCTTTTATTTAAACGCCAAACCCCCGGATGTTCCGGATATTTTTGTTTGTCTAAAACTAGTTATAAAAGCTATTTGAAAATAAATAAAATATTAAGATTATTTTTTAATAGGGGCAGTCGAACGGGCCGAGTGACCCGAACGACCGCCCCAGAAAACTAATCGGTCCAACCAGTCCCACCCCTTTTTCCTAAACTCACCCAGCTAACCTACCCAACCCATCCCTCCACCTCACCCCCACCAAGAGAGATGCCCACCTCATCCCCTCTCTCCCTCTCTCCAACACACCCACGCCACTCGCACACCACCCCTCTCTCTTCCCCTCACCTCTCTCTCCAGCCCCACCCCACAAATTTCCAAAGACACCACGCACTACACAAGGCTGGCCCACCCCTGACCAAGATTCCTCTCGAAAGTGGCCCCACCTCACCACGTCACCTCGCCAATCTCCTCTCCCCTGCTCACACACCCGCCACCCCACCTCCCCGGGACCCACCAACCGCACCCAGGCTTCCCTCCCATCCTTCTTCCTCTAGCTCCCCGCCATCCACCGTCCCGCCTGCCCTCCACACGAGAGCCTCACAAGACCCTCCTCACCTCCTCCGCCGCCTCAAGACTCCGCCACCGCCACCGGAGCCTCGCCGCCTCTCTCCGCCTCGCCGAGCCCCAGCCTCACCGGAGCCCTCATGGCTTGCCCTCATGGACCCTCACTCTCCAAGGCCGCGCCTAGAGCTCACACAAGGCGCCACACTTTTCAAGGCTGCCCGCCATTCGCCTCTGCCCGCCAAGCTTCTCGCCCTGCAAGGTCGCTCCGCTTCTCCATGGCTCCGCTGCCTCCGCAACGCCACGGCCTCTCCTCCACCTCGGCCCATGCCACCACCGCTGCCTCCGCCTGACCCTTTGCCCTGGCGGCGCTTCTGCCGAGCACCTCCGCCCCTTCGCTCTGCTGCCGCCCCGAAGCCGCCACCTACTTTTCTCTCCGGCGAGCCCGACGCCGCTTCGTCCTCGTCCGCTGCTGGCAAGGGTTTCATCGCTCAGCGCCGCCACGCTGGCTCAAGGCCCTGCCGCCGCCCCCGTCGCCGCCAGAGTTTCGGTCGCTTCGCCGCTTCTTTCACCGCCGCTGGGCTGCCGTCGCGGCCCGACACCATCGCGGTGGTCGTGCTCGAGCCGAGCCTCAGGTGCTCGCTCCGCAGCGGCCGCTGGTCTCAGAAGATCCTCGCGCGTGTATGAAGGTTGCTCGCGCTCGTATGTGCTACCAAGCTCGCTAGGAACGGAACAATCACCACCAATGCCAACAACCGATCCGAACAAGATCTTCGCCACGGAACGCCGAAGTTCTCGCCACCTGTACGGACCTTCTAAGGGAATAATCAAGGGCCCACCAACCCGAACCCGAGTTCTTCGACGAACGACAAGATCTCCTTCATGGAAAACGGTTTAACCGAGACCTCCGTCATGGATCGCCGAGCACTTCTACACGACCCATGGGATGACCTGTGCTTCCAAGGGCGACAAGGTTCGCTTCACGGATTTCGAGACCGACATCGAACGACAAGATCATCGCCATAGAACCCGGCACATGAGCGAGTATTTCCCGAACGCCAAGACCGCCACCGATACGACAAGTATCCCGTCCGAACGCCATGATCGACAACATGCCCGGAGGCCCGGATGCACCAAGATCTACCTTTCCGAGAACGATCCCACGAGCCCGAACTGAACCACTCGACTGCTGACCCAACCCCGAACCCCAAGACCGTCGAGACCCCTCAATGTGTGAACCCCTCCCCGAAACCCTATTTTATCATATATAACAACTTGTTGCATATTAACTGCCATACTTGCATGCATAATCATGTGGTTTGGGGCCTTATGCCGATTCACCTAATAATTAAATGTGGGGCCCATATGCGGGCAAATCTAGCCTTATAATTGGCCTCATTTAAACATGTGTAGCGAACCGGTGCCATCTGTTGTCTTGCTAACCAACATTTAAATTGCGGGGGTTTCTAAACAACTTGAACCATATAAATAATTGCCGGGACCCCGGTTCCGCTTAATATGACCTAATTGCATCGCAGACTTTATGTCATGCAACATACATGCATCATGCCGATCTTCTGCCGTTGTATTAAATATAGCATCCGTGTTTTTTAGTGTTTTGCTTCTTCGCGATAAGGCCGTTGAGTTGATGTGAGCTTCGCCATCTTCTTGGATGAACCGTCGACAATGTTTTCAAAGCGAGCATCTCCCTTTCTACCTATCTTACTTTTATAGTATTTACTTCTCCCTGTTGATCTATTGCTATCGAAGTTACGATGCTTTAGTTTCGACCGTGATATACCGTGCAGCCCTATATTGCCTTGGACACATCCTATTACATTGTTTGGTAGATAGTTGGACTTACGTGCGTCGCAATGCTTGCTCAAGTGCTGTTGCGTGTTGTCAAGTGCCACAGTTGTTGCTGTATTGCCGCATGTTGATGTTGGAGATGATTCTAGTTTTACTTATCGTCACTTTATTTCCTGTTTAACAACTAAAATTGAAATAAGCAGAGGCATCGGTGGGTGATAGAAAATATTTGGTTTCGAATCCACTTGTGTCCCGTGAAGACCCCAGTACTTGATACCTGCCTTGATTTATCGCGCTATCCACATCCGGAGGTATATGGGACCCCCGAGCCGGAGCTTGATTCTTTTATTTCTTGGGGCCACAACTAGTTTGAGGTTTTATTTACGATCCTGCTTATGCCATGCTACTTTATTTAAATTCAGCGATGATAGCACACCGATCGCTTTAGGTAAGCGGAGTGATTACGCCAGATCGACACCCCGAAGTTTCGGGTTCCCGCCATGACCATTGACGCAAACCTTGAGTCCGTCTCAAGCTTGCTTACTTGCTATGGTCTACTCAATGGGGTGGCCTCAAATATTTCTGAATCTGTGATTGTTCACCGTGAAAGCCTCGTTGGGTTTTGATTTGGTTTTCCGAGGTTGATCGGCGTGTGTTGCTATTGGTGCACACCGGTAAAACTTTCTCAAAGCCGTGTCCATGGATATGGACGACTTGGAGCATGATTCGATCATAGACAAGCATAACTAAAGTTTATTTGCTATAAATTTGACTTATAATGACTAGTAATCAGCTCCACTATAATGGAATGACTAAATAATACGCCACAATTACTTGTTTGAGTTGCTATGCACCATTGTACCGACTAGTAAGCATCGCAACTACAACGGAATGGCTGAATAAAAGTATCAACAACTCTTGGGTTTAAGGGTTACCTCATGCTATTCATATCGATTAGTAAGTGTTACAACTATAACGGAATGGTTAATTAAAAGTGCCCATCGCTTATTTTATCGTGACGATTATCTAAACCTGACTAGTAAAGTGTGCCAACTATAATCGAATAAGTAACGCTAACCGTGAGTTCTCGGTGACTTCCTCGATTGGTCTCGAGGGGAAACACCAGATGGGTTTGTTTGGTGTTAGCCTCAAAGTTGGATCCGGATAGGTCTTTCTTACCCTCTCGATAACCGCTAGTTGTATTGAGTCTCTATAGGTTGTTTAGTGCATCTGCTTGCCGCCGTCCACCATACCTATGTAGGCGAGGACCAATTCTAGCCTCGCTGCTTCGCCTCGATCTTGACGCCTCCTTCTTTTTCCTTTGCCCTTTCGGCACCCCTTTTGTTTAAGCAGTTTTGAGATCGACGCCGTTAGTAGGGTTACCCTTCCTGGCTTTGGCAGGGTTATGGACGCCATTGGTTATTCTTCGTGGCTCTTAGCCCCATTTGCATCTTGTCCGTAGTGGACGCTATATCGCTTCAAGGTGATTTGGATCTTTGTATATTATATTCGTATTCTTGACTCTTTGAGTCGCCGTTATATATATATCTGCTCGGGTCCCATCGAGGATTGTGTAATGTTATTACTTCGCTTTTCCACCCGCATAAAGTGCTGGTGGGCACCTTTTGAATCGCTTCTATGCGGGTTTGGTGAATTTTGCCCAAACTTGCATAGGTCCGATTCAGGTGTTATGCGAGGACTCCGCCAGCGCCTGTGGTAGTGGTGGTTGTAGCCCCGGGAGCAAGTGATGAAGTTTGGTGGCCTTGCTGTAGCTTGCGGTGTCTTGGTGGAGCCGAGCGGTGGGGTGTTAGGAACCCAGACACGCCGCTTAGAAGGAGCTGACATAGCTGAAGAGCTTGGTGCATCACGGTTGTGTTTCTTTGACTCCTCAAACACTTGCCTACTTGCTTCCTCTTGCAGAGCTGTATGCTGAAGTTCCAGAAAGGATGCCGGCCTTGCATGTGTGATTTCATATTTAATCGATGCATTGAGCCCTTGCCGAAACCTCTTTTGCTTCTTCTTGTCATCAGAGATCTCATCGCCACCATAACGAGAAAGGTTCATGAAGTTCCTGATGTAGGTGTTGACATTGTCATTTCCCTACTTGAGGTTGAGAAACGCTTCCTTCATCCTCTCCATGACAATTTCTGACAGATACTGCTCTTTGAACGCCCAAAGGAACTGCCCAAGTAGGTCAAAACCAGGCAGCTTGCCTTGTGTAATTCTCCACCAGAGTGCATCTCCCTTCGAAGGTGAGTAGCACACTTTACCCATTCTTGCTCGGGAACATCAGCCTCAAAGAGCCTTGACATCTCACGCAACCAATCATCAGCATCAAGTGGTCGATCAGAAACATCAAATTGGCGAGGGTTGAACTTCAGAAAGCTTTTGATGTCTCCTCGCTTGGGAGGTGGAGGTAGTGGAGCAAACTCATTCCTCCTGACACTTTCCTCAAAGCGCTGCTGGTTCTGTTGCATTGCTGCCAAGGCATTGGCGATGTTCGACAACGCGGAACCCAGTTCAGGTGGTATGTCCTCATCAGAACGGCGTGGTGGAGCCATCCTGTGATTGATATAAAACACAAGTAAGTACTATAATGGAGAATAATAATAATCCAAAATAGTACCAAGATGGAATTACTCAAGATTAAAGGATACAATTTTACTAAGGTGATATTAAAATATCAACAAAGTTCAAAGCACCTAGAAGATATTAAGCATATCGCACACGACTGAAAAGGAGTGTGGTACACAACTTAACAAAGAAAATTTTTCCACAAATTTCGGCATTAAAATACCAACAGATGCGCAAAATCACTTAACGAATCAAGATTAGTGACTCTACCAATTCAATATACAAAAGCGAATGATAAGAGTAGTGGTATGGTCGCGACTCCATCCCGCACTCAAATCATTACTCCGCACATGAACAAGTAGAACACATATCCTAACCCCTTCTCCTCACAACGAATCTAAAGATTAGTAACTACGGAAACGAACACCCCAAACAAGATAACGTCGGATAACAAAGAGTAAGATGATCACAAGGTATACAACGAATCAGATAGATCGCATCGGTTTGCAAAAGCCTGTCGGTATGGAATGTACCAACAGTTGATAACCAAAAGGCTGATTGTGTTAACAACTTGGATGCAACAGATAGACAAGGAATTACTCACACACCCACACACACCCACACACACACAACCTATGGTACTACGGAAACCCAGAACACGTGAATCCTAGTTTGAACTTTTAAGAAGAGGATTGAAAACGTTACACTTCCTTACCAGAAAAGGGTGGGTGGTTGGGTAAGAAGAAAAGTGGAAGCAGTCCTACTCTCACGTTTTGTTTTTCCCTAGTATACATAGCTACCAAAATATTTGCTAGACTGACAACGACCATTTGGTCGAGACCACGAAGGCGGGATGGCTCTGATACCAATTGTAACTACCTCGGTGAATTACACTCCTAGATACAAGCCTGGATGAGCGGAAATGGTTGAAATAGTACGGTGCGGCCCAAATGCCACTCACATGTAGACCTTTCGGCCGTCCCAACCATTTCCAATCATCGGGACAAGTACGGGCGTATGAATCGGCAAGTAAGGATCAACTACATACACAAATGAGTATGTATGCAAGCCACCATACAATAGTACATCGAGCCATTCCATCTAAAAAAGAAAGGAATATAGCAACGCCATACGGCAAAATTCAAATGTCCTAGATAGATATAATAGTTTAGGATATCTCCTCATACATCACACATCAGAGTATCAGGCGGAAGCGGCAATCAAGATCCGAGTACGGATAAGAAGCAAATCGGCATAAGATGCCCCATAAATAAGCACATCCCGCCTAACCGATCTCACGGATCCCCTGCTCGAATCTCTACATCGAACGATCGCTGCCCACATCATCCGCCTCCTCCACCCAAAGATCCATCTTGTGAGTGTACCTGTTCATCTGAATCAAATAATTTATCGTGTGAGACCCTAGGGGTACTCAGCAAGTCTTTATGCCACTAAAGGGGACACAACCTAGGGTGACGCAAATGCAGCAAAAGATAAACCCTAACAATTCTATAGATACTCGCTATCCATCCGCCTAACCAAAGATAGGCGGATGTCCGTGAACTAATGACAACCGTTATAACAGTAGTATCATCAGATCCATCCTCCTCCTCGCTTACCAACGAGGAAGCGGACGAACAACCCCCCATCCGTTGGCAGTTTTATTATCCATTCCATGAGTGTTGCACTATTTACTAGTCAATTAATTAGTCAAATTAAAAGCGGTACTTTAGTTACGCTTGTCTATGATCGAGAAACTGTGCTCCAAGTCGTCCATAACCGCGGACACGGCTTTCAGAAAGTTTTACCCTGCAGGGGTGCACAAATAGCAACACACACTGATCAACCCTCGAAAACCAAATCAAAACCCAACGAGGCCTTCACGACAAAGCAATCACAGGATTCAAATATTTCAGGGGCCACCCATTAATCTACCCGAACGGTTAGTCGACTCGAGACGGACTCAAGGTTTGCGCTAATGGTCGTAAACGACCGGGAACCCGAAAATGTGGTGGGCTTGTCGACACCACAAAACACTCCGCTTACCTAAATAAAGACAGTGCTCCTCGCACAATCGAATAAAGCAAAGAAAGCATGGCATAAGTACAGATAGTAAATAAAACCTCAAACTAGTTTGTGGCCCCAAGAAATAAGAATGAATCAAGCTCGCCTGGGGGTCCCATAAGCCTCCGGATGTGGATAGCGAATAATCAAGGAACAGAATCAAGTACTGGGTCCTACGGGACACAAGTGAGCAGGACGAACCAAATAGCAGATATTGCTCACCGGTGCCACTTTCATTAGTTATCCCATTACTACTCAGGTTAAGTTGTTTAGGTACCTCGTTATACATCAGACTCTCACATACCCTACACATGCTGTTCTACGACTCGCATGGCTCAAGCAACTCCTGTAGTAATGGCTCATGGGATGGAGGAACAAGCTTCGGTGGGGTTTAATAGTAAAGGCTATGCAATACTTGGGATTCAATTTAATGCAATCGCGACTCAATGATGCAAGAATAAGATAGAGGCAATAGATACTGTATGTATGCAAGCATGTGGTAGTGCTTGCCTGGCAGCTCAGTTGAAGCGAGATAAGGATCTGGGTAGTGCTCCTGGTTCTCTTGATATATCCCCTGCTCAGTGTCTATTCGAAGAAGAACCAAACAAACAAGGGCCAACATAAATAAAGTGCACAAGCATATGAATAAAATGCGACAAGCAAACAATCATGCCATGATGAATGATGCACAATTTGCATGGCAATAAAGTAGCATGGCATGGGTGAGGTGTGGAATACAAGAATAAGTCATTTTATTGAGTTTTGGCCACAATTTATCCTCATATTAGTTGCTGTATACTTTATATTTATATGATGCAAGCTGCAATTTAAGTCATGGATAGCATAAACAGAAAGGTCTCCGAGCTAATCATTTTAGACATATCATTTGTTAAATTTCGAGTTATAAAACAAAAGTTATTAATTAATTAAGTCAAGGGGCATTTTATGTAATTTTACTCAACTTGGAATTTTTAAATGTGCAAAAGGTAATTTGAATAACATATTTGAAATCCTCACATTTTTCTGATTTGAAAACATATAGCATTTGTTTAAGTTGGTGTTAGAAATCAAAAGTTATTTGAAAATGATTTAAATTTGAATTTTAAACAAATTTTGAAAAGTTTTAAATTAAATGTAATCGAAACTTATCTACTCAGCCTGGATCTAGCCACGCCATGAAGTGGGGGCTGGTTGACTAAGCCACACGCCACGACATTGTGAGAGGGAAGGATCATGGATTGATAAACGCAAAACAGAGGAGCCTTTTCATAAAAAGGACACAGGCACTGACTGTGGGCCGGGCTGGACCGCGGGTTGATTGGAAAAACAGAAGAGGGGGGATCTGCAAAAGGTGCACCCAGATCAGACTTCTTCTTCCGGCAGAGACCGAACGGTGCGACAGAGGCGCTGCTGCTGGGACTCGATCCCGCGACTGGTTGCGCTATGGGCGCTGGCCACAAGTGGGTGTGGGCTTGTGATGAAGGAGGGAGAGGTCTAGGTAGGGTTTGCAGAGCGAAGGCAGACGCCAGATGCGGCGCGCTGTTCAGTCGTTCATCGAAACGACACGCGACCAGACGCAACGGAGGGAGGTTGTCAGGGGTCGGCTCACCGCGGGAGGTTGGGGTGTGGACGGATCGAGTGGCGCAGCGATCATCGGCGTGGGCTCGCAGACAGAGGCTAGGGTTTCAAGCGGCTCAAGGCTGGTCCTGGCTCCTGCCCTTCTCCTCCTCGACGACGTGGATGTGGGCGAGCGGAGGCCTCCTCGACCTTCCTTGACGCACAGCCTCCGCCTCCAGGTATTGGTGAGGAGGGTAGATGCCGACGAGCCGGCCGATGTAGGCAGTGGTGAGGGAGGCAGGGAGGGAGTGGCCTGGGGGATCTGGGAGGCAGAAAAAGGTGGGAGAGGGGGTAGATAAGGGCCAGGGGAGGGAGAGGGTGCGGGGAGGTGGTGAAGAAAGGTGGCCACACCTTTTCCCCTCCCTTCACGCACGGCACGGCACGGGGTAGCTAGGCACAAGGGGGACTGCAGGTGGTACCAGGGAGAGGAGAAGGGAAGGCTCGGGCTGGGGCTAGGCTCGGGCCAGGGTGAGAGTAAGAGAGAGGGAAGAGGTGAGAAGCTAGGGTAGGAGGGATGGGGTGGCTCGGGTAGGTAGCCTTGGTTAGGGTTTGGTTAGATGGGGTAGGAGGGTAGCCGGGGTGGGGTTTGCATGGCATAGAGGTAGGGAGAGAGGTCGAGAGAGAGGGAAAGGTTGGCTCGGCCTAGGGAAAGGGTGGCTAGGGTTTTGAGATGAAAATAAGAGAGAGGGGAGGTTTAGGGTTTAAGACATGCCCACATGATCATGCATGGATGGGGTGATGGTTTAAAGAGGGTATGGATTGTTGCACATGACAAGGACAAAGAGCAAGAGGAGGAGGTGAGAGAGGGGGCTTAGGGTTTTAGCAAGCTCAAACAAAAACCCACAAGAAGGAGTGTAAAGAGGGATAAAGGTGATGGATGGTAATGGACTCATAAAGAGAAAACCCCAAATGAACCAAGAGAAAAACAAATAGCTAAAGGTGATGGTGCTCTTGCATGGCCCATGCAAATCAATAAATGCCTTGGTTTTATCTTGTGAAAAAAAAATAATATCTCATGGCATTTATTTATTTACATCCTCCAAAGTTGGAGTAAGGGTCAAGCAAAAGGACTTGTAGATTGGACCCACCATATCTCTCATGAGCTAGATTAAACTCCAAAAGAAAAATAATTACAAGCTCATGGATAATGGGGTGGTGGAATTGTAAGGTGGTGAAAACAAAGTGGTGGAGTTGAATAAAAGATATGACCCCAACTCAACTTGGGAATTTAAACAATATATCAAGAACCAAATACAATATCAAGGGCAAATACAAATAATAATGCATATGATATAAGAACCAAAACACAAAGGGTTTTTGTATGAGGCTCAAATGCAAGGTGGCATGATGACATGAGCATGATATGATGATGATGAAACAATTATATGTAGGAAGTAGCCATTATATTTCTAGACCAAGTAGCATTACAGTTGTTAGACAATTGGGATGCTACATCGGCCCCAGCGACCACCACCACGACCACCACCCCCGTGAGCTCGGCTTCCTCCCCTATCTCTGTGTGCCGCCATTGAGTCCTTTTGACATAGTGTGTTTGTGTTGGTTCATGCCTTGTATCAGCTACCTGTGTTCCTTGTGATCTTGTGCTACCCCTGGTGTGTTTCCGATGGACCAAGTGGTGATGTACGATGGATCGTTGAAGGCAGATGGCTTTTCTAGATTTTGCACTTGGCTTGTACGTGAGGACCCCTGAGGATGGTGCAAGGCCAACACGAGATTGATCCTTCCAACCCCTGGGAGACCAAGATCGAACCAAAATGTGTGATCTCTACCTACCCCTATTTTGTAAATTCCATATAAACTTATCTTATATTAATTCATACATACTCGTATACATGTTTATTTGTTTGGGGGGAAATTTTGTCGACTCACCTCATAATTAAATATTGAGACTGTATGTGGGAAAATCTAGCCTTATATTGGTCCCATTTAAATTCGTGTAACGAATCAATGCCATGATTTTCCTTGTTAATTCAATATTTAATATGCGGGGTAGTTTAATAACTTAAATCTACTAATTAATTATCGGGATCCTGATTACGCTTAATATTACTAAGTTAGGCCGCATATTGCCATGCCATGTATCATATCATAAACATACCGGATCTTCCGCCTAGTATTAAATATTGCACCGGTTGTTTCTTCTAGTGTTTTGCTTCTTCACCGGATAGGACGATGAGTGGATGCGAGTTGCGACAAGCCTCCGGCTAGCCGACTTTGTCTCACAGGCGAGCATTCTCCCACTTCTACCTATTTTGCATTTATAGTCTTTACTTCCTCCAACTGATCTATTGATATCCTTATTGTCGATGCTTCAGTACTACCCCCTTTAATTATCTGCTCCACTGTATTGCCTTGGTTATCCTATTGACTTGTTTGGTTATCTAGCTTTGTGTAGGGTTCGCAGCATAGAAAACAAAAAATTTCCTACGATGGGAACAACTATGTACCAAGATCTATCTACTAGATACAAACAACGGGCGGATGTATATCCGTAGAGAACATACCCTTGAAGACCGACAAAGCTTAACGAGTCCAAACTCGTGGTTGATGTAGACGATCTCTTGCCGATCTCAAGATCGAGAGGAAGTCCTAGCGCCAAAAAACAGCCAGATCCGTGCTCACACACGCTCGAGGCACCGAGCAACCTCCGCCGCCTCCAGCCGATGCGGAAGCACAACTCTTTCTTGCCGAAAAGCCACCGAACATGTATCTCGCTAGTCCGAGACCATGGGGATAAATTCTAGAGGGAGAGAGATCCTTCACGAGGAGGTGTGATGTGAGAGAGGAGAGGGGGCCTTTATAGGGAGAGGAGGCACCCAAGGGGCATGGCGCCCAGCCATGGGGCTGCCCCACCTCTTCCACATTCATGTGGGTGGAGCTCCCACTCAAAATGAAAAGCCTCCACTCCCATTAAAAAGCCTCCACTGTATCACTCACATGCATTAAATTTCCACCAAATTTAATGCAAGCTCTCATTAAAATAAAACTCTTTATTTATTTATTCAGAATTTTGTTAATTACTTTAATTAACAAACATTCACATAAAACCCTTGCTAGTATTCCATTTCACATGCGTAACCAGCATAATTTCAACCAACAGCTTTCGGTGTCTAGTGAAATAAATTCCGCTTTCCTTTTCTTTTCGCATGAAACTTTTGCTCCAAATGGATGTCGGTGTCTCTTAAGTGTCACCCTACGGTTCGCGAATAATGCGGACATGATCGAGACCCCTCTCGGATCAATAATCGTAAGCGGATCGAGACCCATATCGACTCCCACACATTCAACGATGACTTTCTTGTGATCGTAACCTTTTACGCTAGTATCTTAATCCTTTTGTTTCGCGATATATTACATGTCCGAGATTCGATCATCGGTATCTCCATACCTAGTTTGATCTCGATCGACATGCACTCTTTTCTCGCTCCTGATATAACATTCTAGTGATCAAATCACTTGCTTGCAAGCTAATCAATGTGATATCACCGAGGGCCAGAGTATATCTATCCGCCATCGGGATGAACAAATTCCACTCTTGATCCATGAGCCTCAACATAACACTTTATTAGTTCTGAATCCATCTTTATAATCACCCATTACGGTTGTGACGTTTGATGTTATCAAGAAACTCTTCCGGTGTTAGTGATTGACATGATCTCATGGTCTAAGGATTAGGATCACTTCGTAAGTTGTTATAGCAATATAAACTCAATTACTTTGCTCGTAATGCTATACTTCGGATGAATGTTCATCACACCATTACACTAATGTTGTGACCTCGTTATTAACAACATCCAATGTCCATGATCTGGAAACCTTTGATCATCTTGTTAATCAACGAGCTAGTTTATAAGAGAGGCATAACTAGGAACTTCCTTTTTGTTTATTAAACACACATGTATTAACGTTTCCGTATTAATACAATTATAGCATGTAAAATAAACATTTATCATAAACAAGGAATATGATAATAACCACTTTATTATTGCCTCTCGGGCATATTCCCTTCACTTTGTCCTTGCGAGTCGTAGGCATGTTTAGTATCGCTCTCATACAGGTTCAACATGATACTTTGAATATTGTTGGTAATAAGATAATTAATTTTGTGATGTTGGTTATGGTTATGGTTTCACCTAATGATAAGGCCCCGGCAGGGACCACCTTTGGGAACTGCTTGAGCCGA
The DNA here is from genome assembly GCA_030063025.1 of Avena longiglumis. NCBI lineage: Eukaryota > Viridiplantae > Streptophyta > Magnoliopsida > Poales > Poaceae > Avena > Avena longiglumis. The sequence continues at coordinate 525,891,611 of CP125976.1, forward strand.
CCTAGGACCCGTTCGTTCTACGATACCAGTTTTGAGTTGATCGCGCTAACCAAACGTGGGGGCCTCTGGGATCCCCCCCTCAACTACCGGCGCTATTCGTATATCCAGAGGGTTACAGAATTGGTTTTCCATTTGGTGCATACTCATAATATGTCCTTGGACATGGGTTGAGTTGTGATATGATTTTGGTGGACTGCCATGGCTTACATTGCATAAAATCGGGATATCGTGTCGGAGGTGGGATGGAGCTCTACAAGTTATCTTCCGATCATCGCCCGACCGTAGACTCAAACGATGTGCCACCTGGAGAATCAGCTGTATCTCTTGTGTGGGTAAAACACAGTAGGTGATGCCTCTGGATATGCGCGTAGTTATGGGACAGTTCTTGTTGTGAGATTCGGAAGGCACGCGTTATATGTTGCCTGAAGGGTTGAGCATGCGTTTGGGTACAGTAGTGCACCCCTGCAGGGTAAATATTTTCGAGAAGTCGTGTGTCCACGGTTATGGACGCCTCAGGAGTACAGTATCATGATCATAGACAACGCCATTAATGTTTTGCCTCTAATGAAATGACTATTAATTAGCCATATCAACTAACCACCTGCTTAACTAAAATTGTCACCGTGTGTGTTCCGCAAGGAGACTTCCTCGACTGGTCTTCGAGGGGGAAATCTTCGGATGGGTTATGTTTGGTGTTATATTATAGTTATCGTTTAGCGCTCTCATCTCGCTCTAATAGCCGAAGTTGTAGCGTGTCTCTATAAGTTAGATAGCGCAAGCTTTGCTGGCGCTGAGCCTACCATACCTATGTAGGCGAGGACCGCCGAATTCTAGTCTCGCCGTGTATTGGCCTCAGTACTGACCGCTCTCTCTTTGTTTTCCTTTGCCCTTTGTCGGCATCCTTTTGGCTTGACAGGTATGTGATTTACGACGTTAGCAAGGTTACCCTTTCGGCTTGGCCTGGGCAGGGTTGGACACCGCTTGGTTATTCTTCAGGACTCTTAGTCCCATTTGGATCTTGTCCGTACTCGTATACTAACTTGCTTTCTTCTTGAGTTGTATCTTCGTATTGTACCTGTTGTATTCTTGACTCGTTGAGTTGTTGTTGTATATATAAGTTCTTGTGGACTCTGTTGTAAACTACTGTGATGTAACCACTTGTATTCAAATCCCACCCACACGAAAGTGTCTAGTGGGCGTCTTTGAATCGCTTCTATGCGGATTTTGGCGGGAAATGCTGAGATCTGCATAGACCCGATTCAGGGGCATTACAAGTGGTATCAGAGCAAAGGTTTACGATACCCCACTGGTCCAGTGTGTAGGATAACCTTGCCAACGGTCGATGCCTAGTGTCAAAACTATTTTGCTACAAATGTGTTGGATAGATCTGATTAGCTCTGATTTCACTTCTTACCTCCATTCTTTCTCTTCTTACCTTTGCATGTTTTAATCTTCTCACTTATCTTGTTCAAGTATAGGATTCTCGTGGATGGGTCTTCCGTCGTACCTTTAGGGTTCCGCTTTTCCTCCTTTTAAAACGGTGGATCTACATCCGGATTTCATTCCACTTGATTCCTCTTCAAATGTTTCCCGGTGTCCTGTAACTTTTCGCGATGACATCATCTACTTGAATCTTTTGTTAATACCGATTGTCAAGATCTTTAGTCTGAATTACAGAGTTTGGTTGCACGATTTCCCTATTCATATACAGAGTAATGCTTTGAGTGCGGGATGGAGTAGCTACCATACCACTACTCTTATCATTCGCCTTGTACACTGAGTGTTGGAACCATGCAATTTTACTCCTCCCACGGAAGTTAAAGGTGGTCTCATCTCTTGTTACCTTTACTTCCGCTTTTGTCTCTCCGGAGTGTTCTTCCGAAGAAGGTGAGCAACAACCCTTGTTGGTGGTGTCGACGATTTCAAGACGGATCAAGAATTCTTGTTAGTGGTGTCGTGACTATCAATCGGATGCAAGAAGATCCGCACATCTAACCTCTCTCCCCCGGTGCCTCTGCTTGGATCTCGGGACGAGATCCCTTGTTAGTGGTGTCGAGTTGTAATGCCCCGAAAAATATTCCGAACTAAAAATTGATTGTTATTTGATTTTGTGCATCATCATGGCATCATAATGCATATTTTGTTCGCCAATTTGACCGCAAACTATTTTGTTAAAAACCTATTTTTGTTTTACTAAAATATTCCTACGGTTTTATTAGATCCGTTTCTCTTTTCTTATTTTCAAATTTAAACAAAATAATATTTCCGGTCTAATACGTGACCATACATGATTTTTCTTATTTGACTAAAATAAAACTAGGCTAAAGGTCCGTCTAAGTTTTAGCCTAAAACTAGCTTCATCTAGTCTATTTTGGACTAGATAAATAATCCTTTCCCTTTTTCTTTCACCCCAAATCCTAGACTAGACCAAACCCCAGAAATCCTACCCTTTTTCTTCTAGCCCCGCGCGCACACACCCGGCCGCCGCCAGTAACCATCCACGCATGCACCCATCGCACATAGCCACCACCACAACACCTGGACCAACGCACACCCAGCGGCACACCACACACGCACTAGACCCAGACCCAAGCACGCAGACACCACGCACACGTTCCTCTCTCGACGCAACCCCGTCTCCTAGCTTCTCTCCTTCCTCCCGAACGCTGCCGCCGCCAGCGGCCCCCCTCCCGCTCGCAAGCAACCACCGCCGACCCACCTCCTATAATCGACCTCCGCGCCAGGTCCGCCTCTCGTCACCGTCGCCCGACCCTGCTTCTCCCGCTTCCTCCTTCCCGGGTTTCCTCTGCCAGCGACCGCCGTTGTGTCACCCCTCCTCTGCCGCTGCGACGCCAGCACCACCTGTCCGTCAAGCCGCTGCAACGCCTCCGCCTCGGGCCGCCACCGCGCGAGCCCCTCGCCGCCGCCAGGGATGCCTCTCCTCCGGCCGCCCTCCCTGTGACCCCTTTCCATCTCGTCTCTGGCCCTGCCTCGCCTCCCTCTCCGTTCGTCGCCGATGGATGTTCTTTGCCGACCTCGGCCTTGAGCTCCCCTCGCCGGCCGTGCGGCTCTTCCAGCTCTGCCGTCCTTCGCACTCGTCGGCCCCAGCGACCACCACCTCGACCACCACCCCCGTGAGCTCGGCTTCCTCCCCTATCTCTGTGTGCCGCCATTGAGTCCTTTTGACATAGTGTGTTTGTGTTGGTTCATGCCTTGTATCAGCTACCTGTGTTCCTTGTGATCTTGTGCTGCCCCTGGTGTGTTTCCGATGGACCAAGTGGTGATGTACGATGGATCATTGAAGGCAGATGGCAGGCCAACACGAGACTGATCCTTCCAACCCCTGGGAGACCAAGATCGAACCAAAATGTGTGATCTCTACCTAACCCTATTTTGTAAATGCCATATAAACTTATTGCATATTAATTCATATATACTCGTATACATGTTTATTTGTTTGGGGGAAATTTTGTCGACTCACCTCATAATTAAATATTGAGACTGTATGTGGGCAAATCTAGCCTTATATTGGTCCCATTTAAATTCGTGTAGCGAATCAATGCCATGATTTGCCTTGTTAATTCAATATTTAATATGCGGGGTAGTTAAATAACTTGAATCTACTAATTAAATATCGGGATCCTGATTCCGCTTAATATTGCTAAGTTAGGCCGCATATTGCCATGGCATGCATCATATCATAAACATGCCGGATCTTTCGCCTAGTATTAAATATTGCACCGGTTGTTTCTTCTAGTGTTTTGCTTCTTCACCTGATAGGACGATGAGTGGATGCGAGTTCCGACAAGCCTCCGTCTAGCCTACTTTGTCTCACAAGCGAGCATTCTCCCCCTTCTACCTATTTTGCATTTATAGTCTTTACTTCCACCAATTGATTTATTGCTATCCTTATTGTCGATGCTTTAGTACTACCCCCTTTAATTATCTGCTCCACTGTATTGCCTTGGTTATCCTATTGCCTTGTTTGGTTAGCTAGCTTTGTCCTTGCGAGTCGTAGGCATGTTTAGTATCGCTCTCATACAGGTTCAACATGATACTTTGGATATTGTTGGTAATAAGATAATTAATTTGGTGATGTTGGTTATGGTTATGGTTTCACCTAATGATAAGGCCCGGGCAGGGACCACCTTTGGGAACTGCTTGAGCCGACCTAGGAACCGTTCGTTCTACGATACCAGTTCTCAGTTGATCGCGCTAACCAAACATGGGGGCCTCTGGGATCCCCCCCCCCCTCAACTACCGGCGCTATTCGTATATCCAGAGGGTTACAAAATTGGTTTTCCATTTGATGCATACGCATAATATGTCCTCGGACATGGGTTGAGTTTTGATATGATTTTGGTGGACTGCCATGGCTTGCATTGCATAAAATCGGGATATTGTGTCGGAGGTGGGATGGAGCTCTACAAGTTATCTTCCGATCATCGCCCGACCGTAGACTCAAACGCTGTGCCACCTGGAGAATCAGCTGTATCTCTTGTGTGGGTAAAACACAGTAGGTGATGCCTCTGGATATGCGCGTAGTTATGGGACAGTTCTTGTTGTGATATTCGGAAGGCACGCGTTATATGTTGCCTGAAGGGTTGAGCATGCGTTTGGGCATGGTGCACCCTGCAGGGTAAATCTTTTCGAGAAGCCGTGTGTCCACAGTTATGGACGCCTCAGGAGTACAGTGTCATGATCATAGACAACACCATTAATGTTTTGCCTCTAATAAAATGACTAGTAATTAGCCATATCAACTAAACACCTGCTTAACTAAAATTGTCACCGGGTGTGTTCCGCAAGGGGACTTCCTCGACTGGTCTTCGAGGGGGAAATCTTCGGATGGGTTATGTTTGGTGTTATATTATAGTTATCATTTAGCGCTCTCATATCGCTCTAATAGCCGAAGTTGTAGCGTGTCTCTATAAGTTAGATAGTGCAAGCTTTGCTGGCGTTGAGCCTACCATACCTATGTAGGCGAGGACCGCCGAATTCTAGTATCTCCGTGTACTGTCCTCAGTACTGACCGCTCTCTCTTTGTTTTCCTTTGCCCTTTGTCGGCGTCCTTTTGGCTTGACAGGTATGTGTTTTGCGACGTTAGCAAGGTTACCCTTTTGGCTTGGCCTGGGCAGGGTTGGACACCGCTTGGTTATTCTGCAGGACTCTTAGTCCCATTTGGATCTTGTCCGTACTCGGATACTAACTTGCTTTCTTCTTGAGTTGTATCTTCGTATTGTACCTGTTGTATTCTTGACTCGTTGAGTCGTTGTTGTATATATAAGTTCTTGTGGACTCTGTTGTAAACTACTGTGATGTAACCACTTGTATTCAAATCCCACCCACACGAAAGTGTCTGGTGGGCGTCTTTGAATAGCTTCTATGCGGATTTTGGCGGGAAATGCTGAGATCTGCATAGACCCGTTTCAGGGGCGTTACATTGTGTATTTGATACTGTATCGGTTGCGCATATTTGTAACTCGAAATAGGTGCTGCTGAATAGATGGAAACTAGCGAAGAACAAGGTGACGATGCGCGTTTGAAATGGATCAAAGGTTGATGTGATCACGGTTGGCACGCTACCTCTTCATTTATCATCGGGATTAGTTTTATACTTAAATAATTGTTATTTGGTGCCTGCGTTGAGCATGAACATTATATCAGTATCTTGTTTATTGTGAGACGATTACTTGTTTAATTCCGAGAATAATGGTTGTTCGATTTATATGAGTAATATGTTTTATGCACATGCACCTTTGATAGATGGTCTATTCTTGTTGAATCTAGATTGTACTAATAGACATATTAATAACATTAAAGCTAAACGTTTTTAATTGAGCGATAATCAACCTATATGTGGCACTGTCGTCTTGATCACATTGGAGTGAAGCGTATGAAGAAACTCCATTCTGATGGACTTCTTGAATCACTTGAAAGATGCAAAGCATGTCTGATGGGTAAAATGACTAAGACTCCATTTTCTGGTATGATGGAGGGAGCTACAGACTTATTGGAAATCATACATACCGATGTGTGTGGCCTGATGAGTGTAGCATCGCGCGGTGGTAATCGTTATGTTCTTACTTTCACGGATGACTTGAGTAGATATGGGTATATCTATTTCATGAAACATAAGTCTGAAACTTTCAACAAGTTTACGGAATTTCAAAGTGAAGTAGAGAATCAAAATAACAAGAAGATTAAATTTCTACAATCTGATCATGGAGGTGAATATCTAAGTTACGAGTTTGGCGAGCATTTAAATAAATGGGGAATACTTTCACAATTTACACCGCCGGTAACACCATAACGTAATTGTGTGTATGAACGTCGTAATCGAACTCTCTTAGATATGGCTCGTTCTATGATGCCACTTACAGATTTACCGCTATCTTTTTGGGGTTATGCATTAGAAACAGCCGCATTCACTTTAAATACGGCACCATCTAAATCCGTTGAAATGACACCATATGAATTATGGTTTGGGAAGAAAACTAAATTGTTGTTCCTTAAAGTTTGGGGTTGCGAAGCTTATGTAAAGAAGTTACATCTTGACAAGCTTGAACCCAAAGTGGAAAATGCGTCTTCATAGGATACCCTAAGGAAACTATTGGGTATACCTTCTATCATAGATCTGAAGGCAAAATCTTCGTTGCCAAGAATGGATCCTTTCTAGATAAGAAATTTCTCTCGAAAGAAGTGTGATACGTCAGAAACGTATCTACAATTTTTGATGCTCCATGCTTGTTTAGTATCTAATTTGCTTTACTTGTCTACACTTTGAGGTGCTTTTTACATGTTTTCTGGTACTAACCTATTAACAAGTTGCAACAGTGCCAGATGCCTTTTTCTGCTGTTTTTTGTTTCAGAAAAGTTAGTAAAGAAATATTCTCGGATTTGGACGGGACAAACGTCAAAGTCAGTTACTTTCCATGGGGAACAAGACGGAGGAGCAGAAGGCGAGCCGGAGGGCCACCCCTCCCAGGCGCGCCCACGGGTGGGCACTGCTAGGGTTTGGCGCCTCGACGCCTCAGCCTCCCCTTCGCCTATAAGAAGCCCCGATCAGAAACCCTAAGTACCGATCAAATATCCACGAATCCGTCAGCCGCGCCACCATCGTCCCTAGATCGGGGATCTGTTCTTCGGCACCACGAGGAGATCATCCTAGAGGCCTTCCCTCCGGTATGATGCGTGAGTAGTTCCACCTTGGACTATGGGTCCATGTAGTAGCTAGATGATTGTATCTCCTCCTTTGTGCTTTCATTTATATATCTTGTGAGCTCTGTTCATGATCAAGATCTAATCTATTTGTAATCATGCATGTTGTGTTTGGGGGATCCGATGGATATTGAGATTATTATGTTGGTTTGATTAATGGTTTTGTCTTTATGATTCTATCATGTCTGTGTTGTTTGTGATCTTGCATGCTCTCCGTTGTTAGTAGCTATCTTGGCCAAGTAGTTGCTAGTGACTCCAAGAGGGGGTATTTATGCTCGATAGTGGGTTCATGCCTCTAGTTTCCAAGGGAAGTGATAATAATCTCTTCGGTTGTAGATGTGTTGTTGCTACTAGGGAGAAAACAACGGTCTCTTGTTCATGGAACATGTGGACTATTTACCTTACACACTTTGCTTAAAGCAGTTATGCATTGCTTGCAATGAATCTTTGAGGGTTTGGATGATAACCTAAAGGTGGATTTCTAGTCATAGATGTAGTTGGATGGCGGTATATGTATCTTGTTGTATTGCCCAATCGAATCTCATAGGATCTTTCTGACTAGTAATTGCATTGTTATGCCTTGCTCAGTTCATGTCAATTGCCCTGTTGTAATTTGTTTACCCTTCATGCCATGTTGTTTATCTAAGGAGAGCACCTCTAGTGAACTATGGACCCCGGTCCAATCTTTACCATTGATACATCTTCCACTATTACTTGTTTACTTCCTGCAAACCATTACCTTCCACACCATACTTTTAATCCTTTGTTACAGCAAACCGGTGAGCTTGACAACCTCACTGATTCGTTGGGGCAAAGTCTTGAGTTTGTGTTGTGCAGGTCTCCACGTTGCCAGCAACATCTGTGTGATGTTTCCTTCATCCTACTGGTTCGATAACCTCAGTTTCTTATTGAGGGAAACTTGTTATTGTGCTGCTTCATACCTTGCTCTTGGGGTTTCCAACGAAGCGTCCCACGACAAGTGGTGGGCACCATCAAGCTATTTTCTGGCACCGTTGCCGAGGAGGCTAAGGACGTCTTCACAAGGGGAGTCCTTCAGTTTTTTCTCTTTACTTTGTTTTTAGTTTGCTTTGTTTATTTTGCTTGGTTTTGTTTGCCTCATTCCAAAAAAAACCAAAAAAAATTAGTCTAGGTTGGTATGCTTTCTTTATTCAAAAACACAAAAAAATTAGTTCCTGCTCTAGCTATTGCTGCTGTTTTTGGCTTGCCCACCTTTGCCAAAATGAACTCTGCTGAGAACACCAAGTTGTGTGTCTTCACTAGCACCAACAACAATGATTTGCTAAGCACTCCTATTGCTACACCTTCTCCTGATGCTACCTTTTATAAAATTAAACCTTCTTTGTTGAATCTTGTTATGAGAGAGCAATTTTCTGGTGCTAGTTTTGATGATCCTGCTGCCCATCTCAATAGCTTTGTTGAACTCGGTGAAATGCAAAAGTATAAGGATATAGATGGAGATATTATTAAGCTCAAGATTTTTCCGTTCTCCTTGAGAGGAAAAGCTAAAGAATGGTTGCTTTATTTGCCTAAAAATAGTATTGATTCTTGGACTAAGTGCAAAGATGCTTTTATTGGAAAATATTATCCTCCTGCTAAGATTATTGCTATGATAAGTGACATTATAAAATTTAAACAACTTGATAATGAACATGTTGCTCAAGCTTGGGAAATAATGAAAACTTTGGTTAATAATTGTCCCACTCATGGACTCACTGCTTGGATGATTATCCAGACTTTTTATGTAGGTTTGAACTACTCTCTAGGAACCTGCTAGATTTAGCTACTGAAGGTACTTTCATGGGCCTCACCTGGGGTGCTGCAACATAAATTCTTGACAATATGATGCTTAACTACTCTGAATGGCATGTTGAGAGAGCTCCACATGGTAAGAAGGTAAATTCTGTTGAGGAAACTTCCTCTTTGAGTGAAAAGATTGATGTTATTATGGCTATGCTTGTTAATGGGAAAGCTCCTCTAGATCCTAATAGTGTTCCCTTAGCCTCTTTGGTTGCTAGAGAAGAGCAAGTTGATGTGAACTTCATTAGAAACAAAAATTTCAACAACAATGCCTATAGTAATAACTTTGGTAGCAATAACAATTATAGGCCTTATCCTCCTAATAATGGCAATTCCTATGGAAGCTCTTACAATAATGCTAGAAGTGTTGTAAGACCCCACCTTTATAAAGGTAAAGGTCCCTGTGATTGCAATGCTAGTCCCTGGATCAAATGCTAGCATCCACAGTTTAAGATGAAGTACACAGAAACAAAGGTCATTATTACATCGTCATTCCAGAGATAACATAGTCTTTTACAACTCCATAGCCATAGGCTAGTACAAGAGTTTAACTTAACAATATAAATAAAAGTCTTCATCTTCATGTGCCACAGGCAAGCATGTTGAGTGTAGACTCATAACCCTAATCCTCATCAGAGTAACCTACAACATAACAAGTTACAGCCACAGTGGGTCAATACATTGGAATAGTATTGGCAAGTGATACCTTAGTAGATTAAAAGTATCTAACTTCTACATGAATTTGGCTATGTGTATCTTAGGCTTGCTTTGCTCAAAATAGGTTTACCTATTAGTGAAAACATTAAGTTTTTGTTTGGCAAAAACTCCCAAGGAACCACCAATAGACATTGGTGAACCTTTACCCTTGTTCAACCACAACTTTTCAACTTTTTAACTTTTTAACTTAGACATTGGTGAACCTTTACCCATGTCTTGATGCTCAAAATTGTCCATTTCCAGGGACACGGCTAAGTACTTAGATTCTTCCTTCTCGAGAGGTGGTGCACTTTCCCCACAAGACTTGACTTTCATCAAGAGAAGATCTTTCAGAAGCCTTCCCTTAGACCAAAATGGACGCGCTCCAAACCTATCACCCCTACCACCAACTATACATTTGGCTAAGTTATTGCAACCTATATGATCCAGGCAGAGCCCATATTGCAATGTGGGTGCACTAGAAGCTTATTAACATATGGCATCTCAAATCCCTTTGTTCCTGGGTGGCTTTCCACAAGTGTGATACATAGGGTAGACCATAGATATGGGCCTTGTGTAACCACTCAACATAACCCAAACATACCATTCCACCTAGGTGTTTCATTCACTTAATTGTTTTATTAAGTAAAACACAAGTCAAGGACTTAGCAATAGTTTCCATAGCATGTATAAATTCCACCCTTGGTTGCTACTAGCTAGGATAAGCACGGCAATAGCAAGTATCTTAACTTGGAGAAAATTCTAACAATTATACAACTACTAGGATTTCCCAAGCATAGCATATAGATACTTAGCAAAAATTATCATGCAAGCCCTATACAAAATATCACTAATTCATAGTCAAAAACATTGGGACAAAAATATGAAGTACCACTTGCCTTGGTAGTTGGGGGAGTAACAACAATCCTCACAGTCACAATCACCACTAGCACCAAAATCTGCACATAAAATGATAGCACCAAATTCATATTTCAAATAACCAAGAAAAAATATATGAATGCATGCAAATGCCATGTGATGATTTTTATAAACTAAAAAAGACAAGTAAAACAGTACTGAACAATAAACTAAACATTTATATACTTAATTTTGGCCTTTAAAACTTCCAAATAATTTTTATACACAAAATAGGCCTACAAATGTCTCTTCATAAAATTCTATTTTATCAGAAGCAAAATACAAAACCAAGCCTACAGATGTGTAGGATTTATTTTTGTGATTCCATTGATATCTTATTTGCATTTTTTGGATAAACAGAACAAAGTTATTGATTTTACAAGTTTAAATAGCTAATAGATGAAATTCCAAATTTTAAATTTAAAACCCAGACACGTGGGCGTATCTGAGTGGCTGATACCGCTTCGGTTGGATCGATCATCCAGAGCCGTAGTGTATCATCCCTCAAATCAAGTTTTCAGAGTTTGCATATCATCCTTGCATTCACAATCATTTAGGGATCATTTTCAAAGTCATTACAAAGACAGAAGCATTTGGATGCTTATTATTTTATGTAAACAAAGCATTGGTCCAATGCTACTCTCTAATATGAAATTTGGTTGTTTTAAATCAGATGTATTTGATCCTTTGGTTGACTAATGTGTTCCAAAGCTTGGACAAAATTTCAAAACAAAATATGATTTCAAAACCATTTTTATGTCTATATTAAAACTTTGGAAAAGGCACTGTTTTATTTTAAAACTCCAAAGGACCAAAACAAATTTGGTAAAACGGTATGGTTTTATACCTAATTATGTGCAGTTATCACTTTACAAAAACCCAGACATGGTTTGAATTCAAACTCTTTTGAAACACATTTGAATTTGATTCCAAAAAATCAAATGAGAAAAATAAAAGACAAAAGAAATATAAATGGGCTGGCGCCAGCAATTCGGCCCAACAACAGAACCAGCCCACCCGGGATTTTCTTTCTCCCTCTGTTTCTCACTGCAGCCACATGCACCCACCCACTGACGCTTTGGACCCACCTTGCCCCGTCAGCGTCGTCCCCAAATCACCGCGCGCCCGACCCGCTCCGCCGTTACCTCGCCGCAGTGATGCCGCGATTTAATTCGGCTTAAATCCCATTGATTCCGTGTGTGATCTTCGCCCTGGCTCCGGCTACAAAACCCCCTCTCCACCCCCGCATCTTTCCCCTCACTTCCCTCACTCACTCCGCCACTGTACGCTCATTATCTGAGCTCAAACCATGATGCCGAACTCCGTGCAAATTCCGGTGAGCTCTCTGCCCCTTGACTTCTAGCTTCTCCAGTACCACCACTACATCCTTGCGCATCGTTTGACACAGTTGCTGTGTGCTAGGACAACCCCGAGCGTCGGCAACCTAAACGTCAAGCAAGCACCGTGGTCTATCTCGACTCCGGTGACATCCCCTGGTAGTTCATGACCGCCCCCTTCCCTCTTTTTGTTGCACACGTATTCGCCAGACCTGTGTGCATCTAACGCACCGCTTGTTTCACTCTGGCATGATCTAAAAGACCGGCAACATCGACGAACAGTCGTGCCCGTCGACAGGCTTCACTCCGACGAGCAATAGCAGCCGAGTATGTGCGCCCCTGTCTCTCCCTCGACCACCTCGAGCACCGCAGCGACCTCGCGAGCTCGGTAAGCCCCTCTGCTGACCCCAGACCCCTCTGTAGCCGCCGGAACATCACTGGCAGAGCCGCGTCGCCGTGTCGCCGCCGCTAGCGCCGCCCATCTGTGGTCGCTTGATCGATAGCCGTCAGATCTAGATCCAACGCGTAGGATAGTTCACTTATCAAAGGGGTACGTGTTAGATCTGGCCGTGTGTTTTCATTTAGATCTTGTGTCTCTCATTGATCGATCCAGCCGAAGCAGTATCAGCCAATCAGGACGTGACGCGTGGCCTGCTATTTGTTTTAAAAACAGAATTTAGATCTATTAGTGAATCAAACTTGTAAAATTCATAACTTTTGATCCACACGTTCAAATTTTACAAATTTTATATCATTGGAATCAGGAGAAATAATGATAACCATTTATTCAATGTGTTTAATGTTTTGCTTCTGTAAAATTGGTTATTTTTGCAGAGACATTTATAGGCTTATTTTGAGTATAGAAATGTTTTGAAAAATGATTCAAAGATCAAATAGAGTTTGTTTAGTGTGTGTTGGCCTTGTTTATGATCTAGTACTGTATACTTGTCTTGTTTGGTGTAGAAAAGTCATCACATGGCATTTGCATGCATTTATATATTTTTGCTTTTATATTTTTGATATGTGAATTTGGTGCCATTATTTTATGTGTAGATTTTGGTGCTAATAGTGATTGTGGTTGTGAAGATTGTTGCTACTCCCCAAACTACCAAGGCAAGTGGTGCTTCATGTTTTTATCCCTATATTTTTACCTATGCATTAGAAATATTTTGAGTAGGTCTTGCATGATTATTTTGCTAAGTATCTATATGCTATGCTTGGGAAATCCTAGTAGTGGTAGAATTGTTAGAATTTCCTCTAAGTTAAGATACTTTCTATTGCCATGCTTAGCCTAGCTAGTAGCAACCAAAGGTGGATTATATAATCATGCTATGAGAATTATTCTAAGTCTTTGACTTGTGTTTTTCTTAATAAAACAACTAAGTGAATGAAACACCTGGGTGGAATGGAATGATTGGTTTGTGTTGAGTGGTTACACAAGGCCCATTTCTCTGGTTTACCTTGTGTATCACACTTGTGGAAAGCCACCTAGGAACAAAGGGATTTGAGATGCCAAATGTTAAGAAGCTTCTAGTGCAGCCACATGGCATTATGGGCTCTGCCTGGATCACATAGGTTGCAATAACTTAGCCATTTGGATAGTTGGTGGTAGTGGGATGATAGGTTTGGAGCGCATCCATTTGGTCTAAGGGAAGGCTTCTGAAAGGTACTGTCTTGGTGAAAATCAAGTCTTCTGGGGAAAGTGCACAACCTCTGTAGATGGAAGAATCTAAGTACTTAGCCATGTCCCTGGTATAGGACAGCTTGAGCATCAAGACATGGAAGCTATCAAGAATCTCCTCATCCCAATTTTTCTAAGTTAAAACTTGTGGTTGAACAAGGGTGAAGGTTCACCAATCTCTATTGGTGGTTCCTTGGGAAAGTTTTGTCAAAGAAAAACTTAGTGTTTTCAACTAATAGGTAAAACCTATTTTGAGCAAAGCAAGTCTAAGATACACTTAGACATATTCATGTAGTAACTAGATGCTAATATTCTACTAAGGTATCACTTTCCAATACTATTCCAATGTATTGACCCACTGTGGTTGTAACTTGTGATGTTGCAGGTTATTCTGATGATGATTAGGGGTTATGAGTCTACACTCAACATGCTTGCCTGTGGCACATGAAGATGAAGACTTATTTATATTGTTATGATTAAACTCTTGTATTAGGCTTATGGCCATGGAGTTGTAAAAGACTATGTTGTCTCTGGAATGACATGTAATAATGACCTTTGTTTCTGTGTACTTCATCTTAAACTGTGGATGTTAGCATTGATCCAGGGACTAGCATTGCAATCACAGGGATCTTTACCTTTATAAAGGTGGGATCTTACAGATGGTATCAGAGCACTGTGTTGCCTGTAGGATTATAACCCTAGGATTGGATTAGAAACCACTAAGGAAAAATTTCAACAACTTCTACACTTGTCTTTTTCTTCTCGTAAACTTTTCTAATCCTCTTTCTCATCTCTATTTGTAGATGAACTCCATCAACGAAGCTGTAAGGAAGGGACCACTCATGACCATGACCTTAGAGTGTGAGACTGAATTTCCCAAAGCCCTCAAGAACCTTATGGTTACCATGGGTATACATGGTGCAGCTGTGTACAAAGGTTTCCCTGTGATGGATGAAGGGGAGGAGTATTGGTGGGTGAAACTCCACTTGTAAAAAAACAAGGAAGACAACCACAAGGAGTCAGGATTCTGCATGGTCACCAACTCAGTAATGCACATCACATTCTTTGACTCTGCAAGAGATGCAACTTGGAAGGCCATCAAAGATCTTGGTGATAGACTCAAGTGCAGAATGCTTAACACCCAAAATGATCTTAGATAAGAAAAGAAGCATACCCAAGAGATGGAAACTACCAACCAACAACTAAGAGAAGACATCATAGACTTGATTTGGGAGTCTTGTGAACAAGATAGACAGATGGCTACTAAGGATGCTTTGATAGCCATTTTGTCTAGTGAGTGAGAGTTGTAATGTACTTCGTTAGTTGGACCACCACACTTATCATCTTATTTCCAAAAAAAATGTCTAAAGTTATGTTGAACCTTAGATGCTTGTAATGGATTTATGTATGCCATGACTTGTGTGTTTGTTTGCAAAATATATGTTTGTGATGTTTTGACTTGTGATTTTCCTCTATTGATGTTCATTCTAACTTTTCTCTATCCTATAAAATAGATGTCTAAGGTTACTATCAGCACGGCCGAGGAGTTCAAGGGAACTCGTTTTGGTACTCGTCTCATTGAGCTCACCAGTGTGCTCAATCTTCCGCTTCCTAACATCTTGACACTTCCACTCACCAAGTTCGAGATTAAGGACCTTTGGGGCTTCAGAGTCACTCAGCCCGGACGCCAGACAGAGCCAACAACGGAGACCATCACTTTCAAGCTGATGCATGACGACAACGAGAAAGGCCTAGATGTAGCCATGTAGGAGTTACTTGGACGCCTAGTAGGGAGACACTCCAGAGAGCTTAGAGGTCTTTACTTTCACCCCTTCGGGAGACGCAACAAGGAGGGTGAGGCTATTGAGTTCGAGGATGCTACTAGAGAGACCGTAGAGCCGGTTCGTCTGTACCTTCAGGACCTAGAGGTTCTTATTATACACCTAGATACTGATAGGACCAACGTCATGCTTAACAATGACGAGCTCCAGGTTCAGCTTCGTGAAAAGGACAAGCTCTTCGCGGAACAGGACGAGAAGGTCAAGGAAATGGAGGCCAAGTTTGAGAGCCAGGACAGCAAGTTCAAGAGCCAAGAGAAGAGGGTCCAAGACAGGAACAATAGGATCCGAGAGATGAATGAAGAGCTGGAGGCCAAGAACTTCGAGCTCGAGCATCAATATGGAGTGATAGAGAGGCTTCGCTCACAGAAGAGGGCCCTTAGGGCTAAGATAGAGGCCTTGACTACTAGTGTTGATGAGGACAAGACCGCCATGGAGAGTGCAGGTCTTACACTTGTTGATGAGGAGGTTGATGCTGAGGAGTAGTGATGACTACTCATTTATCTTTCATTTACCATGCTTATGATTATTGAGTCGCAATGACCATCCAACATGTGGATGGCTTGCTATGGTGTGTTTGCTTTTCAAACTTGTTGTTTATGTTGTTGAACCTTATCTTATCTGATGTTGTTTTGGTGATTGTCTATGTGATGTACTGTGCATGTTAAACATCTATGGGTATCTCATTCTTATCCTTATGAAAACCATAGATGCCTCCTCGACATGCCAACCCCAACCCAAACAACAACAATGTCACCCCCGAGATGCAGCAGCTGATGATAGCACAGGCACAGTTGATGCAAATGATGACTACTTTCATGCAAAACCAGAACAACAACAACAACAACAACAACAACAACAACAACAACAACAACAACAACAACAACAACAACAACAACAACAACAACAACAACAACAACAACAACAACAACAACAACAACAACAACAACAACAACAACAACAACAACAACAACAACAACAACAACAACAACAACAACAACAACAACAACAACAACAACAACAACAACAACAACAACAACAACAACAACAACAACAACAACAACAATAACAACAACAACAACAACAACAACAACAACAACAACAACAACAACAACAACAACAACAACAACAACAACAACAACAACAACAACAACAACAACAACAACAACAACAACAACAACAACAACAACAACAACAACAACAACAACAACAACAACAACAACAACAACAACAACAACAACAACAACAACAACAACAACAACAACAACAACACAACAACAACAACAACAACAATCCACCAGTTTTTGACATGCTCACCAGATCCTAACACTGAGGCCTGCAAAGTTCTCAGGAACTACTGATCCCATGGTGGCCAATGATTCGCTACGTTCAGTGAACAAGGATTTAGTAACTGTCGGCTGCACCGACGAGGAGAAAGTCAGATTTGCAGCACACTTGTTGGAAGGGCCAGCAGCTACTTGGTGGGATAACTTCCAGATCACCACTCCCATTGAGGATGTGACATGGGCTATCTTTGAAGATGGTTTCCGTACAGCTCACATCTCATATGGGGTAATGAGTTTGAAGAAGAAGGAGTTCCATAACTTGAAACAGTACCACCGCAGCGTGGCTGAATATATTGAGGAGTTCAACAATCTGGCACGTTATGCACCGGATGAAGTTGATACTAATGCCAAGAGGAAAGAGAAGTTCCTCGAAGGACTGAACGATGAACTCAATTTGCAGTTATCTGTGGCCTATGTCCCCACCTACCAATCCCTTTGTGACAAGGCTGCCATCTTTGAGAGCAAGATGAAACAGGTTGAAAGCAGAAAGAGGAAACACAACTCTGACAAACACAGCTCGGGATCGTCTCACAAACGTTCCCATTATCATGATAGTGGGAGTTCTGGATCCCACAAGCATGGAAAGTACAACAACCACAACCACAACCGTCATCATGACAACAAGCATCACCGTAGTCATGACAATGAAAAGTACAAAAACCACAAGGGTGGATATAAGAGCCACCATAATGGAAGTGGAAGTGGTAGTGGAAGCCAGTCTGTCAAGAAGTATCTCATTCAGGTTGAATGCTTCAAATGTAAGAAGATGGGGCATTATGCAAATGAGTGCCCGGAAAAGAAAGTTGAAGGACACAACAAGCCCAACCCTTTTCAGAAGGGACAAGTGAACCACATCAATGTGGAAGAGATTTATGAGGAGTCAGATGCTATGGCTCGTAAGTTCAACCTCAATTCTATTCCAGCACTTGTTCTATTTGATACCGGTGCATTACATTCATTCATATCAAAAGCATTTGTTGATAGAAATGGGTTTCCAACTGAAAACATTGGGTGTCCAATAAAAGTAAGTTCTCCCGGTGGAGTGAGTCTTGGATGTCGTGATCTAGTGATAGAATTTGGAAAGCATAAGTTTCCAGTAAGTCTAAATAATCCTAGATTCCCAAGGATTGGATGTAATTTTGGGAATGGATTGGATGACCAAGTATGAAGGAGTACTAGATTGTGCCAATCGTACTGTCGCACTCACAACCCCGAAAAAGAAACGGATAAGATTCAAGTCTAACTTTGAGTCTAAAGGGAGTAAGGTAAATTCTCTTAAGGGGGTTAGCATTGACAATGTGCCAATTGTGAGTGAATATCCGGATGTGTTTCCGGAAGAATTGCCAGGAATGCCACCAGATAGAGATGTGGAATTTCTGATTGATTTGCTACCAGGATCAGGACCAATAGCAAAGAGACCTTACAAGATGTCAGTTGATGAGTTGAAAGAACTCAAGAAACAACTTGGAGAGCAATTGCAGAAAGGATTTATTCAACCAAGTTCTTCATCTTGGGGAGCACCAGTCTTGTTTGTAGAAAAGAAAGATAGAAGTCAAAGGTTATGCATAGACTATCGTTCACTCAATGAGGTGACTATTAAGAACAAATATCCTTTGCCCAGAATCAATGACTTGTTTGATCAGCTAGAAGGAGCATGTTTGTTCTCAAAGATCGATCTTTGGTTAGGTTATTTTCAGCTTAAAATAAGGGAACAAGACATACCTAAAACAGCTTTCACCACTAGGTATGGATTGTATGAGTATAAAGTGATGCCATTTTGTTTGACCAATGCACCAGCTTACTTTATGAATATGATGAACAAGGTGTTCATGGAGTTCCTTGATAAGTTTGTTGTCGTTTTCATCGATGACATTTTGATCTACTCCAAGATCAAAGAAGAGCATGAAGGACATTTGCGACTGATACTTGAGAAGCTTAGAGAGCATAAGTTGTACGCCAAATTCAGCAAGTGTGAATTCTGGTTGAATGAAGTTGGATTTCTTGGACACGTTGTGTCAGGAGATGGTGTAGCAGTTGATCCGCAAAGTGTCACCAGAATCGAGTGGGAATCTCCTAAGTCAGTGAAAGAGGTTCGTAGTTTCCTTGGCTTGGCAGGATACTGCAGAAGATTCATTGAGAATTTCTCCAAAGTAGCTAAGCCAATGTCGGAGTTACTAAAGAAAGACAAGAAATTTGCATGGTCTGAAGGATGTGAACTCAGTTTCCAAGAATTAAAGAAGATACTAGTGACAGCACCAGTCTTATGTCTGCCAGATTTAGAGAAAGATTTCCAAGTGTATTGTGATGCATCTCATCATGGATTAGGTGCAGTTTTAATGCAAGAAGGGAAAGTTGTGGCTTATGCCTCGAGAAAACTCAAAACTCATGAGGTAAATTACCCTACTCATGATTTAGAGTTAGCCTCTGTTGTCCATGCACTCAAAACATGGAGACATTATCTCTTGGGAAAGCGATGTGAAGTGTTCACAGATCACAAAAGTTTGAAGTATATCTTCACTCAGAAAGAAATCAACATGAGACAAAGAAGGTGGCTAGAACTCATCAAAGACTATGACTTGAGTTTGCAATACCACCCCGGTAAAGCAAATTTTGTAGCAGATGCTCTAAGCCGTAAAGTATTTGTGAATGGCCTTACTAAGGGAGAGTTGCCAGACGATATGTGTGCCCAATTTAGAGACCTCAGATTGGAGATTGTGCTTGAAGGACATCTCATGTCATTGGATGTTCAACCCACTCTATTGGACAAAATCAAAGAAGCCCAAAAGACAGACAAGGAAATTGATGAGATTAAGGAAAAGCCAAAGGATTCCATGAAGACAAACAAGGTACTTTATGGTATGGAAAACGTATCTGCGTTCCGCAAGATTCGGAGCTTCGGAAACTGATTTTACAGGAAGCACACAACTCACCATATTCCATTCATCCGGGTAACACCAAAATGTACATGGATATGAAGGAAAGATTTTGGTGGAATAATCTCAAGAAGGACATCGTCGAACATATTGCTTTGTGTGATGTATGTAGTAGAGTGAAAGCGGAACATCAGAAACCAGCAGGATTGCTACAACCACTACCTATTCCTGATTGGAAGTGGGACAAGATTGGCATGGATTTCATCACTGGATTAGAAAGGACCAGGTCAGGATATGATTCTATTTGGGTAGTAGTGGATCGCCTCACTAAAGTGGCTCATTTCATACCCGTGAAGACAACCTACACAAGTGCTAAATTAGCCAAGATCTATATGAATAGGATTGTGTGTCTACATGGTGTACCCAAGAGTATTGTGTCCGATAGGGGAACTCAATTCACTTCTCATTTTTGGAGGCAACTACATGAGCCATTGGGAACGAGATTGGAGTTTAGCACTGCTTTTCATCCTCAGACTGATGGATAGACAGAAAGGACCAACCAGATTCTTGAAGATATGTTGAGGGCATGTGCCCTAGATTATAGAGCTAGTTGGGATGAAAGTCTGCCTTACGCAGAATTCTCTTACAATAACATCTAGCAAGCCAGTATTGAGATGGCACCGTTTGAGTTTCTCTATGGGAGAAAATGTACTACCCCACTGCTGTGAAATGGAGTAGGAGAAAGAAACTTGTTCGGACCAGAACTAATCAAAGAGGCATAATATGAATTCAAGCTAGTTAAGGACAGATTGAAGATAGCACAGTCCCGACAAAAGAGCTACGCAGATCCTAAGCGTAGAGAAGTCACCTATGAAGTAGGTGATAGAGCTTATCTTAGAGTATCACCACTTCGTGGAGTGAAGATATTTGGAGTCAAAGGAAAATTGGCCCCAAGATATGTTGGACTATTCAAGATTCTGAGTCGTAAAGGAGAAGTAGCTTATGAGATTGAATTACCAGATTCATTGTCAGCCGTTCACAATGTGTTTCATGTGAGTCAGCTAAATAAATGCCATCCAGAGATGGAAGATACTTCTATGAAGGATACTATACCTTTGGAAGAGGTTCAATTGGAAAGTGATCTCACTTATGAGTAAAAACCTATCAAGATTCTTGAGACTGCAGAAAGAGTTACACGGACTAAGACTATTAAATTCTGCCAAGTTCAATGGAACCATCATTCCGAAGAAGAAGCAACATGGGAAAGAGAAGATGATCTTCGGAAAGACCACCCTCACCTATTTGCTAGCCAATCCGAATCTCGAGGGCGAGATTCACCTTAAGGGGGTTAGATTTGTAACATCCCTAAAATCAAGTTTTTAGAGTGTGCATATCATCCTTGCATTCATAATCATTTAGGGATCATTTTCAAAGTCATTACAAAAACAGAAGCATTTAGATGCTTATTATTTTATGTAAACAAAACATTGGTCCAATGCTACTCTCTAATATGAAATTTGGTTGTTTTAAATCAGATGTATTTGATCCTTTGGTTGACTAATGTGTTCCAAAGCTTGGACAAACTTTCAAAACAAAATATGATTTCAAAACCATTTTTATGTCTATATTAAAACTTTGGAAAAGGCACTGTTTTATTTTAAAAATCCAAAGGACCAAAACAAATTTGGTGAAACAGTATGGTTTTATACCTAATTATGTGCAGTTATCACTTTACAAAAACCTAGAAGTGGTTTGAATTCAAACTCTTTTGAAACACATTTGATTTTATTCCAGAAAATCAAATCAGAAAAAGAAAAGACAAAAGAAATGGAAATGGGCTGGCGCCAGCAATTCGGCCCAACAACAGAACCAGCCCACCCGGGATTTTCTTTCTCCCTCTGTTTCTCACCGCAGCCACACGCACCCACCCACTGACGCTTTGGACCCACCTTGCCCCGTCAGCATCGTCCCCAAATCACCGCGCGCCCGACCCGCTCCGTTGTTACCTCGCCTCAGTGATGCCACAATTTAATTCGTCTTAAATCCCATTGATTCCGTGCGTGATCTTCGCCTTGGCTCTGGCTACAAAACCCCCTCTCCATCCCGCATCTTTCCCCTTACTTGACTCACTCACTCCGCCACCAGGCTGCTCGCATACGAGCTCAAACCACCGCGGTACCGACGAACTCCGGCAGCAAATTCCGGTGAGCTCTCTGCGCCCCTTGACTTCTAGATTCTCCAATACCGCCACTACATCCTTGCACATCGTTTGACACAGTTCCTGTGTGCTAGGACAACCCCGAGCGTCGGCAACCTCAACGTCAAGCAAGAACCGTCATCTATCTCGACTCCGGTGACATCCCCTGGTACTTCTTGACCGCCCCCTTCCCTCTTTTTGTTGCAAACGTATTCGCCAGACCTGTGCGCATCTAACGCACCGCTTGTTTCACTCCGGCATGATCTAAAACACCGGCAACATCGACGAACAGTCGTGCCCGTCGACAGGCTTCACTCCGACGAGCAATAGCAGCCGAGTCTGTGCGCCCCTGTCTCTCCCTCGACCACCTCGAGCACCGCAGCGACCTCGCGAGCTCGGTAAGCCCTCTGACCCCAGACCCTCTGTAGCCGAACATCATCGCGAGCCGCTGTCAGCTGTCGCCGCCGCTAGCGCCGCCCATCTGTGGTCGCTTGATCGATAGCCGTCAGATCTAGATCCAACGCGTAGGATAGATCACTTGTCGAAGGGGTACGTGTTAGATCTGGCCGTGCGTTTTCATTTAGATCTTGTGGATCTCGTCGATCGATCCAGCCGAAGCGGTATCAGCCAATTAGGACGTGACGCGTGGCCTGCTATTTGTTTTAAAAACAGAATTTAGATCTATTAGTGAATCAAACTTGAAAAATTCATAACTTTTGATCCACACGTTCTAATTTTACAAATTTCATATCATTGGAATCAGGAGAAATAATGATAGCCATTTATACAATGTGTTTAATGTTTTGCTTCTATAAAATTGGTTATTTTTGCAGAGACATTTATAGGCTTATTTTGAGTATAGAAATGTTTTGAAAAATGATTCAAAGATCAAATAGAGTTTGTTTAGTGTGTGTTGACCTTGTTTATGATCTAGTACTATATACTTGTCTTGTTTGGTGTAGAAAATTCATCACATGGCATTTGCATGCATTCATATATTTTTTTCTTGTATATTTTTGATATGTGAATTTGGTGCCATTAATTTATGTGTAGATTTTGGTGCTAATAGTGATTGTGGTTGTGAAGATTGTTGCTACTCCCCAAACTACCAAGGCAAGTGGTGCTTCATGTTTTTATCCCTATATTTTTAACTATGCATTAGAAATATTTTGAGTAGGTCTTGCATGATTATTTTGCTAAGTATCTATATGCTATGCTTGGGAAATCCTAGTAGTTGTAGAATTGTTAGAATTTCCTCTAAGTTAAGATACTTTCTATTGCCATGCTTAGCCTAGCTAGTAGCAACCAAGGTTAGATTATATAATCATGCTATGAGAATTATTCTAAGTCTTTGACTTGTGTTTTGCTTAATAAAATAACTAAGTGAATGAAACACCTGGGTGGAATGGAAGGATTGGTTTGTGTTGAGTGGTTACACAAGGCCCATTTCTATGGTTTACCTTGTGTATCACACTTGTGGAAAGCCACCTAGGAACAAAGGGATTTGAGATGCCAAATGTTAAGAAGCTTCTAGTGCAGCCACATGGAATTATGCGCTCTGCCTGGATCACATTGGTTGCAATAACTTAGCCATTTGTACAGTTGGTGGTAGTGGGATGATAGGTTTGGAGCGCGTCCATTTGGTCTAAGGGAAGTCTTCTGAATGGTCATGTCTTGGTGAAAATCAAGTCTTGTGGGGAAAGTGCACAACCTCTGTAGATGGAAGAATCTAAGTACTTAGCCATGTCCCTGGTATAGGACAACTTGAGCATCAAGACATGGAAGCTATCAAGAATCTCCTCATCCCAATTTTTCTAATTTAAAACTTATGGTTTAACAAGGGTGAAGGTTCACCAATCTCTATTGGTGGTTCCTTGGGAAAGTTTTGTCAAAGAAAAACTTAGTGTTTTCAACTAATAGGTAAAACCTATTTTGAGCAAAGCAAGCCTAAGCTACACTTAGACATATTCATGTAGTAACTAGATGCTAATATTCTACTAAGGTATCATTTGCCAATACTATTCCAATGTATTGACCCACTGTGGCTGTAACTTGTGATGTTGCAGGTTATTTTGATGATGATTAGGGGTTATGAGTCTACACTCAACATGCTTGCCTGTGGCACATGAAGATGAATACTTATTTATATTGTTATGATTAAACTCTTGTATTAGGCCTATGGCCATGGAGTTGTAAAATACTATGTTGTCTCTGTAATGACATGTAATAATTACCTTTGTTTCTGTGTACTTCATGTTAAATTGTGGATGCTAGCATTGATCCAGGGACTAGCATTGCAATCACAGGGATCTTTACCTTTATAAAGGTGGGATCTTACACGTAGGATTTAAGTGACACTGTGCGGCTCAGATCTAAAGAAAACGCTTCGTTAAGTGATCTATTTGTGGCCACGAGATCTAGATCTGACGGCTTCTGAGCACGCGACCATTGCCTGGCGGCGCTAGCAACGGAGGCGTGGTGGCGGCGCACTGCCAGTGGAGTTCCGGCGGCTACAGAAGGGGCTGGGGTTGGCAGAGACATTTACCAGACTCGCAAGGTAACGCTGATGCTCAACGTCTTGCTGGTGTGGACGGGGGCGTGCTGTGTTGGCCGGAAAAGCTCGTTGGAAAGCTTGCAGGCGTCAGGCATGGCTTGACAGAGACGACGGAGACGCTTTGGGCCTCCCTAGGAAAAATAAACCACATCAGTGGCTGCACAAAGACACGGAACACACGGGCGTTTGATCTAGAAGTCAAGGGGCGCTCGATTTCTTACCGAATTCCTCGCCGGAGTTGAGCTGCGCCTCGGGTGTTTGCAAGAGACAATGTTGATGACATTTTGGATCGCCCTAGTACAAACCAGGGGCATCAGTAGTTGCACAAGGACATGGAGAACTCGACAGGGTCAAGCATAAGTCAAGGGGCACTCGGGACTAACCGGAATCAGTCGCCGGAGTTTCTCGGTGCTGCGGCGGTGCAAGCGAGAATTCGCGGAGACTGGCGGCGCTTGGGGGTTATAGTGTTGGGGGAAATGGTCGCAGAGGGGTGGGGAATAAGTAGCCGGAGTAGGGGCTGAAGGAAATATGCCCTAGAGGCAAACATAGAGATGATGATATTTCATATGTATCCATGAGTTACTGTATTGTTCCTTGAATATCCATATCAGGCAACTTGTATTGATTGGCAATTATGTGAATTGTTTGTGAAACTCTATACTTGTATGATTATTTAAGAGTTGTCCCTAGTCGGAGTTCATGTGAGGACACACGTGAATATTATACTAGCACATCGATTGGTTGATGACTATGTTTCGCAAGTCATAGACATGGAGATGTCAAACCAATGATGTGGACACATGTTATGAACATGGGGTTGGACTGACCCAACTTAAGACTGGCAATTAGTTGCATCTCTCTCTCTACACATCGTGTAAGTTTTGTCCTTAGACCTGAGATTGTCGCATGTACTTGAGATGATGGGGATATGCCTACCGGGGTATACCCAGCAGGACATTTCCGACTGGCCCAGGAACTGGCGAGTGGGCCTGCAAGACGGCGACTGGATCAAGGCCTGGTGTGGATCCAAGCGACTAGAAGCTGAAGGCCCAGGCGAGTAGATAGGCCCAGTCGAGTTAGGTTAAACGATTACCGAAGCCTTAACTGATTCGGTTGAGATATGTAAACCCTAGGGAAGGTGAGTCTATATAAACCTCCCTACAGGGCGTGTAGAGATATGTTCCATCATACACCCAAGCGACTCGCCGCCTAGCCGCCGAGCTAGCCCATTGTACTTCCACCATAATACAATCTAGCAGGAGTAGGTCTTTACCCTCCGGGGGGCCGAACCTGGGTAAACCCTTGTGTCTCCGCCCTCATCTCGCACCGCAGATGGTTGGCCGCCCTTGCCCCTCATTCTACTACTCGCTGCCGATTGCAGCATCTGCCATGACCATTCCCATGACATGAGATGTGGATCGACCTACTTTAGGGCTATCAAACGCTACACCATAACAGGGTAGTTAAAAGTTAGCTTTCGGGTTTGTCCTGAAGCATGCTGCAAGACATGGTCAATCAAGATGGGATTTGCCCCTCTCTACTAGAGAGAGATATCTCTGGGCCCCTCGAGTGATCGGATCCAGAAATGCATGGCCGTGCTACATATGGTTAAGAGTAAACCTAGTAAAGGGATTCCGAATCACTGTATCGAGAAAGGGAGGTCAGCTTGGAGCTAGACCAAATATCGTGAGGCAAAGGGAAAGACATGTACTAAACCTTGTGATGGTTCGTCCGATATGATCTTTGTATGCGTTTAGGAGTTGGCACGTCTTGCTAGAGGCCGCTACCAAATATTGACAGAATAAGTGTATTCGTGTCATGTCTATACGCATATGAACCTATAGGGTCACACACTTAAGGGGATGGAAGCCTAATGAGGATTGGATCCGAATTAGACCAGGCTTAGGCTACTAATGGGATTCTAATGTAGAAGCCCACTAGGGACGCCTATATAAGAGAGGGTGGGGCGAGCTGGCTAGGGTTAGACCTCAGATCATTCCCAGCCGCCACTCCTCACACCTGTGTCGCACGCGTGGACCTAGCAATCCGGCGTCTGACGCTTCCACCCTGTACGTGTGGATACCTCGGAGGCGCTGCATCTGTAGCGCTTGGACGAGTCGCGCAAGGGGAGCTGCTCGTGGGACGAGGACAAGGAGGAGAGGTGGAACGTCTGCACTGCCTCGACGTGCTTCATCAATTCTGCAACTGCGCGTCTAGTGGTAATCCCGTGATCTATGACAACAGTAATCCTAGTATACGCGGTAGAATTTTTTTGATTTGCACTAGGGTAGCCTACCCGTATCCCTACAGTGGTATCAGAGCTGATGCTGTTCAGTTATAGGTTCGGGATGTTTGCATATGGTGATATGCAGATTGATATGAATGATGTGATCGTTTATATGGCGGTGGTTCAGGATTGATCTATGATCTTGCTTTCCATGATCGTAATTCTGAGGTTGTCGAACGACTTACCCCTACCGGTCGGTTTCCGCCATCGGGGTAGACAGTGACACATAAATCCTGTTGAATCACGCGAAGATCAATATGATTGATCGAATCGGAACCTAGATCTAAAATCGATGTACTGTGATCAAAGGAGTTTGATTGAATCGGGACAAGAGTCGGTTTATGGTAAATTTGATTTGCCGATCAAAATCCTTAAAGAAAATTGTGGAGATACCGCGAGGGGCGCTGCCCCTTCGAACCCCGCAGGGGGATACCTCCTAGACCCCCCCCTTAATCGTAACCCCCTTTTGTATCTCGTTAAGGTAACTAGGTGCTGCGATGTCACATGATCCGGTAGAATGCGATTCTATGCATAACTTGTTTTTGCAGGATGTATGTGATCAGTATGGCCCATATATGTATGTGATGCATGTATGAAAAATTGCATGACCCGCGTGTCGTGAGTAGGGCAACACGGCTGGAGCCATATGTGTTGTCATTTATTGTAATGGCCTGCGTGCCAACTTGTGATGATCCCAATATTATGTAATTTTGATTACTAGCTGTTAGGAGTAATAGCTTGTATTAGTTCTTGGAGGACTCATCACTTGGAGGATGGCTCACATGGAACATGAAGATGGAGATCATCATGGTGGACAGGTTATATGGCGATGGAGATCACCATGAGAAAATGGGCCATACTGTGTCACATCTATGTGAATGTTATTCTTATGCGTTTTACTACTATGCATGCTTAGATGATAGAAGTAGAATGATCCCTCACAAAGTTTAAGTTAAACCATGCCCTCCCAACCAAACCTTGCACCATCCTATGCCCTGTACAATCGTTGGTGGGCCTATGAAATTAGGGTGCTGCGGTTTTCCTTGGCTGGATGGGTTTGTATCGGATACCTACACGCATAAGGGTTGGTGAACTTGACAAGGTCATCTTAACAGTTAAGGACCTTGGGACATAAAGGTTGGGCACCTAGTTTTGACATAGGGATGTCACCCAACAACAAGAGTCATATGTGATATGATTAGCAAGTGTTGCTTACCGATTTACCTTGTCTTCTAGCAGTGATGCTAAAGCTCACTAGTCGACTTGTTAATTGTGGATCTTGAATCACTTAGTATCAATAGAGGGATATTGATTTAAGTGGGAGTATATGCTATTAAATTGTTTAATATGTTTTACTCTTTCATGGTTATAAGGCTTAGTATTTTGCATGTTTTCTATTGTAGATCAATGGCACCGAACACTACATCACCTTTCTCTTTGCGTTCGATTATTGACAAAGATAAACTAAATGGAACAAACTATTCGGACTGGGTCCGTAACCTGAGAATTGTTCTCAGGTCTGATAAAAAGGAAACGGTTCTGGATACCCCAATCCTCGATGAACCTGCTGATAATGCATCTGCTACCCTAAAGAATGCCTACAAGAGATCATGTGATGATTCTCTTGAGGTTAGTTGTCTTATTCTTGCATGCATGGAACCTGAACTTCAAAAGAAGTTTGAGGATCAGGATGCGTACGATATGATCGTTGCACTTAAGGACATGTTCCAAGATCAGGCAAGGACTGAGAGGTACAATGTTGCCAAGTCCTTTGTCGAATGCAAGCTAGCAGAGGGAGCAGTTGTAGGCCCCCATGTGATCAAAATGGTTGGTTTGTTGGAGATATGCCCAAGAGGCAATAATAAAGTGGTTATTATCATATCTTCACACTTATGATAAATGTTTACATACCATGCTATAATTGTATTAACCGGAAACATTAATACTTGTGTGATTTGTAAACTAAAATAAGAGTCCCTAGTAAAGCCTCTTGTTAAACTAGCTTGTTGGTTAATATATGATCATGGTTTCCTGATCATGAACATAGAGATGTTATTAACAACAGGATCATATCATTAGGAGAATGATGTGATGGACATACTCCTATAGATAAGCGTAGCATAAAGATCAAGTCATTTAAATAGCTCAATTGCTATATGCTTTCTGATACATAGTAACCTAATTCCTTCGACCATGAGATCATGCATATCACCTTTACCGGATGGATGCTTTGATGACATCAAACACCACACCGAATCGGGTGGCTATAAAGGTGGCATTGAGTGTTCGAGAGTATTGGTTGAAACACATGGATCAAGAGTGGATTTGTCCATCCATATGACGGATAGATATACTCTGGGCCCTCTCGGTGGAATGTCATCCAATTAGCTTGCAAGCATGTGACTGTCTCAAGGGATCACATATCACGGAACGAGAAAGAGTACTTATCGGAACGAGGTTGAACTAGGTATGCGAGATACCGACGATCATAACCTCGGATAAGTAAACTATCGTGAGACAAAGGGAAATTGGTATCGTATGTAAGTGGTTCATTCGATCGCAAAGTAATCGTGAAATATGTGGGAGCCATATGAATTTCCAGATTCCTCTATTGGTTATTGTTCGAGAAGTGTCCCGATCATGTCCGCATAATTCACGAACCGTAGGGAGACACACTTAAGGATTCGACGTTGTTTGAGTAGTTATGGTATTATGAGAAAGAGACCAATGTTGTTCGAGTCTCGGATGGGATCCGGATATCACGAGGTGATCCGGAATGGTCCGAGAATAAGATTCATATAAGGAAAGTCCGCTTTTGAGTTCGGGAATGATTCCTGTTTTCATCGGGAATGTTCTAGAAGGTTCCGGATTGTCCGGCACTCCGGGGAGGGTACATGAATGTGTCATTACATATTGAATGATTGCATCATGTACTAAGTGTTCTTGCTGTTCCAAAACTGAAAAGTCAAACCGCCAGTTTGAAAGTCAAACGCTAAAACAGAAACTGTGGAAAAGGAACTGTGGGAAACAGAACTGTGGAAACAAGCAAGAGGAGGTTGAAACCAACTTGGAGGAGGAGTCCCTCTCCAAGCCGGGCGCCAGCCTAGGCCGAGTTGGGAGGGACTCCTCCCTTCCCCGGAGTGCCAGCCTCCACCTATAAAAGGAGGCAGGCCTCCTCTACACACAAGTTCCTATCCTCTAATCTCCGGTTTAGAGCCATTTTGGTTTAGAGCTTCTAATTGCTCTAGCCTGCGGTTTAGAGCCTTCTAATTGGTGTGTCTAATCCCTAGACCACTAATAGCTCTCTCATACTCCACCATACTCGCTCCGCTTAAGGCGACTCTCGGGATCTCCCTCTACTTCCCAGACCACGCCGTTATGCCCGGAATCACGAGGAGAGTGCTACAACCTCCACGCCTGCTAGAACAAGGGAGAGGAAGGTCTTCGCCGAGTCAACGTGTGACCGATCAAGGGAGCCGCTTTAACGCAGCGCCGGAAGGATCGCCTACACGATCTTGAGATCGGAAGAGTACGACTACATCACCCACGAGAATCGCTCTCGTTAACCGCTTTGGAATCTTCGAGGTAAGTTATTCCATTGACTGTTGCTACAATCTAGTAGATAGATCTTGGCTTGTTTGTTTGTATGCGATAGAAAATTTTTGTTTTCCATGCTACGAACCACTACAAAGGGTATCAAAGCCGTGTCTATATGTAGATCTGTTGCGAGTAGAACACAATGGTCATTGTGGGCGTTGATGCTTTATTGTTGATTGCTTCTTGTGTACTTTGCATCTTGCGGTATGTTGGGATGAAGCGCCGGACTAACCTTACATGACATCGCTCATGAGACTTGCTCCACGCTTGACATGCAACTTGTATTGCATAAGTGGCTTTATGGTGCCTGTATCTCCTAGCATAGTTAAGATTCAATTTACAACGGGTGATTGACAATACTAGTATCAATGTTGTGGTTCTTGTTCGTAAGTTAGAACGACACTTATTGAAAGCCCCAAACCACGTAAAACATGCAAAGAAAATTAGAGGCGTCTAACTTTGTTTTGCAGGGGTGTGCTGTGATGTGATATGGCCATGATTGTGATTATATATGATGTATGCAATGTTCCTTATTGTAAGTTGGCAACCGGAAGGAGCCATATGGTTGTCTTTAAATTCTATTAAGACCCGCGTGTCTATTCAAAGTAGTTGTAATAGTTGAAGCTGGTGGACGACAACCATGGAGCAGCGTCATTGACCTTGATGCAATGCTGGTGATGATGGAGATCATGTTCGTGCTTGAAGATGGAGATCGGAAGCACAAAGAAGAAAGGCCATATCATATCTCTTATTATGAATTTCATGTGATGTTAATCCTTTATGCATCTTGTATTGCTTAGTAGACGACGGTAGCATTATAAGGTGATCCCTCATGCACATGAATTTCAAGTCATAAAGTGTTCACCCTTAGTTAGCACCGTTGCTAAAGCTTGTTGTCAAGCACCACGTGATGATCGGGTGTGTTAGATTCTACAAGTGTATACAACGTGAGCAAGCCAGATTTGCTCATGCGGAAACTAAGGTTTGATCTTGACGAGCCTAGCATGTACAGACATGGCCTCAGGAACACGGATTACCAAAAGGTAGAGCATGAGTCATATAGTAGATATGATGAACATGTTGATTGTTCGCCATTGAAGCTATATCAACTCTCGTGATGATCGGTTTGATGTGGTGCATTTCGTTCGTGTGATCACTAAAACAATGTGAGGGATATTGTTTTGAGTGGGAGTTCACCAAGATTAATTTAATTATTAATTAGAACTCAATTTATCATAAACTAAATCAAAGTGAAATTGCATAGTTGTTGTAGTCATTGGCATCCGTTTACCACCTTGCGCTTAGTTATAATTGAGATAATAGAACTATAGAATTTTGGTTAGTTACTTTACGAACTGGTATCGTATTGTTTTGAAGTGTTAATCTAAAGTTTAAAAGTCCTATTGCAAACTTTCAAGAAGTTCCAAGTTACTCCATGAAGTTTAATAATTAGTATTAAATCAATAGTAACAATTCCAAGTGTTAGTATATAAGTATCATGTTTGTCTCCATGATTCTTGATATTCAAAGGATTCTCTTAATATCAAGGTTATCTAGGATCTGAAAGAGTTGTTTCAGAAACCATGATGTGTGGAAGATATTGTGATATCTGAAACGAAGTATTGGTTACAACATGATAGAGTATAATATGGCAAAAGTCATGTTCTCATATTTGATGAGAATTTGCAAAAGGTTGGAGACACTTGTTGTCCTAATCCTCCAAAAGGTTTTGGATAGCAACATTATACTCATAATTCATCGTTATAAGCTAAAAGTAGCTTGATCATGGACGATTCCATGATAAGGGTGAATATTTGATGTGGGTAAAATGTTTACTACACCAAGAGATTACTAAAGAAAGGAATTTGAAAGAACACCAAACATTTGATGATAGGTGATATACTTCAAAGTGCAAGTCCAAAGACATTGGTATTTAATTATACACGCTTTGGATTATGTGTCATATGTATGACTCCACTATTGATGTTGATAGATTCTTTCAAACATAAAAGGAAATACTGAAAGAGAATCTCATAAATATATGGCAGAAAAGAAAAGACTAGAATTGTTCAGTTTAAGTATATAGATGATATACATGTTATGGCTATATTCTTTGCTTATTAAACAATGTGGTTCTCAAGTATTTGATACTGAATTTGTTGGTGTGAATCGTCATACGAAACAACACAATTCATGAACTACAATGGCCTAAGTAACTAGCAAAAGAATATGTGATGATGTTCATCGAGAACAAATAAAGGGTTATTGTGTTGCTCATTAAACATCAAAGCTTGCCTTCAAAGATTTGTTTTATCAGGTATTATGAGAACAAAAGGGTTGTTCAAAGAATTGCAGTAATCCATAAAAGATGGATTCGCAAATCTCGTTGGACACATCACATCCATAAAACTAGTGCTAAAGATGTCGAAAGACAAATTGATTGAAAGATCACTTAGGAAGTAACATCGCCGTTTAAATTATACTAAAAAGAAAACATGAAGAAACTCCATGTGGATGGAATTTTGGAGTCTTTTTGATTTTTGATCAAATGACACTTGTGAAACTTTCCTAGATATAATTGAAACTTCGTTCATAGGCCAAAAGGGAACGAAAGACTAGCTTATTGGAATTTGTACATATTGTTGTACGAAGTCCATTATGTGTAGTCAAGAGCGATGGATTTTAACTTCATTTGATTTTTCCGAAATTTTGAGTGAATATATGAATATTTACTTAATAAGGATGAAATATGAAACATTTGAAAAGTTCAAAGACTTTCAAGATGAAGTGCAAAATCATTGTAACAAGAATATAAACAGTTTATGATAAAGATCATAAAGGAAGATATTTGAGTTACAAGTTTAGCATAATATCTAAGATTTAAGGAATCGTTTCGTGGATTTGCATTTCCCGAAACACCATAAGAGTATGGAGCGTTCGAGATATGTAATTAAACCTTGTTTGACATGGTAAGATCAAAGGTATAATTCATAAAACTGCCATTATATTTTAAAGATTAAAAGCTTTAGAGATTACCGTTTTTCCACTGAAAAGAGCTCCATCATAATCCGTTGAAATGACACCATATAAAGTTATGGTTTGGGATAAAACCCAAGTTGTCCTTTCTTAAAAATTGGTTTGCTATGCATAAGAAAGATGTTTGGAACCAAAGTCGGATGAACCTGTCTTTGTATAACTGTTGAGTATTCCTCCATAACACCAGAGACAAAAGTGTTTGTTGCTTAGAACGTCAAGTTTCTTTGAGAAGGAATTTTTTGTGAAAAGTTAAGTGGGAGGACAATAGAACTTTGATAAGGTTAAAAGAACCTTAGCTATATGTGCAAAGTTGCGCAACGCCGAAAAGTGTTCCGGAGGCAGCAACAATGCTCATGGCTCACGTGCCAGAGGGTTGTGGTCACGGAGATCTAAGTTCCTATTGAAACAAGTAGATCGGGTAAACAATCAAATACCAAGATTTGAGGGTTGAATCATTATTTGAGAATAATGAACCGACTACATGCAAAGAAGCGATGATGGGCCCTGACTCCGTCAAATGGCTTGAAGCCATAAAATCCGTGATAGTTCCATACACGAGAAATCAAGTTTTGAACTTGAAGGACCCTCGAGAAAGGTGTAAGACCTTACAGTTGTGTTTGGATCTATAAATAAATAGACATGGATGTTTCACATCTATGAAATAGTCGACATGTTGGGAAAGAGTTCACAACAATGTTCAAAGGTTGACTATGACAAGATCTGATCTTTCATAGCGATATTTAGTCTAGACGGATTAGTGTAGCAACCACTACATATAATTTTTTTTATATGGTAGTTGAATAAACAAAACAAGTTCTTCTAATAGAAGGGTTACCTAGGACGTGTGCATGACATTCCAAAGGGTTTTGTTAAAATTCAAGGATGCTAAAACATATGAAAACTTCAATGGTTGAAGTAAGCATAGCGGAGTTGGAATCTTCACTATGATGAAACTGTTAAAAGAGTTTAATTTCATCAGAGACAATGAAGATGCTTGCATTTGCAAGAAATTAAGTGGGAGCGCTAAGACATGTTTCTAATACATTATGTGGAAGACATATTGTTGATTGGAAATAATGTATCTTTTATTAACACATATTAAGAATTTCATCCCGATGAAAGACTTAGGCAAAACCCAAATATTTGGCATCAATAGACGCTAATATGGTTGTGCCAGAAGTACATAGACGAGATATTGAATGAGTTCAATATAGAAACTACAAGAAAGGTTCTTGTCGCACAGAAAGGATTGAAAGAGTTCAAATGTTGATGATATATTCAAGTGTATTGACATTTGGTAAAGTGAAACAAATAATCAAGTATAGATTGATACTTGATGTATGAAATCACAAAGAGTATTTATATCAATCATACGTGATATGTACAACCAGATATGTCCTATGCTCTAAATGTTGTGAGCATATACCAGAATGATTCGTAAGATGATCATTGGACAATAGTAAGGATATTCTTATGATCTTTTGGAAGAACTAAGAGTATAATATTTGAAGAAGTGACAAATAGATGGTTAGTTCATTGTAAAAGTACTACATTGATACTAGTTTTGTCACAAGGTACAAATTAAGTTTATCTCAATCTAAACTAAGGGTGGCACAATATAATGGAAAGTGAGTTCCATAATGGATTTGGATGATTTCCAAAGTTAAGACATTGTGACAGATACTACAACAAAAGGCTAAGTATATGACTGCTATTATAGCAGCAAAAGAGGGCATTTGTGTCAAGTAGTTTGTTATCAAACTGGGTGTAGTTCACAGAGGGATAATACTATGAAGATATATTGTGCGACAATATTATCAACATGTTTTAACCCCAAAGAACTAAAGGTCACACCGAAAGACCAAATTTATACAAAGCCATCTCATTAGAGAATGAGTGATGCGAGAGACGCAAAGACATGCAATTACACACGGACCGGAAGTGTCGATCCGGAGATCAGTTGACCACTAGCAATCGTGTACATACAACACCGAAAGCCATAGGTGTTATATACACAAAGGTTTGAAACTAGATTATTGACTCTAGTGCAAGTGGAGACTGTTGGAGATATGCCCAAGAGGCAATAATAAAGTGGTTATTATCATATCTTCACACTTATGATAAATGTTTACATACCATGCTATAATTGTATTAACCGAAACATTAATACTTGTGTGATTTGTAAACTAAAATAAGAGTCCCTAGTAAAGCCTCTTGTTAAACTAACTTGTTGGTTAATATATGATCATGGTTTCGATCATGAACATAGAGATGTTATTAACAACAGGATCATATCATTAGGAGAATGATGTGATGGACATACTCCTATAGATAAGCGTAGCATAAAGATCAAGTCATTTAAATAGTTCAATTGCTATATGCTTTCTCGATACATAGTAACCTAATTCCTTCGACCATGAGATCATGCATATCACCTTACCGGATGGATGCTTTGATGACATCAAACACCACACCGTAATCGGGTGACTATAAAGGTGGCATTGAGTGTTCGGAGAGTATTGGTTGAAACACATGGATCAAGAGTGGGATTTGTCCATCCATATGACGGATAGATATACTGGGCCCTCTCGGTGGAATGTCATCCAATTAGCTTGCAAGCATGTGACCTGCTCACAAGGGATCACATATCATGGAACGAGAAAAGAGTACTTATCGGTACGAGGTTGAACTAGGTATGCGTAGATACCGACGATCATAACCTCGGATAAGTAAACTATCGTGAGACAAAGGTAAATTGGTATCGTGTAAGTGGTTCATTCGATCGCAAAGTAATCGAGAAATATGTGGAGCCATATGAATTTCCAGATTCCTCTATTGGTTATTGTTCGGAGAAGTGTCTCGATCATGTCCGCATAATTCACGAACCGTAGGGAGACACACTTAAGGATTCGACGTTGTTTGAGTAGTTATGGTATTATGAGAAAGAGACCGAATGTTGTTCGAGTCTCGGATGGGATCCGGATATCACGAGGTGATCCGGAATGGTCCGGAGAATAAGATTCATATAAGGAAAGTCCCGCTTTGAGTTCGGAATGATTCGTGTTTTCATGAATGTTCTAGAAGGTTCGGATTGTCCGCAAGACCGGGGAGGGTACATGAATGTGTCATTACATATTGAATGATTGCATCATGTACTAAGTGTTCTACTGTTCCAAAACTGAAAAGTCAAACTGCCATGAAAGTCAAACGCTAAAACAGAAACTGTGGGAAACAGAAACTGGGAAACAAGCAAGAGGAGGTTGAAAACAACTTGGAGGAGGAGTCCTCTCTCCAAGCCGGGGCCAGCCTAGGCCGAGTTGAGGAGGGACTCCTCCTTCCTGGCCGTCGGCCAGCCCTCCACCTATAAAAGGAGAGGGGCCCTCCTCACACACAAGTTCCTATCCTCTAATCTCCTTTAGAGCCGTTTTGGTTTAGAGCTTCTAATTGCTCTAGCTGCGGTTTAGAGCCTTCTAATTGGTGTGTCTAATCCCTAGACCACTAATAGCTCTCTCTCATACTCCACCATACTCGCCCGCTTAAGGCGAAGCCTGCGGGATCTCCTCTACTTCCAGTACCGCCAGTCTGCCGAATCACGAGGAGAGTGCTACAACCTCCGCTTCTTTGGAACAAGGGAGAGGAAGGTCTTCGTCGAAAGTCAACGTGTGACCGATCAAGGGAGTGCGCCGAGCAAGCCGGAAGGATCGTCTACACGATCTTGATATCGGGAAGAGTACGACTACATCACCCACGAGAATCTGCTCTCGTTAACCGCTTTGGAATCTTCGAGCGTAAGTTATTCCATTGACTCGTTGCTACAATCTAGTAGATAGATCTTGGCTTGTTTGTTTGTATGCGATAGAAAAATTTTGTTTTCCATGCTACGAACCACTATATGGTTACAGTCAGACTTTGGAAAAGCTTGGTTTTCCACTATGCCAAGAGTTGGCCACTGACTTCATTTTGGCGTCTCTTCCATCCAGCTATGTGCAGTTCATTTCGAACTACCATATGCATGGGGTGGATAAGGGCCTTAATGAATTATGTGGGATGTTTAAAATAGCAGAAAGTGACATGAAGAAGTGTGCAGGGCATAGCCATGTGATGGTTGTGCAGAACAAGCCTAGCTACAAGAAAAAGGGTACTTCTTGGAAGAAGAAGAAGGGCAAGGCTAAGGATACGATCCCTAAGTCTGCACCCAAGCAAAAGGCTGGACCTGTAGAAGACACTGAGTGCTTCTTTTTTCATGAACATGGCCACTGGAAGAGAAACTGCAGCAAGTACCAGGCTTCTTTGAAGAAGAGTGGAAGTAAGAGTACTTCCAACTCAGGTACGCTTGTTGTAAATGTTGTGGACATTCTTCTCGCTGATTCCTATGTTAACTCTTGGGTATTTGATACCAGATCGGTTGCTCATATTTGCAATTCGATGCAGGGGCTAATAAGGACTAGAGAAGTGCGAAAGGAAGTGGATTTTCGCGGAAATAAATCAAGGTTCTTTGCATTGTTCGCTTGGCCATGCAACTTCACCTTCCTTCAGGATTTATTATGGAGTTGAATAATTGTTATTACATTACTAGTATGGGTCGAAATATTTTATCACCTTCATGTTTGATGAGGGATGGTTATTCATTCGCAGTGCAAACAATGGTTGTGTAATCTCTAAGAATGATATGTTTATGGCTAATGCTCCCATTGTGAATGGGTTATTTATTTTAAATCTTGATGATGCATCTGTTTACAATGTTAGTGCTAAAAGGCTTCGGCCTAATGATTTGAGTCCTACCTATTTATGGCATTGTCGTTTCGGGCATATAAGTGAAAAGCGCATGAAGAAGCTCCATGGTGATGGTCTTCTAACTTCGTTTGATTTTGAATCATACGAGACATGTCAGGCTTGTTTACTTGGAAAGATGGCCAAGTCACCTTTTTCGGGTTTACCCGAGAGAGCGACAGACTTGTTGGAACTCATACATACTCATGTATGTGGGCCAATGAGCACGACAGCCATAGGAGGATATCACTACTTCATTACTTTCACTGATGATTTCAGTAGATATAGTTATGTCTACTTGGTGAGGCATAAGTCTGGAACTTTTGAAAAGTTCAAGGAGTTTCAGAGTGAAGTAGAGAATCAACGTGGAAAGAAAATAAAGGCCTTGCGATCTGATCGTGGAGGTGAATATTTGAGTCGCGAATTTAGCGATCATCTTAAGAGTTGCGAAATTGTTCCACAACTTACGACGCCCGGAACGCCTCAAAGAAATGGGGTCTCCGAACGGCGTAATCGAACTTTGTTGGACATGGTTCGATCTATGATGAGCCAATAGGATTTACCATTATCATTTTGGGGTTACGCTCTAGAAATGATAGCTTTCACACTTAATAGGGTACCATCTAAATCCTTAGTTAAGACACCATATGAGATGTGGACTGGAAAGAATCCCAGTTTGTCTTTTCTAAAGATTTGGGGTTGTGATGCATTTGTCAAGCGACTTCAGTTGGACAAGCTAACACCCAAATCGGATAAGTGCATTTTCGTGGGATATCCGAGGGAAACCTTAGGGTATTACTTCTACAACCGAGAAGAGGGCAAAGTGTTTGTCGCTCGTAGCGGTGTTTTCCTAGAGAAAGAATTTCTCACAAAGGGAACAAGTGGAAGGTCGGTGCGACTTGAAGAAGTTCAAGATGAGCCAGTTGGGGATGCTTCTACGAGTGATGCTATTGTAGCGAACAAGTTGAGGAACCCGTGGCAGAAGCACCACAACCACGGTTGTCGGCGAGGCTCGCCAAGCCGGGAATTATTATTGTTAGACAATGATGAGCCTGCGACCTATGCAGAAGCGATGGTGGACCCAGACTCTGAGAAATGGCTGATCGCCATGAGATCCGAGATAGAGTCCATGGGAGACAATCAAGTTTGGAACTTGGTTGACTCACCGATGGTTTTAAAGCCATCGAGTGCAAATGGATCTATAAGAAGAAGATTGATATGGATGGAAATGTTCACATCCATAAAGCTCGACTTGTTGCAAAAGGTTTTCGACAAGTTCATGGAGTTGACTATGATGAGAATTTCTTGCCCGTAGCGATGCTTAAATCTATGCGGATAATTCTAGCCATTGCTGCACATTTCGACTATGAAATATGGCAGATTGATGTCAAGACGGATTTCCTAAATGGAATCCTAACTGAGGACGTGTATATGATGCAGCCCAAAGGTTTTGTCGATCCAAACAATGCTGGAAAGGTATGCAAACTTCTGAAGTCCATTTATGGGCTGAAGCAAGCATCTCGGAGTTGGAATATTCGATTTGATGAAGTTGTAAAGGAGTTTGGCTTCATCAAAACGAACAAGAACCTTGTGTTTACAAGAAGGCAAATGGGAGAGCGCTGGTATTTCTAATCTTATATGTAGATGACATATTGCTGATTGGAAATGACATTTCTATGCTCGAGTCTATTAAGACCTCATTGAAAAATAGTTTTTCGATGAAGGACTTGGGAGAAGCGGCATATATTCTGGGCATCAAGATCTATAGAGATAGATCAAGGAGGATAATTGGATTAAGCCAGAGTACATACATTGACAAAGTGTTGAAATGGTTCAGCATGGAAGAGGCTAAGAAGGGGTTCTTGCCCATGTCTCATGGCATAAAACTCAGCAAGACTCGGTGTCCTTTGACTACTGATGAGAGTGAGTGCATGAGTAGGATCCCATATGCTTCGGCTATTGGATCCATCATGTATGCAATGATATGTACTCGCCCAGATGTTTCCTATGCTCTAAGTGTTACGAGCAGATACCAGGCTGATCCAGGTGAAGGTCACTTGACAGCGGTAAAGAACATCCTTAAGTACTTGAAAAGGACTAAGGATGTGTTCCTAGTTTATGGAGGTGAGGATGAACTCAGTGTAAAGGGTTACACAGATGCGAGTTACCTTAACGACTCAGATGATTCGAAATCGCAATCAGGTTATGTGTTTGTCATGAATGGTGGTGCTGTGAGCTGGAAAAGTTCCAAGCAAGATATGGTGACCTCCTCTTCAACAGAAGTTGAATATATTGCTGCCTCGAAGGCCGTAAAGGAAGCTGTTTGGACTAGGCATTTCCTGATCGCTCTCGGTGTGGTTCAGGGCGCGTCCAATCCCTTTGACGTTTATTGTGACAACAATGGTGCTATTGCACAGGCCAAGGAACCTAGACAGCACCAGAAGAACAAACATATTCGCATGCGTTACCATCAGATTCGAGACTTCGTTGAGGATGGTAGTGTCATGATATGCAAAATACATATGGACTCAAATGTTGCTGATCCCTTGACTAAGCCTCTCCCGCAGCCCGCACATGAAGCGCACACAAGAGCAATTGGTATTAGATACATTTTAGATTGACTCTAGTCCAAGTGGGAGACTGAAGGAAATATGTCCTAGAGGCAATCATAGAGATGATGATATTTCATATGTATCCATGAGTTATTGTAATGTTCCTTGAATATCCATATCAGGCAACTTGTATTGATTGGCAATTACGTGAATTGTTTGTGAAACTCTATACTTGTATGGTTATTTAAGAGTTGTCCCTAGTCGGAGTTCATGTGAGGACACACCTGAATGTTAGACTAGCACATCGATTGGTTGATGACTATGTTTCGCAAGTCATAGACATGGAGATGTCAAACCAATGATGTGGACACATGTTATGAACATGGGGTTGGACTGACCCAACCTGATACTGGCAATTAGTTGTAGCTCTCTCTCTACACATCGTGTACGTTTGTCCTTAGACCTGATATTGTCGCATGTACTTCAGATGTGGATCGACCTACTTTGGGGCTATCAAACGCTGCACCGTAACAGGGTAGTTATAAAGGTAGCTTTCGGGTTTGTCCTGAAGCATGCTGCAAGGCATGGTCAATCAAGATGGGATTTGCCCCTCTCTACTTGAGAGAGATATCTCTGGGCCCCTCGAGTGATCGGATCTAGAAATGCATGGCCGTGCTACATATGGTTAAGAGTTAACCTAGTAAAGGGATTCCGAATCACGGTATCGAGAAAGGGACGTCAGCTT
Organism: Avena longiglumis; assembly: GCA_030063025.1. Classification (NCBI taxonomy): domain Eukaryota; kingdom Viridiplantae; phylum Streptophyta; class Magnoliopsida; order Poales; family Poaceae; genus Avena; species Avena longiglumis. Next base: position 525,933,077 of record CP125976.1, read on the forward strand.
GGAGCTAGACCAAATATCGTGAGGCAAAGGGAAAGACATGTACTAAACCTTGTGATGGTTCGTGAGGCAAAGGCAAAGGGATGGCTTGTTGGGTCACGTGTGGGTTGGGCTAGTTAGCTAGTTAGGTTTATTTTTTTCTCTTTTTCTCCTTTTCTTTTTCTGTTTTGAATTTCTGATTTGAATGTGGATGAGTGTTTCAAATCTTTTTCAAATTGAATTTCTTCTAGAATTTGTTCTATATTTCTTGTGTCCAAGGATGTGTAAAACATCCATTTATATTCAAAATCATCTGGAGTTTGAAATAACATGCCCTTAATTAAATATTTATAATAGGCATATAAATGGTTTTAAATTTGAATTGTTTTGAAACTTTTGTGTGGGCTTTGTATTTACTTTCCAATCAATACTGATCAAATCCTAATCATATTTAGAAAGTAAAATATAAACCTTGCCTCACTTGAATAAGTAATAGGCAAAAATATGGTTTCTTATGTTTGAAAATTCATTTGAAAAAGATTAAATGCTTATGAATGCATGAATGTTATGCAAGCTTTACAAATCATGATTTTTGGGATGTTACAAGTGCCCCCTCTGAACTTGAAGTCATGCTCAAGGACTTTATTAGTAAACAAATCACTTTCAATAAGGCTATAGAGGAAAAGTTTTTAACTGTTGAGAAAAATATATCCTCTTTGTTTGAAGCTCAGTCTTGATTAATAAAATGGCTGCTAGACCTGAAACTATGGAAAACACCTTTGCTACTGCTCATGCCATACAAGTTACTATTGATGAAAATGTTAGGTTGTTAGCTCAACTTCATGCTAAGTGGGAAAGGGAAGCTGAAATTGATAGAAACAATAGTGTGTGCACCATCACCACTAAACCACAAGTAGTCCCTATTCCTCCTCCTACTATGCCTAAGCCTATTGATCCTACTACTAGTGATGATAAGTTTGATTTTGATATTGATGGTTGCAATATTTCTGAAGTGATTATGTTCTTGCAAAAGCTTGCTAAAAGTCCTGATGCTAGTGATATGCATGTTGCCTTTACCAAACACATTACAGATGATCTTATTAGGATTAAGGAAGAGAAGCTAAAACACAAAGATTATATTCCTAGGAAAGTATAAGATAGTTGGAAACCATTATTAATATGCAAGTGAATGACTTTGATCTCAAAGCTTCATGTGATCTTGGTTCTAGTATCTCTATTATGCCTAGGAAGATTTATGAAATGCTTGATTTGACACCATTGGAAGATTGTTATTTAGATGTCCCACTCAATGATAATGCTAAAAAGAAACTCATGGGGAGTATTAATGATGTTCTCATTATGGTTAACAATGCTTATGTCCCTGTTGATTTCTATGTTTTGGATGTTGAATACAATGCTTCTTGTCCTATTACTTTGGAAAGACCTTTTCTTAGAACAGTTGGTGCTATCATTGATATGAAAGAAGGCACCAGTAAATATAAATTTCCATTCAAGAAAGGTATTGAACACTTCCGTATGAGGAGCGAGAAGTTGCATTTTTCTCCTCCTTCATTTGAAAACACTTGATTCTTCTTGCTTCTTGTGCGTAACTTAAAGGCGTTAAAGAAAAGTACTTGTTGGGAGATAACCCAAGAGTTTCCTTGAGTATTGTAAGTTATTATTTCAGTAATGACCTATCCTTATCCTTTTTGTTTGCTTTTTGTGCCAAGAATGACCTCTAATGAGAGGGAAGTAAGATTTGGGGAGTTGCTGTCCCGAAACAGATTTCTGTCCTCTATAAAAAATATTAGTGAGGAGTCTCTGTAACTAGTATTGAGATCAAAATTTACGAATAAATCCCCCAGTATGTTAGCTAACTTTCTTTATTTCAACACTTTTTTATTTGAGTAACAGAAGATGTTCGAAAAAATCGGTTTCTACCTGCTGGTCTATTTTGACAGATTTCTGCCATTATTTGCATTTGCTTCTTATTGATTCCTTTTTGAGTTCTCTTTAGGTGAATTGAGATTTTTGAAGGAGTTTCTACAGTAGCTTATGTTTTTAGTGAAAAGCCTTGCTGTTTCAAATCTTTTCCACTGGTCTAATATCTTTTGAATAAGCTAATGTTGCTAATGAAGATTGTGTGAAGTTTTGTATGAAGAAAACATTTCAGGTGTAGAGAGAGAATAATGTAATGAGATGAAGGATGGAAAAATCTCAAGCTTGGGGATGCCACCATGGTGTCACCCCAAGAAATATCCAAGAGGTACAAGCGTCAAAGCTTGGGGATGCACAAGGCATCCCCTTCTTCATCAATAAAAAGCTTAGGTATGTCTAGACACTTCGTTTTTATTGTTTCATGCACAGTTGTGTTGTTCTTGGAGCGTCTTAGTTTTCGTTTGCTTTTCTTAGGTTGTTTAGTTTGCTTGAATAAAGTAAGTTTGGACCCCCGTTCTCGCTGTGTTGTTTTGCAAATAAGTTTGTTGTGTGTTGGAAAGGAGTAGTAAGTTCTTGCTTGAAGTGCAAAAGGAGCTTGCATTGATTGTGACTTAGACTTTAGCATGACATGCTAGGTGTTGTTTTATAATTATTCTTAGTGGTTATTTCTATAGCATGTCTTATTCCAAACAATTGGTATTGTTTAGTGTGCCTTGAAGAAAATTATGCATTGTTTTAGCATGCAAAAACATAGTATTGTGCTATTCTCCTTTGACGCTTTGCTTGGGTTGACTTGGCACATGCTTACACCATGTTATTACTATCACAAGTCACCATTAGCCTCTATGATCATTTAGTCCTTGACTTGTAGTACCACTCTTTGCTTTGATTAGTATGCTTTGTTGCTCTGCATGATTATGGTCATTATGCTCTCTTAGTTGGTTGCTCCCAGTCTTTTGCTAGCCTCCACTTGTATGAGTAAGTTCTACTCATGCTTCCAACTCCCAAGAAACCAAGTTTTTCCAAAGTGTCCACTATAAACTCCTATGCATGGTGCGTTACACCATTCTAAGTATATTCTTGTTTTCAACTATCTTCCAATTAAAAACTATTTTGTTATGTGAAAACTTAGTGATTAAAGCCCTCACGAACTTGATGGCACACTTTATTCTTTGCCCCTAATAAACTTGAACCATTGTGACAACTTTGTTGCATATGCTTACACTTATATGTTGGAATTAGCGAGAACGTGATGTCACGGAAGTTTCAACATTGCACATGTACTCAGTTGATATCATGCTCTTTTTCTATGGATGTCACCGTGTGAAATAAAGAGGAACTTGGAAGTCCATGGAGTTTGTATTCGTGTTAGAGAAGCCTGGGCCGCTAGCCTAAGCCATGCCTAATCATGGTGGAAACTTGCAGATCACCATAGTGAGCTATCTATGAAGCATCCTCATAAAAAGCTATGCATATGGTAAAAAAGATTGCTGAGATGCTCATTCTGCTTGCCTTGTCATTTTGGTTATGGGAAAGCTCATGTACCATGTGTAAGGTGTACCAGTTGGCGGTTCTCAATGATATGCAAATACTTACAATGACAAGAACTTGCCTGGATCCAAACTTGAGTATGCATGAGGTGTGGCCCTCATATTCAAGGGACTTGAGATGCCAACTTATACTTTAAGAATATACTCCACCTTTGCCACTTTAACCTTAACAACTTCAAGATGCTTATGATAGGGGCAATGAGGGCTGAAAGCTAACAAGTACCATAATTTTGGAAGCTCTTTTGAAACTTGTAATCCTGCCTTTTACAAAAAGTCCTTTCTTCCACCATTATTGAGTCTCCACCTTCTACCTTTAGGCACCATTAAGAGAGCATAGTTGTCATTCTGTGTATAGTGTTCCAAAGCTTATTAATGGATGCATATTGTGATATTACTTGTTCTTGTGCTATTTGTCTTGTCACATCCCAAAATTTTCCAAATTTTGAAATGTGAAAAATAAATAAACCAAATAAAACTTTGTTGAAATTCAGGGTGAGAAGAAACTTTTTGAATCCAATTGGAAACTTTCAAACCTATTATGATCAAATAAATCCTAAAGGGATTTAAAAAGATAAACAATTAATAAAGAAAGTTTTGATAGTTGGAATTACTATTTTAGATCTTTTAATAAAAAGATTTGTTTTTCAAAAGCAAAATAGAATTTATAAATAAAGATTATTTTATAGAGCCAAATTAAATCTTGGCCAAGCTTTTGAAATAAAATATTTCTATTTTATAAAAAGAATAAGGGTTTATTTAAATAAAATAATGAGGATTTATTAATATCCAATTTTATTAAATAAAGGCTTTTCCATTTTAAATAAACACTAAAACTTGTTAATTTATTTTAAATAAGTTTTTCCAAGTGTTTTATATTTTCAAATAAAACCTACTGAAATGATTTTGGTATTATTTTAGATTTCAAATGGAGGTTTTAATAAATCAAATCCTATTTGAATTAATAACTAAGGGCTATTTTATTTAATTATTAAATAGATCCTAAAAGAATAAAAGTATTATTTTATTTTGGACTTTGGTTTGTGTTGTTAAACAGAACTAAAAATTATACAAAGTTTGGCAAAGGATTTGAATTCATTTGAGTGTTTGAATTGTTTGAATAAAATCAAAACAGAAAATCAAATGGAAAAGGAAAAAGATTCAGTACAAAAAAATGAAACACAAAGAACCCAACCCATCCGGCTGCCCAAATTTCCAAGACAACTAAACCCACGCGAAATGTTTTTCACCTACAACCGCATTTTGCCAGACAGGCCCCCAGCCCTCCTCTACAAGGTAGCTTATGTTTTTAGTGAAAAGCCTTGCTGTTTCAAATCTTTTCCACTGGTCTAATATCTTTTGAATAAGCTAATGTTGCTAATGAAGATTGTGTGAAGTTTTGTATGAAGAAAACATTTCAGGTGTAGAGAGAGAATAATGTAATGAGATGAAGGATGGAAAAATCTCAAGCTTGGGGATGCCACCATGGTGTCACCCCAAGAAATATCCAAGAGGTACAAGCGTCAAAGCTTGGGGATGCACAAGGCATCCCCTTCTTCATCAATAAAAAGCTTAGGTATGTCTAGACACTTCGTTTTTATTGTTTCATGCACAGTTGTGTTGTTCTTGGAGCGTCTTAGTTTTCGTTTGCTTTTCTTAGGTTGTTTAGTTTGCTTGAATAAAGTAAGTTTGGACCCCCGTTCTCGCTGTGTTGTTTTGCAAATAAGTTTGTTGTGTGTTGGAAAGGAGTAGTAAGTTCTTGCTTGAAGTGCAAAAGGAGCTTGCATTGATTGTGACTTAGACTTTAGCATGACATGCTAGGTGTTGTTTTATAATTATTCTTAGTGGTTATTTCTATAGCATGTCTTATTCCAAACAATTGGTATTGTTTAGTGTGCCTTGAAGAAAATTATGCATTGTTTTAGCATGCAAAAACATAGTATTGTGCTATTCTCCTTTGACGCTTTGCTTGGGTTGACTTGGCACATGCTTACACCATGTTATTACTATCACAAGTCACCATTAGCCTCTATGATCATTTAGTCCTTGACTTGTAGTACCACTCTTTGCTTTGATTAGTATGCTTTGTTGCTCTGCATGATTATGGTCATTATGCTCTCTTAGTTGGTTGCTCCCAGTCTTTTGCTAGCCTCCACTTGTATGAGTAAGTTCTACTCATGCTTCCAACTCCCAAGAAACCAAGTTTTTCCAAAGTGTCCACTATAAACTCCTATGCATGGTGCGTTACACCATTCTAAGTATATTCTTGTTTTCAACTATCTTCCAATTAAAAACTATTTTGTTATGTGAAAACTTAGTGATTAAAGCCCTCACGAACTTGATGGCACACTTTATTCTTTGCCCCTAATAAACTTGAACCATTGTGACAACTTTGTTGCATATGCTTACACTTATATGTTGGAATTAGCAGAACCGTGATGTCACGGGAAACGTTTTCAACATTGCACATGTACTCAGTTGATATCATGCTCTTTTTTCTATGGATGTCACCGGTGTGAAATAAAGAGGGAACTTGGAAGTCCATGGAGTTTGTATTCTGTGTTAGAGAAACGCCTGGGCCGCTAGCCTAAGCCATGCCTAATCATGGTGGAAACTTGCAGCATCACCATAGTGAGCTATCTATGAAGCATCCTCAATAAAAAGCTATGCATATGGTAAATAAAAAGATTGCTGAGATGCTCATTGTCTGCTTGCCTTGTCATTTTGGTTATGGGAAAGCTCATGTACCATGTGTAAGGTGTACCCCGTTGGCGGTTCTCAATGATATGCAAATACTTACAATGACAAGAACTTGCCTGGATCCAAACTTGAGTATGCATGAGGTGTGGCCCTCATATTCAAGGGACTTGAGATGCCAACTTATACTTCGTTAAGAATATACTCCACCTTTGCCACTTTAACCTTAACAACTTCAAGATGCTTATGATAGGGGCAATGAGGGCTGAAAGCTAACAAGTACCATAATTTTTGGAAGCTCTTTTTGAAACTTGTAATCCCTGCTTCCTTTACAAAAAGTCCTTTCTTCCACCATTATTGAGTCTCCACCTTCTACCTTTAGGCACCATTAAGAGAGCATAGTTGTCATTCTGTGTATAGTGTTCCAAAGCTTATTAATGGATGCATATTGTGATATTACTTGTTCTTGTGCTATTTGTCTTGTCACATCCCAAAATTTTCCAAATTTTGAAATGTGAAAAATAAATAAACCAAATAAAACTTTGTTGAAATTCAGGGTGAGAAGAAACTTTTTGAATCCAATTGGAAACTTTCAAACCTATTATGATCAAATAAATCCTAAAGGGATTTAAAAAGATAAACAATTAATAAAGAAAGTTTTGATAGTTGGAATTACTATTTTAGATCTTTTAATAAAAAGATTTGTTTTTCAAAAGCAAAATAGAATTTATAAATAAAGATTATTTTATAGAGCCAAATTAAATCTTGGCCAAGCTTTTGAAATAAAATATTTCTATTTTATAAAAAGAATAAGGGTTTATTTAAATAAAATAATGAGGATTTATTAATATCCAATTTTATTAAATAAAGGCTTTTCCATTTTAAATAAACACTAAAACTTGTTAATTTATTTTAAATAAGTTTTTCCAAGTGTTTTATATTTTCAAATAAAACCTACTGAAATGATTTTGGTATTATTTTAGATTTCAAATGGAGGTTTTAATAAATCAAATCCTATTTGAATTAATAACTAAGGGCTATTTTATTTAATTATTAAATAGATCCTAAAAGAATAAAAGTATTATTTTATTTTGGACTTTGGTTTGTGTTGTTAAACAGAACTAAAAATTATACAAAGTTTGGCAAAGGATTTGAATTCATTTGAGTGTTTGAATTGTTTGAATAAAATCAAAACAGAAAATCAAATGGAAAAGGAAAAAGATTCTGTACAAAAAAATGAAAACAAACAGCAACCCAACCCATCTGGCCCAGCAGCCCAGCTCCAGCACAACTAAACCCCCACGCGCGAAATGTTTTTCACCTACAACCGCACCAGACAGAGCAGAGCCCCCACTATTTCCTCCACCTCGGTGACGGGTCCCACCGGCCGACTAAGCGTCATCAACCTCGCGACCTCGTCGCCCTGCCGTTGCTGCCGCGTTATTGTCGGCGTCAATACGCTTAATTGCCTGACTTAATCCTCGCCGTGACTACGCACACTTAAGCGCACGCCTCTCCTCTACCTTTCCCCCCACTCGCCTCTCCCTCTCTGCCCCCAGGCTGAGCGAATCGAGAGCTCGAAACTGTCTGCTCCGGCGACCTTCTCCAGCAAAATCTGGCGAACCACGGCCACCCCTCGCCTCCCTCTGCATGCTATCACATTCTCCACCTCCCGGCGCATCTCCCTATGCCACTGGTTCGATCGCGCCCGCTCCAAAACGTCGGCAACTTCAAGCTCAACTCACCACCACCGTCTGCCATTGCTCCGGCGACCTTTCCCAGGTAACTCCGACCGCCCCAAGCCCTCATGTTCACACTCCCGCACTCCCCACGCTCTTCCGCATCTGACCCTGTCCTTGTTATGCCTCGGCACGATCTGTAGCTCCTACCCCGACGACCACCAGAGCCGCCAGTCACCAGGAGCTACTCCGGCAAGGAATTGCCACCATCCCTGTGCGCCCCTCGTCAAACCAACAGCACGTTGAGCTTCGTCACCGCCTTGCGAACACGGTGAGCCCTCTTCCCTCTCCCTCTCTTCCTGTATCGCTCCGCCATGAAAGCAAGCGTGCTCACGTCTGCCGCCACGCCAGAGTTTGACCACGTGACTGTGTCCGTTAGATCAGGATCTGATGGCTAAGATTAGAACTACACGAAAGGGTACGAGTTGATCTGCGCCGTATGATTTAAATGAAATCCAGTGGTCCAGAGAGCCCGATCCACCCGAAGTGGTACCAGCCAATTAGATCACGCCGCGTGGCACTGGTTTGATTTAAAACAGAATTTGGAATCAGATTGATATGCAAACTTGTAAAATTCATAACTTTAAATCTACACGTCCAAATTTTGCAAATTTTATATAAATGGATTCAGTAGAACTTGTACTTTGTAACCATGCACTTTGTTTAATGTTTTGCTTCTGTTAAATTGGTTGAATTTGCAGAAACATGTGTAGGCTTAATTTGAATATAAAAATTGTTCTAGATATAATATTAATGTGAAATCTTTGCAAAATGATTTGTTGTGCACCTACTGACCCTAGGAACCAACTCATGGATTTAAAAATGAATTTTGTGAAGTTTAGGAATAAATACTTGAATTAGCTCATTTCTAGTCAAATAAAAATATTGATTTTGATATGGAAATGATTTTTGAGTAAAACCTTTGAGAAATGTATTGATTCAAACCTTCTGACCCTAAACACCAAGTTTTGTGAATTAACAACTTATTTGGTGAACAATATAAAATTATTGCTTTGCTAAAAGCATTTTCCACCACATGAAATGATGATTTGATTTAAGAAATGGTTTATAGATAAAACCCTTTTGCAAATGGTTTTACCACTTTAGTAAATGACCACTTTGAACTTTATAATGTTTGGAGCCTACTAGAAACCACTTTTGCAAATAAAACTATCTTTTGCATGCTTGCATGCATGACTTTGTTTCTATTATTTTATGTGTGATGAATTGTTTGAATATTGGTTGGAATGCTAGTTGAATCTATGTTTGCTTGATTGATTTGTAGTGAAGTTAGAAGAGTGTGATATTAGCAATATCAAGAAGTGAACCAACATTCTCTACCAAAAAGGCAAGTGACACTATCATCCAAGTCCTATTATTTTCATTACACTTGGTGGATTTTTGAAACATTCATGATAATGATTTCTATATTTCATGCAATGCTAAATCCTAATAGTATACCCCTATATATTCCTTAGTGGAAACATTGTAGTTGTAGTATGCTTAGCCCTGCTATATATTGGGATGGGATACATGTTATGATTATATGAAGTATTGAAAAGACTTATGTTTTATATAATAAAACAAGTACTCAATGAAACACCTGGGTGGACAAGGATACTCAAGGATGGACAAGGTGGCAACAAAAGGAACCATGTTTATATGGCTATCTCTTTTTGTTGTGCACTAGAAGAAAACCACCAAGGGACTTAGAGATTGAACATGTTTCTCGTACAGTGGCTTCCGTGTACAGCCACATGCTAAATGGGCTCTATCTTAGTCAACTACATAATGGAAGACCCATGCATTGGCATCTTCATGTTAACTAGATTTGTGCTAGGGAACTTGAAACCATACATTGGTGCCTGGAAGACAAGCTAGCATTGTGTATTGGGAGGACTCCTATGGAAAGACTTTGTCACATTCTCAATCTGCCAGTACTCCATCTTGGTGAGTACTTATCCAACGTCCACTGGTGGCATCAAGATGAGATTGTGTCATGTGGGTAAAGTGTACAACTTCTGCAGAAGATCAAATTCTAAGTACTTAGCCATGTCCCCGGTTATGGACAATATTGAGCAACTAAGGCCAGAAGCTATGGAAGATCTCAACATTCCAATTTCTCAAAGTAAAAACTTGAGGGTGACAACAAGGGAATTTGAAGCACTTGGAGTTTTCCAAGAAGTTCAGAAAGATTTGACAAAATATCAAAACCTATTTTGAAAAGATAGGATAAAACTATATTGCTTTCTGCAATTGAGCCTAAACCCCACTTAGCCAAATATGCATGTAATGGTAGGATCCACATATTTCTACTTAGTAGTGAAACTTGCCAATACAATTCAAATGTATTGACCCTTGTGGATGCAACTTATTATGTTGCAGGTTTGTTTGATGTTAGTGAAGTTTATTGAATAGGATTACAAGTCTACAACCAACATGACTGCATGTGGCACTTTGAAGATGAAGGACCCCATGCTTATAGATATTCTGCTGCAATGTAATGTGATAGCCAAATGAGCTATGTAAGATGTAATGAATTATTTTATTCCTGGTTATAAAGTTGTATTATGACCTTTGTTTCTTGATATTACATCTTAGTTGTGGATGCTAGCTATTGATCCAGGGACTAGCATTGTAAACATAGGGATCTCTACCTTATTAAAGGTTGGGAACCTTACATGTTTCTAGTCATCCTTGTGAACTTTGAATGTGTCCTATGCATCTATATTGCTACTCTATGAGGGACAAGCTGATTTCCACTATGCTATGTTTTCTGTATGTAAAACAAACAAACGTTTTTCAATGCATGTTATTCATGATCTTTCTTTGTAGCTTGCCATGTTGCATGCATAGTTACTATGTCCTGTTGTTAGAACTCCATTCTTTCATGCACATGTTTAGAGTTCATTAATCCCATCTTTCAATGCTTGCATATGGTTGGATCTTTATTGTGAGGGTGCATGTTCACCTCAAAAATTATTCTGTTTATCACTTACCTACTCGAGGACGAGCAGGAGTTAAGCTTGGGGATGTTGATACGTCGGAAACGTATCTATAATTTTTTATGCTCCATGCTTGTTTAGTATCTACTTTGCTTTACTTGTCTACACTTTGAGGTGCTTTTTACATGTTTTTTGGTACTAACCTATTAACAAGTTGCAACAGTGTCAGATGCCTGTTTTCTGCTATTTTTTGGTTTCAGAAAAGTTAGTAAAGAAATATTCTAGGAATTGGACGGTACAAACATCAATGTCAATTACTTTCCGTGGGGAACAAGAAGACCAGAGGGGGGCGAGGAGGCGAGCCAGAGGGGCCACACCCCCCCCCCCCCAAGCGCGTCCACAGGTGGGCCCGCGCCTGGCTAGGGTTTGGCGCCCCCGGCCGCTGCCTCAGCCTCCCTCTTTGCATATAAGAAGACCCTGATGCAGAAACCCTAAGTACCCGATCAAATCTCCATGAAACCGTCTGTAGCCGTCTAGATCGGGGGATCTGAAGTTCTTCCCGGCACCCTGCCGGAGGGGGGATCATCCCGGAGGCCTTCTCTCCGGTATGATGTGTGAGTAGTTCCACCTTGGACTATGGGTCCATGTAGTAGCTAGATGGTTGTATCTCCTCCTTTGTGCTTTCATGTATAGATCTTGTGAGCTCCGTTCATGATCAAGATCTAATCTATTTTTAATCATGCATGTTGTGTTTGCGGTGATACGATGAATATTGAGATTATTATGTTGGTTTGATTAATGGTTTTGTATTTATGATTCTATCATGTCTGTGTTGTTTGTGATCTTGCATGCTCTTTGTTGTTAGTAGCTATCTTGGCCAAGTAGTTGCTAGTGACTCCAAGAGGAGGTATTTATGCTCGATAGTGGGTTCATGCCTATAGTTTCCAAGGGAAGTGACAATAATCTCTTCGGTTTTAGATGTTTTGTTGCTACTAGGGAGAAAACAACGGTCTCTTGTTCATGGAACATGTGGACTGTTTACCTTACACACTTTGCTTAAAGCAGTTGTCCGTTGCTTGCAACTTAATACTGGAGGGGGTTCAGATGATAACCTGAAGGTGGACTTCTAGTCATAGATCCAGTTTGATGGTGGTCTTTGTATCTTGTTGTATTTCCCAATCGAATCTCATAGGATATTTCTGACTAGTAATTGCATTGTTATGCCTTGCTAAGTTCCTGTCAATTGCCCTGCTGTAATTTGTTTACCCTTCATGCCATGTTGTTTATCTAAGGAGAGCACCTCTAGTGAACTATGGACCCCGGTCCAATCTTTACCATTGATACATCTTCAACTGTTACTTGTTTACTTGCTGCAAACCATTACCTTCCACACCATATGTTTAATCCTTTGTTACAGAAAACCGGTGAGCTTGACAACCTCACTGATTCGTTGGGGCAAAGTCTTGAGTTTGTGTTGTGTAGGTCTCCATGTTGCCAGCAACACATGTGTGATGTTTCCTTCCTCCTACTGGTTCGATAACCTCGGTTTCTTACTTAGGGAAACTTGCTGTTGTGCTGCTTCATACCTTGCTCTTGGGGTTTCCAACAAAGCGTCTCACGACAAGTGGTGGGTGCCATCAAAGTGACTGGAAGGAAAGCAGAACTCGACGAGGTTGTCGAATCTTCTCTCGGATTTGAGAGTAGCGCAGCACCAGAAGTAGTTCATGTGGCACCTACACCAATAAGAGAGGAAGATAATGATGTTAATCATGAAACTTTGGTTGAAGTTACTACGGAACCTCGTAGGTCAACGAGAACTTGTACCACTCCCGATTGGTATGATCCCATAATGATTGTCATGTTGGTGGACAACACCGATGACCCTGCGACATATGAGGAAGCGATGATGAGCCCAGATTCCAATAAATGTCAAGAAGCCATGAAATCCGAGATTGGATCCATGTACGAAAACCACGTATGGACTTTGGTGGACTTACCAGATGGTGGGAAGGCTGTCGAGAACATATGGATTTTCAAGAAGAAAACAAATGTTGATGGTAATGTTACTGTCTACAAAGCTCGACTTGGCACAAAAGAGTGTCGACAAATTCAAGGAGTTGACTACGATGAGACTTTCTCACCAGTAGCGAAGCTAAAGTCTGTGAGGATTTTTTTAGCAATCGCTACATAATACGATTATGAGATATGGCAGATGGATGTCAAAATGGAATTCCTCAATGGAGACATTGATGAATAGTTGTATATGGTACAACCCAAAGGTTTTTCCGATCCTAAACAAGGTATGCAAACTTCAACGGTCCATTTATGGATTGAAGCAAGCATCCCGAAGTTGGAATCAACTTTTTGATAAGTTGATCAAAAGTTTTGGTTTTATACAAACTTATGGAGAAGCTTGTATTTACAATAAAGTGAGTGGGAGCTTTGTAGCATTCCTATTACTATATGTAGATGACATATTGTTGATTGGGAATGATATATACCTTCTTAAAAGTGTCAAAGATTATTTGAATAATAGTTTTTCAATGAAATATCTTGGCGAAGCAGCTTACATATTAGGCATAAAGATTTATAGAGATAGATCGAGACGCCTAATATCGTTGTCACAGAGTATATATTTGGACAAAGTTCTAAAGAGGTTTGGAATGGAAGATAGCAAGAAAGGGTTCTTGCCCATGTTGCCAATACGACCTTGAGTAAAACACAAAAGTCCAGCTACGGCAGAAGATAGAGAAAGAATGAGTAAGACTCCATATGCCTCAGCCATAGGATCTATCATGTATGCCATGCTATGTACTAGACCCGACATTGCATATGCCATTAGTTTAACTAGCAGATATCAAAGTGATCCAGGAGTGGATCATTGGACAGCGGTCAAAAACATCCTTAAGTACTTGAGAAGAACTAAGGATATGGTTCTTTCTTATGGAGGTGATGAATAACTCGTTGTAAATGTTTACACCGATGCTAGTTGGAACACCGATCCAGATGATTCTAAATCTCAATCTGGATACGTATTTACTTTGAATGGTGCAGCAGTGAGCTGGAGGAGTGCAAAGCAAAGCGTTGTGGCGAGATCTTCAAATGAATCGGAATACATAGCTGCTTCAGAGGACTCACAAGAGGCGATATGGATGAAGGAGTTCATTATAGAGATCGGTGTGGTTCCCAGTGCGCTGGACCCAATGTCTATCTACTGTGATAGCATGGGCGCCATAGCCAATGCGCAAGAACCAAGGTCACACAAGAAGCTGAAGCACATCAAGCTACGTTTTCACGCTATTCAAGAGCATGTCCAAGATGGTGACATAAAGATTTGCAAAGTACACACAGATATGAATGTGGCGGATCCGTTGAATAAAGCTCTCCTGAGGTCAAAACATGACCAGCACCAAACCAACATGGGTGTTCGGTATATTACCATGTAATCTAGATTAGTTGACTCTAGTGCAAGTGGGAGACTGTTGGAGATATTCCCTAGAGGCAATAATAAAAGTAGTTATTATTATATTTTTGTGTTTATGATAAATGTTTACATTCATGCTATAACAGTATTAACTGGAAACATTAATACTTGTGTGATTTGAAAACATAAAAGAGTCCCTAGTAAAGCCTCTTTATAATACTAGCTTGTTGGTTGACAGATGATCATGGTTTCCTGATCATGAACATTGAGATGTTATCAATAGCAAGATCATATCATTAGGAGAATGGTGTGATGGAAATACTCCTATAGATAAGTGTAGCATAAAGATCAAGTTATTTCATTAGTTCGTTTGCTAAGATTTCTGATACATAGTAACCTAATTCCTTCGACCATGAGATCATGCTAATCACCATCACCGGATGGACACTTTGATGACACCAAACACCACACCGTAACTGGGTGGTTATAAAGGTGGCATTGAGTGTTCGGAAAGTATGTGTTGAGGCACATGGATCAAGAGTGGGATTTGTCCATCCATATGACGGATAGATATACTCTGGGCCCTCTCGGTGGAATGTCATCCAATTAGCTTGCAAGCATGTGACTGGCTCACAAGGGATCACATATCACAGGAACGAGTAAAGAGTATTTATCGGTAACGAGGTTGAACTAGGTATACAGAGATGCAGACGATCAAACCTCGGATAAGTGAAATATCACGAGACAAAGAGAAATTGGTATCGTATGTAAGTGGTTCATTCGATCATGAAGTAATAGTAGAAATATGTGGGACACATATGAATTTCTAGATTCCTCTATTGGTTATTAATCAAAGAAGTGTCTCGGTCATGCATGCATAATTCACGAACCGTAGGGCGACACACTTCGGGATTCGATGTTGTTTAGTAGATATGGAATGTAAGTAGGGAGAGAGAATGTTGTTCGGGGTCTCGAATGGGATCCGGGATATCACGAGGACATCCGGAATGGTCTGGAGAATAAGATTCATATAAGGAAAGTCCAATTCCGGAGTTTGGGAATGATTCCGGTGTTTTCACCGGAATGATCTAGAAGAGTCTAGAAGGTTCACCCGACCGGAAGGGGAAGGGTGCATGAATGTGTCATGATTAAGTGGAATGATTGCGTCATGTCCTAGTTCACTTGGTTGGACGTTTGAAAGAAATAAATTAAACTTCAAATTGAAAGTCAAAAGACAAGTTTGAAAAGTCAAACTGGGACAATGTTTACTAGTGGAGGAAGAAGAGAATCCTTCTTTCCCTCCACCACAAGCCTAGTAGGAGAAGGAGTTGGGGAAGGATTCAAACTCCCCTCTCCAAACTGCCCCTCCCTCTCATAAATAGAGGGGAGGGGTGCTCCCCAAGACACACCACAACCAGCCCCTCACAACACCACCACCCTCCAAGCCGCCGCCACCTGCTGCCACCGCTGCCGCGCCGCCGGTTCGTCGCTGCCACCGACTCCACCTCCTCCTCTCCGGCTTCTAAACCCTAGATCGCCGGGGAAAACCTAATACTCCACCATAACCCGCTCCAGCCTAGGAGAAGCCCTGCGGGATCTTCCCTCTACTTCTGACACCACGTCGTCGTGCTGCCGGAATCACGAGGAGAGAACTACAACCTCTGCTGCCTGCTGGAACAAGGGAGAGGAAGGTCTTCATCGAGTACCGAATGTGTGACCGACTGCGGAAGCTGCCAGAACGCAGCGCCAAAAGGATCGTCTACGCGATCTTGAGATCGACAAGTGTACGACTACATCACCCACGAGAATCTCGTCTCGTTAACCGCTTTGGAATATTCGAGGGTGAGTACTCTAATCGACTCGTTGCTACAATCTAGTAGATAGATCTTGGCTTGTGTGTGTTCATGCGGTAGAATTTTTTGTTTTCCATGCTACAAACCCCTACAGTTATGTATATGTGTTAGAAAAACTCCTGGGCTGCTAGCCTAAGCCATGTCTAATCATGGTGGAAACTTGCAGCATCACCATATTGATCAATCTATGAAGCATTCTTCTTATATATAAAAAAAGAGACATAGAAAATAGGAAAGAAGAGAAAAAAGCACCATTTTCCCATGGTAAATAAGAAGATTATTGAGATGCTCATTGCTTGTTGCCTTGTCATTTTGATATGGGATAGCTCCTATATCATGGGGCAAGGGGTACCTCATTGGCGGTTATCTATGATACACATATACTTACAATGAAAAGAACTTACCGGTAACTAAAGTTGAGTAGCATGAGGATCGGCCCTCGTACTCAAGGGATATGATATTGCCAACTTTTTGTCAAGCATATACTCCATACTTTGTTCACTTTAACCTTAATCACTTCAAGATGCTTATGATAGGGGCAATGAGAGCTGAAAGCTAACAAGTACCATAATTTTTGGAAGCTCTTTATGAAACTTGACATCCCTTCTTCCCTTTGAAGGGACTTTCTTTCCACTTTTATATAGAGTCTCCACCTTCTATCCTTAGGCACCAATTAAGAGAGCATAGTTGTCATTCTTAGTTTTATGTGCATTGTCCCAAAACTTATTGTTTGATTCATAATGTTTATATTGCTTGTTCTTTAACTATTTGTATCTAGTCACCCTTATGAAATTTGAAGGTGTCCTATTCATTTATGTTTTGCTACTCCATGAGGGACAAGCTGAATGCCACTATGCTATGTTTTCTGTATGTGAAACAAACAAATGTCTTTCAATGCATTATTACTCATGAATATTTGTTTGTATGCTTTTATGTTGCAACATAGTTACTATGTCTTATTGTTAGAACTTCATCTTTCATGCTCATTTTTAGAGTACTTTGATCCCAGCTTTCAATGCTTTACAATGGTTTGATCAAGATTGTGATGGTGCATGTCACCTAAAAAATTATTCTTTTTATCACTTACCTATTCGAGGATGAGCAGGAGTTAAGCTTGGGATGCTTGATACGTTGTAAACATATCTATAATTTTTTATGCTACATGCTTGTTTTATATCATTTTTCTTATGTTTTGTCTTCACTTTGAGGTATTTTTATACACTTTCTGGAACTAACCTATTGACAAGATGTCGCAGTGCCAGTTGCCTGTTTTCTGCTATTTTTGGTTTCAGAAAAGCTAAAAAATGAATATTCTCGGAATTGGACGGGACAAAAGACAAAGTTACTATTTTTCCCGGAGCAATAAGGAAACACGAAGAAGAGACGGAGTAGGGCACCAGGGTGGGCACACCCTAGGGTGGCACGGGCCCATCCTGGTGGCGCCACCAGGGGGTGTGGCCCCCCTGGCTGCCTCCTCGCCTTGTCCCTTCGCCTATAAGAAGCCTACGGGGAGAAAACCCTTAATCATGCATCATACATCCACGAAATGTTCCGCAGCGTCGCCGCCACCGAAGGGGAGATTCAGGGGGACAGAAGTCTCTGTTCCGGCACCCCGCCTGGACAGGGAAGTGCCCTCGAAGCCATCTCCATCGATCTCCACCACCATCTCCATCGTGGTTGCTGATTCCCATGATGAGGAGGGAGTAGTTCTTCCTCGAAGCTAAGGTCTCTACCGGTAGCTATGTGTTCATCTCTCTCTATGCGTGATCATATTGTGATCATGAGCTTTGTAATCAAGTAGATCTACTCTGCTACTCAAGTGCTTCAATAGATCTCTGCTCTCCCCACGTGTGTGAAAGTGATAGCGTGCACTCCGTGGTGGCACTTAGGCTAGAGTTCATAATTACTTGCCATGAGTTATATTTGGAGTTGCATGTCTCTATGAAATTGTGGAGTTTGTCGGAACCATCTAGCGCTCAAGGTGACAGTGTGGGGTTATCTAGGTGGGGCATGTGAACTTTGAGGTGTGCTGTTATAGCCCTACTGTGGATTAGAGTTATCCAACCGGAGAGTATTTCAGAGTAGTATCGTGAAGAGAAGATATTTATATGATAGTGTTCACTAGTGAAAGTATGATCCCTAGGCCTTATTTCTAAGCATTGAAACACCGTTTGCAACTAGATATGTTACATGTTTTCTTGATACCATCTTTATTTTAGTTTTCCTTTAGTCTCTTCCTACCCGTCAAGCTCTTTTCTGGCACCGTTGTCTTATATCCATATCACTTGTATTTCACTATCTCTTCGCCAAACTAGTGCACCTATACACCTGACGAGTGTATTGGGTGTGTTGGGGACACAAGAGACTTCTTGTATATTGATTGCAGGGTTGTTTGAGAGGGATACCTTTGACCACTTCCTCCTTGAGTTCGATAAACCTTGGGTAATCCACTTAAGGGAAACTTGCTGCTGTTCTACAAACCTCTGCACTTGGAGGCCCAACGACTGTCTACAAGAATAGAAGTGCGTAGACATCAGTGGTCCCTTGTCCTTGAGCTCCTTGGCCTTGTTCTGGCCGAGATCTGGCCGACCTTCGAACGCTGGTGGCGCTGGATCTTCTAGTTTGTAAATGGCGTCCTTTCCTTTGGCGAGAGATGTGCATATGTCCCTCCACTTCGGGCACATCGAGATCCTCGTGTAGACGTGGAGGAACTTGAAGTCCTGACCATTGTTGTCGTCGTGTAGATGGTTCATCTTCGAACAAAGCGGCAAGATTGGGCATAGTTTGTGGCAAACTTGGGCAAAACAAGGCAACAAGGAAGGCGGAGAGTTTACCTTGCATTCAAAGTCGGCGCCGCTCTCTGCGTGATTCTCGATCTCTTCTTGTATCCCATGACATTTACTGGACTGTTGGATGAGTTCCCAATGGGTGGCCATGGCCTTGTCGCCCCTCTCCATGTGAATCTTATTGAATTGAGGATCACAAAGTTTGTATTCATCGAACGCTATCTTGATCCTTTCAAATAGGTGTCAGAGTTTTGGCTTGCATCGGTGATCAGGTCAATGGAGGTGGTCTTCCATGCTTCGGCGAGGAACTCGTCCTCCTTCGCCGCCAACTTGATGCGGGCTTCACGTGGTGTTGCCGACATGCCCTTCTTCTTCCTTCTCCCCTTGTAGATCGCCGGCACCTCCTCAAGGTTGCCCTCGGCCTCTTCGTCCTCCTTTTGATCAGATCCCTCTTCCTCTTCATCTTCGTGTTCATCGCCGCCGAAATCTTGTGTATCGAGGCCATTCTCGGCAGCTGTGTGGGCATCGTCCTTGGTGAAGTACGCTGAAGCCGAAGCGGCGGCACCAAACTGGACGCGATCATATCGTGTATGATAGAGTCGTCCGGCATTCCGTCGAATAGGCTACCAGCACTAGCGCTGGCGGTACTGGCACCGAGCTGGTTCGTCGAGGAGGAAGCGCGGCCTAGGGCGAACTGTAGAGGACAGCGGCGAAGTGCCGACGATACCCCCGGGAATACAATGTTGGGGTTGAAGCCGCCTAGCTGGTCGCCGTCGTACTCCAGCGGTGAGAACCTTGTGCACTGAGGGTCTTGGGCGTTGGTATCCTGGAACATGGACTGCGGGGATGGTATGTAGTTCGCTGGGGAGACACTCGACTGGCTGCCCCAAACTCCGCATGGGAAGAATTGGTGCGGTGGATGCAACATGATCAGAAAAACCAATGCCTGCACCTGAGATTCCTCCTCCGCCCATACTAGGTCCTCCTACTTCACCTTGAATTTTTTGTCCCTCTCCCGCCAAACCTCGGTTTTCGCTATCCCGTGGTTCAGAAGCTTCAACCACTCGACATTTCTCATGCCATCGGGCTTTTCCTTGGGTCTTCTTGGCCTCTTCGTCTTGCTGCCAGTGGTGGGTCTCGGACCATTGAATCTCTTCGGCGGCATGGTGACGCTGACCTGGGGGATGTGGCGAGAAAGGTGGGGAAAATGGAGGTAAATGGGGAGATGGCGGGATTTGGCGGGAGCTCTCCGTCGGGTTGGGGGAGATAGGGGAAAAGGAGGGAAAGAAAAATAAAGAGGGGGAAATCAGCTTCTCTCGCCAAAAACTCGGGCCCGCGTGTGTTTTCTCTCCATCCGGCGCCCCCTAGGCGAATCCCGTGAGTTGAGTTTGACCTGAGTTTGTTGGATGGATTTTAGGCCCAATCCGGCGAATTTCGGGCTCCTAGGGGCGTGGCTGGGACTTTTTTTCTCCCTCCGGAGCCGAATATGGTCCTCTCGGGGCGTCCGTGGTGGGTGAGTTGAGATTCTCTTACCTACGGCGAGCATATGGCATCGTACCGTATGGCTAGCCTATAGCTTATTTCTCTCACCTGAAAGAATCCTGTTCGCAACAAGCAAGGAGAGGTTAGAGAATCTCTACTCATGCCCCCCAAGCAGACCCCCAGAAGCCATTCTGGCTGTTCAGACGGTGAATTTTGGACCAGCCGTGCCCCTAGGTCTTCTAAGACTCCCTCCCTCCTCACGGAGCTATTTGCCCGAGTTTAGCTCCCTCCGTCTGTTCCGCAAATAGCTGCACGCCAACCACACCTAGTTGATTTTCGGCATTTTGCCTGCATGGACTCCGACGAGCAGATGTTTGCCTCGCTGATAAAGGAAGAGATGGCCGCCACCGACAACGATGATGGGGAGCACTTTATGATTCTCGCTTGTTTTTCTGGCATCTACGCCTAGAATGTGAAGCCACGACGTGGCGGTTTGGTGCCAGGACGCCAGAAGTGCAAGATGAGGCAGCGGAAGGAGGGCTATTGCATGTTATACACCGACTACTTTGCCAATGATCCATTCCACAACGAGGCAGTGTTTCGGCGTCGATTCAGGATGATCCAAGACCTCTTCCTCAAGATTTTGCATGCCCTCTGAGACTTCAACGGCTATTTCAGATGCAAGAATGACTGCACCGTCATGGTAGGATTTTCGCCGCTAGAGAAGTGCACGATGGTTATGAGAATGCTGGCATACGGATCTCCCGCAGACACACAGGATGATTATCTTTGCATGGCCGAGTCCATCACCATCGATTGTTTGTATAGGTTCTGCAGGGCAGTGATTGACGTGTTTGGGCCAAAACATCTAAGATCACCCAATGCCGAAGACACTTCTCTAATCCTTGCAATCAATGAAGCTAGAGTATTCCCTATGATGCTTGAAAGTATCGACTACATGCATTGGAAATGAAAGAACTGCTCGTTTGCTTGGCAGGAAATGTACAAAGGCCACATGGAGGTTGTAGCGTGGTACTTGAGGCAATGGCTACACATGATCTTTGGATTTTGCACTCCTTATTTGGTATGGCAGGATCCAACAATAACATCAATGTCCTACAGTGCTCGCCTGTCTTCTCCAAGCTTGTTGAGGGCCATGCTCCCCCGGTGGACTATGTGATCAATGGCCACCACTACAACAAGAGCTACTACCTGGCAGATGGCATCTATCTAAGATGGTCAACATTTGTGAAGACTGTCTCAAACCCTCTAATCGGCAAGCAAGGCAACTTTTACAAGGAATAAAAAAGCTTGCGGGAAGGATGTCGAGCGAGCATTTGGTGTGCTCCAAACTCAATTTGCAGTTGTCCGGTCCCCGCTCTGACCTGATCGCAGGAGAAAATGTGGGAGGTGGCGAATACATGTGTGATCTTGCACATCATGATCATCGAGAGCGAGAGGGAGGAGCCGGTGCTTGATGATGACAGTGATCCGGCGCAACCATATTTTAGATAAGGTCCTCTTGTAGAGGCTGACTTTGTTTCTATGCGTCAGAAGATCCAAGACCCGCATGTGCATCAACAACTGTAGGATGATCTAGTGAAGCACATGTGGATGCTCAAAGGCAACACCTAGTTTGAGATATTTGAAAACTTGTTAAATTATTTTCTATGCACTTGTTTTGTGCGCCGAACTATGTGTGTAATAAATTTGGCCAAACTGTGTGTGTAAAATTTGGCCAAACTGTGTGTGCAAAATTGGACGAGTTGTGTTGTTTGTGTCAAATTAAGTTAATTTTTGTCAAAAAAAACACCGGATTTCTGCCTAGGGGCCTCTAACAAGTGGAGATGCTCTTATCTTCGAGAACAAACTACTACTCAGGAGTACTAGTAGGAAATTTGGCAAGGCTGTCTTTGGAAAGAAAAAGAGAGAGCAAAGCAGCGTCAGGGCAACATGACGCGCGCTTTGGCAAAGAGAGATGGGGCAGTGAGGAGCAAAGGATCCAGCCAGCAGGGAGTATATATGAAGACTACAAGCAAGGAAGAAATCATACTACACACTTTGGCGTGAGCGTGATAGGGAGGGCAAACTCGAAAGCGCAGGCGAAGCAGATCGCAGTGTGCTTCCAATTGTTGAAATCAAGCTGCGCCTACCCATTGCCTATTGTTGAGGTACGCACTTTAATTTCTGGTGTAAGAAATCTCTAGCACTTGCCAGCTTCCTTGGCGCCCTCAAACCCTGTTATGCAGACGAACTCGTCGTAGAATGGTAGTGAACAAAACTAATGTGGTGTCCTTGTTCTTGTTTATGTAGGCGGTGGCGAGACATCTTCCAGCGATGGGTTAAACGTATTAATTCATTCTCTGAAGCTTTTCGTTCTTGGTCTTCCACGGAGGAATTAATTCAACATGGTTATTCACCAAACGGTATTAAACACTCTAGTGCATTTTTTCTTCATAAAGTAGCATCAGATGGCGTTCTTTTAGCCAACTATACTTTAGTTTTTAGCCCAGATGTAAGCGACCTAATTGAAATGAGTACCAAAACACCCATTCGTTAGGTCACTGACGCACCCATTGCTCGTTCATGTACTCAGATCATATGTTGATATAACTTCATTTACTTTTTTACTAGTGTTGCTGCTATCTAGCTTAGATGGTCTAACTAAAATACGAAATATTTGCTCCAGTGGACCGATGCCAAAAATGTTGATGATGCTCGAGAAGCAATATTTAGGTATATTCAGAGAATGGTGGATCAAAGGGTCTTCTATTTTCATGGATGGAGTGGACTTGGGGCGACCGTCGTTCTGAGATCCATAGCAGAAATGCTTCCGTTTAGGAGAGCCATTCCGGAATTATGCTTTGACAGGATAATTTATATAGATTGCTCGGAATGGAAAAGTAGAAGATCAATGCAGAGGGCAATAGTAGAGCAATTGAAACTTGACAGCTCGACAATGGCTATTATAGATAAGCAGGACGAAGAGGATGACTTTCGTGGAATTGCTGAAAGCTCAAGGGGTGAGATAATAAGCGTGTCAAGAAAAATTAATCATATTTTGAAGGATAGTACATTTGCAATGTTTTTTCATAACGGGAGCGATGACGAGATTGAGTTAAATGATTTTGGTGTTCCTCCATTTGGAAAGTTTGGCGACAACATTTTGGTATGGACCTGGGGAAAGAGGTTGTTGGCCATAAAAGAATATGAAAAACATGAAGTGCTACACAAGTTGAGGTTCACCTATGTTTTGGCTTATGACATGACACTGTACTTAACAGGTGAACAACTTTATGCATTATTGTGTAAAGAGGCTGCCATCATAGCTCCGTACATTGACCCAACAAGGGTCGCAAAATACTTCATGTACAAACTATTCTTGACCACCAGTAAATATGATTGGGCTAATAATCATGCTGCCAATTGTTCGATGTGTGACTGGATGCTGCATGAGGACATAGAAATGGAGAAAACTAATTCGTTACATAGAGAGATAAGTTTGGAGTGTGATGCTTCTTTGCTTCCTGTCGTGCTAGCAAAGTTAACGGAACATTTGAAGCTTCCATTTTTGAGAGTTAAGGATGATGATGTATACGAAGAAGGACCATATCGTTGGATTTCAGTCACATCAAAGGATACAAAACTACATGGTATACAAATAATTCCTGCAGAGACATCATCATTTATCTTGGAATTTGGCATATCTAAACCACCTCTAGCCTTGAAAAATAATTTATTTGAACATTCCAACATCCTTGGTGTGCTAATTCTTTGTTGTTGTGCTTTCAACTTTGAATCACCTCCTTTTATAAAATGCCACAGCCTGAAATTCCTTGGACTAGAGAAGTGTACCGACAACAAAACGTGTGAAGTAGAGGATAATACCGAGTGGGCATGTTTGTATAGGTTGAGAGTGCTAGACCTATGCTCAACCTATTGGAATGAGATCTTATCTGAAGAAAAGATTGATCTGATGACTAACATCAGAGAGTTGAATATAGACGGATTCATGTGTTGGCAATACACAACCTGCCTACAAGGTCGGCTACCCAACCTTGAGAGGCTCCGGATAACCAAGCCAACACGTGACCCCAAGATTTCAATTGACACAAGCAAATCCTTCCTCGGCAAGATAAAGCTAGAGATACTTGATTTGTCAGGCAATAGTAATATGGAGATTCTGCCAAGTAGCCTAAAAGAAGTGAGTAGCCTTGAGGTGCTTGTCCTTGATGGTTGCACCAAGCTTCAAGATGTTGTGCCTGCTGTGCTCCCTCGCTTGATAAGGTCATTCAGACTTGATGCCTATAGGTCATCAAGTCGACGGACACCAACTGTTGAGCAGCAACCTATGGAACATGTGATTTCATCTAGTGAACCATATAAGAAAGGTGCTGACACTATCTATAAACTCTCCCTAAAAGGTTGTACACAATTGGATAATTTATACTTGTGTGGGTTATCAAATCTTGTCGAGCTGGACCTGTCGGGAAGTGCAATCAAAGTTCTCGACTTTGAAACCATGGTGGTTGAAGTTCCAAGGCTCAAACGGATATTTCTGCTAGGATGTGAGCGCCTCCATGCAATAATATGGGCCACGAGAGACACAAACCTAGAGTTGTTGTGCATCGATACGCGAGCTAGAACTGTGCATCCTTGGCCATCCCTTAGCCAGAATAAACCCTTCAAGTTGCAGGTGCATGTTGTTGTTGAGGATGCAAGGTTTGCTTGGTCCTTTTGGTCTCCCATATATGCAAGAAGCAAATCCAGTAGCATTATGGATGTTTATTTTAATATCTGTGTCACATCCTCACCGTTGCACAACGGGCCTGTTCAACTCAAAGCAATTTCCAAGGAGAAGCATGTCATGTACGGTGATCAAGTGAGCGTGCAATGGTCTGTTCCAGCAAGCAAATACATTGGTGTCCTTTGCATGGTCAGCGATGCCCCGATGCAGGCTTTTCCGAATCCACCAACCATCGACTTGGACCGACATATCGAGATCTCTGAAGGAAGTCGTGGCTTGAAGGGAGCACTGGTCGATGATTATGGATATAATTATTTTGATCATATAATGACAAGTTATGCAGAGTCACTGCATGTGCATGATGTCCCGGATAGTGATAGTATGCTATGCGGGGGATATTGGAATGCTCTCAAGCAGTGCCGCATGGAGCGATGCCCCAAGTTAAGCACCATATTTCCTTCGGGGTCGGATCTATTTGATACACTGGAGATCTTCTGGGCGTCCGATCTCTTGATGGCCAGGCAAATTTGGAGCAAAGGTTCACACAGCCAACCTAGTTCCTTCCAAAACCTGCAGCACCTACACCTGATCTCCTGCCCCAAACTATTGTTCGTTCTCCCCGTGTGGGTCTCTTCCTTCCCTAGCCTGGAGACCCTCCACATCGTCCACTGTGGCGACATCAAGCACATCTTCGTGCTAGACGGACGCTACCCCGAGGAGATAGCCACCAATGGTGTAGCGTTCCCGAAGCTAACCACCATCCACCTGTACGATCTTCCGATGCTCCGGCAGATGTGTGAGGTGAAGACGGTGGCGCCACAACTGGAGAGCATCAAGATCAGAGGATGCTTTGGCCTGCGCCGGCTGCCGGTCGTGGAGGCCCGTGACCCAGGCGTGAAGAAGCCAACCGTCGAGATCGAGAGGGACGTCTGGGACGCGCTGGAGTGGGACGGCGTCGAGGCCAGGCACCACCCCAGCCACTTCGAGGCACCAGTGCACTCGCGCTACTACAAGAAGAAACTGCCCAGGACTTCCGTCCTCAGGTATATATAAACTCATCTGCATACTCACATTTCTTTGTCAGTTGTATTACTGAATGCATATATACTCGGTGTTTATGACACTCACCCTTCGTTTCTCGTCTCTCACATTGCCTAGGTGATCTCTGCACTGCACTTCACCGAGATGTGTTTCTTCCATGGGGACTAGCTTGCCGATTTGAGAGTTATGGATGCTCTTGTTACTGTTTGTTCGTGTGCTTTTGAAGGAGAATTCCAGGTGTGATCAATCAATGCGGCGATTGCGTTTAACTAGTATCATGTGTGTTGTTGTGTCACGTGTGAGCTTTTGGTGCTGGCTCTTACCTCATTTGTGGCTTTCAAATAAGCAGCGCTCTGGTCTTGCCCTGGCCGACATGTCCGGTTTGAGATTGATGTGTGTGTGCAACAACTTGTGGCAGTGTCTGAACTAAGAAGCAGCTCGTTGTGTGCATCGACCTTGGCCCTTGGGGCATGTGTGTTTGGTGTGGTTTTGAAATATGCAACAGCTATATATAATGTTGAGTTCATTTAATTCTCGTCTGAACATTTATGTGCAGATATGAGTGTGGTTTCGCGATAACAGTAGCTATGGATATGAGGGTGCAGGTGCTTGTCACTTGGCACCTGCGAGTTCTGTTTTGCTTGCTAGGGAATAAGATAATATGGAGTACTGTAGTATTATAGTTTTCTGAATGTAGCTGAACCTGGTTGTATCCTTTGCTGGGAGCTTTGTTTTAAGCATCTCTACTAGCATTTTCAGGACGCCGATCCGGATGCTGAAATTAGGTCCGGACGCCGAAAATCGGCCCAGTCGCGTTCTTAGGAACCTTTTTTCGTCTGAATTCAGGCGAACTTTGATCCGGACTTCTATGGCCATTCCCAGGATGCCGGGAACGTCCAGAGAACGCCGGACGAAACGAAAACGGGCGTGTGCCAGCTCTGTCAACGAGACAGTCCCATTTTTTCCCAACTTCACTCGCCCAGACTGCGGCGAAGAGCTCCCAGCGTCTCTGTCGCCATGACTTCGCCGGCAGAGCTCCTCCACGTCGAAACATGTCGTAGATGCCGAGCATAAACTGGCCGAACTAGGACAAAATATGTTGTATTTTTACCGTAGGCCGAACTATGTTTAAATTTACGCTAAACTATGTTTATCATCTGAGCATTCTTGTCAATCGATTAAAGATCTTCTCCGTGGTTGTTTCCTGACAATTAAGATGAAGAACTAATTATGAGTTATTAATAAAACATGTGGTTGTTTCAGTTTAATGCCAGTGATAATATACCTAGATTACTGAACCAGAAACATAAACCAAAATACAAGTCTATTTTGGGAGTTGCAGAACCACATCAATCAAACGTGAACAAGCCACTTTATTCTTCTCCAAAGGCTGATAACATGATCGTCAGACTCCACTTCTCACTTATGAGTTATTAATAACATGTTCCGCATCTGCTGAACCACTTGACTAACCTCTGATAGAATAACTTGCTCTGGGTGTTTCCGGACCTCTTCCTTTCTAGCCTGAACCTGAATAACCAATACTGGAGTTTAAGTGCAATCGCAACTGAATACAATATTGGGTCTCGCTTTAATGAATGTGAATACATGAAGGATGACTGGTTACGACAAGGACCGCGATGATGTCAGAGACGGGCATGGCGGCCGCAGCGCTGATCGTCGAAGGGAGCCTGCCAAGGAGCGGCAGGGCACCAGGTCGTGTCGCGCCCAGCCGTACCCGGAGAGGCGCGCCTCCGAGCGCTCGTGCTATGGGGCTTATAGCTCCTATACGATGTCTTTACGTGAAATTGAAAGGAACGCGACATCGTTGCAAAGAGTAGCTCGCATGCGATATTTCTGAAGCGGCAAATAGCTCCCGTGCGACACTTTCACTTAACCCCACGAGACCGTCAACGAATTCGAATCAGCTGAGCACAGTAGGACCCACATCCTCTCCACGTCACGGCGGAACTCACCTGATGTCCACCTCATATCGTGGGACCCATACTGTGGTTGAAGAGAGCCGTTGGCCCCGATCCGTCCCCGCACCCGAGCACTCCCGCCGCCGTTCCAGCATCTCATCCCCTTCCGTTTTCTTCTCTGGCGAGCAAGTGCGGCAACACCGGCGAGGTATGTCGAGCTCTGCTTCAGCCTCCCTCCGCTTATGGCCTCGGTATGGTGCGGTGCCGATGAGGAGGTGCCCCGATTGCCCCCGACCGCTCCCCTGAAGCGGCTTGTCACATCCACCGACAAGAACGACAACATTGGCCGGGAATTTGTGAAGTGTGAGAGCAAGCCCGAGCCAGGAAAGGTGAGATCTCAGTGTTCCGAGCGCCAATTTCTCGCTTTTCTTTCGAAATTTCATGCATTTCATCGAATTTGGGATTTAGGGTTCATCTCTGCGATTTCAGGAACTGCCAAAATATGGGCATTTTGAGTGGCTTGATGAGTACATCGAGCGAATTGGGGAGGAGGTAGCATCCCGGGAGCTCGAAAACCCGTCTGTGGTGGAGCAATTGGGATGTGGCAACCCTATTTCCGCTGGTACTACGGTGGATGCGGAAGTGAAGGCCGAGCTGAAGAAGATGAACAAGTAGCTAAGGCAAATCATCGAATTGAAGAAGCAGGACAATCTGATGGCCGGTTTTTCTTATTTTTGTGTAATTTCTCTCGGATTAGTTTATCTCCTGATCATTAGTCATTAGAAAACGCAATCAGTGTTCGAGTGATGATTTGTAATGGATGTAATGGTCTATGTCTTTGGCTTGAATAAAATGCAACACAAATTCGGGCTAATTTTGAGATGCTCTGTTTTCGAAATCAGTGTTCCTTCAGTTTCGTCAGTTTTGTCAGTGGTCCTTCAGTTTTATCAGTGTACAGGGGGCGCCCGTGTGCAGGGGAGGAGGAGGGGTTGAAAAGTTAAAAAAAAAATTGACGAGGAGTGATTGAAAAAGGCCAGGCCCAAATAGAACTTAGCCAGACCAAAATGGTCGTATCCAGGCCCAATAGTAACTACTTGTAGATTGGGCAAAAAAATGGTACTCACGTTACAATCTAAATAGGGACGTGTGGATCTGCAGATACTCGTGCTCAGGTCGCAATCTTTTATTTTTTGCGAAAGTAAATATATAAATAAAGTCCAAGGGCATCCATTTAACTAACATAACTTGGGCGCCCCTTTAACTTATGTAAATATGTAAATGTGTTGTTTGAAACTGAATCATGTGTTGTTTGAAAATAATCAATCATCATAACGTTAACTTATTCTTTTGATGGCGCTTTTCTAATTTCACTCATTTTATAAATATTGCACGAGTATTATATGAGAACTTGTTTTTGTGTCTTTTGTTTTATGCACTTGTTGTTTTGGGTGTTTTGACAAATGACAATACAATAAAACACAAGTCGAGTGATAACAGATTATAAATATTGTGGGCACGAGTAAAACACGGGATAGATAATATATTAGATAACATTTATATTAGATAGCCCGATAACATTACAATAAAAAGAAAAGGGGTACAATATAGAAGGAAGGGCAACTAGGCGCCTAAACCCAGGGCTAAACCCTAACCCTAGCTACTATGGGGTTTTAGCCCGGCTGCCGGTCAACCTCGCCGCCCTACTCCATCGGCAGTGGAGGCGGTGCCGGTGCCGCCGCCTTCCAAGCCGTCGCCGCCGCGGCATTCCAAGCTTCCACCCTCTCCCGATGTTCCCGCCGCCGCTGCTCCTCCTGGAAGGCCTAGCGATTGGCCTCCCGTCGGTCCTTCTCCTCCCGTTTGCGCCTTTTCTTCAAGGCGCGCGCGGCCTGCTTCTCCTCCCACTTGGCGTAAGCAGCCTCCTCCTTTGCCTCATCCTTCTCCGTCGCCTTCCAATACTCTTTGGAGGGGCCGTCATCGGGGAGGTTGCCGCCGGGGAGGGGGTTGTGGACGAAGTGGCCCTAGGCCCAGGGGCACGGCGGGGCTTTGCGTCGCCCCCTCCCTTTTTTCCACGCCTCGGGCACTTGGGCGCCTCCTTCTCCCAGACCTGCTTGTGGTTCGGGTGGTTGTCCTCGTCGCTTACTTCGGAATTTGAAGGGAAACGGGGGGGAGGTCGCCATGGTCGCCGGAGTGTTTTTGGGGTTTGGGGGGCTGGGAGGAGGCAAAGGGACGAGCTCGAGGTTGAAGATGAGGGGCAAGATGAGATGCGGAGGCAAAGCCGTTTTGCCTATTTATTGAGGACGGGGCGTGAAGGGCGGCGTGGAATCCAGCGTTGGCGCAGCCACGTGCGTTGCGTTGCGTGTAGGCAGCGGGCGTAGCCGTGTGCGTGATCAATGCGGTCAGTGCATAAAAATTGCTAGGATGCGACGTGACCCCTGCGCCGTCGGCCCCGCAACAAACTTGTTGTGAGGAAATCTAGGACCAAGGTACTTGTTCGTTTTTACACACCGTATACAACAAACTCGAACTTTTTTACACACCATACACAACAAACTTGTTCGTTTTTACGGGCCCGATTTTACACACCGCATGCAACAAACTCACACCTGAAAACTCAACGGGTGAGAAGAAAAATCGATGGGAGTAATTAGAGGGATGTCAATTGAAGGGAATAGAGGGAGTATGAAACTAAGTTTATAATATCAATTTTATATAATATAAAAGTATCTGTGATGGTGAATCTAATTATATTTATTATATATTTTAGATTTTGATATTTTTTCTTCTATACGTAGTCAGAGTTTATAAATATTGACTTTTTGTATGGCGCATGAACCGGAGGGGAGTAAGTTTGACTGAAGAAAGTTGTTAGACGTACACTTATTTAATGCGACGGCGGGAGTAAATATGTTGCAGCGCTGTTGCACGCAAAATAGCTAGACTGCGACGCGAGAGGCAGCAGCATAGCATGCATGCATGGTGCAGCCCGCCCCGCCCAGCGCTCTCGCATGCCACACTCGGTCCAACGGTCAATAGAGTGTGCCACGCTGTACCTTATATTTATTACATATTTTAGATTTTTGATATTTTTTCTTACTTCCTCTATCCCAGTTTATAAGACTTACGCATATATCTAGGTCGTCTCCATGAGCTATATAATATGAATTATATAATATAAAAATTATATCATTAAAAAATATAACATTTGAAGTTTATAATAATATATTTTTTATCTTATTGTTGCCTGCCAAAACCCACCGGCGAGCAGCGACTGACAACACGGAGAGCCGGGAGGCTCCCAGACTGGCTCGCAGCCAAGCTCCGCTTGGTTCGAGATGCCACGACCTATACAGTCGGGAAGGTGAAGGATTGTCCGATTGATTTCCTGCATGATAAACAAGTATATCGTAAAATTCGAGCCGTAATCGGCTCCTGTGTTTCCAGAATCGGCTCTAAAGCCGATTGCCCCATGGTTCTCAAGTTAGATTTATGATAACATGGGGTTTTGCTTGATCACTATAAGTTAAATCGATCTACGATAGTCTAATGTTTTCACCACGTAATTGGAACATCCTCACGTGATTGAGCCCGTGCATTACAAAAGATGAAGAATATTAACCCTAGAGGAGGCCTAATAACCAACGTAAAGCCAATTACGGAACATCCTCTCTAGAACGAATAAGCCACGCCTTTATGCATTCTTGGATCGCTCAACCCGTTTGTAAGGCCTGACTACGTAGATATTAAACTAAACCTTGCGAACAAGGTACAACTATAACATCGAATCGACTAAATAAAGATCAAGGTGCTACCCTTGCACTTCGGAAAAGGTGCAAGGGTAGCGAGATAGCTAGAGGTAGCATAACTTCGACGATAGTAATGAAAAGCACCGATGCTAGCCTCAAACAATCTATGATAATGGTATTACTCGCCATCAAAACGCTCAAGACGAGTAAAACCGTAATGAATAGTAGATACCTAGATCGCAAGATGCGATCTAGGCGATGGCACTTACCCGAAAGAAACCCTAGAAACAAGGGGTGTATGCGCCGAGATTGTGTTTGTTGTGAACGTGGTTGTCCTCCTTTTTCGATAACCTTAGGTACATATTTATAGTCCGGAGACTCTCTACTTTTGGAATAACTCTACAACTCTATCTTTACCTAAACATAAACGAAACCTAAACAAACACGAAACCTACTATGATACAAGATACACGGCAATTTAGCCCAAATCCACGCACTAGGCCGATCCAACAATACGTTGAATATATGTATCTTCCAAGCCCATCTTGATCAGGCCCATCTCCGCCTCTCGCCAAAATACGGTGATAACACATGCCCCTGGTTTTGGCAATGATAATTCCAAAACCACTGTGTTTTTTTCTTCTTCTCCTCTTTTTTTTATCGGGCTGCGTAGATGTAATGCGGGTAACGTAACCGCCACGCTACCCTTCATCATGATGCCTGTCTTCTCAACTCCTCAAGGCATGATTTGACGATTTTGGCAAGGTAACTGGGAAACCGCTCTGACATTGAACCGTCATCCACTATTACCCTTATTTAAATCAGCTGAACAGTTCGCATCCCCATCCTCCTCCGGTTGCCGAAAAACCTTCTCCTTCGCCGAAAAACCTCTTTCTCACCATGGCCTCCTCTCGCTTCCTCCGTGTGTCCTCCCACGCCCAACTCGATTAGCGACCGAGAGCCGACGCCAGAGCACCCGCCCACGGCGTCTGATAAGATTTCGCCCACGATGGTGGGACGAAGGATCGATTCGCCGTCTGGTCGAGGACGCGCGTCCCGATCGACGGCGAAGAGAGCCTCGATTCCTCGCCGACGGGAACCGGAGGCGAAGAGCAGCGACGCCGGTCGTGGACGGCCGACACTCCGACGAGGAGGAGGAATCGGAGGAGGACACCTCCTTCGACGAGTATCCGCCGACGGAGCGCTCGCGCCGGGTCCATAAGATATCAAGATGACGAGGACGAAGAGGTCCCGCTGGTTTCTTCGGCAAAGAGCGGGACGATGTTAGCGGCGGAAACAGCGAAGGACGGCGGCGGCGGCAATGACGGCGGCGACCTCGGCTTAGATTAGGAATCGAGCAATAGCCGTAGCGATAGTAGGCCCCTTTTGTAATCGATCATCACATGGCGATGATCTTTTGAATGAATGAAAATCTGCCTCCCAAATATTGTTCCTCTTTGCTTCAATTTTGCCGACAACCGAAATAGGCCGATGCTTCAGAAGTCGATGACACTGTATCGGCTTTCGACATACTGCACACACACAGTCAAACAAGTCAAATCGCCAGAGCCGATGACTACCGATGACTACCCATCGGCTTCTCCCAAAAAAACGTTAGTGAGGTCAAACTTGGTTGCATCCTTAGACACATTACAACGGCCACTTCTTGGTTTCAAATGATGACTGCGACCTTCCTCAATCACGGGCGACCCAAATCTCCACTTGCCCATCGAAACGTGCCCCGCACAAACGACTAGTGATAAGCAAAAATGAAGATGACTAAGCTGAGATCGCCAAGGTGGACCTGTTTGTAACATGTGTGAACCTCTAGAGTCGATGGCCGTGCATCGGCTATATATCTCCTTTTTTTTTATTCGGCCGATTTTCAGCATCGGCCCCCATATTTTTACTGTCCATCATCTCACGTGCCTTTACTTAGCCGATTTTATGTATCGGCCCCTCGAGTTTTACTATCCAACATCCCACATGCTTGGGAAATATTTCTTGAGATGTTGCCCGTTGACTGCCACTGGGAACTTTACGCCATCCAACTGCTCGAGCATGTATGCGTTTCCTCTTAAAACTTGGTCAACCCTGTACGGACCGTGCCAATTTGGAGACCATTTACCATATGTCGCGTCCTTAGTCCCCAAGGGCAACACAGCTTCCCATACCAGATCACCAACGTGGAACTCCTTTGGCTTCACTTTCTTGTTGTATGCACGAGCTACTTTGGCTTTGTTCTCTTTGATTTTCTCGAGTGACCATAGCCTGAGCTCGGTTAAATCCTCTTGTCACTCGAGGCTGCGTATTCTTGATCGTTAGATCGTCACGAAAAGTGACGTCTTGATCCAGCCGTAATTTCCCGAGGTAGGCTTCTTGTCCATATACTAGATGATATGGTGAGGTTTTATTGCTCCATGGCATGACATACGATAAGCCCATAACGCCTCGACAAAACCTCGTTAACGCCTTGGGTGCTCATCGACTTTTCTCTTGATCAACTTGATGAGACTCGATTGGGCGCTTGACTTGCCCATTTGCTTGAGCATAGTATGGAGATGATCTAATCGACTTAATCCCCATGTCCTCGCAGAATTTTCTAAACTCACGAGAAATAAAGACCGAACCTCCATCGGTCGTGATAGTTTGGGAATCCGAATCTATGGATGACATGTTCCTTCACAAAATTGATAACATCCTTGAGTTTCTCGACTTCATTGGGACAGCCTCCACCCATTTTGTGAAGTAGTCGGTGATAGCCAGGATCCACATGTGGCCTTTGCTTGATGGAGGATTGATTTTGCCGATCATATCCATGCCCCAACCTCGGAATGGCCAAGGCTTGATGATGGGGTTCATTGCCTTGGGCACCATCTGGATTTTCAAACTTGACATGCTTGACACCCTTTGTAGTAGTTGAAACAGTCCTCAAGCATGGTGGGCCAATAAAACCCTGATCGCCTAATCAACCATTTCATCTTATGAGCCGATTGGTGAGTTCCACAGGCGCCTTCGTGTACCTCGTGTAGGAGCTGATTGGCCTCGGCTGACCCCAGGCATTTGAGCAATAGCCCTTCCAGAGTCCTGTAAAACATGTCATCCCCAATAAGCACATACTTCATGGCTTTGTACCTTATCCGTTTAGGTGCCCCCCGAGCCGAATCTTTCAAGTAATTGAAGATATCGGCTCTCCAGTCGTCCGCTTCCAGGAACTGTACCTGAACGTCGGCTCCTTCTACCACGTCCTTGTATCCTGAAGCCATCTGCGCAAGATCGTTCGCCTCGGTATTCTGCGATCGTGGGATCCAAGTGAAGTTTACGTACCGGAATTGCGTCATCAGCTCGCGGCAGTGCAGCCATAATGGGAAGAGGGACTCGCTCTCGCACTTGTAGTCCTCCGTGAGCTGGGAAATCACCAACTTGGAGTCTCCAAAAATTTCCACCGCTTCCGCTCCGGCTTCGAGGAGTAACTCCATTCCCTTGCATATCGCCTCGTGCTCGGCTACATTGTTGGTGCGAGAGGTAGACAATCGATGGAGAAGGAAAATGTTGCCCCAGGCGACACGAGTAAAATGCCGATGCAGCCATCGTCACAAACTGATCCGAAAAACATGGCCCACGCTCTTATGGACGGTGCTATGTTTGTGTTGATCCTTTCAGCGATAAGATCGGCGGCGCCATTGCCTTAACTGCTTTCGCGAGTTGATACGGATGTCAAACTCGATAATGCAAACATCCATTTGCCCGTCGGCCTTTTAACATAGGAGCCGACCGCATGTGCTTTATGACGTCGATTTGCATATGATGATCTCTGGCGATAGCAAAATGTGGCGCAACTTGGTGCGGTGAAAAAGCAGCAGGCACAACTTATCAATATCGGTACCTCGTCTGCGTCCAAAGATCCTCACCTTATGTAAAGACGACCGCTCCAGCCCATCATGAACTTGCACCACTACCGAGGCGATGGGCGTGTCATTAGCGACAAGTAAATGTAGAATGGCCTGTCGGTGAGGTGGAATTAGCATGGCGGCTTTGTCAAATATTCTTTGATCTCGTCAAAGGCTCGTTGTTTATTCGCCTCTAGCGAATTCCTCGTCGGATTTGATTTTTACTAGCCCCATGAACGGCTCAATCCTTCGACAGTTGGAGATGAATCTTCGGCGAAGTTGATCTTGCCGATAAGGGACCTGTAGTTCTTTCTTCGTGGTGGGTGGCTTCATTGTTCGCCTTGCCTCGACTTTTCAGCCGATCTCAATTCGCGTTCATGGACCAAGAAACCCAAGAACTGACCGCCGTCACCCGAAGGCACACTTCTTTGGATTCATCCGTGAGGAATTTTCTTGTTCGGTCCAGACACGTTCGGTCGTCCAAGTGTCCGTCGCTGAAGCGAACTTGACCACCACGTCGTCGATGTAGATTTCCACCGGTTGCCGATCAGGTCATGGAAAATATAATTCATGGCCCTTTGGTGCGTGGCGCCGCATTTTTAGTCCAAACGTCATGACTACATATTCAAATAACCCCACGGACCACAGGACTCGAATGCGATCTTGTGTATGTCTTACGGAGCCATGAAGATCTGGTTGTACCGGCATTGCCGTCCATGAAGCTCGAAATTTTATGACCATTTGCTGCATTGATCAATGTTTACGCCCGCATCGGATATTCATCCTTTGGGGTAGCTGTTGAGATCTCGAAAATCTATAGCAACACGCCATTGGCGCCCTTCTTCTCCACGTGCACGATACTAGAAATCCATTCAAAGATACGCATGGTCCGATCAACTTGGCTTTCAACATTTTCTCGACCTCTTTCTTGACTTCTTCCGAATTTCGCCTTCATTTGTCGTGCTTCGCTTAACGGGCGAAATCCTTTTGAGCGGGAGGCGATGCTCGATGATGCTCTGTCCAACCTGCATCTCTGTAGTCCCGGAAGCGATGCGGATATTGTTTCAGCGGGGCTATCGCCGGCCCCTTGACTCGGCTCTAACTTTCTGGCGATAAATGTTGGTCGTGGCTTATCCCGGGACCAATGTCGATCTCTTCTAGCTCATCGGTGATGTAAACCCGTACCCTAGCTTTCCGTCCGTCAAATCGACGCTAAACACAGGGCAAGCGGTGGGTGAGGACAACAAAAATAATTTGGGCGATCGCTTGAATCGGCCCCTTTTCGTTGCATCGGTCAGGACGGTTTACACCTCATTATTTTACGGTGGCGAGCATCTCTCTGCCACGACTACATGAGCCTTGTCGATGATCGCTGCTTTTTATTTTTGTGGCGATCGCATGGATCGGCCGCATTACCTGATGATCGTGGGCTTTTCTACTCTGTAAGGCGGTGGATAAGACCAGCCTCACCCGTTTTTGTAGCTTCAATACGCTCGCCGTCTATATTGATTCCAGATCGGCTCTTGGTCTTCGCTTCCCGCACGTTCATGCCAGCTATGGAGATCTCGATAGAATCGTCTGCGTGGATGACCTCCACCGTCTCCATCCTTTGGATCGAGGCATGCATTGTGGACGGGATGCAGCATTTAGCGTGAATCCAATCCCTTCCTAGCAAGACCGTGTAAGTGCTCTTGCTGTCCACGACGAAGAATGACGTGGGTACGGTTTTCCTACCCACTGTCAAGTCCACGTTCAGTACGCCTTGCGTTCCCGAAGACTGACCGTTGAAGTCGCTCAATGTGACGTTGGTTTTGATCAGATCTGTCGTGGATCGTCCCAAACGTCGTAGCATGGAGTATGGCATGATATTGCCGCTCGGTGTCCACCAACATCTTCTTGACAGGTTGCCCATTGATGTAACCTCGCAGTGCAGGGCTTTCGGTGTTTGTAACCCTTCTCACGTGGCTTCTCAAAGATAACGGCCGTGGGCGCGATCAACCGTGCCACGGGTAGCTCATCGGTTCTTGGCGCGCGAATTCGGCGGAGTATGGACACCATGTTTGTGCCGGCCGATGTCTTTGCATCGGCTTTTACCGGTTTAGGCGCCACTCTTTCCTGGTCGGCGGTCTTCCGTTTCCACGCCTTACTTTGACGGCCGGATCGGTGTGCTTTCTTCAAAGCGTGGAGATACTGTGCTTGACTTCCTCTAAATTCTGCAGCTGCACTCTACGCTTCGGTGTGTCGAGTCCGTCGGGCACCACCTTGACGGTGATACTGTCTTCGCCTTGCCATCCTTTGGCTCCTCGAGGTCTTACGCTCGGCGGACTCCTATGTGACCACAGGGCTGAAGAGGCCCTAGACGTTTGAATCGACATCGGCCTCGTGTCTTCCTTTCTGACCGCATTACAGGCGGTTGTCGATTGTGGCAATCGGCTCATTCCTGCGCCCCAGCAATACCTGAAGAAAGGACAATCCCAATGCTTGTCTGCGCCTTCCTTCTCTTTCGACGGCCCTCTAGCAAGGTGTTCATATCTTTCGTCGTCTCTGTCGCGCCTGCGACGTTGGTCGTACTGGCGCTCATACTTGTTAAGGAGATGCGTAGAATGTGGCTTCTGATATCGCACTCTCCTCACTTGTTCCTTTGTTAAGTACCGCCTGTCATTGTGGCTGGGCCGATCGCATGGACTAGCCTCCTTTCTTTCCTTGCCTCGAGAGTGACCACCGTCCTCTTTGTACGTGTCATGGTGGTATCCAGACCCTGCCATGTTAACGCCGAACGAGAAATCCAGCTTACGTCTTGCGGGCGATCGGTTCTACCATGTTGGCGTCGGAAATGGGTTTGTGTCCACTTTCATGGCGAAGCCCAAGGATCGAACGGCCTTGTT
Source organism: Avena longiglumis (assembly GCA_030063025.1). Taxonomy (NCBI): domain Eukaryota; kingdom Viridiplantae; phylum Streptophyta; class Magnoliopsida; order Poales; family Poaceae; genus Avena; species Avena longiglumis. The sequence goes on from CP125976.1 coordinate 525,971,692, forward strand.
CTATAGCCATTTGGATTTGGCGAAGCTCTTTGCACTCGTTGGTGGTGTGAGTGAACGAATGATGCCACTTGCGTATGGTCTCCCGTTCATCTCTGAGCCGTAGGGATTTTGTGGCCTTGGGTAACCTCGGTGCTTCTCCTTCAAGAAGGTCGAATATCTGCTCGCCTTTGCTCACATCAGTCGAACCCTTCGCAGCCCTTCTTTGTTTCACCCACTTGTAGGCCACAGGATCTGCCCCCCCGAGCCCATTCAGCTACGGCCACCTCCTGGTCCTGCGTAGGATCCTCTTCTTCTGCATCGACCAGGCTTATCGGACGTTTGAATTTGTCTTGGTATAACTCAGGGTGGCGCTGCTCATACATCGTTAGTTTCTGGGCCATGTGCGCTAATGAGTTGTATTCTACCTGGAACGCCAGATCCTTGATGGGTGCTGAGAGACCCAACACTGCCAGCTCGACTGACGTCCCACCGGGCGTGCCAGAATGTGTTGCCTGCCAAAACCCACCGGCGAGCAGCGACTGACAACACGGAGAGCCGGGAGGCTCCCAGGACTGCTGGTGGGCCCTGGTCCCTCGGGCGGCCGCAAAAGCTCCGCACACCGTCTGGCTTGGTTCGAGCGTGCCACGACCTATACAGTCGAAGGTGAAAGGATTGCTCGATTGATTTTCTGCATGATAAACAAGTATACGTAAAATTCGAGCCGTAATCGGCTCCCAGGTTTCCCTGTAAATCGGCTCCTAAAGCCGATTGCCCCATGGTTCTGCGTTAGATTTATGATAACATGGGGTTTTGCTTGATCACTATAAGTTAAATCGATCGATAGTCTAATGTTTTCACCACGTAATTGGAACATCCCTGGCGTGATTGAGCACGTGCGTACAAAAGATGAAGAATATTAACCCTAGAGGCCTAATAACCAACGTAAAGCCATTACCGAACATCCTCTCTAGAACGAATAAGCCACGTCTTTATGCATTCTTTGGATCGTTCAACCCGTTTGTAAGGCCCCGACTACGTAGATATTAAACTAAACCTTGGCGAACAAGGTACAACTATAACAGATCGAATCGACTAAATAAAGATCAAGCAAGGTTCTACCCTTGCACTTCGAAAAGGTGCAAGGGTAGCGAGATAGCTAGAGGTAGCATAACCCGACGATAGTAATGAAAAGCACCGATGCTAGCCTCAAACAATCTATGATAATGGTATTACTCGCCATCAAAAGCGCTTCAAGACGAGTAAAACCAGGTAATGAATAAGTGATATCGCCTAGATCGCAAGATGCGATCTAGGCAAAGCACTTACTACCGAAAGAAACCCTAGAAACAAGGGTGGCGATGCCCGAGATTGTGTTTGTTGTGAACGTGGTTGTCCTCCTTTTTTCGATAACCTTAGGTACATATTTATAGTCCGGAGACTCTCTACTTTTGGAATAACTCTACAACTCTATCTTTACCTAAACATAAACGGAACCTAAACAAACACGAAACCTACTATGATACAAGATACACGGGCAATTTAGCCCAAATCCACGCACTAGGCCGATCCAACAATACGTTGAATATATGTATCTTCCAAGCCCATCTTGATCAGGGCCCATCTCCGTCTCTGGCCAAAATACGGTGATAACACTTATATACCTAATGCTAAGTTGGTTAATTTGTCAACCTAGAAATACGTGTAAGTCTTATAAACCGAGATGGAGGGAGTATATGGGTAGTCAAAGTTCATAAATATTGACTTTGCCCCTTTTTCTATGGCGCATAAACCGGAGGGGAGTAAGTTTGATTGAAGAAAGTTGTTAGACATACACTTATTTAATGCGACGGAGAATACGCATCGTTCTGCCGCTTGCATCGATTGATTTGCGCATAAAATAGCTGAATGCGACACGATGCATAACATGCATGCATGGTGCAGCCAGCCCCGCCTAGCGATCTCGCATGCCACACTCGGTCCAACGGTCAATGGAGTGTGTCACGCTGTACCTTATCTGTTCATGAAAAAAACGATGCGAGCCAATTAGATTTTAGAATCATCTATCCCACGAATCGCCAAGAGCTAGCCGCGAAATCCTTCTAAGAGACGCCAACCAATCAGGTTGCAGAACAAGCCCTTCCACGGATCGCCCGAGCCACCCGCGGAATCCTTTTAGAAGACGCGATCGGACGGCCATAGTGTCGCGCTAGGGTTAGATCTACGTTCCTCATTCGGCCTTAGGGTTAGCTGGGTTTAGGATGCAGTCAACGGGGTTTCACAAGTTTGACCAGACATTCAAATGTGCATAACTAATTTAAAAAAATCAAAAAAATACAAAACCTTCGCATGGTGTCATGTTATGTGACATAGTTGTGAGGAAAATATCAAACTTGGTCTATTGATCATATTTCAAAAAACCCTTTACAAAATGACATATCTCCTCCGAGGTTTTCTGGCTTTCGGGTCAATTGACCAATGATATGGCTAGAATCAAGGCATATTTGTGATAATATGCCCATATTGGGCATGCATGTGTATAATGGGATGACTAACAATGTTGTAGCACAAAGTTTTCCTTTTCGACACACCGAAAATCCATTTTCTATTTTCTGAGTGCCGAAAGAGGGGGGATTTGTGAAGCAACCACCAAATTGAAGTTTCAAAATGGTAACATCCTATTTTTCAAAAATACTAGACCACCTAGCATGTACAATTTCCCAACTTGGGTATCTTAAACCTTTTATTCCATCCCTGGTGAAAAAGACAAATCCCGGCGAATCAGCTAGAAGTGGGTAAGATATGAACTACAGGTACATGTTTCATGCTGATGCTTTTTTTGTAAAAAAAACATTTTTAGGTTCACAACATGCTATTTCATCAGAGATCCAATGATAGTTTTGTGAGCCTCAGCCCCTAGCTAAGAATATTTATGAAAACCCTTCAAAAAGTTTGACCAGACATTCAAATGTGCATAACTAATTCAAAAAAATCAAAAAATACAAAACCTTCGCATGGTGTTATGTTATGTGACATAGTTGTGACGAAAAAAATCAAACTTGGTTTTAGAAATGGCCAAAAAAAACTTGCTTAGAAATGGGGTGGTTTACCCTAGCTTTGGAGCCCATTTCTACCACATTTTGGGTGAGGGTGAGTTGTACTTCACAAAAGGGATCAGGGTGAGGATGAGTTATACTCTACATATGAGAAAAACGTTGGAATCTCATACAAACATATAAAAGTACATTTGTTGAAATTCAAATTTACCATCATATTTGAATTTTGTCCAAATTATCAACAACAAGTGCCAAATTATTATGATAACAAATGTTTACAACAACAACTGCCAAATTATTATAATAACAAATGTTTACAACAACAACAACTGCCAAATTATTACAATAACAAATGTTTACAACAACAACAAGTGCCAAATTCAAAGTCTATTTCTTTTGGCTCTTCTTACCCCTAGTTTTCTTCTCCTTCACAAGTTTCACACCACACAACAGGTTTATGCTCTTATTTTTCTTACCATTACCATCTGGCCTCCCCACAACACGTCCAAGAGTCTCCTTCACCTCCTGCACATCCTCAACAACACAATCTGGCACCAGAGCCTCATCAACATGGTAACTTTGCACCAGAGCCTCATCAACATGGTCAGTTTGCACCAGAGCCTCAACAACAGGCTCATTTTGCACCAGAGCCTCAACAACAGGCTCATTTTGCACCAGAGCCTCAACAACATGCTCATTTTGCACTAGATCCTCAACAATAGGCTCATTTTGAAGGGTTCGCAGCATAGAAAACAAAAAATTTCCTACGATGTGAACTATATACCAAGATCTATTTATACTAGATACAAACAACGGGCGGATGTATATCCGTAGAGAACATACCCTTGAAGACCGACAAAGTTTAACGAGTCCAAACTCGTGGTTGATGTAGACGATCTCTTGCGATCTCAAGATCGAGAGGAAGTCCTAGCGCCCAAATCAGCGGCATCCGTGCTCGCACACACGTTTGAGGCACCGAGCAACCTCCGCCTCCTCGCTCCGGTGATGCAGCGGAAGCACAACTCTTTCTTGCCGAATAGCCACGGGAACATGTATCTCGCTAGTCGAGACCATGGGGATAAATTCTAGAGGAGAGAGATCCTTCACGAGGAGGTGTGACTGAGAAGTGAGAGGAGGGCTCCTTTTATAGGAGGAGGGGGAACCCCAAGGGGTGGCCAGCATGGGGCTGCCCTTGCCCTCCCTCATCATGTGGGTGGACACTCCACTCACAAAACTCCTCCAAATTCCTCCACTCAAAATCCCACTCAAAAATCTCATTAAATTTCCACCAAATTTAATGCAAACTCTCATTAAATAAAACTCTTTTATTTTATTCAGAATTTTGTCAATTACTTTAATGACAAACATTCACAAATAACCCCTTGCTAGAATTCTATTTCACATGCATAACCACTTTATGCAATTTCACCAAAAACTTTTGGTATCTAGTGAAATAAATTCTGCGCTTGTTTATTCTTCGGCATGAAACTTTTGCTCCAATTGGATGTCGGTGTCTCTTAAGTGTGTCACCCTACGGTTCGTGAATAATGCGGACATGATCGAGACCCTCTCGGATCAATAATCGAGCGGGATCTGGAGACCCATCGACTCCCACATTCAACGATGACTTTCTTGTGATCGTCGGAACCTTTTACGCTAGTATCTTAATCCCTTTGTCTCACGATATATTACATGTCCGAGATTCGATCATCGGTATCTCCATACCTAGTTTGATCTCGTTACCGACATGCACTCTTTTCTCGTTCCGTGATATAACATTCTAGTGATCAAATCACTTGCTTGCAAGCTAGTCAATGTGATATCACCGAGAGGGCCCAGTATATCTATCCGTCATCGGGATGAACAAATTCCTCTTGATCCATGAGCCTCAACATAACACTTTATTAGTTACGAACCCATCTTTATAATCACCTGTTACGGTGTGGCGTTTGATGTTATCAAGAAACTCTTCCGGTGTTAGTGATTGACATGATCTCATGGTCTAAGGATTAGGATCACTTCGTAAGTTGTTATAGCAATATAAACTCAATGACATTGATCGTAATGCTATACTTGGATGAATGTTCATCACATCATTACACTAATGTTGTGATCCGTTATTAACAACATCCAATGTCCATGATCGAAACCTTGATCATCTTGTTAATCAACGAGCTAGTTTATGAGAGAGGCTTAACTAGGAACTTTACATTTGTTTATTAAACACACATGTATTAACGTTTCCGTATTAATACAATTATAGCATGCAAAATAAACATCTATCATATACTTGGAATACACATAATAAACAATTTATTATTGCCTCTCGGGGCATATTCCTTGATCTCCCACTTGCACTAGAGACAATAATCTAGTTACATAGTGATATATCTAACACCCATTGAGTTACGGTGTTGATCATGTTTTGCTCTAGGAGAGTTTTAGTCAACGGATCGCTACATTGAGATCCGTATGTACTTCTAAATCTTTATATCTCCATCCTTGACATGCTCGCGGATGGAGTGAAAGCGCTTAATATGCTTGGAATGCTTATGAGACCTTGGCTCTTTGGCATTGGCAATGGCACCATTGTTGTCACAATAGATCACCATTGGGTCCAACGCTTGCCACAACTCCTAGTTCGGATATGAACTCCTTCATCAAAGCGCTTCTGGCCGCTTAGAGCGACAACATATTCGGCCTCCGTTGTTGATCCGCTACCACGGGTTGTTTGGAGCTCCTCCAACTAACCTCCGCCATTCATGAGAAATACGTATCCGGATTGAGACTTAGAGTCATCCGGATCGGTGTCAAAGCTAGCGTCGACATAACACTTAGCGACGAGCTCTTCTTCACCTCCGTATACAAGAAACATATCCTTAGTTCTTCGTAGTACTTAAGGATATTCTTGACCGCTATCCGATGTTAGAACACGGATCCGATTGGTACCTACTAGTCAAACTAATAGCGTGTGCCACATCGGTCTTGTACATAGCATGGCGTACATTATAGAGCCTATGGTGAAGCATAGGGGACTTTGTCCATTATCTCTCTTTCTTCATGAAGCGGACTTTGAGTCTTACTCAATGTCTTGCCTTGCAACATAGGTAAGAACCCTTCTTACTTCCGTCCATTTTAAACTTCTTTAAAATCTTATCAAGGTATGTACTTTGCGATAGCCCTATTAGGCGCCTAGATCTATCTCTATAGATCTTTATGCCTAATATGTATGACCTTCACCTAGGTCCTTCATTGAAAATTTCTTTGTTTAGATAACTTTTAACACTGTTTAAAGTTCTATATCATTCCGATCAATAATATGTCATCCACATATAATATCGAAATGCCACATTGCTCCACTCACTTTCTTGTAAATACAAGCTTCTCCATAAGTTTGGACAAATCCAAACTCTTTGATCACCTCATCAAAGCGGAGATTCCAACCGTGATGCTTGCTTCAATCCATAGATGGATCTGAAGCTTGCACACCTTGTTAGCATCCTTAGGATCGACAAAACCCTTTGGTTGTATCATATACAACTCTTCTTCAATATTACCATTGAAAGCGGTTTTGACATCCATCGCCATATTTCATAATCGAAATATGCAAGAATTGCTAACATAATCCTAATCGACTTTAGCATCGCTACGGAGAAAGTCTCATCGTAGTCAACTCCTTGAATTTGTCGAAACCCCTTTGCGACAAGTCGAGCTTTATAGATGGTCACATTACCATCGACATCGTTTTCCTTTTGAAAATCCATTTGTTCTCCACGGCCTTTCGGTCGTGAGGTAATTCCACCAAGTTCCAAACTTGATTTTCATACATGGATTCCATCTCGGTTCATGGCTTCTAACCATTTGTTGGAATCGGGCTCATCATCGCTTCTTCATATGTCGCAGGTCATTATTTTCATCAACCATGAAATTTATGATAGGATTTCCGTCTGACGGGAGCTGCATCGTCTGTTGACTGCGAGGTTGGTAGTACTCTCTTTCGGAGTTTCATGATCATTATCATTAGTTCCCTCTTCAGCAGTGGAGCCAACTCCGGAACAACTTCCGGTAAGCGCTACTCGCCATACTTTGAAGAGAAGGTTCCATAACCTCTTGAGTTCTACCTTGAGCTACTCACACCTTTCATGAAACTCTTTCTCTAGAAAGGATCCATTCTTAACAAAAACCTTGCCCTCGGATCTGTGATAGAAGGAATACCCAATAGTTTCTTTAGGGTATCCTATGAAGACGCATTTTTCGCTTTGGGTTCGAGTTTATCCGGTTGAAGTTTCTTCACATAAACATCGCAACCCCAAACTTTAGAAATGACTTAGGTTTGTTTCCAAACCACAATTCATCTGTGTCGTTTCAGCGGATTTAGATGGTGCCCGATTTAAAGTGAATGCAGCAGTTTAGTGCATAACCCCAAAATGACAACGGCAAGTCCGTCGGAGACATCATAGATCGAACCATATCTAATAAAATGCGATTCGACGTTCAGGCACACCATTTCGCTGTGGTGTTCGGCGGTGTGAGTTGTGAAACAATTCCACACTCTTTCATGTGAGTGCTAAACTCGTAACTTAGATACTCACCTCCACGGTCGCACCGTAGAAATTTGATCTTTCTATTACGATGATTTTCAACTTCATTAAAATTCCTTGAACTTTTCAAAGGTTTCAGACTTGTGTTTCATCAAGTAGATATAACCGTATCTACTCAAATCATCCGTGAAAGTAACAAAATAACGATATCCACCTCGGCAAACACACTCATTGGACCACATACATCGAATGTATGATTTCCAATAAATCATGCCCGTTCCATTGAGCCGAAAAGCGGCGTTCTAGTCATCTTGCCCATAAGGCATGGCTCACATGTATCAAATGATTCATAATCAAGTGATTCTAAAAGTCCATCGAATGGAGCTTCTTCATGCGTTTAATGCCAATATGACCTGAGCGATTGCCACATATATCGGATATATCATCACTAAGTTTAATCCTTTTAGCATCAATATTATGAATATGTGTAACATTATCATCGAGATCCAACGAAATAAACCATTCAACATTGGTGCATGACCATAAAAGATTTCATTCATATAAATGGAACAACCATTGTTCTCGATTTGAATGAAAAACCACTTTGCATCAAACATGATCCGGATACAATGTTCATGCTCGGGCACCAAATAACATTATTTAAGTTTATAACTAATCCCGATGGTAAGTGGAGAGGTAGCGTTCGCGGCGATCACATCAACGTTTGATCCATTGCCGACACGCATCTTGACCTCACCCTTGCTAGCGGTCGCTTTGTTCATGACCCACGATTGAGTTACAAATATTAGCAAGCGAACGGTATCAAATACCCGGTGCTCTGCGAGCACTAGTCAAGTACACATCAATAACATGTATATCATATATACCTTTGTTTGCCTTGCGGCCTTCTTATGCGCGGATACTTGGGGCGATTCGCTTCGATGGCGATCCCTTACAATAGTAGCACTTCGGTATCGACTTAGGTCCAACTCGGGGTTTCTTTTCGGTGACAACAGGCTTGCCACCTTACTTCCTTCCGTTTTCCTTCTTGTCTTTCTTGAAACCGGTGTTCTTATTGATCATCAACACTTGATGTTCCTTTTGATCTCCACTGCGGTTTTAAGCATTGTGAAGCTCGGGAAGACTTCTTCATGCCTTGCATATTATAGTTCATCACGAAGCTCTTATAGCTAGGTGGCGAGGCTGGAACACGATGGATGCCTAAGTCAATGGGAATCGTTATTCCCAAGGACACAAGCTTATCGGCGTAACGACATCTTGAGCACATGCTCACTAACGGAGTGTTCTCTTCCATCATGCCTAAAGAACTTTTCACAAGCATTGTAGCTCTCTCTGACGACATGTGTGTCGAAAATCATTTTCAACTCACCCATTGTATCAAAAGCATTGCCGTTTTGAACGCTTTGAAGTTCGGCTCTAGCCCATACAATATGCAATGAACTAAGTTGTGGTCCTCTGCGAGTCGGATAGACATTCTTCTCCTCGTCGGGGCATCGTCCAAAAAGGGGGGCCTAACTTCTAGCACATATTGCTTTTGTGCGAGAGGAGAATCCTCAAATTCATGGCCCATTCGATAAAGTTGCTACCGTTCGTTGCTAGTTTCTCTTTCTCCATGAGCATTGAAATTAAAAGCGGTGGTGCCATCTACAACAGAATTTGTAAAGTTTAGACTAAGTGTATGATAGATTGAGTTCAACTAATCTATATTACGAATGAACTCCCACTCAAAAGCGACATCCCTCGTGTCCTTTTGGTGATTACATGAACCAAATCCACTACACCAAGTCCGATCATCACGTGAGTCGGTATAGCTTCAAAGGAGAGCATCAAATGGGCATCATATCAACTATATGACTCATGCTTAACCTTTCGGTTACGTGTTCCGAGGCCATGTGCATACATGCTAGGCTCGCCAAGTTAGAACCTTAGTATTTTGCGTGTATGCTGTCTTACACCAAGTATGGTCGAGATCCAAGTACACCCGATCATCACGTGATGTCTTGGAGCGGAAAACATAATCGGTGCATACTAAAGGAAGAACACATTCTTATCTTGATATTTAAATGAGGATCATCTTATTATGCTTAACAAAGCGCTAAATAAGCAATATAAGATGCAAACAAACATCATATGTTTATTAGTGAAATTATATGGTTCCCTTGATGATCTCTATCATGTGCATCGTGGTATGATCACTATCATACCTATATGTAAATCCACGGTCTATGGGTTTTACGCTATGTGTGTTGTAAGAGTATCATCTCATACTTCTACTTACAACACTACCATATCATAACACTAGCCCAGCAACAATCTAAACTAGACGCCTCTAATTTATCCATTGCAAGTTTTACGTGGTGAGGGCTTTCGAGATAGAACCGTTCTTACCTACGAACATGAACCACAACGAGGATAATCAAATTGTTGACAACTCGCTTGCAAAATAGATATTGACTATAGTAGGAGAGACACCCGCTAGCCACTTATGCAAACTAGTTGCATGTCAAGCGTGGAAACAGTCTCATGTGCGAGGACATGTAAAGTTTGTCCGCCGCTTCATCCCACTATGCCACCAATATCCAAAATCACAAGAAAGGAGCAACAACATGACCATCATCTCCCACATACTCATATGTGTACTACCGTGTAAAGTATCTACGCATAGATCCGGCTCGATACCCTTTGAAGGGTTCGCAAGATAGAAAACAAAAATTTTCCTACGATGTGAACTATATACCAAGATCTATTTATACTAGATACAAACAACGGGCGGATGTATATCCGTGAGAACATACCCTTGAAGACCGACAAAGTTTAAGTCCAAACTCGTGGTTGATGTAGACGATCTCTTGCCGATCTCAAGATCGAGAGGAAGTCCTAGCGCCGCAAAGCATCCGTGCTCGCACACACGTTCGAGGCACCGAGCAACCTCCGCCTCCTCGCTCCAGCGATGCGGAAGCACAACTCTTTCTTGCCGAATAGCCACGGGAACATGTATCGCTAGTCCGAGACCATGGGGATAAATTCTAGAGGGAGAGAGATCCTTCACGAGGAGGTGTGAGTGAGAAGTGAGAGGAGGGGCTCCTTTTATAGGAGGAGGGGAACCCCAAGGGGTGGCAGCGCATGGGGCTGCCCCTTGCCCTCCCTCATCATGTGGTGGACACTCCACTCACAAAACTCCTCCAAATTCCTCCTCAAAATCCCACTCAAAAATCTCATTAAATTTCCACCAAATTTAATGCAAACTCTCATTAAATAAAACTCTTTTATTTTATTCAGAATTTTGTCAATTACTTTAATGACAAACATTCACAAATAACCCTTGCTAGAATTCTATTTCACATGCATAACCACTTTATGCAATTTCACCCGAAAACTTTGTTTGGTATCTAGTGAAATAAATTCCGCGCTTGTTTATTTATTTTCGGCATGAAACTTTTGCTCCAATTGGATGTCGGTGTCTCTTAAGTGTGTCACCCTACGGTTCGCGAATAATGCAGACATGATCGAGACCCTCTCGGATCAATAATCGAAGCGGGATCTGAGACCCATCGACTCCCACACATTCAACGATGACTTTCTTGTGATCGTCGGAACCTTTTACGCTAGTATCTTAATCCCTTTGTCTCACGATATATTACATGTCCGAGATTCGATCATCGGTATCTCCATACCTAGTTTGATCTCGTTACTGACATGCACTCTTTTCTCGTTCCCGTGATATAACATTCTAGTGATCAAATCACTTGCTTGCAAGCTAGTCAATGTGATATCACCGAGAGGGCCCAGAGTATATCTATCCGTCATCGGGATGAACAAATTCCACTCTTGATCCATGAGCCTCAACATAACACTTTATTAGTTCTGAACCCATCTTTATAATCACCTGTTCGGTGTGACGTTTGATGTTATCAAGAAACTCTTCCGGTGTTAGTGATTGACATGATCTCATGGTCTAAGGATTAGGATCACTTCGTAAGTTGTTATAGCAATATAAACTCAATGACTTTGATCGTAATGCTATACTTCGGATGAATGTTCATCACATCATTACACTAATGTTGTGATCCCGTTATTAACAACATCCAATGTCCATGATCAGGAAACCTTGATCATCTTGTTAATCAACGAGCTAGTTTATGAGAGAGGCTTAACTAGGAACTTTCTGTTTGTTTATTAAACACACATGTATTAACGTTTCCGTATTAATACAATTATAGCATGCAAAATAAACATCTATCATATACTTGGAATACACATAATAAACAATTTATTATTGCCTCTCAGGGCATATTCCCTTCACATTTTGCCCCTCATTTTGCACCAGAGCTTCCAAATCAGAAATGGTGTGCCCTAAAGCCTCAATAGTTTGCACATCATCCTCCAAAACAAGTTCAGATTGCACCTCAGCAGCACCAAACATGATCTGGTTAGTTCTCTTCTTTCTTTGGCCATTGATTCTTGCCTTTTTCACTGGCCAGCATTCGTCAACAACAAGAGGTGGGCCTTTTTCTCCACGCTTCCTCCTGAAAACAAGCAAGTTAGGTGGGGGAGAAAAATCATCAACAAGAAATGGGATAGATTTTGGATGAACATACTTTGGCTTTTCAAGGTATTCACGCACTTGGTAGAGCCACTCGGTGTCCAAGTTCTTCACAGAGTTTGCATCTATTCTTGTTACCTTTTTGGGCCCTTTTGGCTTGGCATCTTTCTTTTCATCTTTCTTTCCCTTCTTGCTCCCACCTTTCTCAAACCAAGCCTTGAATCTATTGCCTTGGGCTAGCCAACCTTTCTTTTCATCAAAGGAGGACACAAGGAGAACTGAATGTCCACTTCAGCCACCGAGACTGATCTGTAAGTCTTTGGAATTGGTGTTCCATATGCAGCCTTGAATTTTCTACAGAATAATACTCATGCAAATATGGGTGCATATTTAGCTTGTGTTTGGAGGCCAAGAAAAGTATGGCATGCTCACAAGGCTTCCGTGTGTTGCCACTCAAGGCATGTGCATTCATGCAATTGAGTGTCAACAACATGCCTCCCGATCTTTGTATCTCGACTTCAAGACCCCACAATGAGGATTTCTCAACACGCAAATGTGCAAGATTTACCTCTGTTGACCACTGTGCACAACATCGGAAGCTTATCTCCTTGAAGAACATCACCAAGCCTTCTTCTCAATTCCCACAACCTCATGATCATGATCCTGATCTGGTCAACCATGTCATGGACAGGCAAGTATTTTAACTCCTTCACTTTGTTGTTGAAACTTTCTGCCAAATTATTGTTGATATGATCACATTTGATGGCAGTGTTAAAACCAGACCTGTACCATAAAAGAGAATGGTAGGTTTCCAACCATGTACAAAATTTGACCCTATCCTCCTCAGAGCATGCTGCCGTAATCTTCTCAAGGTGATATGAATGTGTATGTCTGGTGTAAGATCTTGCTGCTGGCCACATGCGTCCAAAATCATCTCCTCTGAATTTTTTGATCAAATTCATCCACATATGGTCAAGCACTCCTCCTTTCGGCATGAGGGAAAACAATCTTCACTGCATTTTCTAAACCTTTACATGCATCTGTGTGCACTGCCAATGGAGAGACTAGCCCTATGCATCTTTTCAACTGCATCATGAACCATGTCCATGATGCCTTTGTCTCAGACTGAAACATGCTAATAGCTATAGGGAACATCCAATTGTGTCCATCTAAAGCATTGCATGCTGCTAGTTGACCATTCCACTTTCCAGTCAAGAAAGATGAGTCTATACTCAAATATGGACGGCACCCTGCTTTGAAGCCATCGATGCAAGGCTTTAAAGCCATGAAGAATTTAGAGAAGAAGACTTTCCCATCAGCTGTTACCTCAGTATCTATCTCCACAACACTGCCAGGTGACCTCTTCTCTACTTCTGCTTTGAAGTTATAAAGCATTCGAAAGGTATTTGCCCAATCACCATATAGCTCTTGAAGGAAATATGCCCTAGAGGCAATCATAGAGATGATGATATTTCATATGTATCCATGAGTTATTGTAATGTTCCTTAAATATCCATATCAGGCAACTTGTATTGATTGGAAATTATGAATTGTTTGTGAAACTCTATACTTGTATGGTTATTTAAGAGTTGTCCCTAGTCGGAGTTCATGTGAGGACACACGTGAATATTAGACTAGCACGTCGATTGGTTGATGACAATGTTTTGCAAGTCATAGACATGGATATGTCAAACCAATGATGTGGACACATGTTATGAACATGGGGTTGGACTGACCCAACTTGAGACTGGCAATTAGTTGCAGCTCTCTCTCTCTACACATCGTGTACGATTTGTCCTTAGACCTGAGATTGTCGCATGTACTTGAGATGTGGATCAACCTACTTTGGGGCTATCAAACGCTGCACCGTAACTGGGTAGTTATAAAGGTAGCTTTCGGGTTTGTCCTGAAGCATGCTGCAAGACATGGTCAATCAAGATGGGATTTGCCCCTCTCTACTTGAGAGAGATATCTCTGGGGCCCTCGAGTGATCGGATCCATAAATGCATGGCCGTGCTACCTATGGTTAAGAGTTAACCTAGTAAAGGGATTCCGAATCATGGTATCGAGAAAGGGAGGTCAGCTTGGAGCTAGACCAAATATCGTGAGGCAAAGGGAAAGACATGTACTAAACCTTGTGATGGTTCATTCGATATGATCTTTGTATGCGTTTAGGAGTTGGCACGTCTTGCTAGAGGCCGCTACCAACTATTGACAGAATAAGTGTATTCGTGTCATGTCTATACGCATATAAACCTATAGGGTCACACATTTAAGGGGCTGGAAGCCTAATGGGGATTGGATCCGAATTAGACCAAGCTTAGGCTATGCTACTATAGAAGACCACTAGAGACGCCTATATAAGAGAGGGTGGGGCGAGCTGACCAGGGTAAGACCTCAGATCATTCCCAGCCGCCACTCCTCACGCCTGTGTTGCACGCACGGACCTATCAGTCCGGCATCTTATGCTTCCACCCTGTACGTGTGGATACCTCAGAGGCGCTGCATCTGTAGCGCTTGGACGAGCCGCGCAAGGGGAACTGCTCGTGGGACGAGGACAAGGAGGAGACGTGGAACATCTGCACTGCCTCGACGCGCTTCATCAATTCCGCAACTGCGCGTCTAGTGGTAATCCCGTGATCTATGACAACAATAATCCTGGTATACGCGGTAGAAATTTTTGATTTGCGCTAGTGTAGCCTACCCGTATCCCTACAGCTCTTTCATTGCCCTTTGCTTTGTCTTCCACACTGTAGTATAATTCAGCTTAACGGGGTACTGCTTTTGCAAGTCTATTTTCAGTCTCTTTGCAGTGTTGTTTGGTGTTGTGGCTAAAATGGGCTTGATCTTTTCTGCAACCCATAATTGTGATGTCATCTTTGTAACTATTTGAAAACTTGTAATGCAAGTATGAGGTTTTGGAATTTGATTCACTCTTATTGTCCTTCCATCAGGTTGGCGTCTAGCAGATATATACCACTTGCAAGGCTTGGCACCACCATCATAACCTACGCATTTTGCATAGAACTTCTTTTTATCAGTCCACATAGTCTTGGTAGCAAACTCACGTTTGACTGCATATGTCCTGAAACACATCCTGAATTCATCCATGCTTGGAAACAATCTCTAAACTTCAATAACTGGGTCCTCTTTGTCATAAACTGTTACTAGCTCATCATCATGTGCATCATCTACATGAACTGCAGCATTTTCCAACAACTCTAAATCTATATCTGCCTCTTCATCTCTTAAATGGTTGTCATCATCATTTGCAGCTTCATCCCTCTTCTTCTCCTTGTCTCTGTCATCTATAGGATGCCAAAAAGCTTTGCCATTTCAATGTCATCTATTGGTGCAATGACCAAATCAGTCCGGTCATGTATCTCAACTGAATTCCAGTCAACAGTTACAATCCTTTGTGCATTAGCATCTGCAGCATACCCTTATGCATTAGCATCATCCTCCACTATTAACATTTCCAACTCAGTAAGTATAGGCATTACTTGCCTTTGTGCAGCCCAATCATCCTCGACCATCTGAGCAGCCAGCTTCGAGGCCACATATCCAACCCTCGAATCAGGTTTCAGATCAACGAGATCTGCTAAAAACAGAACAGTTTTGCTTGTCCAACCGTTTCGCTCATCGATTTCATCAACTATATGTTCCCCTGTCTCAACCCTAACATAGTCACATTTGCAATCATCAAATTGTAACAAAGAAACTTCTTGCTCTGGCCCCCAAACCACACTATCCCCAATATTTTCCACCATTTTCCTCACCGCCTCCTCTCCCATGTTTATTAGCTCTAGGGGATCAACATGTTCTAATTCCACCTCCCATTTAACAAATATGTCTCTCTCAATGAGCTACGTGCTGCCATCAACTAAAACAGCCCTAGAGGGAAAGAAATTGATGCGAAATTCGAAGGTTTGGCGCGCAACATCGTCTCCCCTATTTTTGGCGGGCACTGTGAGCTAGCGGAAGCGAACAAAGAGCTCAACCTTAGAGAAATTAAGTGCAGAGATACGGGATATAACGATTAGAAGTCCCCTCTCCATGCTCCATCTTGTTCCCCCCTGCTCAAAGACACCTCGCCTCCACGATCTAGCATCAATGGCACGCCAGATCTCGAATTGAGAAGAATGGGAGAGGAATTAGCTTTCAAATGGCACTCACCACCTTCGTCGAACAAGCGCCGCCTAAATTAATTGTCGTGCCTTGGCGCCGAGAACGATGGGTGAGGTCCGCCATTGTCGGGAAGCTACATCGGTGACGCGCTCTCGGTCGGAAGCGGTTGGTTTGACTGGCTGTCCCAACTGACCGGTTTGGCTTAACCCTAATCTTGAAACAAAGTTAAATGTGTCCTTAACGACCGTTTTATGGCTCGTGTGGCCCTAAGATATTAGCTGCCTAACAACGGTCGCATGGAGCTATTCTTTTCAACGATGTCATGTTTCTTCCAATTCCGCGTAAAGACGTCGCATGGGAGCTATAAGCCCCGTGCTATGATGGGCGCCGCAGGACAGGAGGCCCCATTCGTCGCCATGGGATCGATGGTCGGACACACCTCGTGTGCGCCCGCTAGGAACCCCGGCCCCATGCCACGCCGGGGTGCTCCCACTCCGGCCTCAGGCAGTGCGACGAGGCTATCACTGGTGGCGGACGATGAGGTTGAGATGGCCTCCCTTGATGCTGATAAGCAAGGAGCCGTGGGCATTGGGCAAGAGGCTGGAAGAGGAAGCGGCGTTGTTCGAAGCTGAGGCTGAGTTGGGCAGCGAGGGGGCCTTGGGAGACGCCGAGTTGCGGGGCGACGATTGGGAGCTTTCCAAGGTCGTCGTCGAGCCGGATGGTAAGAGGCATGAGCCCGACGTAGGGCCAAGGCTTGTGACTGCTGTTCTTAATGCAGTTGTGGAGCAGGTTTGCCACGCTGAGCACAGTGTGGTCCCGCACATGACAGAGGGAGGCCTCGGTACAGGAACCGCTGACCCGCTGGGTGCCTTTGTCACACGGATCACTGCTCAGCTGCAGGAGGCCGTGGTGGGTGTGTTAGCACAGCCCTTGTCGCCGCTTTCAGACGATCACAATCACGAAGATCAGATAAAACGACACGCGACTGCCGATTACTTTCCGGCTACACGCACATACAGGTCAACTAGCAAAGCTAGTATCCAGCCACGGTACGAGCACGTACTGCTAGCTTGATCGACTTGATTGATCTAGCTAGTACTACTCGCGTACGATGCAACACTCGCCGGAAACGATTGATTGCGCGTCTTTTTTCTTTTTTTTTCAATTTCACGGTTGTAATTACAAAGGGTATATATATATATATAGGGTTGGCGCTATTTGACATCCAGGATGTAAATACTTATTTTACACCCATACATCATGTAAATTTTGTATTACTTCGTAAGTCGAGAAGAACATAATACAATTTAGAAATGACATAATTTTTTTGTTTACATGCCATAAAAAAGTTTGACGTAAAATACATATTTTTGGTGTTTTTTACACTAAAATGAATCATAAACTTTATTTTTGTGTCAATTTTTTTGGTTATGGTGAATATATGAACATAATTATTCATATACAAAACATAATTTTTTCAATCTAACAACGTAAAAATATGCTTGGCGAGGTTTAATGTCGTCAATGCCCATTTGTTATGAGCTTGGGTTTTGGAGAAGATGGGGATGCTGGAGATCGCGGAACTTTTAACAGACAAGCAACCAGGGGACACGAGATTTACCCAGATTCAGGTCCCCGGAGGAAAAAACCCTACCCCTGCTTGTCTGCTCTTGATTACAGCGGAATCGAAAGTTACAGGGGTACGCAGTGCAATCTGGCGTGGAGGTGTGTATGCGGTGGTGTGTATGAGACAGCCTCCTCCTCGTGCCCTCCTAGCCTTTATACAGAGATAGGTAGGTCTCGGGCATAGATCGAGTCGGTTACAGGTTTAGGGTTTGCCCCTTTGAATATTCTATCTATTCTAGTCTTGCTATCCAAGGATTCGAAGACGTCACGGGCTTGGGCCACCCAAAAATCTTCATAGGCCGCGTATATTCTGTGGGCCTTCCTTGGGCTGAACAAGGTATGGTGAAGTCGTGTACCCGTTGCGTATAACCATGTCAGTAGCCCCCGAGTGTTTAGTAAATCGTAGATTCGGCTGAGGACTCTTCAATCTTTCGGGTGCAGTTGTTTTTGTTTACCAGAGGATGTGTAGGGATTGTTGATGCGTGTGCCTGACTCTCCTAACGGATCAGGGTCAGTTAACTGTCTTAGGAAAAAACAACACGATCCTTTTCATATTTGAGTCCCTCGACTCGAACCCGGAACAGATGCTGGCGTAATTCGACTCAGGCCATTGAGGACTTACAGGAGTGGAATCCCAGTAATTTTTTGAATGATGTACACAACGCGTTCGTCGGGATTGTCATCGCGCTTGTTAGCACGGATTTTCACTAGCAGAGCGCAGTCGTGTGCGTTACCAGGCCATCAGATGATATCTATAGGTCTTATCTTTGCATCATAGACACAACATCCGAAATTTTATCACCGCGGAGGTATTTTGGGTGGCCAAGGAGGATGTTACCCACTTAGCGTTTAGTTGGGAAAAGTTGCCGAAAAGTATTTGCATTTTGATCCAAAGGATTATAGTCAAAGAATTCATAGGGTGCGCGACCAACGCTCCCTATGGGAGTAGTCCCCGAGTGTCTGTTCGAGTCGTAGACTCGAGCAGAGACTTTAATTCAGTCATTGTTTGCTTCAGGTCCGTAGGACACTATTTTTTCGGATGCTTGAATTAATCCTCCCTATGGGAGTAGCCCCCGAGTCCGTAGTGGAGTCGTAGACTCGACATAGGACTCGACGAAAAGATCAGGTAGTTCATGCTTCGGGTGCGCGGACAGCGCGCCTGATAGGAGTATCCCACGAGTAGTTACTCGAATCGTAGATTCAAGTGAGTACTTTAGCTGTTTAGCCGAAGATTTGTAACTGTTGCCAGTATGGCTTTGATGACGTCATTGCTGACGATCAGTGACCTCAATCGTCTGCGGCGCCATAAGTGACGTGACTGGACGAACGTGGATCTCATTTTATGACTTAGAGTTGACTGGTCATGCGCG
Source organism: Avena longiglumis (assembly GCA_030063025.1). Taxonomy (NCBI): domain Eukaryota; kingdom Viridiplantae; phylum Streptophyta; class Magnoliopsida; order Poales; family Poaceae; genus Avena; species Avena longiglumis. The sequence continues at coordinate 525,990,953 of CP125976.1, forward strand.
ACGTGGCGAGAATTACGGCGTCTCCTCGATTTCCGTGCATAGTGGACGGCATGCGAGCGACGGTTCGCTGCGATGCTGACACGTGGATGGTTGGATTTGATGCTGGCACTAGGGCTTACAGATGACCGGTCCCTATTCATCATCTTCGTCTTTATAACTGTGGGGAAAAATTTATGGTTTGTGTTCACCATAGCTATTTGCTTTTCCACTACTTCCACTTTCTCGAGCTTTTACCGTCGCGCGCTGGACGTTCTCCGATCATTTCCTTCCTCCTTTCTGCGCTCGCACCGCCGCCGTCGTCATATTGCAATGGGGAATTCAAAGAAGGCCTCCACTGTTGCGGGCACCAGCACTTCTGTCGGCGACAAGAAAAGCATCGCTGCCACTCGTGTCACCGATGGTGGGTGGCGGCGCTCGGAGACGCGCGAGGGTGACCTGCGCAAGTTGAGCGAGGCGGGTTTGATCTCGCAGGACAGGGACGCCGCCAGAGTCCCCAGCGATGAGGTAATTCCCCGTCCACCTGCTGGGTTTCGGGTGATGTTCATTGCTTTTGTTCATCGCGGACTTTTGCTCCCAGTCCACGATTTTCTCCGTGGACTGTTTTTTTCTATGGCATCCAACTCCACCATCTTTCGCCAAATTCTCTTCTCCACATCGCCTGTTTCATCACTTTCTACGAGTGCTGGATCGGTATCGAGCCGCACTTTGGTCTCTTCCGGAATCTCTATTCCGTGAAGAGGAAATCTGGCTTCGACGGAGTTTATCCGATTGGTGGCTGTATCATTTCCCTTTGATCCAACTTTCTTTTCTTCTCCTTTTCTATGTCTGAGTCCGTCCAATACTGGCAGAAGAGGTGGTTTTATATCCGTGATTCAACAGTGGACGGGCAAGACTTTAGCCTTGCCCCTTTCGACTCCACCCAAAAAATACAGCCGAAGAGGTCCTGGAAGAATCACATCTTGGAGGGTGAGGTGGAGGAGATAGAGGAGATCTACCGTCGGGTGGAGGACCTCCAGGTGATTCTGGAGAAGGAGGTGAATGGTTTGGATAACATCCGCACCTTCCTCAAACGTCGGGTGCATCCACTCCAGGCTAGGGCGCACCCGATGTTCCTTTATTCTGGTCGCCATGACCCAATGAGAGTTGCGGCTGAGGATCTCTCCAAGGGGGGACCTCGACAGAGTCCTTCGGCCGCTACTGAAGTTCAAAGCTGACGAGGATCTTCCAGGGAAGTCGCGGACCCCTCCGTTCAGTGCCTCTCGACCGGTTCCGCATGTGTAGATCTGGGACGTGCGCGTAGCGCTTTTTCCGAATGCGTTTTCTTATACATCCTTGTTCTGAAAGTTTGTTGCCATTGTGAAGGAGTTCAAGGTACCTGGCATGGTGCCTCCACTACCCGAACGGTTTCCGGATGTGCCGGGCAATGAGGTAGTGGACTCCATGTCTGAGCTTCCCTCGGCGCAGTCACCGATTGAGGAATCTCCCGAGGCGAGCCGAAAGCGAGCACGGAGCTCGAGCGAATCTTCGGATTCCTCGACTCCGCCAACGCCTAGGGACCCGCCATGCCTTGTTCGTCATAGTGCAGGTGATGGTGGCTCTTCCTCCCCCATTCTGGACATGCCTGTGTGGGTTGTAACGCCGCAGCCGCCGGTGAAGCGAAAGAAGGAAGAGAAGAAGGAAAAGAAAAAGGGCAAGAGGGCCTTGCCTGTTTTTTATTTGAGTGGCATGAACTCGTAAGTATCTTCGAATGCGATTATTTAATTCCTTTGTCTTCTTTTCTTTGACTGGTGCTTTCTTGTGCAGCCACTCCTCCGATGGCTCTTCTAGTGATGCCACTCAGGAGGCCATGGGGAGTCGAGGGTGACACCTCCTCCCTCTCAGACGGTGGCCACCTCTGGGGGCGTTGCTCCGAACCCCTCTCCGCAGGAGGCTCGGGTGATCGTCTCCTAGAAGACTACAGCCGGGCCGTCGGAGTCTCCGTTTGATCATGTAAGTGTTTCCGTTCTTGCCGTGGGGGGAGCCCCCGAGCATTTTTCGTATAATCTGTTGGTCTTTCCTTTTGTTTTTTGCGTGTCTCGGGGGGATCCCCCGATAATTTTTTGCGTGTTTGGTTTCTTTTTGCTCGTTCCTTGGGCGCAACCCCCGAGCCTTTTTCCTAACAAGTTGTTTCTTCTTGCAGCCTTTTGTGCAAGGTGCCAACTAGCTGGTGAAGCAGCATCTGGCGTTGGAGGCCAGCCTGCAGCGGCTTCAAGGTACATCCTTAGCTAGATCTTCTACTTCTTGGTCTGTTTGCTGGCTTGTGAAGCTCATGCGTGTTGTTATTACTTTCTGCAGATGAAAATAACACTGCCCTCTACGAGCTTGATGCTCTCAAAAAGAGCCTCGGGCGAGCGGAGAAAAAGGCCGAGGACGCCGTTGGTGTGAAGGAGCGCCTAGAGCGGGAGCTAGCTGACGCAGTTGCGGCCAAGGAGCGCCTGCAGTAGGAAGCTACAGACCGCGAGGAGCAGCTCTCCACCGCCGCAGCTTTGCACGAGAAGGAGGTAGCCGAGAAGCTGATGGCTGCTGCCAAGGATATTTCGGGTGAGTAGTTTCGCCTGTATGTCCCATTTCGGCTGCCTTGTATCTCTGGCTTTGTTTGATTCTTACTGTACTTTTTCTGTTTTTCTAGATGCTGCGGGCATTGATTTCGACCGCAGTGCTCTGGAGCACGGTAGTGCTCTGGATGATGCTGTTGCGATGGTCGAAGACCGCTGCAGTACTGTGGTTGGCTCTCTTGCCAAAGCCAAGGAGGTTCTCGAGCGCTTCTACAAGGAGCTCGTCCCCAAGGGCGTTGCCCTTGTGGATGTTGACTTGTTGGCGGATGCACTATCGGCGGATGCGCCTGTGGCGTACAAGCGGAAGCAGAAGGGCATCGGCGCGTCCATGGGGCTGGCGATGGCCATGGCGTCCGGGGCGGAGCTGGATCTTCATCAGGTCACCTCCCAGATGTCGAAGGCTCCCGACGGTTCTGAGGTAGCCTTCGCTCTCTACGCTGCCGGCTGTAAACGCTATGGGCCGAAGCTGATTGACCTGCTGGCGGAGTACGCGGCGAGGCAGCAGGAAGAGGTCAAGAGCAGGCAATCTGGCTCCGAGGCCACTCAGGACGCAGTTGCTTAGGCCTTGTAGTTGTAGGATAGTTGTCATCTGCTTCTATTGTAATATCTTTATGAACACTTCCTGTTCCACGTAGTAGCTTTTGTTGTATATAATGACCCTTCGAGTTGTTGCCCATTCGTGTGTTTTTCATATCTTTGTATGTTTTCCTCTAGGGACCTTCGAGTGATGACCCCGTCGATACTTCGTCTGCTCCACAACCGTGACCATCCTTGGATGATGTGTTGCAGCTTGTTTTTCTTCGTGACCGCGTCCGTAGTCTTGAGAAGGATTTGCTTGGCATCCGAGGCCATGCGGACGTTTGGAAGTCAAAGGCGAAGCGAGGTGCCGCCAGAGAGGAATATCTGATGGGGGAGCTGCGGCGTTTGGCCGAACAGCTGCAGTGTAAGTTTCTTCGAGCTGCTACTCATTTCCAGATGCGCCTGTTGGCTGGTCATCTTACTTTGTAGATGTTGTAGGTGCTAACCTTGTTCCGAGGGAGGAGAAGGAGCGCGTTGCAGTTCAGATCAATTGCTTGACCCAGCAGGATATGGAAGCTCGTGGCCTTTTCTGGATGGATCGCGACCGTGCCACGGTTCTTGCGACTGTGCAGGATCGTGCTCACCAGGTATCACGAGTGCTGCGACAGGTAAAGACTTCTCTGGCGTCGATGTAGCACGTCATGTTTCCCCTGGATGAAGCGCCCTTGACTCTCTGGGGTTTGCTGGTGAAGTTTCGAGACGTGCGTCACGTCAGGGAGCTGGTGCGGCACCAGTTAGTTGCCGGGGTGAAGGCCGCTCTTTCCCTCGTGCGGCTGCAACGTCCTGATGTGGATCTTGCTGCAGTTGCAGCTGGGCCGCCCCCTCGGCCAGATGGTGACCTGTGGGACATGCATCCGCACTATGCGGCTGTGAGGCAGTATGTCGAACAAGTTGTAGATCTCTTTGAGCATCGTGCGCAGGTGATTTTTCAGAATAGGTAGGACCTGTGAAAAGATAGATGTAAAAACTTGTATGTATTTGACTAGGCGTGTTATGCCCTTTGCTGTAAGGGTTGATTGTATTAGCATGTGGTGCTTGTTTGTATGCATGCCATTTTCGTTAGCCTGACGTGATCAGCTACTCAGGTGTATATGCGTTATTATCAGTCGACGAAGTCGTGAGGTTAGGGGGAGCCCCCGAGTGTGTTGTAGCATAAAGAAAATGTAAGAGAAAGATAATTTTTTGGGCGAGGCACTTAGCTTTATTCATAGCGTAATGATGGAGGTACATTGTTCGGCTGAGTAGCCTTGGCTAAGTAGCCTTATTGAAAGTAAAGGGAGTATATCTAGGGGTAGAACCGTCGTAGTCGTGCGACGTTTCATGGGTTGGAGTACGCGACTCCAGACTCCACGTGCTTGAGGCGGTAGGAGCCACCTGGGATGACTTCGGTGATGATGTAGGGTCCTTCCTAGGGTGACTCAAGATTTTTCGGGCGCTCTTGCTTGAGTCGCAGGACTAGGTATCCTTCGAGGAAGGACCGTGGGCGCAACCGATGGCTGTGATAGTTGTGGAGGCTCTGCTGGTACACCGATGATCGGGCCGCGGCGATGTCGCATGCCTCGTCGAGTGTGTCGACAGCGTCTTCGAGTGCGGCCGTCGATTCAGCTTCACTGTAAGCGACGACCCGTGGGGCCTTATGGCATACTTCGGCAGGTAACACGGCTTCGGATCCGTGCACCATGAAGAAAGGCGTGTAGCCTATTGAGTTGTTTGGCATTGTGCGCAAGCTCCAGAGGACGGAGGGTAGCTCTTCTGTCCATGCTCCCGCAAGCCTCTCGAGTGGGCTCATTAGGCGTTTCTTGATGCTGCCGCCTATGAGGCCATTGGCCTTTTCGACTTGCCCGTTGGCATAAGTAATGTTGATTCCGAGGCCTTCGCAGAAGTCCTGGAATTCTTTGGAGATGAAGTTCAATCCGTTGTCCGTGATGATGTTGTGCGGCACGCCGAACCTGTAGACTATGGACTCCAAGAACTTCACGGTCGTTTTACCCTTTTGGTTGGTAACGGGCATGGCTTTGACCCACTTGGTGAACTTGTCGACTGCGACCAGGAGGTAGACGTGACCTCCTTTCGAAGATTTGGGCAGGATGCCGATCATGTCGAGGCCCCATTGGGCGAAAGGCCAGGCCAAGGGTATGGGCCTGAGCTCTGATCCTGGTGCGTGCGGTTTGTCTGCGAACCTCTGGCACCCGTTGCACCTTCGGACGATATCCTTAGCATCGTTCATGGCCGTTGGCCAGTAGAACCCAGCTCGTAGAGCTTTGGCGACGAGGGCGCGGATGCCCGCGTGATGGCCGCAGATGCCCTCATGGATGTCTTGGAGGATGGTTTTGCCGTCACCGATGGTGACGCACCTTTGGATTACACCCGAAATGCTACGCTTGTACAGATCGCCATTTATGATGGTGAAGGCCTTGGACCAGCGAGATATGAGCCGGGCATTTGTCGGGTCATCAGGCAGTTCCCTGTTTATCAGGTACTGTCCATGTTTCTTTGATTGCCATGACCTGCATCAGGTTGACCACTGCGACCTCTGTGTCGAGCTTTTCGGGTCCTTCCTGTCCTTCGGGTAGCGCAGCCCCCGAGTGTTCTGCCTCTTCGGGTGATACCTTGGGGAATTTCCTTTTGATGGATGGCACGCAGATTTGTTCGAGGAACACACCTGGTGGCACCCGTGCGCAGGTGGATCCGATATTGGCGAGTCTATCGGCCTCTTTGTTGCTTTCTCTTCCAACGTGCCGAAGCTCGCAGCCATCAAAGTCTCCTTCGAGCTTGTTATAGAGTGCGCGGTACGCGATCATGTTTGCGGCGTGTGCGTCACACTCGATCATCGTCTGCTGGACGACGAGGTTCGAGTCACCATAAATGACTAGGAGCGTTACGCCGCAAATCTTGGCCATCCTCATGCCGAGGATGAGGGCCTCGTATTCGTCTTCGTTGTTGGAAGCTCGAAATTTCATCCGGAGGACTTACTTCATCTTGTCACCCTGCGGGGATATCAGTATGACCCCGGCTCCTGCTCCAGCCTCGCGCTTGGAGCTATCGAAGTGCATCGTCCATGACTGTGTCATATCTAGGGTGTTGGGTAGCTGTAGCTCCATCCAGTGGACGAGGAATTCCGGTAGGACCTGAGACTTGATCGCATGACGCTTCTCGTAGACTATGTCTAGAGGAGACAGCTCGATGCCCCACAGGGCCATGCGTCCTGTGGCTTCCAGAATGTTCAGGATGCTGTTCAGAGGTGCTTCGTTGACGACTATCACCTGATGCTTCTGGAAGTAGTGGCTCAGTCGACGAGCCATCATGAACATGCCGTAGGCGAGTTTCTGGTAGTGAGGGTACCTCTGTTTTTTCTGCGTCAATACCTCGCCGAGGTAGTAGATTAATTGGGCGTTGGACCCCATGGGTCTTGCCATCTTCGGGTCGCTCGACCACAAGCACAATGCTCACCACCTAATGCGTGGCTGATATGTATAGCAGGAGAGGCTCGCGTTCCTTTGGTGTGACGAGGACGGGCGAGGTGGAGAGCAGCCGCTTCAAATCTTCGAATGCTTCGCCCGCTTCAGGAGTCCACTCGAATTTGTCTGCTTTGTGTAGCAATTGGTAAAAAGCCAGGGTCTTCTCACCCATGCGGCTAATGAATATGCTTAGTGCCACGATGCGCCCAGCGAGTTGCTGGATACCTTTGAGGTTCTTCGGTTTCTCCATGGCCAGTATGGCCCGGATTTTCTTTGGGTTCGCCCCAATTCCTCTCTGGGAGATGAAGTAGACGAGCAGTTGTCCAGATGGGACACCGAAGGCGCACTTTTCTAGGTTCGGTTTGATCTTGTAGCGATCAAGGTTGTCGAACGTCTTGCGGAGATCGTCGATCAGTGTCCTGGCCTCCCTTGTCTTGATTACTATGTCGTCGACATAGACTTGTATAATGCGGTCGATCTGACTCTTCAGGCATGCTTGCATGCACCGCTGGTACGTGGCACCTGTGTTCTTCAGTTCGAATGTAGCAGAACACTCCGAATGGAGTGATGAATGCTTTTTTCTCCTGATCTTCGACTTTCAGTCGAATCTGATTGTAGCCTGAGTAGGCGTCGAGGAAGGAGAGTTTCTCGCATCCTGCAGTCGAATCGATAATCCGATCGATCCGTGGGAGAGGGAAGTGATCCTTCGGGCAGTGCTTGTTCAGTGATGTGAAGTCCACGCACATCCGCAGGATGTCCGTGTCCTTTTTAGGGACCATCACGGTGTTGGCCATCCACTCGCTTTCCTTGATCTCCCTGATGAAATCAGCGGCGAGCAGTCTGTTGACATCAACTCCGATGGCTTCGGCCCGTGGCTCGAACAGTCGTCGTACGGGCTTTGTATCTGGGAACACATTGAGTGCATGCTCGGCGAATTCCCTGGGAACTCCTGGCATGTCCACAGGACACCAGGCGAAGATTTCCCAGTGCTCATGGAGGAATTCGACAAGCGCGCTTTCCTATGCGGGACTGAGGTCGTTGGCGATCAGCGCCATCTTGGAGGCGTCCGTCGGGTGGACCTGCACCTTCTTCGTGTTGACGGTTGAGTCAAACGACATGTCGGGTTTGTTTTGCCTTGAGACTGGGGGTGCCCCGTTGGCTGTCGCCTATCGGAGCCTTATGAGCTCCTCCTGCATGCCGAATGACTGGGAGATTCTGTTGAAGTCCCTCTCGCAGTGGTCTGATCGGGTGAAGCTCCCCTGGACTGTGATGATGCCCCTAGTTCCTGGCATCTTGAGTAGCAGGTACGCATAGTGCAGTACTGCCAGGAACCATGCGAATGCCACGCGCCCGAGGATGGCATGGTATTGTGATGGCCAGTCCACCACTTCGAACTCGAGTCGCTCGCACCGAAAGTTGTCGGGCTTGCCGAAGATGACATCGAGCCATATCTTTCCCAGGGGAAATATGCCCTTCCCTGGGATGATGCTGTGGAACATTGTGTCAGATTGTTCCAGGCTACACAGCGGAATCTGCATCGCTGCTAGGGTGCTAGCGAACATCAGGTTGATGCCGCTGCCACCGTCCATGAAGATGCGACTCATATCGAACCCTCCGATATGCGCCTCGAGCACCAGGGCGGCATGACCTAGGCGAGGGATCTGGCGAGGGTGATCCGAACGGCTGAACGTGATGCAGGACTCCGAACCGCTGAGGTACTCAGGGATGGCGGGTGGGGCGGTCACAGCCAAACTGACCTGGCGGGTGATCTTCTTTTGCACCCTGTTTGTTGGGCGCCCCTTCTGGATCATCAAGACCCCTTTCGGTGGCGGGTACCCTCCGTTGGCGTTGTTTTGCGTGGGCATGACCGAATGATTCGAAGGTCCCGTGGGTGGTGGTGGAGGAGCTCCATGGGCGATGTCACCCGGTGCAGGTGCGTGTCCGAACCCAGTTTTTGGGGCCTGCTGTCTCATGTGGGACAGACTCTCGCTGAGTTTCTGGAACTCGCGGCAATCCTTGCGCATATCGCTGGCCATCTTTTTTCCATCCTGCTTGTCAATGCAAAAGTGGATGGTGCATGGGCCCGATAGTTTGTCGTATGCCAAGGGTTCATTGTCGCGGCCACGGCGTTGCCACGTTTGCGTTGGGCATCCTTCATCGTGGAAGTTGTTTCCACGGTATCCGCCGCTGCTGCGGTTGCTTTCGTTGCGGCGGGCGGCGTATCCAGCCATGACCATGTCGGGTCCGTCGCGATCTTCGTAGACGCGCGGTCTTTGCTTGCTACGGCGCTCACGTCGGTGGCTGTAATCATCCTCCTCATCTGAGTATGCTCGGTGGACGGAGTCCTCGCCATCTGCCCATCTGTTGGCGATGTCCATGAGGTGGTCGAGTGTTTTGGGCTTGACGCGCCCAAGTTCCTCCTTGAAGTCCTGGCATTTGACGCCATCTTTGAAGGCATCAATTGTTCTCTCCTCGGAGATATGTGCCACGGAGTTCTTGATGTTGGACCAGCGTAGTATGTACGAGCGAATGGATTCTCCCGTTCGTTGGGTGCAGGCTCGCAGCTCTTCGATCGAGGCGGGCCTCTTGATGGTACCCTTGAAGTTTTGGATGAAACTGTATGCCCGTTCTTCCTAGCTTCGGACGGATCCCGAGGAAAGGCTGTCACCGCAGTGAAGGCATTGCGAGGCGGTGTTTTATTTCCGTGTAGCAGCTTGACGACGAGGTGGTCGCTGAGCCACGCCTTAGGGTCCTGCATGCCGCCAAACTTCGGAGTGTCCGAAGGAAGCTTGAAGTTTCTCGGCATCCGTGTCCGCCGAACAGATCTGCTGAAGCATTGAGCTCTGCAGAGTTCTCCTTCATCGTCATCCAATTTGGATTCGGATGAGCACACGCGCTTGGCGCGTGCCTTGACGATATTGCGCTGAGTGAGTTCGCTTCAAGCATCGTAGTCGCGACTGCGACGTCGTGAGCTCTTGTGCCGTCGAGGTAGATCGTGGTCATCCTCTTCGGATGAGGGTGTGGAGCTGCGATTGAATTTGACCGCAACTTTCTTTTTCGGCTCCGCAGGAGCGTCCTCATGGAGCGCAGCTCCAACGAGTCCGAGCCCGGCTAGTGCAGACTTGTGCATGGCTCTCTTCGGGTCCCCCACCGGGGGTTGATGGGACGCGAGATATGTAGTGGCTGCCATGATCGTAGCTTGTGGCGTCTTCGGGATGACGTTGACGTTGGCGTCCATCTCCATGAAGGACGCATTGAGGGTTCGGGTCACCTCGCGACGTGTAGCGGGATCCATGGTGTCCATGCGAGAGCGGTGCTTGTTGCCTTCGTTGTCGTGCGAGCTAGAGCCACCAATGGCAGAGAGCGCATCTCTCCGCGTGCTGGACTCTGAGGCTACTTGCTTGCGTTTATCAAGCACTTCTTGCATCTTTCACCTGCTTTTTGTGCTCTTCGATGAGGAGCAGGTGGTATGCCATCAGTAGGTCCCGTGAGGAACCCACGGGCAGGATCTTGTTGCTCACCACGACTTCGCGTGCCTGATTCCATCCTTCCTCGCTGAGGTGGATTACTCGATTGGCGTCAGTGTCATCCTCGTTGGGCGAGGGGGATGGCTGCCTCCCGTTGTCACTGTTTCTGCCCTGCGGGTTGGGTGGCGGCACGTGGCACCCGAACCTGGTGGCTGCTAGTCGACATCGCTTTGGATGACCACGGCGCATTGGTAGCGTCCGTAGGGTGGATCGCTGCTTCCGCAGCTTTCGGATCCGGAACCGTAGGTCCCTTCATCCGACGGGGGATCGCACAGATCTAAGTTGCAGTTGCTGCTGTCGTATGACTCATATGTCGATGCTGTCATGCGTAGCACGTCGGGATGCGGGGCCCATGAGGCGGGCCTGATCGATGGCAGAGGCACCGGCTCTGGGAGGCGGAGAGTGTCGGTCTGTCCCACCTAGAAGCAGAAGCTTCTGAACACGATCTCGATCCCGTCGCCTACGGGCTCGAAGTCCTTTGGGGTGGCTGGCGAGTGGGTGGTGAAGTCAAAAGCGCCGAAGAGGAGATGGCTCTCCATCGCCGAGGAGTTGTAGATCGCTTTGCTTGGGACCGTCACGATCGCACAATCAACGCCCCCAGTTCCCACAGACGGCGCCAATTGACGAGGTTTAATCTCGTCAATGCCCATTGTTATGAGCTTGGGTTTTGGAGAAGATGGGGATGCTGGAGATCGCGGAACGGTTAACAGACAAGCAACCAGGAGACACGTGTTGGAGATATGCCCTAGAGGCAATAATAAATGTAGTTATTATTATATCTTTGTGTTTATGATAAATGTTTACATTCATGCTATAATAGTATTAACAAGGAAACATTGATACTTGTGTGATTTGTAAACTTAATTTGAAGTCCCTAGTATAGCCTCTATACATCACTAGCTTGTTGGTTGATAAATGATTGTGGTTTCCCTATCATGAACATTGAGATGTTATCAACAACAAGATCATATCGTTAGGAGAATGATATGGTGGACATACTCCTATAGATAAGCGTAGCATAAAGATCAAGTCATTTCATTAGTTCAATTGCTATATGCTTTCTGATACATAGTAACCTAATTCCTTGACCATGAGATCATGCATATCACCTTTACGGATGGATGATTTGATGACATCAAACACCACACCGTAACTGGGTGGCTATAAAGGTGGCATTGAGTGTTCGGAAAGTATTGGTTGAGACACATGGATCAAGAGTGGGATTTGTCCATCCATATGACGGATAGATATACTCTGGGCCCTCTCGGTGGAATGTCATCCAATTAGCTTGCAAGCATGTGGCTCACAAGGGATCACATATCACGGAACGAAAAGAGTACTTATCGGTAGAGGTTGAACTAGGTATGCGAGATCTAAGCGATCATAACCTCGGATAAGTAAACTATCGTGAGACAAAGGAAATTGGTATCGTATGTAAGTGGTTCATTCGATCAAAGTAATCGTAGAAATATGTAGAGCCATATAAATTTCCAGATTCCTCTATTGGTTATTGTTAGAAGTGTCTCGATCATGTCGCATAATTCACGAACCGTAGGGAGACACACTTAAGGATTCGACGTTGTTTGAGTAGTTATGGTATTATGAAAGAGACCGAATGTTGTTCGAGTCTCGGATGGGATCCGGGATATCACGAGGTGATCCGGAATGGTCCGAGAATAAGATTCATATAAGGAAAGTCCGTTTGAGTTCGGAATGATTAGGTGTTTTCATCGGGAATGTTCTAGAAGGTTCCGAATGTCCGACTCCGGAGGAAGGGGTACATGAATGTGTCATTTCATATTGGGATGATTGCATCATGTACTAAGTGTTCTCATTGTTCCAAATAAAGGATTAAATTGAATCCTAAATTGAAAAGTCAAATAGCAAGTTTGAAAAGTCAAAGCTAAAATTGGAAAGAGGAAAGAGGAAGGTGTGGGAAAGAGTTGGGGAGAGTTCCTCCTCCAACCGGTGGCCCACCTCCAAGCCGAGTTGGGGAGGACTCCTCTCCCTCCCCATGGCGCCGGCCCTCCACCTATATAAGGAGGCAGGGCTCCTCCTCTAGACACACAAGTTCCTATCCTCTAAATCTAAACCCTAGCCCCTAGCCTCCGGTTTAGAGCCGTTTTGGTTTAGAGCTTCTAATTGCCCTAGCCTCCGGATTAGAGCCTTCTAATTGGTGTGTCTAAACCCTAGACCGCCGAGGAACTCTCTCATCCACCATACTCGCTCGGCTTAAGGCGAAGCCTGGGATCTCCCTCTACTTCCTGCATACCACGCCATTGTCTTTAATCGCGAGGAGAGTGCTACAACCTCCATGCATTTGGAACAAGGAGAGGAAGGTCTTCGTCAGTACCGAACGTGTGACCGATTACGGAGCGCTGCTTGGAGCATGGGAAGGATCGTCTACACGATCTTGAGATCGGGAAGAGTACGACTACATCACCCACGAGAATCCGCTCTCGTTAAACACTTTGGAATCTTCGAGGGTAAGTTATTCCATCGACTCGTTGCTACAATCTAGTAGATAGATCTTGGCTTGTTTGTATGCGATAGAAATTTTTTGTTTTCCATGCTACGAAACCCTACAGTGGTATCAGAGTCGTGTCTATATGTAGATCTGTTGCACGAGTAGAACACAATGGTCATTGTGGGCGTTGATGCTTTTATTGTCGATTACTTCTTGTGTAATTTGCATCTTGCGGTATGTTGGGATGAAGCGGCCCGGGCTAACCTTACATGACATCGTTCATGAGACTTGCTCCACGCTTGACATGAAACTTGTATTGCATAAGTGGCTTTGCGGGTGACTGTTTCTCCTAGCATAGTTAAGATCCAATTTACAACGGGTGATCAACAATACTAGTATCAATGTTGTGGTTCTTGTGACGACACTTATTGAAAGCCCCAAACCACGTAAAATATGCAAAGAAAGTAGAGGCGTCTAACTTTGTTTTGCAGGGGTGTGCAGTGATGTGATATGGCCATGATTGTGATTATATTTGATGTATGCAATGTTCCTTATTGTAAGTTGGCAACCGGCAGGAGCCATATGGTTGTCTTTAATTTATGCTAAGACCCGCGTGTCTATTCAAAGTAGTTGTAATAGTTGAAGCCGGTGGACGACAACCATGGAGAAGCGTCATTGACCTTGATGCAATGCCGGTAATGATGGAGATCATGTTCGTGCTTGAAGATGGAGATCGGAAGCACACGTAAGAAAACCATATCATATCACATATTATTGAATTGCATGTGATGTTAATCCTTTATGCATCTTGTATTGCTTAGTAGACAGCGGTAGCATTATAATATGATCCCTCATGCACATGAATTTCAAGTCATAAAGTGTTCACCTTAGTTAGCACCATTGCTAAAGCTTGTTGTTTCAAGCACCACGTGATGATCGGTGTGTTAGATTACGCAAGTGTATACAACGTGAGCAAGCCAGTTGCTCATGCGGAAACTAAGGTTTGATCTTGACGAGCCTAGCATGTACAGACATGGTCTCGGAACACGGATCACCGAAAGGTAAAGCATGAATCATATAGTAGATATGATGAACATGACGATTGTTCGCCATTGAAACTGTATCAACTTTCGTGATGATCGGTGTTGATGTAGTGGATTTGGTTCGTGTGATCACTAAAACAATGTGAGGGATGTTGTTTTGAGTGGGAGTTCACCTAGTTTAATTTCATTATTAATTTGAACTCAATTTGTCATAAACTTAGTCTAAACTATTGCAAATATGTTGTAGATCAATGGCAGCCCCTACCATCAATTTTAATGCGTTCCTAGAGAAAGAAAAGTTGAAAACAATGGAAGCAACTTCGGATTGGTTCGCAATTTGAGGATTGTCCTCACAGTGGTAATTTGATCTATGTCTTTGGATGCACTGGGTGACCCACTGCGGTGATGCTTGCCGATGAAGTAAAGAATGTTTACCTCGCTCGGAAGAATCGACTCCATAGTTCAGTGTGCTATCTTGTATGGTTTGGAATCGGAGCTTCAGAAAAGGTTTGATAATTCAGACCCATATGATATTGTCGAGGATCTCAAATTGATCTTTGAGACTCATGCGGCAATTGAAAGTTATGAGGCTTCTGAAAAGTTCTTTAACTGCAAGATGGAAGAGGGCATCTCGTCGGTGAGCATGTGCTTAAGATGTCAGGCATAAATAAACCAAAGCTTGGGTATAGTGATTCCTAATGCTTTGGGGATTTACCGTGTCCTCCAATCACTACCACCAAGTTACAAGAACTTTGTGATGAACTACAACATGCGTAACATGAACAAGGAGTTGCGAACTTTGCTATGTTAAAGTCTGCGAAGTGGAGATCAAGAAACAGCACCAAGTGTTGTTGGTCAATAAGACCACCAAATTCAAGAAAGGCAAGTCTAAGCGAAGGGACACTTCAAGAAGGGTGGTAAGAAAGTTACCACGCCGGCCAAGAAGACCAAGGCTGGACCCAAGCACATCTTGAGTGCTTTCTTGCAAGGAGAAGGTCCTTTGGGCGGAATTGCCCAAAGTACTTGGCGGATCTGAAGCGGCAACATCAAGAAGAAAGGTATATCCGATATACATGTTATTGATGTGTATCTCACTAGTACTTAGTAGTGCTGGGTATTTGATCTTGGTTCGGTTGCTCATATTTGTAACTCAAACAGGTCTTTGAAATAATGAAGCTAGCGAAGAACGAGGTGACGATGCGCGTGGGAAGCGGATCAAAGGTTGATGTGATCGGTCGCACGCTACCCTTCATCTACCATCGGGATTAGTTTTATACTTAAATAATTGTTATTTGGTGCTGCGTTGAGCATGAACATTATATTGGGATCTTGTTTATTGCGAGGTTACTTGTTTAAGTCCGAGAATAATGGTTGTTCGATTTATATGAGTAATATGTTTTATGCACATGCCTTTGATAGATGGTCTATTCTTATTGAATCTCGATGGTGGAAATACACATATCAACAACATTGAGGCTAAACGCTTGAAATCAGCGATAATTACCTATATGTAATCGTCGTCTTGGTCACATTGGAGTGAAGCGTATGAAGAAACTCCATTCGATGGACTTCTTGAATCACACGATTTTGAATCACTTGAAAGATCTGAAGCATGTCGATGGGAAAAATGACTAAGACTCCATTTTACGGTATGATGGAGCGAGCTACGGACTTGTTGGAAATCATACATACCGATGTGTGTGGCCCAATGAGTGTAGCATCGCGGTGGTTATCGTTATGTTCTTACCTTCACGGATGACTTGAGTAGATATGGGTATATCTATTTCATGAAACATAAGTCCGAAACTTTCGAGAAGTTTAAGGAGTTTCAAAGTGAGGTAGAGAATCAACGTAACAAGAAGATTAAATTTCTACGTTCTGATCGTGGAGGTGAATATCTAAGTTACGAGTTTGGCGAGCATTTGAAGAAATGCGGAATACTTTCACAGTTGACACCGCCGGGAACACCACAGCGTAATGGTGTGTCCGAACGTCGTAATCGAACTCTCTTAGATATGATTCGTTCTATGATGTCACTTACAGATTTACCGCTATCATTTTGGGGTTATGCATTAGAAACAGCCGCATTCACTTTAAATAGGGCACCGTCTAAATCCGTTGAAACGACACCGTATGAATTATGGTTTGGAAAGAAACCTAGATTGTCGTTCCTTAAAGTTTGGGGATGCGAAGCCTATGTAAAGAAGTTACAGCCGGACAAGCTTGAACCCAAACCGGAAAAATGCGTCTTCATAGGATACCCAAAGGAAACTATTGGGTATACCTTCTATCATAGATCCGAAGGCAAAATATTCGTTGCCAAGAATGGATCCTTTCTAGAGAAGGAATTTCTCTCGAAAGCAGTGACTGGAAGGAAAGTAGAACTCGACGAGGTTGTCGAACCTTCTCTCAAAATTGCGAGTAGCGCAGCACCGGAAGAAGTTCCTGTGGTGCCTGCACCAATAAGAGAGGAAGCTAATAATGGTGATCATGAAACTTCGGTTGAAGTTGCTACAGAGCCTGGGAGGTCAACGAGAACTCGTACCACTCCAGATTGGTATGATCCTGTTATGAGTGTCATGTTGGTGGACAACACCAATGACCCCGAGACATATGAGTAAGCGATGATGAGCCCAGATTCCAATAAATGGCAAGAAGCCATGAAATCCGAGATTGGATCCATGTACGAAAACCAATTATGGACCTTGGTGGACTTACCGGATAGCCGGAAGGCTGTCGAGAACAAATGGATTTTCAAGAAGAAAACAGATGCTGATGGTAATGTTACTGTCTATAAAGCTCGACTTGTCGCAAAAGGGTTTCGACAAATTCAAGGAGTTGACTACGATGAGACTTTCTCACACCGGTAAAGCTAAAGTCTGTGAGGATTATGTTAGCAATCAGCATATTATGATTATGAGATATGGCGGATGGATGTCAAACAAAGATTCCTCAATGGAGATATTGATGAAGAGTTGTATATGATGCAACCCAAAGGTTTTGTCGATCCTAAAGATGCTAACAAGGTATGCAAACTTCAACGATCCATCTATGGATTGAAGCAAGCATCCGAAGTTGGAATCAACGTTTGATAAGGTGATCAAAAGTTTTGGTTTTATACAAACTTATGGAGAAGATTGTATTTACAAGAAAGTGAGTGGGAGCTCAGTAGCATTCTTAATACTATATGTAGATGACATATTGTTGATTGGGAATGATGTAGACCTTCTTAATAGTGTCAAGGAATATTTGAATAATAGTTTTTCAATGAAGGATCTTGGCGAAGCGATTACATATTAGGCATAAAGATTTATAGAGATAGATCGAAGCCAAGTATCATTGTCACAAAGTACATATTTGGACAAAGTTCTAAAGAGGTTTGGAATGGAAGAAAGCAAGAAAGGGTTCTTGCCCATGTTGCTATCGACCTTGAGTAAAACTCAAAGTCCGACATCGGCAGAAGATAGAGAAAGGATGAGTAAGACTCCCTATGCCTCACCATAGGATCTCTAATGTATGCCATGCTATGTACTAGACCCGACATTGCATATCTTTGTTAGTTTAACTAGCGATATCAAAGTGATCCAGAGTGGATCATTGAATGATCAAAAACATCCTTAAGTACTTGAGAAGAACTAAGGATATGGTTCTTTCTTATGGAGGTGATGAACACTCGTTGTTAACAGTTACACCGATGCTAGTTGGAACACCGATCCGGATGATTCTAAATCACAACTGGATACGTATTTATTTTGAATGGTGCAGTGATTTGGAGGAGTGCAAAGCAAAGCGTTGTGGCGAGATCTTCAACTGAATCGGAATACATGGTCGCCGGAGGCTTCACGAAGCGATATGGATGAAAGAGTTCATTCTGAGCTAGGTGTGGTTCCTAGTGCGCTGGACCCAATGTCTATCTCTGTGATAACATGGGCGCCATATCCAATGCGCAAGAACCAAGGTCACACAAGAAGTCAAGCACATCAAGCTGCGTTTTCACGCTATTCGAGAACATATCCGGGATGGGGATATAAAGATTTGCAAAGTACACAGATCTGAATGTGGCGGATCCGTTGACTAAACCTCTCCGAGGGCAAAACATGACCAACACCAAACCGCCATGGGTGTTGGTATATTACCATGTAATCTAGATTAGATGACTCTAGTGCAAGTGGGAGGCTGTTGGAGACATGCCCTAGAGGCAATAATAAATGTAGTTATTATTATATCTTTGTGTTTATGATAAATGTTTACATTCATGCTATAATAGTATTAACAAGGAAACATTGATACTTGTGTGATTTGTAAACTTAATTTGAAGTCCCTAGTATAGCCTCTATACATCACTAGCTTGTTGGTTGATAAATGATTGTGGTTTCCTATCATGAACATTGAGATGTTATCAACAACAAGATCATATCGTTAGGAGAATGATATGGTGGACATACTCCTATAGATAAGTAGCATAAAGATCAAGTCATTTCATTAGTTCAATTGCTATATGCTTTACGATACATAGTAACCTAATTCCTTCGACCATGAGATCATGCATATCACCTTTACGGATGGATGCTTTGATGACATCAAACACCACATCGTAGCTGGGTGGCTATAAAGGTGGCATTGAGTGTTCGGAAAGTATTGGTTGAGACACATGGATCAAGAGTGGGATTTGTCCATCCATATGACGGATAGATATACTCTGGCCCTCTCGGTGGAATGTCATCCAATTAGCTTGCAAGCATGTTCTTGGCTCACAAGGGATCACATATCACGAACGAGAAAAAGTACTTATCGATGTGAGGTTGAACTAGGTATGCGAGATACAAGCGATCATAACCTCGGATAAGTAAACTATCGTGAGACAAAGGGAAATTGGTATCGTATGTAAGTGGTTCATTCGATCAAAGTAATCATAGAAATATGTGGGAGCCATATGAATTTCCAGATTCCTCTATTGGTTATTGTTGAGAAGTGTCTCGATCATGTTCGCATAATTCACGAACCGTAGGGAGACACACTTAAGGATTCGGACGTTGTTTGGGTAGTTATGGTATTATGAGAAAGAGACCGAATGTTGTTGAGTCTCGGATGGGATCCGGATATCACGAGGTGATCCGAATGGTCCGAGAATAAGATTCATATAAGGAAAGTCCCGTTTGAGTTCGGGAATGATTCGATGTTTTCATCTGAATGTTCTAGAAGGTTCCAATGTCCGGCACTCAGGAGGAAGGGTAGATGAATGTGTCATTGCATATTGGGATGATTGCATCATGTACTAAGTGTTCTCATTGTTCCAAATAAAGGATTAAATTGAATCCTAAATTGAAAAGTCAAATAGCAAGTTTGAAAAGTCAAGCGGCTAAAATTGGAAAGAGGAAGAGGAAGGTGTGGAAAGCAGTTGGGGAGAGTTCCTCCTCCAACCGCGCCCACCTCCAAGCCGAGTTGGGAGGGACTCCTCCCTCCCCATGGCGGCCGCCCTCCACCTATATAAGGAGGCAGGGCTCCCTCCTCTAGACACACAAGTTCATATCCTCTAAATCTAAACCCTAGCCCTAGCCTCCGGTTGAGATCCGTTTTGGTTTAGAGCTTCTAATTGCCTAGCCTCGGATTAGAGCCTTCTAATTGGTGTGTCTAAACCCTAGACTGCCGAGGAACTCTCTCATACTCCACCATACTCGCTCGCTTAGGCGAAGCCTGCGGGATCTCCCTCTACTTAGGTACCATGCCGTTGTCTTTGGAATCGCGAGAGAGTGCTACAACCTCCGCGCTGCTAGAACAAGGAGAGGAAGGTCTTCGTCAGTACCGAACGTGTGACCGATTGCGGGGCTGCCGAACGCATGGCCGGAAGGATCGTCTACGATCTTGAGATCGGGAAGAGTACGACTACATCACCCACGAGAATCCGCTCTCGTTAAACACTTTGGAATCTTCGAGGGTAAGTTATTTCATCGACTCGTTGCTACAATCTAGTAGATAGATCTTGGCTTGTTTTTTTGTATGCGATAGAAAATTTTTGTTTTCCATGCTACGAAACCCTACAACACGAGATTTACCCAGGTTTAGGCCCCCGGAGGGAAAACCCTACTCCTGCTTGTCTGCTCTTGATTACGGCGGAACCGAAAGTTATAGGGGTGTGCAGATGCAATCTTGCGTGTCCAATTAGCTTGCAAGCATGTTACTGGCTCACAAGGGATCACATATCACGGGAACGAGAAAAAAGTACTTATCGGTAACGAGGTTGAACTAGGTATGCAGAGATACCGACGATCATAACCTCGGATAAGTAAACTATCGTGAGACAAAGGGAAATTGGTATCGTATGTAAGTGGTTCATTCGATCGCAAAGTAATCATAGAAATATGTGGGAGCCATATGAATTTCCAGTTCCTCTATTGGTTATTGTTAGAAGTGTCTCGATCATGTTCGCATAATTCACGAACCGTAGGGAGACACATAAGGATTCGGACGTTGTTTGGGTAGTTATGGTATTATGAGAAAGAGACCGAATGTTGTTGAGTCTCGGATGGGATCCGGATATCACGAGGTGATCCGGAATGGTCCGAATAAGATTCATATAAGGAAAGTCCCGTTTGAGTTCGGGAATGATTCCATGTTTTCATCGGGAATGTTCTAGAAGGTTCCGAATGTCCAAGACTCCGGAGGAAGGGTAGATGAATGTGTCATTGCATATTGGGATGATTGCATCATGTACTAAGTGTTCTCGCTGTTCCAAATAAAGGATTAAATTGAATCCTAAATTGAAAAGTCAAATAGCAAGTTTGAAAAGTCAAACGGCTAAAATTGGAAAGAGGAAGAGGAAGGTGTGGGAAACGAGTTGAGGAGGTTCCTCCTCCAACCGGCCACCTCCAAGCCGAGTTGGGAGGGACTCCTCTCCTCCCCATGGCCACTGCCCTCCACCTATATAAGGAGGCGGGGCTCCTCCTCTAGACACACAAGTTCATATCCTCTAAATCTAAACCCTAGCCCTAGCCTCCTCGGTTTAGAGCCGTTTTGGTTTAGAGCTTCTAATTGCCCTAGCCTCCGGATTAGAGCCTTCTAATTGGTGTGTCTAAACCCTAGACTGAGGAACTCTCATACTCCACCATACTCGCTCGGCTTAAGGCGAAGCCTGGGATCTCCTCTACTTAGGTACCATCGTTGTCTTTCTTGGGAATCGCGAGAGAGTGCTACAACCTCCATTTTCTTTGGAACAAGGAGAGGAAGGTCTTCGTAAAATCTAACGATGTGACCGATCGGGAGCTGCCAAAGCCTTGTGGAAGGATCGTCTACACGATCTTGAGATCGGGAAGAGTACGACTACATCACCCACGAGAATCCGCTCTCGTTAAACACTTTGGAATCTTCGAGGGTAAGTTATTTCATCGACTCGTTGCTACAATCTAGTAGATAGATCTTGGCTTGTTTTTTTGTATGCGATAGAAATTTTTTGTTTTCCATGCTACGAAACCCTACAACACGAGATTTACCCAGGTTTAGGCCCCCGGAGGGAAAACCCTACTCCTGCTTGTCTGCTCTTGATTACGGCGGAACCGAAAGTTATAGGGGTGTGCAGATGCAATCTGGCGTGGAGGTGTGTATGCGGTTGTGTGTATGAGACAGCCTCCTCGTCGTGCCCTCCTAGCCTTTATAAAGAGATAGGTAGGTCTCGGGCATAGATCGAGTCGGTTACAGATTTAGGGTTTGCCCCTTTGAATATTCTATCTATTCTAGTCTTGCTCTCCAAGGATTCGAAGACGTCATGGGCTTGGGCTACCCGAAAATCTTCATGAGCCGCATATATTCTTGTGGGCCTTCCTTGGACTGGACCAGGTATGCTGAAGTCGTATACCCGTTGGGTATAACCATGTCAATTGTTGAGTGCAAAATAACTATTCTAAACCCTGGATGCTGAATAGGGTTTAGACCCCAGGGTGCACAATATTCTGCACCCGGGTCGAACACCGAGCCGGACCATCCTCGTGGCAACATCGCTGGTGCGGTCGAACCCCCGTTTTCTGTCAGCTCCATGCCGCCTGACGTAAATTCCGATCGCTTTATTACCTGGTTGAAACCCCCCTTTTTATTAGCTGACGTAATTGCCATCGGTTTCTATCTTTTGGGTCATGGGGTACCAGGGAGCTTGCCCACTTCCTCAAATCGGTTCCTGGGTGCAGCCGTAGAGGCAGGTGCGGCCGGCAAGCGGCCATTACAGTCCACGGCGAGCGGCGACCGGCGAGCATCTGCATCTGGGGATTGCGGCAAGCGGGCTCGGCCAGCGGCGTGTGTCCTCGGCGGCGGCCGTAGAGACAGGTACGGCCGGCCGGCGAGGGGCCATTACAGTCCTTGGCGAGCGGGAGCGGCGACCGGCGAGCGGCTGCATCTGGGGATTGCGGTGAGCGGGCTCAACCAGCGGCGTGTGTCCTCGGCGGAGCTGCCGTGGTCGGCGGGTCAGCGACGCCTTGCCAGGCTGCTGTGTGGTCGCGTTCGCATCACGGTGAGCGGCGGACGACATTCATACTGCCTCTCCGTTTTGGATGCTGTAGGCGACTACGCGGGACAGAGCGTAAGGTTGTTCCTACTCTTTTCTTTAGAAATTTTTGGTTACAACCATACACCTCTATCGGTAGATTTATCCATACGAAAATTATTGCAATATAGAATGTGTGTAGTTGTTACTCTGCTAACTCCGGTGCTCGTTTTAGGATAATAAACCTGAATTAGAATTGTTTTACAACGACCTCTCTCGTATCCTCTGATGCTGCTTACCATTGTTTTACAGCCAGTCATCTCTTAACTTGTAATTGGATCCATACATGATGCTCTTTAACATTGTAGAACAGTATTGAAGTTACAAACATGTTTTTAATCAAAACAAATACTGAAATTTATGGAATAGTTGCAATTTGAGTCGACCATCTTCTGGTTAAAACCATAATCCTTTTAATTAGTGATGCTTGTTTTTCTAGTTACATTTTTCTGACATTTAGTTATTATTCGGCATCATAGCTGTACCTCAATTATTTTTGCGACTGAAATCATCCCAACCATGGTGACAGGCTGCTTTGGGGATCTAATTTCCATGTTGTTTTATCTTTCTAGTTGCGTCGGTGTGCTCCTTTTTCTGATTTTGGTGGTACGAAATCCGTGATTGGCGCTGGCTTATTATTTATTCCCCCCCGGTTCTCTTCAGTACCGCCCCATCTCTACCAATTTGGATGAGTAAGTACCGGTCTTTTATTTTTCCATTGTTCAATATTTTTGGTGAGCAATTGGTCTATAATTTTTGTTGATGTTAATAATGAAACTTGAGATAAGTATTTATGCATAATTTCTTAGTTATTGGCTGCAATGGTATGTCCAATCAAGTGCTAGTGAGCTTCTATGCAAAAGCCTGAATTTGTATTTATGATAATCCTTGAACCTGAGACTTTTGTTTGTGTTTTTTTTATTACAGATTGATGAGGATTACAGGCAAAACTCCCGATAGTGTTAAAAAAATCTGTATAACAGGAATTGACCGGCCGTGATAACCACCACGCGCCCCACGATCCGCTGTTGCCGCACGTGGAATTGACCGGCCGTTGCCATGGTCGTCGGAGGCGACTCGGGGGGGATTGGGGAGGTGGCTCCCGGATATTAGGGAGGTGGCGATGCAGGGGGTGGCCGTGGTGTCGCGGTAGGGGATGAGGGATGCGGTGCGGGGGGGCGATGGGAGGTGCCGCGTCGGAGCTGCGGCAGGCGCCGTGAAATTGGACGGAGGTCCCTAGATGCAGTTTTCAGGTTGTTGCCGTAAGGATATGGTGCCTGTCTTACCTCGCTTGCAAGCCTATGGTGACACGCAGACTTAGAATAAAATAGGGACACAGGACCAGCAAGTCCATTAACATATGGGTCAGTCTGTTAATTTCTTGACAAATTTTTTTTATCTCGGTGGATCTATTTGTTCATGTAGAATATCGTTTTCATTAGTTCAATTAACAGTGTAATAAAATTATAGTCATAATTTTTTCAATTCCACATATGGTATGTCCATGTTCTTCGTCAACTTTGTCACACTTGTTTAATTTTATTTTCAAGCAGTATTTCATCATGGCATTACTTGTTGCAAATTATATTTTTACTTCATTAGTTTTGTTGCTCAATTAGATTGTACTGATTAGTTATGTTGGATGTTGCTCAATGCGATAAAATAATTATGAATACTAGATTGTACACTCTTACTTGATGGCGTACACTAAACTGCTATTTTTTTTAAATAATACATTTTTTATTCAATTTCACAAATAATGCTAAATTAAAAAATTGCAAATCTAACGGACCGTCGTCCGTTGAAAAGACGAAGGTGGTGGTTCGTCTTTTGAAAAGACGAAGAGGATGGTTCGTCCGTTAAAAGACGAACGTGGTGGCTGGGACAGGTTCATTCATACATTCATTCAAAAGACGAACGGACAAACCAACCCCCTTCGTCTTTTCAAAGACGAACCACCACCTTCGTCTTTTCAAAAGAAGAACCACCACCTTCGTCTTTTCAATGGATGACGGTCCGTTAGATTTGCAGTTTTTTGATTTCGTGTATTATTTGTGAAATTGAATAAAAAATGTATTATTTTTTAAAAAAATTAGCCACTAAACCAGCTTTAACTATTGAAATACCATAAACGTGCAAAATTGAAGCCACAATTATTGCGCAATAGGCATATTGAGAGGTAACAACACAAAAAATTGTAACTATCTTACACGTCGTTCACTAGTGAGTGTCGACTGATGATGTACATTCGTTCATCTTGCGCAGCTGTTGTTCGGCCTCGTATTCCGCTATTGAAATAAAAACAAGATTATCTTTGGGTTAATTCAAACCATAAGCATTAATCCATTTTTAGAAATTTTTAAGTAAAATGTGAACAAAACTGACCTATTGTGCATCTAGGAAGTGCGATACCCCCGACCTTGATAGCCGGCGTATGTGGCCAAGAGTTAGGTGTTCGTGGATAAATGTGCCAATGACAAAACGAATCTCGTCGCCTTGCTTAATGTTGTAAATTCTTATGAACATCTCCCATTCTCCTTCGATGTAGTATTTTCCTCCTTCCTTTCGTATATCGAATTCATACCACTCATGTGTTGGTTCCACCTCTAATTTCATCTCTCTTCTGAAACGGTGAAGTGCTCCCCTAATGTGCAAGGTATCACCTACGCATGTATAATTAATATTGGAGTATATTAGTGATCAAACATTGTGGATAACAAATGTTACGGCTTACCATGCGAGTCTTGAATTCTCCTGATATTGTGAGTACATTGATGTAGTCCAATGAGAAATCCTCAGCACATACATCCTTCGGATATTTACAAACATTGCATGTGGAATCAAGATTTTGGTCTTATAACAGTACGGTCGGGATCTGTTGCATTTCTAACCACCCATATTTACAAACATTGCATGTGGAATCAAGATTTTGGCCTTATAACAGTACGGTCGGGATCTGTTGCATTTCTAACCACCCAAATCTAGCGTAAGGTGCGGTGCTTTCTAAATCACCGTGACTGAAAACTCTTGTCGATACACTCTGAACCACTCGATGAACATTCCGTCATGTACATGCTAAATATAGGATTTCTATAAGTAGCACACATACTCCTAGCCATTCATATGTCATAGCCTACAATCAGAATATTTTTGTGTTCCTTGTAAAAAAGAATATTTTAAGTTGATTTTACTTTTTTCCCACAATCCTGAGTAACTTAAATAATAGCGAAATATCGCTGCGAAGACTATAATAGTGCCAAACATGGTTCCCAAAAATAAATTTCCTTTACTTACATCATTTGACTTTGCTAGTGGTTGACTCATAAATAATTTTTATTTACTCCCGTCCTTTTAATATTTTTGACCTTCGATTAATACTCAAAACTAATGTGCAGCTAGCTTCTTATAGTTCTCTTACGTAGGTCTATTTTTTTTACATCATAATATATATACCGATTCCTAGTTTTGGACGTGATATTTGATAAAATACTCACGTCGTAAGAACCGGATGATTAATACAATTTTATCACGTCTGTTGGTCCATAGACATCAGGTGCACGCTCTTTTGCTGGCAGACCAAACTTTTAACGCTGGCTCGTAACTTTCTTACCTTGCATGTGGGGGAATCCTTCCGTGGACGTCCGGAAAAGAACCAACATAATAATCTTATGTCGCATGCAGCCAGGAAAAGAACCAACGTAATAATCTTATGTCGCATGCAGCTGCACGACATGAACCAAGTGGGGACGGCGGGACGAGTGCAGCGCGTGATACGGGCGGGGAGCAAAATAACTATTCTACACTCAGGGACGAGTGTTGTCTGACCTGGCCGTGCAGGCGATCGAGGAGCTCGTCCTGGCGATCAAGACGAAGAAAAAGAGCCTGCCGGTGGTAAGACAACACTCGTCCTCAGCAGCAACGTCGAGGCTAAACAACCCTGCTAGGCGGGACGCCGTGCGCGATCTAGTCAGTGACTCAAAGGTTTCGCTTGTCTGCCTGCAGGAATCAAAGTTGCATGTTGTTGATAGGCAATGCATCATTGATATCTTGGACATGGATTTTGCGGACGATTACGCCTTCCAGACGGCTGACGGAACCAGAGGTTGAATCATTCTTGCTGTTTCCAGTAGGGCGTTCTCTCTATCTAATGCAAGCACCACGGGCAACACGGTCTCCGCGACCATAACCAACAGAGAAGACGGATTTAGTTGGACGGCCACTGGTGTTTATGGGCCACAGGGAGAGGCGCAGAAGAACGCCTTCATCGATGAGTTGCGTTCTCTTGCAGCGGTCAGGCCAGCGAGATGGCTAATTTTTGAAGATTTCAACCTAATATATATGGCGGCCGACAAAAATAATGGCAACCTGAATAGGCGGCTTATGAGGCGGTTCAAGGTCGCGCTTGACGCCATGGGATTGTGGTGTTAGGAATAAGCAACTTGTATTATCCGTGCCAAAGGCCAATATATAATCTGAGACACGCGAATATCAGAAATCCCTAACATATGGGGAAACTACAATATACAAATATATACATCTAACACCCTCCTCAAACTCATGGTGGATCCACAACACTGAGTTTGGAGAGTAAGAAATCATGTTGCGCTCTAGTCTGTGCCTTTGTAAAGAAGTCCGCCAATCAGAACTCAAGGCACATACTTGAAGCGTAATAACTGAAACTGCACTGAGCACGTGTATAAAAAGCATCAACACCAATATGCTTGGTAAGCTCATGCTTTACCGGATCACGTGCAATATTGATAGCACCTGTACTGTCAGACAAAACTGGAGTGGGTGTCGTAACAGAGACTCCAAAATCCGCAAGCAACCACCATAACCAAGTCACCTCAGTAGTCAACAAGGCCATACCTCGCAACTCAGCCTCAACACTCGAACGGGAAACCGCTGTCTGTTTCTTCGTCTTCCAAGCAATGAGCGAACCACCAAGAAACACACAGTAAGCAGAAAGGGAACGACGATCCATAGGATCACTCGCCCATGTAGCATCCGAGTAGCACTGAAGCTGGAGGGAGCTGGAACGATGAAAGAAAAGGTGACGAGTGATCGTGCCATAAAGATAGCGAAGAACACGAAGGAGATGACTATAGTGAACAGTGGTAGGATCTGAGACAAACTGACTCAGAATATGAACAGGATAAGATATGTCAGGACAAGTGACTGCAAGATAAACAAGACTCCCAACAAGATGACGATAATGCGTCAGGTCAGGAAGAGGATCACCATTAGTAGGACAAAGCTTAACATTAAGCTCCATAGGAGTCTCAACAGTGCGCTCATCCCCAAGAGCAGCACGATCAAGAAGATCATTAATATACTTTTCCTGAGAGATAGAAAGCCATCAGAAGTGGAGGAGACCTCAATCCCAAGAAAGTAGCGGAGAGAACCAAGATCAGTCATAAGAAACTGATCACGAAAAAGAGCCTTAACAAAGGCAATATACTCAGGATCATCACCAGTAATGATCATATCATCAACATAGAGAAGGAGAAGAGTGCGTCCACGAGGAGAAGTGTGAACGAACAGCGCTGGATCATGAGCACTGGGAGAGAAACCAGCAGCAGTCACCACAGAGGCAAAACGCTCAAACCAGGCACGAGGGGCCTGTTTCAGGCCGTAAAGAGAACCCCGAAGACGACAAACCATCCCATCGGGAACAAAATACCTAGGAGGAGGCTGCATGTAAACCTCCCCACTCAATTCACCATTGAGAAAAGCGTTATGAACATCAAGCTGAGACACAGACCAGTGTCGAACAGAAGCAACAGCAAGAAGAGTGCGCATAGTGGTCATATGAGCCATAGGGGCAAAAGTCTCATCATAGTCACGTCCGTGCTCCTGCTGAAAGCTACGAGCCACAAGACGCGCTTTATAGCGCTCAAGAGATCCATCAGAGCAGGTCTTAATTTTATAGACCCACTTGCACTTGATGGGACGAACACCGGGAGGGGGAGAGACAAGATCCCAGGTGCCAGTGCGCTCAAGCACAGCAATCTCCTCAGCCATGGCAAGCTGCCATTCGGGATGACGCTCAGCATCCCGATAAGAAGTCGGCTCAAGGGCAACAGAGAGACCGTACTGACTAGGAGAGTAACGATCAGGTGGACGACGAAGACGAGTCGCCAGAAGAGGAGAGGGAATCTCGTCAGAAGAAGAAGACATATCGGAAGAAGAACAAGAAGGGACATCAGGAGGAGGATCCGGAACATGAGAGCGACGAGAATAATGGAAGGGAAAAGGAGATAACGGTGAGGTGGGTGGAGGATCAGGAGAAGAAGGAGGAGAACTAGGTGGGGAGGAATACAACAGGGTCGAAGGTGAGACATCGGCAATAATAGGTCCCGAAGGAGGATCAATAGGAACAGAGGGAGGTGTGTCAGGAAAAAGTAGAAAGGAGATATCCTCCATCGGATAGGTCAAGGAGGTGGGGCGAGGATAGAAAGGACGCGTCTCATCAAACATGACATCACGAGAAATGCGCATCCGACGACCAACGGGGTCCCAACACCGATAGCCCTTATGCTCATCACTGTATCCAAGAAAGACACACTCAACAGACTGAGTGGTCAGTTTGGTGCGTTCGCGAGGGGAAAGAAGAACATAACAAACGCAACCAAACGAACGAAGCGCCGAGTAATAAGGAGGATGACTAGAGAGGCGCTCTAAAGGAATACCACCCTGTAGAGCAGCAGTGGGTTGAATATTGACGAGATAGGTGACAGTGGAAACAGCCTCAGCCCAAAAGTGAGGCGGAAGAGAAGCGGCAATCATCAACGCACGAGTCGTCTCAAGAAGGTGACGATGCTTGCGCTCATCCACACCATTCTGAGCATGAGCACCAGGACAAGAAAACTGAGCAAGAGTACCCTCCTCAGCAAGAAAAGCGCGCAGTGAATGAGAGATATACTCGCCAGCAGAATCTGCACGAAACACACGAATAGGAGTGGAGAACTAGGTACGAACCATGGCAGCAAATTTCTTATAGATAGACAAAACCTCACTACGAGAAGACATGAAATATATCCAAGTGTGACGAGAAAAATCATCTATAGAGAGAACATAGTAGCGATGACCCCCTTTCGAGGGGAAGGGAGCTGAACCCCAAACATCAGAGTGAACAAGATCAAAAGGACGCTTGGACACAGACTCACTGTGAGGATACGGTAGCTGAATCTGTTTACCAAGCCGATAGCCCTGACAATCCAAAGAAGCGTTTCCAGCGACAGACCCCAGAACACCACTATGAACTAAAGACGAGAGTCCAGAACCACATAAATGTCCAAGACGATGATGCCACTGCTGAAAAGAGCTAGTATCGATGGCTACAAATGCAGGAACTGGCGATGATGGCATCAGAAGGAAGACGAAGCCAGTGAAGCTCCCAGAGGCCATCATGGCGGGAGGGGCCAGCACCAAGCATAGTGTCGGTGCGACGATCTTGAACAGAACAGGAATCAAAGTCAAGAGTGATGCTACAACGAGAGTCGACGATCTGACTACCAGAAAAGAGTTGCATGTTAAGTTGAGGAACATGCACAACAGAAGGAACATGAAACGAGGAAGTACTAAGAATGCCTCGACTAATGACTGGGAGGGGGTACCATCGGCAGTAAGAACACGAACAGGAGGGTCGATAGGTCGAACATAATGCAACAAGGAAGAATCAGGAGTCATATGAAAAGAAGCTCCAGTATCAACAAGCCATGGGGATGTACCTGGAGAAGGAGGAGGTGGTCGCTCAATGCCAGAAAACTCAGTCGCAGAACCAACAGAACCTGTTAGTGAAGAGTCCCAAGCATCAAGCAGGCAGCGAAGCTGCGCTATCTCATGCACAGAAAGGGGCACAACTGGAGAGGTCGAGGTACAATCAGGTGCCGACGAGGAGCTGTCACACACACACAGGCCGCCAAAGGTGGCGACGAAGAGCAACACGCCGATGAAGACGGAGTCGACGAAAGACGGTCACAACCGCCTGAAGAAGCCGCAAGAGTCGATGTCGAGCGGCGAGCCGACATAGACGGGGTCGGCGAAGCGCGGCCATAACCACGTGAAGAGGCCGCGAAAATCGATGTAGAGCGGCAGGCCGATGTATACGAAGTCGGCGAAGGGCGGCCATGGCCGCGTGAAGAGGCCACAAAAATCGATGTAGAGCGGCAAGCCGACGTAGACGAAGTCGGCGAAGGGCGGTCATATCCGCGTGAAGAGGCCGCGAAAGTCGGTGTAGAGCGGCACGCCGACAAATAAGGCGTCGACGGGCAAGGACCAAGTATCGAAGGAAGGTCCAAATGCCGGACGTAGGCGATGGAAGAATCATCCACAACAAACAAAGGAGCTGACTTTTTTTTGGTCAACTACTGATCAACAGCCGATTGGCTGATCAAGATCTCAGAACCAATCTCAGGAGAAGCAAGCACAACCGGTGGAGAAGCAAGCACACACACCAGAAACAATCACGTACGCGTCCAAGCGCAAGAGACGCAGTGACCAGCAGCAAACGGAAAGACGGCGGCCGGGCAGACGGAGCCGCAGACGGGTGCGGCCAGAAGATGTGACCGGGCGTACGGCGGCCGGCAGCAGATGGGGAGGCGGCGGCCGGGCAGACGGAGCCGGAGACAGGCGCAAGCAGAAGCGGCCGCAAGACGGTGGCCGGACATACACAAGTAGAATCGGCCAAAAGACAGCGGTTTGAGAGGAAGATGGTGGCTAGGCGGAGGACGAGGGCACCACGACAACGAGTAACAGACAGAGGAGCCACCGTGACGTGAAAATATTGCGGCGACGGCGGCGGAAATTAGCGAATGGGTTGCGCATCCGAAAAAAGCTCTAACCTAGGCTCTGATACCATGTTAGAAATAAGCAACTTGTATTATTTGGGGGCCAAAGGCCACAATATCTATCTATCTATCTATCTACTAATTTCTTCCCAGGTAGGTTCGTTCTACAAAATTTCCGTTCACCTTTTCTTTCCGGTTTTGCCCCTGCGATTTTAGACATCTTACATGCCATGCCACCGCAAAGTCAAAAGCCTCTGCCCCTTTCACTCCGCCGCCGGCCGTACGTCTCCAAGCGCCCGCCGCCAGCCTTCCCTATCCCGGCCGAGCTCGTCGACGCCGCTGCCCCAGATCCTTCGTGGGCCCCAGATCCTTCGTGGGCACGCTCAGGCAAGGCGCGAATTAGGGTGTAGCGCCTCGCTCGCGCCTCGTCGTTCCGCCACGCCGATTGCGACCGCTGCTGACGCTTCCGCACCTTCTTTGCGGCGGATGATCCTCATCACGGAGATACTCGGCCAGCGAATGTTACTTGGCGATCAAGGGATCGAATCCGCGTCGCCGCCTCCAATCACCTACATCAAGCTTGCCCCTCCCCTGACTCACGCTCAACCTGCAGTTCGGCACCAGGTAAGGTAACCACGTACTTGTGTATGACCAATGAAGACTGTGGCGAGTTCGCACATCTGAAATATTTAGAATAATTAGCTATCTGGAGTCTGGACCCTAGAATAATTATCACCACGGGTGTTCAATCCGGCGTCACCGCTGGTCCTACAAGGAAGGCGGAAGGAACCCTCGAGTCGTCTAGAGCAGGGAGGCGCGCGGCGTCTTGCACAAGGGTGGCGGTCGGGTGAGCTGAGCGCGAGCCTGCAGGGAGTCGCAGTGATGGCCTTGCAAGCGAGCGAGGCTAGCGAGAGGGAGGCGCAGTGATGGCCTTGCAAGCGAGCGAAGCTAGCGAGAGGGAGGCGCGAGCTAGGATGCTGGGATGCGTCAAGCGAGAGGGAGCAGCGAGACGGGTCTGCGGGGTCGGGGACGAACGACGCTGGAGTCAGAGGAGGCGGGACCTGCTGGCCCGTGAGGAAGCAGGCGGCGAGTACTACTACTTCGCTGGAATTGGGGAACAAGCTCGAACTGAAACATATTATGGAAGAAAGGATCGAGTCATTATCCCTTCGCGTGGTGGGGCCACGGCTGCACGCTGGACGAGGCATATTCAGCGCGGATCCGTTATGTTGCACATTGCTTGACCACATCACCGCTGCCTCCACCGGTTGCATGCAAGACTTTGTCACTGATTTTGCAAACGAGTGCTCATTACTTTTAGTTTTATTTATAATATACTGGTCTTGGTTTAAGGGGTGTGATACATGTGCAAAAGTGTAGGTATTGGATAAGTAACGTCACCCTCAAATTTTTTTACCTCACGGTAATGCGAATGATTATAATGTTTATGTTTACTAACACAAAATTAAGGGGAAATCTTGTTGGAACATCTGGCAGAATATACTTTTAGTTGTATATGTTACATCTAGATAAATTTTTATTGGAACATCTCAGAGAACACACATATAGTTGTATATATGTTCTATCAATATGCTAGAATGTCTCAAAAAGAAAAAAAAAACAACTATGACATGAATTCTCGCCACTCATATTATTATTTTTCAAAGGGTGCGGACGCGCACCTGAGCTTATTTGCATGTATTGGAAGGAAACTGTAGGTATAGGAAAAATCAAAGAAGATATCGATGTTTCACATAAGACCATAAGACTGTCAAACAACCATGACATAAAACATTATTACATTAATACAATCATGGCATGAAACATGACCATATTTTAATTATTTTTTGTATTTTATTGTAGCCCCGTAGCAACGCACGGGCATTCAGCTAGTATAGTATAGGTACAGGTGTACAGGTGCAAATATGTAGGAAGCCCCCTAACATATGGAGAAACTACAATATACAAATATATACATCTAACATGTGGGAGTTGCGTCTCTCCGGAAGAAAATTTAGTTGGTCAAGTGAGCAGCAAAACCCAACTTTGAGCGTATCGACAGATTTTTCTGTTCGGAAGATTGGGATGTCTCCTTCCCCTCCGCCATCTTGCAGCCTTTGCCTTCCTCCCTTTTGGACCATGCGGCTCTAATGCTTCCTCGGAGCGGCGGATTTCCCGCGTCATAGACCATTCCGGTTTGAATCTTTTTGGCGGTGGTGGTGAATGTGGCATGGAAGCAAGAAGTGAATTCCCTTAATCCAATTCGCCGTTTGCATGTGAAGCTGGAGCGCACAACGAAGCATCTGAAGAGTTGGTACAAAAAATCTTCAACAACCTGCGCTTGCAGCTGGCCATTGCGAGAGAAGTTATTGGTCGGCTTGACATGGCCGGAGTCCAGAGAACTGACGGCAGCTGACAGAGGACTTCGTGTGATCCTTCGTGCAAAAATCCAAGGTCTGGCGGTGATCAATAAAATAAAAATTCGTTTTTGTCTGCGATTAGGCTTGGAGACACAAATTCTAGATTATTTCACCTCCGTGCAAATGGTAGGCGGCGTAAGAACTTCATCCAGGTACTCACTACCTCGGGAGGGCTTGCTGTTACGCATGCCGAGAAGGAGGCCTTGCATGATCATTTCGAGACCTTTCTGGGGTCGGCCCAGCCTAGGTCGGCATCCCTGAACTAGGCTGCCCTCGGATACATTCAAAGGGACCTTAGACAGCTTGATGCACCTTTCGGCATGGACGAGCTCCGTAAGGCGGTCTTTGCACTACCGACAGAGAAGGCATCGGGACCAGATGGATTCATTGGCTTGTTCTTCCGGAAGTGTTGGGAGACGATTTTCGAGGATCTACATGCAGCTATCGTTGCGCTCTCCGAGAATGGGAGGGCAAATTTTGGCCTGGTAAATAAAGCTAGCATCGTGTTGCTTCCAAATAAGGCGGATGCAGGAAAGATTACGGACTTTAGACCGACTAGCCTCATTCATAGTGTTTCTAAGATATTTTCCAAGATGCTAGTTATGCAGCTTACTCCTCTCCTCCCAGAGATTGTCTCCCATAGCCAGTCGGCATTCATAAAAAAGCGTTGCATACATGGCAACTTCCTTCACGTGCAAGGGTTGGCTAAGGAGCTGTTCAAGGAGATGACTTCAGTGTTCTTCCTAAAGCTGGACATCTCAAAGGCCTTCGATACAGTGAGTTAGCCATTCTTGGTGGAGGTGTTGGAGGTCTTGGGTTTTGGGACAAGATGGAGGAGATGGATTTGCTTGCTCTTGTCGACGGCCTCTTCCAAGGTGCTTCTTAACGGCAAGCTAGGGCCTTCCATATCGCATGCCAGGGGCCTAAGGCAAGGTGACCCATTATCACCGATGCTCTTCCTCGCGATTGACCCCCTACACCACCTTTTCCACGTGGCCTCGAAGGAGGGCGTGCTTCGGCCGATTCGGACCAGGCCAGTCCACTTTGCAGTCTCCCTTTACGCTGATGATGCGGGTACTTTTGTGGGGCCTTCGAGAGAGGACATGACAGCGGTGTGTCACATTCTTGGGGCTTTTGGTGATGCAAGCGGACTACATACCAATTTGGTGAAGTCGGAAGCCTTTCCGATAGCTTGCTCCGAGGAGAAAATCGTTGCAACTTTTGCAATCTTCCCATGCACGTACCTTGGCCTTCCGATGCACTATGCGCGTCTGAAGGTCATCCACTTCCAGCCTCTTTTGGACAAGCTAGCAGCACGGCTTGCTAGATGGTTTGGAAAGCATTTCACACGTGCAGGGAGGGTGCTTCTATATCGTGTTGTCCTCTCCTCCATGGTGTTGTACCATCTAGCCGTATTCAAATTGCCCAAGTGGATTATTCAAGGATTGAAAAGATTCAGAGAGCATTCCTTTGGATGAAGTCAGGAGCGGCGCCGGGTCTCGCCCACATCCTCTAGTCAACTGGAGCACAGTATGCCGTCCAAAGAAGTTAGGTGGCCTTGAAATTTTTGACACCGAAAAATTTGGGAGGGCCATGAGGCTTTACTGGCCATGGATTACTTGGACTGATCCTTCTAAGCCTTGGCTCGGGGCTGCCGTACCGTGTGACGCCGCTGATATGGAGCTCTTCCGGGCTTCCACGGACATCGTCATTGGGGAAGGGGCTCAATGCCTATTTTGGCATATGATCGTTGGCTTCCGGGGGGCCCTCAAGTTACAGGCCCAGACCTCTTCGCAATCGCAACACGCAAAGGAAGGACGGTGCAAAAGGAGCTCAAAGACAGAAATTGGATGTGCTCCTTGGTTCATATTGCGACGCTGACGCAGCTGTCCCAATTCGTCAAGATTTGGGGTCTTTTGAAGGCTGTGGCCCTTCAAAAAGGGCCAGACTCGATCACATGGAGATGGACGGCTTCCGGAATTTATTCGACGTCGTCGGCTTACCGTTGCCAATTTGTTGGCTCATGCGCACCATTTATAACAGAAAAGGGCCAGACTCGATCACATGAGAATGAATACACTTCCTTTCTAGTATTAAGCTGTTCTCGTTTGTAGCCTTGTCGAAAAACGCAGGTTCAGTTTAGCACGTAGAAAGAACTCAACCACTTAGCCCATGCCTGTCACCGCCTAGAGAAACAATAACGACAACACCATAAGTTTTGGTTTGACCATTGTATAACAGCAGCATTCCCGGCCAAAAAAAAACCATGCAGTACTTTATATGCAAAGAACAAGTTTCGTTTCATTCTTCGATGAGTTCTGCATAACAAGGTTTGAGGGCGCTGAGGAATCCGTTCAATTTTCTTACACCAGAAAGTGCGTACGTACCTCAGCAATAGGTAGCCGCAGCTTGATTTCAACAGTTGGAAGCACCGTGATCTGCTTATGCTTCTGCTACTGCTAGTATTATGACTCCAAGATCAGAGCAGAGGCTCAGGATGTGCAGGAGCAGTATGGTCTGCCGCCTGCGCTCTGAGGAGGAGGAGTTGCATGCCACAGTAGATGGTCAACTACTCTCTCATTTAGTTGGTGAAGTATCAGAAGTTGGCTTTGATGAGACGGAGCTGGGTTCAATGTTTGAACTAAAAGCTACTGGTCGTAAATCAAAGAGCCAGAGGTCTAAGAAAAGGACCCGTGTATCCAAAAGCATTAGTGTTTCTCAATGAATGGAATGTTTGCAAATAGCAGAGGTCTTCGGGACTTGGCTAAACATCTATTCTTTGCCGATTGTGTAAGAGAACATAACTTGGATTTCTTGGGTATTTCTGAAACCGGTAGACGTGATTTCTCACAAGCTCTGCTCAATCGCCTTTCTGGTGGAGTGGACTTTACGTGGGTATCACTTCCTTCACGTGGTAGATCCGGGGGGATCCTGTTAGGCGTCAGAAATGAGACTATGGAAGTCTTGGCCTGTTCGGTTGGAGATTTTTTTATTAAACTCCATATACGTAACAAGGCCGACGATTTCACATGGTCTCTAGTCGCTGTATACGGGGCTGCCCAGGATGTTTATAAGGCTGACTTTTTGCGTGAGCTGGTAAATCTAGCTAAGGATAATCCTTACCCTATTCTTATAGGTGGGGACTTTAATTTGCTAAGATTCCCTCATGAGAAAAGTCGGGGCTGGTTCGATAAACATTGGCCTTTTTTATTCAATGCTGTCATAGATAGCCTGGATTTAAGAGAGGTTAATATGATTGGGAGACAGTTCACTTGGGCTAATAGTCTCCCAGAACCGACATACGAGAAATTAGATAGAGGACTTATGGATACATTGTGGGAAGATAAGTTCCCATTAGTAACCGTTCGGGCTCTAGAGCGTATTGAGGCTTTATCAGACCATGCTCCATCACTTTTATCTGTTGGAACACCATCACAAAGATCCAAACATAGCTTCAAGTTTGAACTTGGATGGATTGAAAGAGATGGTTTTTTTTGATTTAGTGAAAGACGTGTGGGAAAAACCGGTGGCTGGTCAAACGCCTATACAGCGATGGAATAATAAAATGCGAGCTCTTCGTAAATTCCTTCGCGGTTGGGCTAGACATACTGCCGGTATTTTGAAAAAAGAAAAAATACGTCTTTCAAATATTATTGATGATTTGGAGGCTTCTGCGGAAATAAGGCTTTTGAATGCATCTGAGATTGAGCTTAAGAAACAATCGAATGCGAAATTGCTAGAATTTTCCATGAGGAAGAACTCAAGTGGTACCAACTCTAAAGCGAAATTTATCCTTGAAGGAGATATGAATACAAGATACTTCCATGCTATTGCCAATGGCAAGCATAAGAAGAAACTTATTCATTCTTTGGTTCGAGATGAAGGTATAATTGAGGGAGGAAGCAGCTAAAATCTTACATTACAAAGTATTACAAATCATTGTTTGGGGCACCACCGGAAAATTCCATATCCGAGGAATCACAAATATATGATATTCCCCAGGTGTCTGTTGAGGAAAACAGGTTTCTAACCGCCCCTTATACGGAGGAGGAAGTTAAGAAAGCTGTCTTTCAAATGGAACATAATAAAGCTCCAGGACCTGATGGCTTTCCTGCTGAATTTTATCGAAATTCAGGAAGTTATTAAGGAGGATTTGATGCACTTGTTTCATGTTATGCATGAGGGTCACTTGATATTTTCGACTGAACTTTGGCAATATTATTTTGCTTCCTAAAGTTATTAATGCAGAGCGAATACAACAATACCTTGATCTGCCTTCTTAATGTGAGTTTTAAAATATTTACAAAGGTGGCAACGATTAGGCTTAATTCAATAGGCGATAATGTTGTGCCCTTCTCAAACGGCTTTTATGCAAGGAAGAAACATCTTAGACGGTGTAGTAATCCTGCATGAGAAAATTCATGAACTACATTCAAAGAAATTGAATGGAGTAGTGTTCAAGATTGATTTTGAGAAAGCATATGATAAGGTTAATTGGTCTTTCCTTCAAAGAACACTCGTATGAAAGGTTTTTCTGTGAGTGGTGCAATCTCATTCGATCTTTTGTTTCGGGGTAGTGTTGCTATAAATGTCAACGATGACATAGGCACATATTTCCGGACGAACAAAGGATTAAGACAAGGGATCCACTATCGCCTATATTATTTAATATAGTGGCGGATATGTTGGCGATCCTTATTGAGAGAGCTAAGATCGATGGTCAAATTGAAGGTTTAGTTCCACATCTAGTAGATGGTGGACTTTCAATCCTTCAATATGCCGATGATACAATTCTTTTATGGAGCATGATCTTGAGAAGGCTAAGAATCAAGTTAATACTTTCGACAAATTTCGAGCAATTATCGGACTGAAAATCAACTTCCATAAAAGTGACTTGTATTGTTTTGGCGAAGCTAAAAATGAGGCACATTTATATCTTTGAGTTATTTGGTACCGGATCTTCCTATTAACTATCTGGGTATCGATACATTATCGGCGTCTCACGATAGCTGAATGGAGAGGGGTTGAGGAAAGACTACAAAACGTCTTAATAGCCGGAAAGGAAAACTACTTTCCTTGGTAGAAGACTTGTAATCATTAATTCGATTAACTAATATGGTACTATATATGATTTCATTCTTTCATATACCAAAAGGGGTTTTGAAGAAAGTGGATTATTTCCGCTCAAGATTCTTTTGGCAAGGGGATGAAGTGAAGAAGAAATATCGACTGGCCAAATGGACTGTGGTTTGCCGACCAAAGGAATACGGTGGACTTGGCATACATGATTTGCAAGTCAAGAACACTGCACTCCTAGGTAAATGGCTGTTCAAACTTCTTGCAGAACAAGGAGTCTGGCAAACCATTTTGTGGAGGAAATATATTGGTTCCAAAGCTTTGTCCCAAGTGGCACTACAAGGAATCTGGCTATATATGACCCTCCATTTTCGTCACAAAATCGTCATAGTAGTTCGTTTATGACGATTCTATGACGATTTTGAGATCGTCGAAAGCTGGGCGTCGCAAATGAACTATAACGACGTTTTTGGTAAAATCGTCATAACCGTCTATGACGATATTAAATCGTCATAATGTCTATGACGATCTAATATCGTCATGGACCATCTAGCCATTTCGGATCCTCGTGGCCGATCCTCATTGGCAAAATTGTGACGAAATGAAATCGTCTTAAATCAAAATCAGCCCATCCATTTTAGTGATCTAAATGGGTGGCCCAATATCTTGGACTTTTTACATTTTGGGCCTAGGCCATTTGTAGAGCATTTTATTTTATGTCGTGTCTATGGGCCATGGCCTTTTTAGGGTGTATTCGACTTTTAAGATCTAGTACGGACCCAAATGTACAAACCAGCCCAACAACATTTTCAAATATATAGTTCACACAAAACAACAAAGGTATATAATCCGAATTTAAACATAACATTACGAGGCTAATAAGTAACACTATTACATGACATGATAGCTAGATCATCATAATAGATATAGATATCCGATACAACGGATATAAACATGATAGCGAATCAAAGACCAAATTTGAGACACAATAACCAAAAGACAGCAAATACAACAGATGTAAACATGGCCATTAAGCTACTCGTTGTCGCCTTCATCATCGGTATCTCGAAACCAAATTCCTCTTCCAAGGCCATCACAACCTCCATTGCATCGAGACTATCCAGACAAGATCATCCTTGAAGTGGGCATCTGGTTTCACATATAGAACGATAAGTTAGGCAAAATAAAC
The DNA here is from genome assembly GCA_030063025.1 of Avena longiglumis. Lineage (NCBI taxonomy): Eukaryota > Viridiplantae > Streptophyta > Magnoliopsida > Poales > Poaceae > Avena > Avena longiglumis. Next base: position 526,030,625 of record CP125976.1, read on the forward strand.
ATAGAAATGATTTATATTCGCATACATACCGTCAAAGCCATCTCTTGGACTAACTCTCCCGAGTACATGCGACAACTATCATCATACTGATTCTCATCTTGCACACGATTTTACCCATAATAATGTCTTCATTACTACCGGATTACTAGAAGCTTCCATGTACTCTTGGCTTGTTAAGAGGTTGGTTAATATGGTGTTTACGTATTTCTATGGTTTTCTTGCGATGTAAAGCAGCGTTATTCTTTATTCAGATGCAGCCATAAGTTTCGGTCTCAAGAATCAATCACTAGATCGAGGCATGCGAGTACAGCAATACTCGGGGATAACATACATATTATTTAGGAACAGTTCATTTGTACCTCGATGTACTTCTTTTGCGTTGTCCTGTGCACCACCGTGTTTGATGCGAAATAGCAATCTGAATAGAAACAAGATAATTATGAATAGAACATCACATAGTTATAAAACCAAAGATGCTATGGGAAATACAATGCTGCAGATAGCCCCAACAAAGAATGTTCCACCAACTTGAACACCGAAACTAGAGCAAGCAAGGACTCCAGAGAGGTCTCAACACCAAAGATGGTCCCGACAATAAGAGGTGTGAGCATGACAAGAGCACCAGGGGGATCATCTCCTTGATAGACATCGGTGGAGATCTTCACACATGTCGCATAGTCGGGCTTGGCGTTGCCCTCCATGAGCCCGAGGATAGTGTTGAAGCCTCGCACTTCCTCCACCATCTTGAGAGCCGCCAACACTCTTCATGGTCATTGCAGAGAACCAATATGGGAGCATAAGCGCCAACAAGCGATCCAATGAAAAGCGTTGGGTGTCGAACATCAACACTTGTGATCCCAGACGGCTCACAAAGGCAAGAGAGCAAGGATACCAACGCGGAGCCAATGGCAAAACCCTCAGGTAATAATCATGGTAAAGGGAGTTTAATAGTTTGAAATGAATTTGTGGAAAGAAAAAAGATAAATGAAGAAACATTAATGAAATGCACTCTCTTAAATGTGATCCTTGGTCATTAGACTCTTTAAATGAAAAAGGCGCTGGAATCTTATAAGAATGTGTACCTTCCCAATGGCAGCAGTTGTGTTTCCTGCAGCATCCAGAGCATCAGTTCTCTCACGAATTCTATGGCTCATGCCACCATTTCAACAATGCCTCCAGCGTTGTCACTAATAGGGCCATAGGCATCAATGGCGAGGCCAAGAGCAATTGTCTTGAGCATGCCGAGAGCAGCCACAGAACACCATACATCAGCAAGTGAAGTCGAGGAAAATCTCAAGGCAATGGCGAAAATTGGGATAATAATGATTTGTATCCCGAGCAAGCCCAAAGATGACATTGGTAGCAGCTCCGATTCTGCGAGAATCGAACATAGATCAAATCCCTCCAAAAGATCGAATCTACATATCACTTCTATGACAGATCGTGTAATATATGACAAATTATAACATATCAAATCTTCTATGATAAGAACAAGATCATACCAAGACTATGATCTTCTATTGATAATTTATTCTTGGAAATTTTATATAAGTAAAATGTGTATTAATAGCAACTATTTTCTAATTACTTTCATAAATTTCTACAAGATGCAAGAAACATATTTCTACAAGTAATGGTACTATATATTTGCTAAAAAGGAGAAAACACCAAGTAAAACATATAACCTCAGGACACTCCAAAGTAGGAGATCCTACAGACAAGACACTCCATTTTTCCGTAGTATGTTCATGGTACTTTATATTTGCTAAAAGGAGAAAACACCATCGGTTGTTACATCTACTTTGCACTAAAAAGTTAGTAGATAAAAAGAAGCATAAGTGACTCTTTTGGTGTCATTTACTTTTAGGGAAACTAAGATTAGTAACTACTGAAATTACTAGAGATGTGCATACAAGGGTTCAACATGCAAATTCTACTAGACATTCGGAGAAGGGTTCGACCATCGACATTCTACTAGCAATCGACATTCAACGAAATGCCTAATTGGTAAATACCTAGTGGTTGATGCGTAAAACGGGAGGCAATAAATAAAACGCATGAGTTGTATCTTCATACAGAGATACAACGCAGTATGTCACAATGTCTGATTTTTCCTTGCAAGTATGTCACAATACAATGGTTTGTTCTAGAGGCGATCAATTAATAAAGTTTGTTAATACGAGATAGCTATATCAGTTACATGCAGTAGCTATCATAGCATCAAAAATCAAAGGAAATAAGAATATGAAATAATAACGATATGTCCTTGCAGAAGTGATTGCAAATCAAACTTAATAGGAACTGAGTGAACATTGGGCTCAATCATTAATGTGTACTAAGAGTAACTACCATGAGCGCACTGATGGATAGATGTAATCCACGACAACTAGATAGTTGTTTGCAACCATTAATGTGTACTAAGAGTAACTACCATGGGTTGGGCCACATATAACTGTGATATCTCTTGTACTCAGCATGATACACCTATAAAGAAGAATCATTATAGGTCATGTAGTAGTCTTAGGCTTTTAGGGGAGACTAATTTTCCAATGAGTATCCTAAGATGGGATGGGGATTCGAGTTGGATTGGATCTGGGTATACTAAGTTACATGGTGTCAACATATCCAAAGGGCCAGCCATATAGAATTGCAACATTTCTTCTCGAGAATCCTTCTAGGTCACGTGACATATCGGGAATACCGATTTTGCAAATGAGCACCTAAGACAGATGGGGCAAAGTTCGGGTAGACTAGACTGGGTACCCTAAGTTGTATGATCTGCCAAGACATGTTAGAAAGTTAGCGGTCAAAGCGTGGCAAGAACAAAATTCTTGTATCACACTACTGCAACCTCCCTAGTAGATATGCTAATCTGAGTTGCGTAATGGTTAGCAAAGAATAAACACATGTTCCAATGTTCCAGGAAGTGAAGTGAAGCGACCATAATTCGGATGAAATTATAACATATGGATTGGCATGTTACCTGCCTGTGCTTTTGCTTCCCCAAACCGAAGTAATTTGCCAAGCTTGCCATCTATGGATACAACAAAGCGAGATAATAACATCGAATATTACTTTGTCACAATAAGAAGGAACGGCATGTTTATTCTGTGACCTTTCGATAAAAGATCACATGTTTTCAGCTTGAGTGACCTTTCAGTAAAAGATCACATGTTTTCAGCTTGAGTCATTCTACAAACCAGATCCTCTGTTAACAAACCATAAGTGGCTCTACATCAAGAGAAGGTCGCATCGCATACCTTCATGTCCCTGCTCTCTCCTCGAACATTTGGTAGCGGAGGCAATGTGTCGATCGTCCCTTGGGCTCCGGGTGGCCAATCTCGTTGAACGCTTCCCTTATTCTTGGCAAATCAAACCTCAGGATGTTGTGCCAGACCCTCCACTGCATAAAATTGACAAAGGCACACATTTAGGTTCGCACCTCGTAAGCAAAGAGTATGCTTGTAACTTGACCCTTGTGTATTTCGTTTCTATATGATGATACGAGAGTTAAAAAACAAAATTTTCACAATATTTGCACCTATCTTGATTTGCACATAAGTATCTTTCCATCTAAGGAAAAATATAATCTTCAGTTGTAAGCCATAGGCAACAAGAACTGCAGACTGATTCACTGGTCACCCCCATCACAATACGGTATAGACCTCTTGCGACACTACATTCTATACTGCAATTAAATCACAGATAAGTCGTTTATACCTCAACTAAATTCCACCGGACCCCTTGCGTTGAGAGAAGAGGAAAAAAGGGGAATTGCAGTCGACGGAACACCCGAGCGGAACTCACCGCAGGATGTGGTAAGCGGCGTCGCGACGTCGAGGAAGGAGGGCGCGTGTGATGCCGTTGCTGCGCACGGTGGCGGCGAAGATAGATGAGATCGGTAGATCGCCTGGCGTGGCGTAAGCGACCTCGGCAATGGCGGGCACGAGGATGGCCCCGAACTCGAGCACCACAGTAGCCCTGCCGGCTGCGGCACCGAGGTCTCCAGGTCGAAAAAGGCGATCTCGGGGCCCCGCGCCGCTATCGCTGGCCGCGACCCCTGGCCCTCCTCCTCCTGAGAAGGCCGACACGTACATGGTGGTAGGGAGGTCGTGGGCGATAGGATCTAGCGGCAGTAGCGACAACGACGGTCTGCTGCTGCCGCTCGATGTGGTCGGAGATGTGGAAGTGGAAGACCTTTAAGTGGGAGGAGAGATCGTTGCAGCTTTGGTGGTGCTAGTCAGCCTTGGCGTGGTTGGGGATGTAGCGTAGGATTCGCCGGACGGTGGGTGGTTGGGGATCTGGAGAGAGGCGGCGGGTCAGGGTTGGGGAGAGGAGGTCTCGCGTGTGAGGGTTAGGGTTTGGGGTGGATGCATTTGGGTGGATGTACCTCTCGGTCACGATTTGGAGGGCTAAAAAATGACACGATGACATGACACATAGGCGTAATTCTTGGCGTGGCCGACTACAAGTTTCAACTTATCTTAATTTGGACATCATGGCGATTTTAAATCGTAATAAATACAAATAACGTCGTAAGAAGGTACATCCGCTGGTATGACGATTTGAGCTAATGAAAATATGACGTTCCTGTGCAAAATCGTCATGATTTTTTAAGGTTTTGAACCTCCCGAACAGCTTACGACCATCTGGTGTAAAATCGTCATAACTCTATGACGATTTTTTCCACGGTCACTATGAGAAGGTCATAGAATAACACATTCCTTGTAGTGTGGTCTGGAAGTCAGGAGACTCACACTTTTGGACGGGGCTGATGGCAGCCAAAAAACAATTCCTACGCTTTGGTTCTTTTAATATTAAGGATGGATCACAGATTAGGTTCTGGAAAGACAAATGGCTTGGCCAAATGCCCCTTAGAGAACAATATCCTGCTCTATATTCGATAGTTAGACATAAAGGGGACTCACTTTCCAGAGTAATGGAATATAATACTCCTAATGTCTCTTTCCGTAGAAGTCTAATTGGTCCTAGATTACTATCATGGAACAATCTCTTATTGAGACTGTCTATGATACAGTTGTCGGATGGGGTGGACGAATTTAAATGGAAACTATTATATAATGGTAAATTTTCTCATTGATTTGTTTTATAGAGCTTTGATCCAACCAAATATTCCAGTTGATGATAATAATAAAATTTGGAAAATGAAAATTTCCTTGAAAACGAAGGTATTTGCTTGGTATCTTCGTAAAGGAGTAATCCTTACAAAAGATAATCTTGTTAAGAGTAATTGGCAAGGAAGCAAACAATGTGTCTTCTCAGAATCATAATGAGACAATTAGACACTTATTCTTCCAAAGGTAAATTTGCTCGTACTATATGGTCAATCACCCAAGTGGCCTCTGGTTTATCTCCCCCTTCATCGGTTGCTAATGTTTTTGGCAATTGGTTGAATGAGATTGATGATAAATATGGGACTGTTTTTAGGGTGGGAGCGCTTGCCATTATTTGGTCGCTATGGCTATGTAGGAATGACAAGATTTTTAATAATATGATGTCTTCTACATTGCAGGTTATCTTCCGGGCCACGACAATCCTGCGATCATGGATAATTCTTCAACGGATGGAGTTCCGAGACTTCTTTGCGGAAGGGTGTAGGCGTTTGGAAGCCGTGGCGCGAGATATATTTTCTAGACATGGATGGCAGCGTGACTTACGATTAGAGATATCATAGTCACAACCCGTTGTGCCATGTATAATTTTGTACTTGCTTTTCGTTTACTTCTGGTTGTAACTTGAGAGGATTTTTGGCTGTGTGCATCCTAGTTATGCAGAGGCCGGGTGTAAATATTGCTTTGAGTAATAAAAAGCCCATTTCCAAAAAAAAAATCTTCTAGTCATGGGTTAGATGGATTGATTAATTCGCTGAAGCTTTTCGTTCTTGGCCTTCCACGGAGGAATTCATCATGGATTTTCAAAAAAAGGTATTAAACACGACACCGGTGCATTTTGCCTTCATTAAGTAACAGCAGATGGCTGTCGATCTAGTTGAAATGAGAGTTCAAACACCCACTCGTTAGTTCACTGACGCACATATTCATCATTCATATGCTCGTACACTTTATATGTTGGTATAAATCATTTAGTAATAGTGTTGCTGCTAGCAGAGATGGTCTAACTAATTAAAATTTTGCTCCAGTACATCAATGCCAAAAATGTTGATGACGCCCGAGAGAAGATATTCGGGTATATTCAGAACAGGGTGGACATAAAGGTCATATATTTTCATGGATGGAGTGGACTCGGAGCGACCACCGTTCTGAGATCCATAGCAGAAATGCTTCCGTTTAGGAGAGCCATTCCAGAATTATGCTTTGACAGGATAATTTATATAGATTGCTCGGAATGGAAAAGTAGAAGATCATTGCAGAGGGTGATTGCAGAGGAACTGAAACTTGATCGCTCGACAATGTCTGATCTAGATAAACAAGATGAAGAGGATGACTTTCTCGGAGTTTCTGAAAGCTCAAGAGATGAGATAGTAAGTGTGTCACGGAAAATTAATCGTGTTCTAAAGAATACTAGATTCATGATGATTTTTTTTAATGGGAGTGATAACGAGATTGATTTATATGGTTCTGGTGTTCCTCCATTTGACAAACTGAACGAGAACATTTTGTTATGGACTTACGGAAGGGGAATGCTGGCCATAAATAAACATGAAGAAGACAAACTAGTACACAAGTTGAAGTTCACCCATATTTTGGCTTATGACAGCATAATCAATTTAACAAGTGAACTGATTTATACACTCCTGTGTAAAGAGAGCGCCATCATAGCTGCCAGCATCGACCCAACAAAGGTCTCAGACTGTTGTATGTACAAACTATTCCTGCACGCTAGCTTACGTACCACCAGTAAATATAAATGGAAAATGCTGCTGTTCACCCGGAGGCTATGCGTCCTCGCGTCCTCCGGCTTGTACGATCGCCACGCGTCCTCTCGGTGTCGTGAAAAAAATTCAACAAGAGAGTAGGCCCACCTGTTCAACCTTATCTCCTCCACAGCCTTCCTCGACCGCTCCTTTATCCCCTTCTCTCTCCCTTCGACACACGCACGGACATAGGTAAATCATGGCTGGCTCCAAGCTCTATCCCGCTGGAATTTTCTCACGCCGGCGCCGCCACTGGTTCCGGCCAGCACATCATCCCCGCCACCGGCCGGCATCCTCCCGTCGGACAGCCGCGCCCGTGCCTTGTGTCGAGGGCCGCCTCGACCTCCACCGCACCGCCTATGTCCTGGGAGCGACGCCGACCCGACCTCCACCGCGCCGCTCTGCATCCCCAGGGGACTTTGACCCGACCTGGAGGTCCTCCGCACCGGTCCCATCTGCACTGGCTGCCTCCGTCGGTGTTCCTTCTCGACGGCCACAAGGGCGATGGCTGAGGCACCGCTGCTCCACCTGTCGATGTGTAGCCGCAGCTCCCATCGCCGGAGACGCTGCCGCCCGCCCAATCCTCATATCCTCCCCGCCACAAAGAAAGAATTTTTCTGCTACACTGTAGTTTCCGTGAATTTTTCTGCTACACTGTAGTTTCCGTGAAATTGGATCATATGAAGAACTTTTTGCTACATCCGTTCTACGAATTTGCGTCATTCGAAGGATTTTGTTTTGCTACGATGTCTCCGGCACTTTTTTTGCTACCTCCGTTCTGCGAATTTGCTCATTCGAAGAATTTTTTTTTGCTACGATGTCTCCGACACTTTTTTGTGCTTCATACGTTCCGTGAATTTGCGTTATTAGAAGAATTTTCTTGCTATGAGGTCTCCGGCGATTTCTTTGGCAAACTTGGTTTGCTGTAATAGTATTTTTTCTGCTATGATACGATGGTTGCAATTGTTTTGCTATATTCGCTATGTTTTTTTTTGCTAGAATAGTGTAAATTTTATGCAACAATGAGTCTCTAGCGAAGTCAGATTCACTACAATAGTATAATGTATTTGCTTCATATGTTATATGAATTTGCATTATTAGAATAATTTTTTTGCTACGTCATGTCCGCCGAGGTCTTTGGTGAACTTTTTTTGCTATAACCGCCGAGTGATTTTGCTACATTTTAGCGTATCTTTTTTTCTATGATAATCCTGGCGAGGTCACAGATGAGGTCTTAGACGAAGTTGGTCTATTTCTTATATTTTTATAGACGAACTATTTTTTTTGCTACAATAGTCAAAAAGAATTGCACCGTCACAGCATTTGCAGGATTAGAACACGTGTCAGACTGTGGAGTCGGAGGCCGTGGACGCTCCTGGCCTCCGGAGGACGCCCAGTCCTTTCCAATATAAATGGGCTAGTCATACTTCCAATTGTTGGATATGTGATGGGATACTGCATGAGGACATATCAAGGGAGATGAATAATCTGTTGAACAGAGAGATAATGTTAGAGTGGGATTCTTATTTTCTTGATACTGTGATTAGGAAGTTCAAGAAACATTTGAAGCTTCCTTTTGTGAGACTTAAAGATAATGATGTATATGAAGAAGGACCATAACGCTGGATTTCAATCACATCAAAGGATCGAAAACTAGGTGGTATGAAAATTATCCCTGCACAAACATCATCTTTCATCTTGGATTTTGACATATCTGAACCACCACTAGCATTGACAAATGGTATGTTTGAACACTCCAAGAGTCTTGGTGTGCTAATTCTTTGTTTTTGTGCCTTCAACTTTGCATCACCTCCTTTTGTGAAATGTCATAGCCTGAAATTCCTTGGAGTAGACCACTTTACTGATAACAAAACATGTGAAATAGAGGATCATACTGAGTGGGCATGTTTGTATAGCGTTTGGGTGCTGGACCTACGTTACACAGACTGGAACGAGATCTTATCTGAAGAAAAGATTGATCTGATGGCCAGCATCAAAGAGCTAAATATAGAGGGATTCATGTGTTGGCAATACACAACCTTCCTACAAGGTCGGCTACCCAACCTTGTGAGGCTTCGGATAACCAAGCCAACATGTGACCCCAAGATTTCAGCTGACACAAGCAACTCCTTCCTCGGCAAGACAAAGCTAGAGATACTTGATTTGTCAGGAAATAGTGACATGGAGATTTTGCCAAGCAGTCTATCAGAAGTGAGTAGCCTTGAGGTGCTTGTCCTCGATGGTTGCACCAAGCTTCAAGATGTTGTGTCTGATATGCTCCCTCGCTTGCACGTGCTGGATTTGTTCCTTCTCAATTTCACTTCTAATCTAATAAAGAGTAAAAAAGTCTCGCTCGCTGGGGAAAAGAAAAGAAAAGGGTTGGGTTGGAAGAAACGTGCCGCCCGCATCCGCATGCAGTCAAGGTCCGCGACAAGTCGCTGGCCGGCCACTTGCGCTCTCCAAGTGGACCCTGCTCCACTCCACCATCCATCCACGAGGCCTGGAATGGCCAGGTCGGTAGGTAACACTCACTCACCCAACCGGGTGGGTCTAGCCGAGACCGAAGCGGAAGCTCCGTTGTGGCCCCGCCGCCTGCGCGCGAGGTGGCCGGCCGGCCGCCCGGCGGCTACTGACGTCGCGACGGAGACCGGTCTCACTTGAGCTCTCTGACTTTGTCTCAGCTTTTCTCTCCCAGCCCGTCCTCTCTTTTTTTTTTTTTTGCGAGGAGCCCGTCCTCTCTTTCTACACGTGGAGGGCGCCAGGACGGCGCCGTACTCGTGTTACACGTGCCGGCAACTGCCTCTGTCTGGTAACCACTGAGTATATTTGTGAAGGAAGGGACTCAGCTTCCTCCGGAGGATTTTTACCTTCGAACCTCCGTCTCCCTGTAACGACACGTGTCCCCTCGATGGCACAGAAATTGGAACCATCAGTTAATCCCGGGACCTACGCACCTCCTTCTTTATCCTCTTGCTCCGCTCGATTTATCCATGGCCGATTCTCTTTGTCTCTCTCGTGCGCAGCAAGGTAGAAATATGCCTTGTCCCTCCTCACCTCTGCTGTCTCCGTTGCTCGATGTAGCAAGGAGCTGGCCTGATGCGTAGACTCCGCCATGTTGCTGCAAGCGTGCTCCACAGCCAACCTCTCTCCGGCGAGGCTCCTCGATGCGGCTCTTTTGGTGCAGTAGCTGGTACTGCCAAGATCCGCTGCCACCGACTATTTTGCTACAAACTCCGGCCGCCCTGCTGGAAGGTCGATGTCGTTGTCTGCATGCTACAAACGATGACCGTATTCGCTACATACGTCAGCCGTCGATGCTAAATACGCTTGCCACCCCTGCTACATACCAAGACCATCTCTGCTACACGTACGCCGGCCGGCCACTGCTACATACCAAGACCATCTCCGCTACGTATGCCGACCATCGCTGCTAAATACGCTTGTCGTCGCTGCTACGTACCAAGGCTGTACGCCGGCCGACCGCTGCTACATACTAAGGCCGTATCCGCTACATACACCAGCAGTCGATGCTAAATACGCTTGTCACCCCTGCTACATGCCAAGGCCATCTCTGCTACACGTACGCCGGCTGGCCACTGCTACATACCAAGACCGTCTCTGCTACGTATGCCGACCGTTGTTGCTGAATACGCTTGCCGTCGCTGCTATGTACCAAGGCTGTACGCCGGCCGGCCACTGCTACATATCAAGACCATCTCTGCTACGTACGTCGGTCGTCGATGCTAAATATGCTTATCACCCCTGCTACATACCAAGGCCATCTCTGCTACACGTACGCCGGCCGGCCACTGCTACATACCAAGACCGTCTCTGCTGCGTACGCCGGCCGTCGCTGCTACATACAAGGCTGTACGCCGACCGGTCGCTGCTACATACAAGGCTGTACGCCGACCGGTCGCTGCTACATACAAAGGCCATCTCTGCTACGTACGCCGGCCGTCGCTGCTAAATACGCTTACCGTCGGTGCTACATATCAAGGCCATCTCTGCTACGTACGTCGTCCGTCCGCTGCTACTTAACAAGGTCGTCCGTTGCTATATAGGGTGATCGCATCTGCTATATACGCTGGTGGCCTTTGCTATATATGTCGGCCTTCTCTACTGCGTACGCCGACAAACACTGATGCTACATATGCCGGCCACCTCAGCTACATACGGATGCTCACCTCTGCTATGGATTCCGGCCGTTCTGCTACTAACCTGCTTCTCTGCTACATACACCGACCTCCGTTGCTGCGAGCGTCCATGGCGAAGCTGCAATCGGTAGTGGCGAGCTCGTAGGGGGTGTACTACTGCAGAGCCGCCGTGGACTTTCGCCGGAGCTCCGAGCGGCGTTCCAGTGGCTGAGGTAGCGGTGGTGCATGCGAGCAAGACAGAGGGAAGAGGCGCGTGTGCATGCGACCAACGGCGGCATATCATGGGGCGAGAGGAAACTGGGGCACGGCGTCGGCGCGAGAGAAAATTCATGGCTCTTTTAGCCTGACGAGGAGGAAAGAGGAAAAGGGAGAAGAAAATGTGCGGTTGGAGAAGACCACGGGAAGGAGGCAGACGAGATAGGGTGGGCCTCATATTTTCTCGCCACGTCCACGGGACACGTGTCACGCGATGAAGACGGAGGACGCGATACGTACCAGCCTCCGTCTGAATAGAAGCGTTTTTCTTCCTCGATCGCCTCCTTCTGCTGGCATACACACTTCAGAATGCAGATGCACGCGACCGGAGCGACCGCCCGATCGAGCATCTATGGACTACGGTTTCAGGTACTTCGTGTCGTGTGGACGGCTCCGGATCTCTAGCCTCCTCCAAGGTCTCAGTCAATCATAGTTTTAAAAATCAGACTGGTTAAATTGGAAAAAATCAGAACTAGAGGGCTCATCGATTTTTTAAGCACACTAGACCATACAGCTAACGAACCAGGTACCAGGAACCGACAGTTTAGTGGAAAACTAGTCGGTGGTCCGACCAGTGGAAAACCGTCCATGGAAGAAAATACAGTGATAAGATTGGGATTCAATCCTGAGACCTCCTAGCTCGGGCCAACAGAGACTTCGATGGGCTAGCCAACTAGGTCAACCAGTGTTTGTGTCAAAGTTCTTCATGTATACTCCAAATATGTTTCTGTTTTCTAATATATTAGTATTTTCTCATCCATATTTTTTTCTTAATACACCAGCACGAAACCGGTTTAAACCGGTGGTCCAACCAGTGAACCGTGAATCGAGGACCAGTTGATTTAATAAAATTGTCCACATGCCCTTCTGGGCCTCTACTTGTTAAAAAATTCTTATATTCCAAAAATTATATTTATTAACTTTCACAAAAAACTACTCCCTCTGATTATATTAATGGACATAACTTTATCAAGATTTGTATAGGCATTAATATAAACCAGAAGAAACTTGGAGTAAAATATACTCCCTCCATACCGGTTTATTGGACAACACGGAGTCCAAGAAATATATTCGAATACAAATTTGACCAACGAAATATGAATTATATATCACAAAAATTATATCATTGGAAAGAGCTTTAAATATTAATTCGGTGATATAACTTTTATGACATATAACTCATGTTTTATTGATAAATTTTATTATTAAACTTTTTTCTTAAACTCTGTGTTAGTTCAATAAACCGGTATGGAGGTAGTATCCAGAGACGATCAATTTTCTAGTAGTAGTAGTAATTCACAAATGGAAAATGCTGTTGTTCACCCGGAGGCTATGCGTCCTCGCGTCCTCCGGCTTGTACGATCGCCACGCGTCCTCTCGGTGTCGTGAAAAAAATTCAACAAGAGAGTAGGCCCACCTGTTCAACCTTATCTCCTCCACAGCCTTCCTCGACCGCTCCTTTATCCCCTTATCTCTCCCTTCGACACACGCACGGACATAGGTAAATCATGGCTGGCTCCAAGCTCTATCCCGCTGGAATTTTCTCACGCCGGCGCCGCCCGTTCCGGCCACATCAGCCCGCCACCGGCGGCATCCTCCCGTCGGACGGCCGCGCGTGCCTTCGAGGGCCGCCTCGACCTCCACCGCCTATATGTCGGGAGCGCCGACCCGACCTCCACCGCGCCGCTCTGCATCCCCAGGGGACTTTGACCCGACCTGGAGGTCCTCCGCACCGGTCCCATCTGCACTGGCTGCCTCCGTCGGTGTTCCTTCTCGACGGCCACAAGGGCGATGGCTGAGGCACCGCTGCTCCACCTGTCGATGTGTAGCCGCAGCTCCCATCGCCGGAGACGCTGCCGCCCGCCCAATCCTCATATCCCCCTCCCCCGCTCACAGCAAAGAATTTTTCTGCTACACTGTAGTTTCCGTGAATTTTTCTGCTACACTGTAGTTTCCGTGAAATTGGATCATATGAAGAACTTTTTGCTACATCCGTTCTACGAATTTGCGTCATTCGAAGAATTTTGTTTTGCTACGATGTCTCCGGCACTTTTTATGCTACCTCCGTTCTGCGAATTTGCTCATTCGAAGAATTTTTTTTTGCTACGATGTCTCCGGCACTTTTTTTTGCTTCATACGTTCCGTGAATTTGCGTTATTAGAAGAATTTTCTTGCTATGAGGTCTCCGGCGATTTCTTTGGCAAACTTGGTTTGCTGTAATAGTATTTTTTCTGCTATGATACGATGGTTGCAAATGTTTTGCTATATTCGCTATGTTTTTTTGCTAGAATAGTGTAAATTTTATGCAACAAAATTTTTGGTGAGTCTCTAGCGAAGTCAGATTCACTACAATAGTATAATGTATTTGCTTCATATGTTATATGAATTTGCATTATTAGAATAATTTTTTTGCTACGTCATCTCCGCCGAGGTCTTTGGTGAACTTTTTTTGCTATAACCGCTGAGTGATTTTGCTACATTTAGCGTATCGTTTTTGCTATGATAATCCTGGCGAGGTCACAGATGAGGTCTTAGACGAAGTTGGTCTATTTCTTATATTTTTATAGACGAACTATTTTTTTGCTACAATAGTCAAAAAGAATTGCACCATCACAGCATTTGCGGGATTAGGACACGTGTCAGACCGTGGAGTCGGAGGCCGTGGACGCTCCTGGCCTCCGGAGGACGCCCAGTCCTTTCCAATATAAATGGGCTAGTCATACTTCCAATTGTTGGATATGTGATGGGATACTGCATGAGGACATATCAAGGGAGATGAATAATCTGTTGAACAGAGAGATAATGTTAGAGTGGGATTCTTATTTTCTTGATACTGTGATTAGGAAGTTCAAGAAACATTTGAAGCTTCCTTTTGTGAGACTTAAAGATAATGATGTATATGAAGAAGGACCATACCGCTGGATTTCAATCACATCAAAGGATCGAAAACTAGGTGGTATGAAAATTATCCCTGCACAAACATCATCTTTCATCTTGGATTTTGACATATCTGAACCACCACTAGAATTGACAAATGGTATGTTTGAACACTCCAAGAGTCTTGGTGTGCTAATTCTTTGTTTTTGTGCCTTCAACTTTGCATCACCTCCTTTTGTGAAATGTCATAGCCTGAAATTCCTTGGAGTAGACCACTGTACTGATAACAAAACATGTGAAATAGAGGATCATACTGAGTGGGCATGTTTGTATAGCGTTTGGGTGCTGGACCTACGTTACACGTTGGAGCGAGATCTTATCTGAAGAAAAGATTGATCGATGGCCAGCATCAAAGAGCTAAATATAGAGGGATTCATGTGTTGGCAATACACAACCTTCCTACAAGGTCGGCTACCCAACCTTGTGAGGCTTCGGATAACCAAGCCAACATGTGACCCCAAGATTTCAGCTGACACAAGCAACTCCTTCCTCGGCAAGACAAAGCTAGAGATACTTGATTTGTCAGGAAATAGTGACATGGAGATTCTGCCAAGCAGTCTATCAGAAGTGAGTAGCCTTGAGGTGCTTGTCCTCGATGGTTGCACCAAGCTTCAAGATGTTGTGTCTGATATGCTCCCTCGCTTGCTAAGGTCATTCAGACTTGATGCCTATGGGTCATCAAGTCGACGGACACCAACTGTTGAGCAACAACCTATGGAACCATATAACAAAGGTGCCGACCATATCTATAAAATCTCCCTAAAAGGTTGTACACAATTGGATAATCTATACTTGCGTGGGTTATCAAATCTTGTCGAGCTGGATCTATCAGGAAGTGCAATCAAAGTACTCGACTTTGAAACCATGGTGGTTGAAGTCCAAAAGCTCAAACGAATATTTCTACTAGGATGTGAGCGCCTCCGTGCAATAAGATGGGGAACTAGACAAACTAACCTAGAGTTGTTGAGCATCGACACGCGAGCTGGAACTGTGCGTCCTTGGCCATCCCTTAGCCAGAATAAACCCTTCAAGTTGCAAGTGCATGCTCTTATTGAGGATGCAAGGCTTGCTTGGTCCTTAGGGTGTCTCATAAAATCAAGAATCTTTACAGATGTTTATTTTAATATTTGTGTCACATCCTCACCTGTGTACAATGAGTTTGTTCAACTCGAAGCAATTTCCAAAGAGAAGCATGTCATGTTCCGTGATACTGTGAGCGTGCAACGGTGGTCTGTTCCAGCAAGCCCATACATTGATGTCCTTTGCATGGTCAGTGATGCACCCCCGATGCAGGCTTTTCCGGATCCACCTGCCACGTACTTGGACCGACACATTGAGATTGCTGAAGGAAGCCATGGCTTGGAGAGAACACTACTGGACGAAGATTTTCCATCATATTCTTTATCTTCTATAATAAGATGGTGCGCGGAGTCTCTGCATGTGCACGATCTCTCGGTTAGTGCTAGTATGCCCGTGGGAGAATGGAACTCTCTCAAGCAGTGCCGCATGGAGAGGTGCCCCAAGTTGTATACTGTATTCCCTTCCGTGTCGTATGGATTTCATACACTAGAGACCCTGTGGGCGTCTGATCTCATAATGGCCCGCCAGATCTGGAGTAAAGGTCACAACGCCAGCTATCATCATAAGTTCTTCGAAAACCTGCAGCACCTACACCTGAGCTCCTGCCCCAGGCTCCAGTTCGTGCTCCCCGTGTCCATGTTTATCTGCTTCGTCCCAAGCCTCTGGAGACCCTCCATATCGTCCACTGTGGCGATATCAAACACATCTTCGTGCTAGACGGATGCTACTCCACGGAGATAGCCACCAATAGTGTAGCGTTTCCGAAGTTAACCACCATCCACCTGCACGATCTTCCGATGCTCCGGCAGATGTGTGAGGTGAAGATGGCGACGCCACGACTGGAGAGCATCAAGATCAGAGGATGCTTTGGCCTGCGCCGGCTGCCGGTCGTGGAGGCCTGTCACGCCCGTGGCCCAGGCGTGAAGAAACCAACCGTCGAGATTGAGAAGGACGTGTGGGATACGCTGGAGTGGGAAGGCGTCGAGGCCGGCCACCATCCAAGCCACTTTGAGGCGCCAGTGCACTCGCGCTACTACAAGAAGAAACTGTCCAGGACTTCCGTCCTAAGGTATGCTCATTTGCCTAATCATCATATTTCTTTGTCAGTTGTATTACTGAATGCATACTCGGTGTTAGCTGTAATACTCACCCATTGTTTCTCGGTCTCTCACATTGCCTAGGTGAATTCCGTAATACACATTCACTGAGACGTGTTTCTTCCGTGGGAACTAGCTTGCTGATTTGGAGTGATGGATGTTGCTGGTGGATGTATGCGCGTGTGGTTTGCTCATGTGGTTTGAAGGAGAATTCTAGGTGTGATGGCCATCGATCGATTTCCTTGAACTACTATCATGTGGTTGTTGTGTCAGGTTTGAGCATATGGTGGCTTTTACCTCTTGTGTGGCTTTCAAATAAGAAGCGGTCTGGTCTGTGCCTGCGTGCACTGGCCTAGCCAATATGTAAGGTTTGAGATTGAGAGTGTTTGATGTGTATGTGCCTGCTACGTGCAACTACTTGTGTGTGCCTGAACTAAGGGGCTTGTTTGTGTGCATCGACCTTGGTTCATGCGTGTTAGCTATACATGTGTGCCGGTTGTTGCAGTTTTATCGTTTCTTTTTGGTTCTACTTCTGTGCATAAACTCTACTAGGGAACGTGGCGCGGCGTCATGCCACGCCCGTGAGGGGCAATATTGTGAAATAATTGATCAAAATTGTCGATGGAGAGTACGACATACAGAGTGTATTATTGTTATCTGAAGTTGCGGCAGAAGAAAACAGTAGTACTTAAAAAAGTGACGGATGGTACAATTACTGTAAAAGAATGAAAAAGTATAAGAAATTGAATCACTGCTTGAAAAAGTACTGAAGGATAATTACCGTATGAAAATTATAGATGGGAAAGAGCGAGGAAATAATCTAAAAACACATTACACCGGCAAGAAGTTATCATGGATTAATTATCAAAATTATTCCGCGAAAGTACCTTCCGATAATAAAAGTGGAACAAAAAATATCGTTGACATAGAATAACTACAGCTACAAAAATAAAGCCAAAAATTTGTCACCGAAATTAAGTAGAAAAATTAAGGCATTTAAGCCAAATAGTTAGAAAATATGAACGAAAAAATCTGTTAGGACAAGAAAATTTTAGCCAAAAAGTTGTGTTGCGTCCAAGTGACGTGGCACACAATTAGGCAAAATTAGGCGATAAACAGTTTGGGCAAAAAACATTTAAGCCGATTAGTTAAAAAAGATGAACGTACAAAAATATAGGGCAACCAAATTTTAGCCGAAAAGTTGTGTTGCGTCTATGTGACATGACACGCGATTGGAAAAAATTAAATAATAAGTAATACATGTGGACCGTCGGTTTGAACGGCCGAAAAAGGTGGGCCAAAAAATTTAAGCCGAATAGTTAGAAAAGATGAATGAAAAAATATAGGGTAACCAAATTTTAGCCGAAAAATTGTGTTGCGTGTATATGACGTAGCACATGATTGGATAAAATTAGATGATAAGTAATACACGGGACCATCGGTTCGAACTTGGCCGGAAAAGTGGGGCCAAGAAATTTAATTTAAGCCGAATAGTTAAAAAAGATGAACGTACAAAAATATAAGGCAACCAAATTTTAAACTAAAAGTTGTGTTGCGTCTATGTGACGTGGCACGCGATTGACCAAAATTAGACGATAAGTAATACGCGCGGACCGTCGGTTCGAACTGCCGAAAAAGATGGGCCAAAAAATTTAAGCCGAATAGTTAGAAAAGATGAACGAAAAAATATAGGATAACAAATTTTAGCCGAAAAGTTGTGTTGCGTCTATGTGACGTGGCACACGATTGGACAAAATTAGACGATAAGTAATACACGCGGACCATCGATTCGAACTTCCGAAAAAGAGAGGCCAAGAAATTTAAGCCGAATAGTTAGAAAAGATAAATATTAAAAAACATCGATTAGGGCAAGAAATTTTAGCCGAAAAGTTATATTGACGTGGCACGTAATTGGACAAAATTACATAAAAAATACTATACGCACGAACGCGGTCCATTAGATCAAATATCGTGGACCGATAACAATCTGCATACTGTTAATCCGTGCACACTGTTCATCCAATCGATGAACGGTGACAGCTAAATCTGCGAGCCTTAATATATAGTAGATAAATATTAAAAACATCGATTAGGCCAAGAAACTTTAGCCGAAAAATTATATTAAAGTGCATGTAATTGGACAAAATTACATAAAGAATATTATAGTTAGATCAAATATCGACGACCGAGAACAACCTGCATACTGGTCATCCGTGCACACTGTTCATCCAATCGATGAACAATGACCAAGTGCCGAGAGCTCGTTAAACCTGCGAGCCTTAATATATTATCTGTGCACACTGTTTATCCAATCGGTTGAACAGTGATTAAAGTGCTGAGAACTCGCTAAACCCGTGAGCCTTAATATATAGTATGATTTCTATCCACGGGAGTGGCAGAACTGCTGCCTTGTCCTAAAAAATAATGATGTTCAGTTCAGTTGTTTATTCCTATCTTAATTTCTAAGTTGAACATTAGTTATTCTAACATTAATCGAACTTAACTAACAATAGGTGTGCCTTTGTGTTGATGTGTTGTGCTTTCATTTCTCATAAGCAGCAACAACGAATATACTACCTCCGCTTCCATAATATCAGCCTATCAGTAAAACTAACAGTTCAAATTAAACTGCTAAAAAGACTTATATTTTTTAATAGAGGTAGTACTATCTCCGTTTTAAAATATAAAATATTTTAGGTTTGTGAATAAAATGTATCTGGACTTCTTTTAGTATATAGATTCACTCCAAACCTGAGTGAACTTTCATACTAAAAGAAGTTTCGATATATTTACTTCACAAAACTAAAACATCTTATATTTTAAAACGGAGGAGTATATATCAATGCGTGTGTGGATTGTCGCGTGAATCATCAGCAATGAGTGTGTTTGTGAGTAGGAGGTTTTTGTAATCTGAGTTCGGAATTGCATACGAGGGAATAGGATATTGACTAGAACTATATTTTCCTGAATGTCGTTGGACCTGGTTGTATTCACTGCGTGGAAGATACTAGACATCATGATTCTTATGAGATTTGATTGGGCATTATAGCAATATACATAGACCGGCATCCAACAACATCTATGACTAATAATCCACCTTCAGGTTATCATCCAAACCCCTTCAGTATTAAGTTGCAAGCAACAGATAATTGCATTAACCAATGTGTGTAAAGTAAACAATATAATTGTTTCATGAACAAAAGATTATTGTTTTCTTCCTAGTAGCAACAACACATCTACAACCTTAGATATTCCTGTCACTTCCCCAGATTACTAGAGACATGAACCTACTATCGAGCATAAATACTTCCTCTTGGAGTCACTAGCATCTACTTGGCCAAGATAGCTACTAGCAACAGAGAGCATGCAAGATCACAAATAATAGAGACATGATAGAATTAATAATCAATAAGACATGATAGAATCAATAATCAATCTAACATAGAATCTCAATATCCATCGAATCCCCGCAAACACAACATGTATGATTACAAATAGATCATCTTGATCATGAACACATCTCACAAGATTTAAACATGATAGCACAAAGGAGGAGAAACAACCATCTAGCTACTGTATGGACCCATAGTCCAAGGGTGAACTGCTCACGCATCATACCGGAGGCTGGCATGGTGATGAAGAAGGCCTTCGGGATGATCTCTTCCCTCTGGCAGGGTGCCAGAAAGAGCTTTAGATCCCCCCGATCTAGGGACGATGGTGGCAGCGGCTACGGACTGTTTCGTGGAGATCTGATCGGGTGTTTAGGGTTTTTGCATCGAGGGCGTTTATAGGCGAAGAGGCGAGGCAGGAGGGCTGACAGGGGCACACACCATAGGGCGGCGCGCCCTAGGGTGTCGCCCTCCTTTGGCTGCCCTTCGGTCTCTGTGTTCGTTCCGGTAAAATATTGACTTTGGCTTTTGTCCGGTCCAATTTCAAGAATATTTCCTTACTAGCTTTTCTGAAACCAAAAACAGCAGAAAACAGGCAATTGGCACTACGACATCTTGTTAATAGGTTAGTCCTAGAAAATGTATAAAAATAACTCAAAGTGTAGACAAAGCATAGCAAAGTTGATACTAAACAAGTATGGAACATTAAAAACACGTATCACAGAGGTCTTCCAAACAAGACACCCCTTGCTCCCAGCGGGCCACCTCCCTCTCTCTCTCATCTACGAGGTGAGCCCGGGAACAGAGAAGGGCTTCAGGATCAAGAGGGCCAGGAGGAGGGCCCGACAAAGGGATCTAGGGTGGGGACCCCAAGGTGTCTCCCTGGTGATCTAGACCCACGAGGAGTAGTTTCCACGGGAGCCGTCGTGTTCCCTGACATCGCTCCACCAGTACCTGCATCAAGATGTGGCATCAATGAAGTTGTGTACAAAGACAGAGCAAGATCATGAGCTTACCCAGAGACACAGGGCCGGCCTATAGGCCGGGCAAAAGGTGCGACCGCACTGGGCCTCTGCACTCCAGGGGCCCTAAGCTAGGCAGTGGTTGAACTATTAGCTGTAATTTCTGATTTTAGGTCTAAAGAAAATAAAAGCTTCATGTTGCAGCTCGTAAAGATCACCACGCGCGTCTAGAGAATATTGCAGCAATCAATAGTTGGCTCGTTGGCTCACGAGAAAAAAACATAGTACTCCCTCCGATTCATATTAATTGGCTTGGATTTGTCAAAATTTGAATAAATCTAGACGCTATTTAGTATATAGGTTCATCCAAAATTTGACAAATCCAAGTCAATTAATATGGACCGGAGGGAGTAATATTTTCCGGTTAAAAATAAAAAAGTTGCCTGTACATACGGTTGTCCGCCTCTACTCGACAACCCATCTCCGTCACCGTCCCCAAGTTTCAGCCGGTCATTTGTGAATGAGTAGACGTTTGATTTACGGAGAAGCTCTATCGTGGTTCTTCCGGAAATTAATTCACCCTACACATGCAGATGAACACATTGTTTAAACATATATTTTTTGAAATACCAAAAAAATAGAAAAGAACACTTGATTAATATACATACATTCTATGTTTGCACACAATTTTTCGTGAAAAGGAACATTTTTGTGTCTCGTGTAAAATAGATAAATTTAGATGCTCAACATGATTATTGTTAAACATCTTTTTTGTCTTTTTACACAATGCACATAAAGTGTTATTTTCCTTAAAACTTGTGTGCAAAAAAAATGTCCGGAGGCATATGTGATTTTTTTTTTGCAAAATTTTGTAACATTTGATTTTTTGTTCAAATATGTACTCTCTTTGTTCCAGAATATAAAATGTTCTAGTTTTTTTATACTCATTTGTTTCACAAAAGGTTAAAATATTTTTTTTTAAAACAAGGGAGTAAATATATTTGTTTACACCCGCAAACCAAAACACCATCTCCATGGTTCTTCATGTTCCTCTCGGTTTTGTAAAGTATCTCTCAGTGTACGCCAAAGGAAAAAAAGAGCTCATGGGGATATGGTTTTATACATGCTACAGATCAAGTCTTCTACTCCCTCCGTTTCAAAATATAAGATGTTTTAGGTTTGTAAAGAAAATGAATCTTGACTTGTTTTAGTATGTAGGTTCACTCAACTTAAGGACGAATCTACATACTAAAAGATATCTAGATTTATTTTCTTCACAAACCTAAAACATCTTATATTTTGAAACGGAGGGAGTACATCCCAATCAAGCCGGGTGCTTCAATTCCATGCCTTGACCATTTTCTATGCAACTCTATTACTTCCTGGGTGATATGTTTTCTAGAGAGAAATTATGAGTTAGTGAAACAAGGAAGAAAATAAAAGGACTGGTTACTAGAGTCTTAAAAAATTGCGTGCAAATAAAGGCCCCTTAATGTCATTTTGCACCCGGGCCTCGTATAAGTATGGACCGGCCCCTGCCCAGAGATCTCCTTTTTCTAGGAGAAGTCGCCGCGCCGCCCAACATGCTTGATACTGCTCTCATGATGGGCAATTCTGCCGGGGGATTCATCGGTGGAGGCGGTACGTCGCTGTATGACAAGGATAAAGCATGAGGGGGTGCGTTGAGGTAGGCTCGGGTGAGTTCAGGAGGTTATTCTGCTAACCTTACAAAGCTTCCCGACCAGGTCCACCTCCCCTTCTTCAAGCATGAACCCTCTATGGTCTATGGAGGTAAGCTCCTTCCCGGCGGCACGGTTACGTGAGGAAGGTGGCGAAGGAGGCTCGGGTGAAGAAGTCGCTGGGCCCAAATCTTCCCCCTCCACGGGATTTTGGAGTACCCTCCGGTCCGTGTCCAGCAGGCTACTCCCCAAGCATTCCTTCCCAAGAAAGTGAGCCACTTGGTCTACCATGAGAGACGACTGGAGCTGGGTGTTAGGAACAGTAATCCCGATAGGATACGGAACGGTGTCGTGTGCGTGTGTGTTCCGAGTAGGACTAGTGGTCCAACACCTATTCGTATTGACGTTGCGTCTTGCCGGGTATATATACACCCATATAGTAGTCTTGTAAGACAACCGTGAGATTCAATACAAACAACAGGACCGAGAGGGCCCTGTAGCCATCAACATTGTTTTTCCCCGTACGTACTCGTGTGAGTTGAGAGTTTGATCAGCTAGCTAGCTCAAAGTGCTAGGCTGATCGTACCATACGTGCGCGAACTCGCCGGATCATTGTCGTCGTTACGCCGGACTGCACTCGGCGTTTGGCTGGGCCAACAATTGGTATCGAGCCTCGGAGGATCTCCTAATAACGGAGGTCATGACGGGCAAGGATCAAAGGCGAGTACTCCGGTGCTGCGGGTGCATCGGTGTCGTCGCATACCCGGTATGATCGCGGCAACTACGGCGATGGGCGAAGCGGATGGAGTGGGCCATGGAGGGCAACGACATCAGGGAGTGTCGATCCGGCGACGAGTTCAAGAAGGCGCGCGAAGTACCGCAGGACGGCGAGCACTCCACGCCATCGGCTCCGTGGTGCCGGCGGACGTGATGCGCACGATCTCGAAGGATTACGCAAAGGCGTGGGAGACACTCAAGGCGTTGAATCTTGGGCACGAAGCGTCGCGAAGCGACCCTACAAACCTTGCGAAGAAATGCGAGAACACAGAGATGGAAGGAGATGAGGCCGGGCGCTTTTGCCTCGAGGGTAGTCACAATTGTCAACGGGATTCGCGCGCAAGGTGAGAAGCTGGAAGATATCTCAGTCGTAATGTGTTTCCTTCGCGCGGCGCCGCCGCGGTACATATCTGTGGTGTCGGCAATCGAGCAATGCGTTGATCTTACCACCCTCACGATGGATGACCTGGTTGGACGGTTCAAGGCATATGACGAGCGGATTAAGATCACCTATGGCGACGCGAATCAAGATGAGCACCTCATGCTAACACGTGCCCAGTGGAAGGCAATGGTCGCCAAGGAGAGGAGCGATAAAGCATCTGGCAGTGGTGATGGTTCGGTGCCGGCGAAGAAGTCGGACAGCAAGCCGAAGAAGCCAAAGAAGAAATTCGACAAGAAGAATCTTCGCTGCCATAAGTGCAATCAGCTCGGGCACTTCAAATCGGAGTGTCCTAACCGTTCAAAGGAGAAGGCTCTCATGGCGAAGGAAGGAGATGATGGACCGATGATGCTCATGCTCGAAGCTTGCGAGTTAATGACCACCAAGGAATCAACTCCTCAGGAGTCCGCTACGGAGATCACGCTCGTGGAAGAAGGTCTTCCAGCGGAGGATGCAGCGGCTCATGATGTTTGGTACCTCGACACAGGCGCTAGCAACCACATGACCGCGACAAGGCTCGATTTTACGAGTTGAACCTCAGTTGGAGGCTCCGTTCGATTCGGCGATGGGTGAAGGTGGAGATTGCGGGGCGAGGCACTGTCTGTTTGAGTTGAAGGATGGAGGTCACAAGGTACTCAAGCGTGTACTATATTCCCAAGCTTAAGACCAACATTATCGGTCTTGGTCATCGCGGAGCGTGGATGCAAGATCGTGTTGGAGGATGAGTTCCTGTGGGGATATGACCAAAGGCAGCTCATCATGAAGGTGGAGAGGTCGAAGAATAGACTCTACATCCTCAATCTCAATCGGGCGGATCGGTATGTTTGATGACAAGCATGGAAGACTCGGCGTGGAAGTGGCATGCTCGCTACGGACATCTAAATTTCCAAGCTCTCGACAACTTGGGCAGAAGGAGATGGTTGGCTACGTGGCTTACCGTGTTGATCATGTTGAGCAGGTGTGCGACGGTTGTCTCATTGGGAAGCAAAGCGAGCCCGTTTCCAAGGAGGGACAATATCGAGCAAGTAAGGTTCTTGAGTTGGTGCATGGAGACTTATGCGGACCAATCACGGCGACCCCGGGGAACAAGTACTTTTGCTCATCGTCGACTTCAGAGATACATGTGGGTTGTGTTCTTTGAAGAGTAAGGATCAAGCTTTGCAAGCGTTCAGGATTGCGAAGATGGCAGCCGAGGTGGAGTCGAGGCAAAGTTGAAACCCTCCGTACCGATCGGGGTGGGGAGTTCAAATCCAATGAATTCAAGGAGTTTTGAAGCTCATGGGATCGTGGTATCTCCACACCATATTCACCGCAGCAAAAGCGGTGTTGTGGAAAGAAGGAACCAAACCGTGGTGGCCATGGCACGCAGCATGATGAAGAGCAAAGGCATGCCAGGCAGGTTTTGGGGTGAGGCAGTTAGTACAACTGTCTATTTGCTGAATAGGGCTCCAACTAAGAGTATAGTTGGTATGGCGTCTGAAGCATGAATGCAGCGCAAGCCCTCGTTTGATCATCTTCGCACTTTTGGTGCGTGGCGCATGTGAAGGCGGTGACGGACATACTAGCAAGTTGGCGGATCGAAGTACTCAATGGTCATGATCGGCTATGAATACGGTTCGAAGGCATATCGCGTACAATCCGGTGAAAAAAGGTGGTGGTGACACGCGGCGTCGTCTTGAGGAGGAGAAATCATGTAATTGGGGCTCTGCGGAACGGTACAATCAATTTCGATAAAATATTTACTGTAGTCTCAGTGATTCACATGCAGATGATCAAGAAACAGCGTCCGTGGCGTTACGGATTTAGGCGCTGGTTCGGAAGATGGAGGTCTCGAAGTGAGCAGCGGCGCTCGCTGGAGAGGTATCTCCGCGTGGGAGTCCGGCGAGCAGCAGCTCACGCTGCACACTGGAGGCTCGGCGTCGCCATCCGATCCGCAGACGAGAGCCTGGCGCAAGTGGCCCATCAGCTGCACACTCCCATCCGGGAGGGACTAGCGGTAGTCCGGGAAGTGGGCCGCGGCGATGTCACGTCGCCAACATGCGATACACAAGCGAAACTGCAGAAAATTCAGTGACGCTGAAACAAGTACTCGTCAGCTTCCACGTCTCCTCCAAGTGCACGGGAAGAAAGGAGACGCCACCTACTCGGAAAAATTCCGAAGTGTCTGAGTTGTATCCGGAGACCCCTTACAACGCGTGCGAGGAGAGGACAAGGTCGGTGCTTACTCACCGAGGGAGCCGAAATTCGAGGATGCTAATACGGAGTGTTGGCGTCGGGCTATGGATGAGGAGTTGGGGTCGATCCGCGACAACGATACATGGGAGCTTGTCGATCTACCCAACAATCACAAGGCCATAGGACTCAAGTGGGTGTACAAGATCAAGAAGGATGCCGAAGGGAAGTTGGTGAAACACAAAGCTCGGCTAGTGGCCAAGGGATACGTGCAAGAGCAAGGTGTGGATTTCGAAGAAGTGTTTGCTCCCGTTGCAAGGATGGAATCGGTGAGATTACTTATCGCTCTCGCAGCTCAAGAATCTTGGAAATTGCATCACATGGATGTGAAATCCGCGTTTTTGAATGGGGAGTTAGAAGAAGAAGTTTATGTGAAGCAACCACCGGGATACATCAAAGAGGGAGAAGAACACAAGGTTTTGAAGCTACACAAGGCGTTATGCAGACTCTGGCAAGCCCTCGGGCGTGGAACATCAAGCTTGATCGTACATTGATCTCTCGGATTCGAGAAGATCCCCTGGAGCATGCGATGTATAAGCGAGGTAAAGGAAGGGATCATCTACTAGTTGGCATCTATGTTGATGATCTATTGATATGAGGCGGATGAGAAGGAGATTGCAAAGTTCAAGCTACAGATGAAGGAGTTATTCAAGATGAGTGATCTAGGCTTGTTGAGCTACTACCTTGGGATCGAGGTACATCAAAAGCTGGGTAAGATCACGCTATGCCAAGAGGCATATGCAAAGAAGATACTCGAGAAGTGTGGCATGGAAGAATGCAATCCAACTCATGTTCCGATAGAACCTCGTCTTAAAGCGATCAAAGGTGAAGCTGCGGTTGATGCAACGGAGTATAGGAGCGTTGTCGGAAGTTTGAGGTATCTCATCAACACAAGACCCGACTTGGCCTATTCCATTGGCTATGTGAGTCGCTTCATGAAAGCACCCACAATGGAGCATTGGATAGCCGTGAAACATATACTCAGGTATATCAAAGGTACTACAAACTTTGGTATTGTCTACTCGAAAGAGAAGGAGGAGGTGAAGCTACTTGGTTACAGTGATAGTGACATGGCAGGAGATATTGACGACCATAAGAGTACCTCGGGCGTGGCATATTTCTTGGGAAGAAGCATAGTAAGTTGGCTATCACAAAAGCAAAAGGTGGTGGCACAGTCATCCTGTGAAGCTGAGTATATTGCTGCAAGCTAGCGTGTCAAGGTGTGTGGCTAAGAAGTCTACTTGGTGATCTCACCAATCGGAGGCGGAACAAGTGGTGCTCAATATTGACAACAAGTCTGCAATTTCATTGTGCAAGAATCCGTGCATCATGACAGTACGCACATTGATACGAAGTATCACTATATCTGGCAGTGTAGAGGAGAGCAAGATTGAAGTCAACTATGTTTGCACAAATGATCGCTTGCGGATATCCTAACTAAATCTTTGGGACGAGTGAAGTTTGCGGAGATGCGAGGAAGGATCGGCGTCAAGCTGTGAAGATGGGCACATCGTGCTTAGGGGTGATTGTTAGGAATAGTAATCCCGATAGGACACGGAACGGTGTGGGTAATGCGTGTGTTCGAGTAGGACTAGTGGTCCAACACCTATTCGTATTGACGTTGCGTCTTGCGGGTATATATCACCAATAGTAGCCTTGTAAGACAATGTGAGATTCAATACAAACAATGGGACCAAGAGGCCTCAGGCCATCAACATTGTTTTTCCTCGTACGTACTCGTGTGAGTTGAGAGTTTGATCAGCTAGCTAGCTCAAAGTGCTAGGCTGATCGTACCATACGTGCGCGAACTCGCCGGATCATTGTCGTCGTTACGCCGGACTGCACTCGGTGTTTGGGGCTGGGCCAACACTGGACGCATCCGGCAAAAGGGACCCACTTTCCCCTAGAGGAGCCCGACGATGCAGCCTCATCAGGGGAGTAGATGGGATCTGCGAGGATAGTGATCCCGGGATGCGGATGGCACCCAGGGGCTTCCAATGCTCCGTGATTCCCCGCTCGTTACAGTCCGGGGAGGAAGCTATCAGTGCATCTCGTTCGGTATCCGCCTAGAGTGGTAATACCTCAGGAGGAAGCCCGGCTGCCCCTCCTCCCCAGTAGACGAGCCCCGTCTGTTTTTCCAGCACGGCCACGCCCATTTGCCTGTTAGGGTGGAGGCAGGTCTCGTCTCCACGGACTTCATACAACCACTGGCTTAGGAGAAGATCGATCTGATTCAAAATTGGAGCTAGATCACTGTCGCGGGAACCAAGCACCTCCCAGGTAGAGTCCGCTGCGGCCAAAGCCATCGGATCTTCGAGATGGTCCAGAAGCTAGGGGAAGCAAACAAAGCACCAGCTGCAGCGGCAGTCCCCCGGGCTGTCATGGAGGTCCTTGAGGAGGTATTCACCAGTTATCCCTTCACACAGGTGTAAATCCACTCCACCGGAGAGGGTCGTGGCATCCACCACCCTCGGTATGAATAAATGACGGAACAATGCCAGCGACGACATGACTCCGACGAAGCTCTCGCACAGGTGATGGAATGCCACCAGGGTGACCACCACTCGAGGATGGAGTTGAGCCATGAACACCTCGTACACCGCCATCACTGAATGAAAGAACAGTGATAGAAGTTGTACGACACCCTCCGTGATGAAGTGGAGAAAGACATGCACGTCAAGGGAATCAAGCTAAGGTCTTCAGAATTGGCGGGCTTCACCACCGTTGGCCCTCTAGTGTCTCATCGGCAGCGAGCCATCACACAATGCTAATGTCTTGGCTGCCAGAAATCCTCACTGCTATGCGCACCCTATGGGACGATGGCCTCTCATCCCGCATGCCAGACACAGGGACACCGGTGGCGGTAGAAAACCTACGTCTGGAAGAAGATCTTTCCATTTGGGGAAGATCCAAGGAGGAGAAGACTGAAGGGAGTCGGTCCCCGCTTCCCCGACCTTCCCTTTATAGGGACTATGAGGCGGTGTGACTTGGCTGTTAGATGTATATATCTATATATTGTATTTTTCCTATATGTTAGGGGGCTTTCTGCATATGCCCTGTACCTGTATTATATATTGTGGCCTTTGGTCTCCAGAGGAATACAACTTTTTTGTCTATATCTAACATGGTATCAGAGCCGGTTTTAGGGTTCCTGTGCCCACCGGTCTTCTGCTTGTGACCGCCGCCGTCGCCACCGCCCGGTTCCGCTCACGTCGTGGAGTTCCTCGTTCTGCTCGTCAATTTTTCGGCTCGCCAGACCGATTGATCTCCCAGATCGAACCGGATCTGTCTGGTATCAGGCGACGTACGACGCCATGCCTGCCCAGCCCGAGGCGTGCCTCCTCCCGACGCCCGCCTCCTCCACCCGCGGGATTGCTCCCGCCTGGCCCTGCTACGCTCGGCCGGCCTCCAGCTGCTGCACCTCGTCCGCTCCGCCCGCCCACGCTCACCATCGAGTTCGTCGCTCACCCTCCCCGGCTTCCCGGTCTCCTCCGCCAGCCCGGCTCCCCTGCGTCGTTCCTGTGCCCGCCCGGCTCCCCTGCGCCTGCTTCGATCTGGTTGGTTCTCTGTTCCAATTTGGTCGCCAACTGCTAGATCTGTTCGAGCGCTGAGAAAAAAAAATTAAGAGAGAGATGTCTTCTGCATCGGGCTATGTTGCGATTCCTCGCTGCCCGGTGATCTTCGATGGAATGAATTGTCCTGATTTCGCTGCATTTATGCGCGTTCACATGCGCGGTCTCCATCTTTGGGGTGTGCTCTCCGGTGAGATCTCCTGTCCGCCGTGCCCCTGCTCCTGTGGCTCCTCTTCCGCTGACGCCGATTGTTCTCGGCGCTGATACTTCTCAGGAGACCAAGGATGCTGCTCAGAGTGCTGATGACAGTGTTGTTGCTGCTTATGATCTGAAGCTCAAGAAGTAGTCTGCTGATCTCGAGTCTTATCGCCACGCCCTGACTGCCTACACTCAGTGGGTCGAGGATGCTCGTGATGCTGCTGTTCGCACCTCCAGTGTTCTGCCCCAGTATGCTGCAGAATTCATGAGTCTCCCTACTGTTGCCGCTCAGTGGGCACATCTTTGTCAGCGCTATCAGCCGTCTGGGGATGCTCTTTACCTATTTGTGGTTCGCCAGGAGCATGCTCTTCAGCAGGGTGATTCCACTATTGATGAGTTCTATATTCAGAGTGCTGCTATTTGGCATCAGCTTGATTCTCTCTATACTGTTGTTTGTGGCACATGCTCGTGCTGCCAGATTGTGCGCTCGGATTTGGAGTTTCACCGCATATATGAGTTTCTGTCTCGGCTCCGCCAGGAGTTTGAGCCCCGGCGTGCTCAGCTCAATGCGCGTGGTCATGTTCCGCTCTCTGAGGTGTTGTCTGAGCTTCGGGCTGAGGAGACCCGTCTCCGTGGTGCTGGTCTTCTTGCGGTTTCGTCTGTGCTTGCTACTCGTGGTCCTCCTATGCCGTCTGCTCCCTCAACTCAGCCGCGGTCCTCTGTGCCGCCGTTGATACTACCTACTCCCAGTCAGGTCGGCTTGACAGCCGGGTCCGGTCAAGACCCAGCCTCGTGGTCCGAGTCGACCAGCAGGCTCGTGGTCAGGGTCGCCGTGGTTCTCTTCATCACTGCTCTTACTGCAACAGGAATAGCCACACTTGGGACACCTATTATACACGGGATCCCGCCACGCCAGCAGACTAGGCTCGTGGGCGTCGGCTCCTTCCGGTCTTCAGTAGTTGCTCTCCGATCGTGGACATTATCAGGAGTCTTCGCGGTATGCTTGCTGCTACAGGATCTTCTTCGACGGGCACTGCTGGTTCTGTGACTGATTCTTCAGGCACTGCGCGACCACCACCTTCTACACAGTCAGGTACGTCTCCGTGGTATCTGGATTCTGGAGCTTCTTTTCATATGACCTCTGAGTCTTCTTTTCTGTCCGCTCTTTGTTCTCTCCCTCCTGTCCATGTTTTCACGGCTGATGGTACCTCTCTTCCTGTTTTTAGTCGAGGCACCCTTTCTATTTCTTCTTTTTTTGTTCCTGATATTTTTCATGTCCCTCTTCTTAAGATGAATCTGTTCTCTGCTAGCCAGCTTACTGACTCTGGTTGTCGCGTCATTCTTGATGCTGATTCTTGTGTTGTCTAGGACCGTCACACACAGGCCCTGGTTGGAGCTGGCCCTCGCAGCTGTGACTCTTCAGGATTTTGGGAGTTAGACTGGCTTCGTGTTACTTCCGCTGCCACTTCATCTGCCAGTTCTTCTCTGGTCGTCGCCTCTGCTACCAGCTCCTTTCAGCAGTGGCATCATCATCTTGGTCACCTTTGTAACTCTCGCCTGTCGTCATTAGTTCATCGTGGTCTTACGGTGCATCTCGGAGATGGGTCTTTACATTGTCAGGGCTGTAGGTTGGGTAAAAAGATTCAGCTTCCCTATCCTACTAGCGCGTCTGTATCTCAGCGACCTTTTGATTTAGTTCATTCCAATGTTTGGGGTTCGGCTTCTTTCGCTTCGAAAGGGGGCCATCGTTACTATATTTTATTCATCGATATTTTTTCTCGGTACACTTGGTTGTATTTTATGCGCTCTCACAGTGAAGTGCTCTCTATATATCAGCGTTTTGCGGACATGGTCCGTACTCAATATTATACCCCCATTCGTGTGTTTCGTGCTGATTCTGCTGGTGAGTATATCTTCCAGATGTTGCGAGGTGTGCTTGCTGAGCAAGGCACCCTTGCTCAGTTCTCGTGTCCTGGCGCACATGCCTAGAATGGCGTTGCTGAGCGTAAGAATCGCCATCTTCTTGAGATCACTCGTGTCATGATGATTGCTTCTTCTCTTCCGCCGCATTTCTAGGCTGAGGCTGTCGCTACGTCAGCTTACCTCATCAATATTCAGCCTTCTGCTGCTCTGCAGGGTGGTATCCCTCTTCAGCGCCTATTTGGACAGTCTCCAGACTACTCCATGCTTTGCTTGTTTGGTTGTGTTTGCTATGTTCTCCTTGCTCCTCGCGAACGCACCAAACTGATCGCTCAGTCTGTTGAGTGTGTCTTCCTTGGATACAGTGATGAGCATAAGGGCTATCGTTGTTGGGACCCCGTTGGTCGTCGGATGCGTATATCTCGTGATGTTACTTTTGATGAGACGCGTCCTTTCTATCCTCGTCCTACCGCTGGTACCTACCCGGTGGAAGATATCTCTTTTCTTCTCTTTCCTGACACACCTCCTTCTACTCCTATTGTGTCTTCTTCAGGATCTCCTTCCCCTACTGTCTCTTCTTCGACACCGTCCTCCACTACTCCGTCTAGTTCTCCTAGTTCTCCTCGTTCTTTGGAGTCTTCCTCTGCTATTCCTTCTTCTTCATCGTCGTCTCCTGAGTCGTCTTCCTCTGATGAGCTTCCCTCTACTCGTCCTGTTCGTCAGCGTCGTGCCCCCAACCGTTACTCTCCTAGTCAGTATGGTCTTTCTGTTGCCTCTGAGCCGACTTCTTATCGGGATGCTGAGCATCATCCTGAATGGCAACTGGCCATGGCTGAGGAGATTGATGCGCTTGAGCGCACTGGCACCTGGGATCTTGTTTCTCCCCCTCCCGGTGTTCATCCTATCACGTGTAAGTGGATCTATAAGATTAAGACCCGCTCTGATGGATCTCTTGAGCGCTATAAAGCGCGTCTTGTGGCTCGTGGTTTTCAGCAGGAGCATGGTCGTGACTATGATGAGACCTTTGCTCCTATGGCTTATATGACCACTGTGCGTACTCTTCTTGTTATTGCTTCTGTTCGTCACTGGTCTGTGTCCCATCTTGATGTTCAGAACGCCTTTCTCAATGGTGAGTTGAGTGAGGAGGTTTATATGTAGCCTCCTCCTGGGTATTCTGTTCCTGAGGGGATGGTTTGTCGTCTTCGACGTTCTCTTTATGGCCTCAAACAGGCCCCTTGTGCCTGGTTTGAGCGCTTTGCTTCCATAGTGACTGCTGCTGGTTTCTCCCCCAGTGCTCATGATCCAGCGCTGTTTGTTCACACTTCTCCTCGTGGACGCACTCTCCTTATTCTCTATGTTGATGATATGATCATTACTGGTGATGATTCTGAGTATATCGCCTTTGTTAAGGCTCGTCTTCATGATCAGTTTCTTATGACTGATCTTGGTCCTCTTCGATACTTTCTTGGGATTGAGGTTTCCTCCAATCCTGATGGCTTTTACATCTCCCAGGAAAAGTATATTCAGGATCTTCTTGCTCGTGCTGCTCTTGGGGATGAGCGCATTGTTGAGACCCCTATGGAGCTTCATATTAAGCTTCAACCTACTGATGGTGATCCTCTTCCTGATCCGACGCATTATCGTCATCTTGTTGGGAGCCTTGTTTATCTTGCTGTCGCTCGTCTTGACATCTCTTATCATGTGCATATTCTGAGTCAGTTTGTTTCTGCTCCTACCACTGTTGACTATAGTCATCTTCTCCGTGTTCTTCGTTATCTTCGTGGTACGATCACTCGTCGCCTTTTTTTCCTCGTTCCAGCTTCCTCCAGCTCCAGTGCTATTCGGACGCTACGTGGGTGAGTGATCCTTCAGATCGCCGTTCCCTTTCTGCTTACTGTGTGTTTCTTGGTGGTTCGCTCATTGCTTGGAAGACGAAGAAACAGACAGCGGTTTCCCGTTCGAGTGTTGAGGCTGAGTTGCGTGCTATGGCCTTGTTGACTGTTGAGGTGACCTAGTTACGGTGGTTACTTGTAGATTTTGGGGTCTCTATTACCACACCCACTCTGGTTTTGTCTGACAGTACGGGTGCTATTAGTGTTGCACGTGATCCGGTCAAGCATGAGCTTACCAAGCATATTGGTGTTGATGCTTTCTATACACATGCTCAGTGCGAGCTCGGTTGTTGCGCTTGAGATGTGCCTTGATTCTGATTGGCGGATTTCTTCACGAAGGCACCGGGCGCAGATGATTCTTACTCTCCAAACTCAGTGTTGTGGATCCACCATGAGTTTGAGGGGGGGGGGTGTTAGATTTATATATCTGTATATTGTATTTTCCCCATATGTTAGGGGGCTTCCTGCATATTTGCCCTATACATGTACTATATATTATGGCCTTTGGCCCCCAGAGGAATACAACTTTTTGTCTATTCCTAACAGCGGCAACGGCACGGTAATTGCCACGATGCATTGGGACGTGCCCACAAGTGGCACGACGGTTTAGTGCCCCATTGCCCGTCAGTCAGAAGGCCAGAACACGATTCGACTACTGCACGGCGCGACGAGAAGCGGGCCCGCTCTTGATTAGAGCACAAACTTAGTTCTGTTGGAAATCGTGCCTACACTCGGGGGATACTGTTGGCCCCCTTGAGAAAGGGGGGTCACCACAGGCGCCTCCCGAGGACCCGCCTGTGCACCACAATCTCCCCGGTGAGATACCCGGTGGCTTCAGCCGGGAAGCGGGCCGCCTGGGTTCCCGGGGACATGGACCCTCGGTAAAAGAGCGCTGGGCCAAGCTGACAGATAGTGGTCGACGCCTACCCTACGCGGAAGGCTACGATCATGACCCTAAACCCCTAGTATGCAAAACCCTTGTTCCACGTAGAGGCCATGCACTCCACGCCCGGCAGCGTGGAAAGACCATGTTACCTCGTGTCCATCGACCCATGTGGTGTTCCCTTGAGATTATAAAAGGAGGCCCTAGTCACCGGTCGCGCGAGTTTTTAGTTGAGATCCTTCTAGAGGAAGGAACCCTTATACTCGTGATCATTCACATAATAGTAGATCGTTGAAGGACATAAGGATCCTCACATCGAGGACCTAGAAGGAACCCTTATACTCATGATCATTCACCTGATAGTCGATCGTTGAAGGACATAAGGATCCTTACATCGAGGACCTGAACCTGGGTAAAAAAATCTCTTGTCGTCTAGCTCGCCGGTCAAGCTCGTTGGACGTTGTGCCCCTGGCCAAACTAACAAGACGATCATGTCTCAGGTGTCGAAAATCATGACACGGCAAATTAACTAAGAATCAACAAATGCTACCAATATGTCCTACAAAGCTACCATACTAGTTTTTCCTTGATTGTAGATAATTTTTTACTATAAACATAATTTTGGAAGATAGAACTTGTACCTTCACATAATAAAACAACATCATTGTTCCAATGAAATTAAGTGTGTGGCAACCATTTTGAACCACTACGGCACACCGGATCTTTGTCGTGTGGGCAAAAATACATGGCAAAGGCCTTTCGAAACACGGAAAAGGCTTTGTCGTGTGTATACACACGGCAAATTCCACACGGCAACATTCACCACGGCAAAGGATCTTTGTTGTGTGTTTTCTAAATAAGACACGGCAAAGACTTTGCCGTGTGTCTTATGCGTAGACATGTCAAAGTAAAGTGAGATGACGGTTCCCGCGGAGATGACGGTGTCTATTCTTTGCCGCGTGTCTCCTCGAAAAGTACACGAGAAAAAAGTTTTCTTTGATGTGTGTCTCCTCGATAAACACATGGCAAAGAAGTTGTCTTTGTCGCGTGTCTTGTGGAAAAGTACACGGCAACAGACTGCCTTTTCAAAAAAAAATAAAAAAAATTCAATTTTGTTTCAAACTTTTTTGAATATTATTTACTTGATAATCTCATATAGGATATTTTAACCCTTTGTATGCTTAATATTAGGTAAAATTGCACTCATAATCAAAATTCCCCTTCGATCACCCATTCTAACATTACTCTAGCTCTGGCACGCTTAATTTCTTCATTCCTTCCGAATGAGATTCTGAGAAAGAAATCATACCTTGTCGATAATACTTTCATATCAATCCTATTAACTCTTTGACCATGATGTCACACATCTCAGTTTTAGATTCCAAACAATTATTTAAGTAAACAATAATGAATAAGTAATAATAATCTTGAATCCAAATAAAAAATAAAATGATTTTATTTTATTTCCTTTTTTCTATTTAATATGGAATAATTCATATATTTAAATCCGTAAATCGGAATTCGACAAATAAAATGTGTAAATCGATCAAAAAATGTGAGGAATCCAAATATGACATCCATATAATCTTGTGAAAATGGAGTGGTATCATTTTGAATTAACCCTTTGGTGGTTGCTTCAGAAAATCCCTCGTTTTTTATGATCGGAAAATGGCTTTTTGGTGCAACAAAAAGGAAAATTTTCTCATGCAATATTGTTCTCCATCTCATGATGCACATGCATGCACAATATGGCACCACGCGAAGGTTTCACATTTTTTCAATCGTTTTTGAATTTTTTATGCCTCTTTTAAACTATCGAAAAACTTCCTCCTGCAATATTGTTCGCCATTCCATATGCATGCACAATATGGACACATTATCACAAACTATGCCTTGATTGTAGCCATAACATTGGTCATTTGACACGAAATCCAGGAAACCTCGAATGAGATAGGTCATTTTGTGAAGGTTTTTTTAGACATATTCAATATACCAAGTTTGATATTTTTTTCTCTAACTATGTCACATAATATGACCGACGCGAAGGTTTCGAATTGTTTCGATCATTTTTGAATATTTTATGCCTCTTTTAAACTATCGACAAACTTTATCGAACGAAGAGTATGAAGATTCTTAGCTCAGAGTTGAGCCTCTCTAAACTTGCATTGGATCTCTGATGAAATAGCATATTATGAACATAAAAATGATTTTTGTAAAAAATCATGACCATTAGATCATGTACTTGTAGTTCCTATCTGACCTACTTCCTGCCGATTCGGCAGAAATTTTTCTTTTTAACCTGGGGTGGACGAAAAGGTTTGAGATTCCCTATTGGTACATTGTACATTTAAGGTGGTCAAGTATTTTTAAAAAATGGGGTGGTAGTATTTTGAATTAGCTATTTTGTGATTGCTTCACAAAATCTCCCATTTTTTACGCTCGGAAAATGGAAAATAGCTTTTAGGTGCGGCGAAAAGGAAAACTTCTTCCTGCAATATTGTTCGCCGTCTCATGATGCACATGCATGCACAATATGGACACATTATCACAAACTATGCCTTGATTCTAGCAATAACATTGGTCATTTGACCCGAAAACCAGAAACCTCGAATAGGATAGGTCATTTTGTGATGGTTGTTTTGAGACATATTCAATATACCAAGTTTGATATTTTATTTCTAACTATGTCACATAATATGACACCACGCGAAGGTTTTATATTGTTTTGATCATTTTTGAATTTTTATGCCTGTTTTAAACTATGGTCAAAACGGCGAGCACAAAGATTTTTATTCAGCACAAATATCTAATATTTGAGTTTAGATAGATAGATCTCATTTTCTACAAATTATGATATATTATTCGTATTTTTTAAAATTAGAATGATTTTTTTATGATTTTCTTAAAAGTAATGTGATAAAAGGGAAAAAAAGAAAAAGGACTTTGCGGTGTATACTGCGAAATACACACGCCAAAGGCCGACGATGACACACGGCAAAGAGGTCACCGTCTATAACCGTTAGCTCCTCCGCGTCAAGTGGACATGTGGGGTTGCGGGTCCCACCTTATTGTCGTGACGACACCTATGTTGTGTGCCGTTGTCGACTTTGTCGAGTGTTTTTTCTTTGATGAGTTCATTTGTGGGTCTTTGCCGTATATATTTTCTTGGTCGTGTTCTTTTTTTTTTAAATTTGCCGTGTTCGTGTACTTTGCCGTGTGTTTTATGGGTTATACACGGCAAAGTCGTGTTCCGGTCTATTTGGCACACGGCAAAGCCATGTCTACACGGCAGCGACATATTTTTCCGCGGTGAACCCCATACTAATGTTACAAAAGTTCACCCCAGAATTCCGAATTTAAATTTTATCTAAATATATGAAAATAAGAAAAATACATATTCTATTATAGAAAAGTCAAACAGAGAAATAAAGGTACTCTGCACTGAATATTGCCCCTATTTTGCTTCTCCTAAATCGTAATGAAAGTCCTCGGTTAAATATTTGCAGGTGTTTGATTATACGATGACCTACAGAACTATCTGCTCGAAGTTTTAAGGGGTTAAGAGCAATCGGGTAGGGTGCACCGAATACACTCTAACAATACGAATGGAACAAGAATTGTGATAACAGCTCACAATAAGACATGCCATAAGAATCTTTGTTTTGCTATAACATTGTCGATAGAACTAAAGTATCAAATATTTTCAAATAACCGAGATAGAACGATGGTGAGATTAGAAATAAAGTGCTGCAGAGTTGATCAGATATGCAGTCAGCAGTGAGTTCCTAAGAGCATCTGTAGCAGGCACTGAAAAACGCCAGACCCAGAAAATTCTGGTGGTTTTTCGGGCTAGGACGAGAAATCTGGCCCGAACAGACACCGTAAACACGGTCCGACCCAGAAAAAAATTTCGGACCCCTGGGAATCGACCCCGTTGACCCATAAAATCCCAGTTCCGAGCTCGATATCCAGGTCTCGATCCATTTCTCCGCCACCTCCGCCTCGACGCCTCCGCCACGCACCACCGCTCAAATCGCCGAGCACCGGCGAGCAATTTCTCGCTGGCGGTAGCAGATCCGCCCGATTCACGCCGCGATGGACCGGCGGGGACCGTCGACACCGCGTTTACATCGCCTCACGCCCACGGAGGAGGAGCGCCGCCGGTGCGTGCGCTCGGACGGGGCGCGCAAGCGCGCCGCCCTCCACTACACGAGGTGGGGCTCACCGGTGCCGGCCGCGCTCCTCCGCCACGATACGGCGGAGTTCGACGCCCACATCCACACCCACCAGGGGGAGGGGACCTCCTCGCGCACGCCGAGGACTCCGCCACCGCCGGTGAAGAAGTAGGAGGAGCTCCCGGAGGGCCGCGTGGTCACGGAGGCTGACTACGCCCTCGACGACGCCTCCTTCAACCGCTGCGTCAAGGTCATCCAGCACCGGAGCATCGCCGAGGCGGAGGCGGAGACCCGTCAAGCTCAACGCGATGGGCTCATTGACGGCATCCTCCTCGAGCAGGGGCTCATCATCGACCGCGAATCTCGTGGGAAAGAGGTGAAGGTCATCGACCTCGTCTCCGACAGCAGCTCCGGGCTGTCGGCCTTCGACTTCTCCGACGAGGAGTGAAGCCTGCCGCCGGAAGCCTCGCCGCCGCTCCCTGGGCTCCTGTGAGCCCGATTTTGTGTACATGCTAGGGTAGCGGCGGAGATCCCCCCTAAGTATTTAGGTTGAATTCGTGTTTTATATATATGACCGCGTTTACTATGTATGAACTATGCTCGCGTTTTGAAATCTCCCGCGAATGTTCAAAATCTCGTGTTTACGGTTCGAATTTGTGGTTTCTGTTCTGGCCATCGTCTTCTTTAAGCAAAAACTAGCTTGAACAAGACCTGGTAACGCTTTTTTTCGTTTCGCGTTTTTTCGGTGTCTACTAGAGATGTCTAACCATCTGAATACAAACACGTTATAAGGTAATAAAATCTCCAAG
Source organism: Avena longiglumis (assembly GCA_030063025.1). Classification (NCBI taxonomy): domain Eukaryota; kingdom Viridiplantae; phylum Streptophyta; class Magnoliopsida; order Poales; family Poaceae; genus Avena; species Avena longiglumis. The sequence continues at coordinate 526,069,973 of CP125976.1, forward strand.
GAACAAAAATAGAGGTGATATTTATTATTACACAGACTAAAGGGCAATATTAGTTAAAACAATGCTGCTTTACAATTATACAACACAAACATTTTTTGATTTTGCACTGAGCTTTTTCCCTTTATTACAGTAGTCTAACTTAAGTGTTGCACAAATATGATCGGATACCATATTATTATTATCTACTTTTTTGGGCCTTCATCCTTTGCCTTTCACCCTTAATTTTCCCTTCTTTGATTTGAGTTTTTGACCATGGTTAGTTTCTTACAAGATGAGCAAATTTTTCATTAGCACAAATGTTCCTTTTCTTGTATTAAGCTGTTCTCGTTTGTAGCCTTGTCGAAAAACGCAGGTTCGGTTTAGCACATAGAAAGAACTCAATCACTTAGTCCATGCCTGACAACTCCCTAGGTGTATCTTTCTTCCCGTATTACTTATCCACAGGACAGTAGACAACCCGTAGTCATTACCGTATAATAATTATCTCTGAGCACAGACTACTAGTAGTACTAGGAAAATTCACAAGGCTGTAAGAATCATGTTTAGAAAGAAAAGAGAGAGAGCAAAGCAGCATGTGGGTGTCATCAATTTTTTTTTTAGAAACGGACGCTTTATTACTGAACAGTAAATTTACACCCGGCCTCTGCATAGTTTGGATGCACGAAGCCGATCAACCACACAGTCTCGGACCAAAGCAATAAAAACGGGATTATAAAATAATATAAATCAAAACACAGTTCTCCAAACTAGCTAAGGAAGATCTATCCGCAGCGCTTGTTGCCATCCATGCCGGGAGAAGATATCCCGCGCCGTATCCTTCAACCGTCTACAATCCTCCGCAAACAAGTCGTGGAACTCCATACGTTGTAGAGAAGTCCATGATCGGAGGACAGTCGTGGCTCGATAGATAACCTGCAAGGGAGAAGATACACCATTATTAAAAATCTTGTTATTTCTACATAGCCAAAGTGACCAAATAATGGCAAGCGCTTCCACCCTAAATAAAGTCTCATATTTATCCTCAATCTTATTCATCCAGTTGTCAAATACATTGACTACCAATCGAGGAGGAGATAAACCAGGGGCTATTTGGATGGTTGACCATATAGCACAAGCAAATTTCAAGACACCAGTATAGGACCTAAGAGACTTCTTCTGAAAGATACATTAGGAGGATTGGTTTCCATTACCTCAGCGTGAGTATCCCATTTGTACCTAACGATCGAATATAGAGCTGGATATTGTTCACGAAGAGAATTTTGGCCAAGCCATTTATCTTCCCAGAACCTAATCTGTAAACCATCCTTAATATTAAAATTGCTAAACCGGAAGAAATGCTTTTTGGAAGCCATTAGCCCAGCCCAAAAGTGTGAATCACCTGGTTTCCAAACCATTTTAGACTTCGCTTTTGAGCCAACATATTTCCTCCATAGAATTCTTTGCCAGACCCGTTCTTCGGTAAGAAGTTTGAATAACCATTTACCTAGTAATACGGTATTTTTGACTTTTAAATCATGTATGCCCAATCCACCATATTCTTTGGGTCGGCAAACGACATTTCATTTGTCCAGTCGATATTTCTTTTTCTCACTATCCCCCTGCCAAAAGAATCTTGAGCGGAAATAGTCCACTTTTGATAAGAAACCTTTTGATAACTGGAAGAATGAGATCATATACAGTGCCATGTTGTTGAGTACTGAATTAACGAGTACCAGTCTTCCACCGAGGGATAGAAATTTACCTTTCCAACTATTAAGACGTTTCTGGAGTCTTTCCTCAACGAGTTTCCATTCAGCAATCATGAGACGTCGATAATATATCGGTATTCCCAGATAATTGATTGGAAATTGCCCCTGACCACAGCCAAAGAGATCGGCATACAGGTGGGCTTCGTCTTTAGCCTCGCCAAAACAATACATGTCACTCTTATGGAAGTTTATTTTTAATACAGAGAGCTGCTCAAATGCTGATAGTATTAATTTCAGATTCTTGGCTTTCTCCGGATCATGTTCCATAAATAGTACTGTATCATCGGCGTATTGAAGAATAGATAGTCCACCATCAACGAGATGTGAAACCAATCCTTAAATTTGGCCATCAGCCTTTGCTCTTTCAATAAGGATAGACAGCATATCTGCCACTATATTAAATAGTATAGGCGATCCCCTTGTCGCAGCCCTTTTTTGGTATGAAAGTAATTACCTGTGTCATCGTTGCCACTTATGGCAACACTTCCACCAGACACAAAAGACTGTATGAGAGTACACCACTCTTCTGAAAAACCTTTCATATGGAGTGTTTGCTGTAGGAAAGACCAATTAACTTTATCATATGTCTTTTCAAAATCAATCTTGAACAATACACCATTTAGTTTTTTTTAGTGCAGTTCTTATATCGTTTCATGCAGGATTACAACTCCATCTAAGATGTTTCTCCCTTGCATACAAGCAGTTTGAGAAGGACAAACAACATGATCAGCCACTAAATTCAGTCTAATCGTAGCAACCTTTGTAAAAAAATTAAAACTAACGTTAAGGAGACAGATTGGACGATACTGTTGTATACGTTCTGTGTTGTTAACCTTAGGTAGTAAAATTATGTTGCCAAAATTTAACTTGAAGAGGTCCAGCTGACCAATTTGCAAAAACTTAAACAAGCGCATCAAATCTATCATGATAACTTTTCAAAATTTTTAATAAAACTCTGCTGGAAAGAGCTTTGGCTTTGGTAAATAGAAATCTGGCAGCTAGCAACAAAAGATCGAAAATGCCAAGCGAGCAGCAGTGAGCCGGAGGCCGCAGCGGCGGCGCACGCGGCCAGGAGACTAGTGACGCCAAAACCGCCAATGCGTGGAGACGCGGCCTGAGGAAATGCTGCTGAGGACTCTCGGAGGCGTGTGGGCATCATCATGCGTAGTTTGGCTTTGGTAAAGAAAAATGTGTAAGCGAGCAGCAAAGGATCCACGGCCCAGAAAAGTATAGGGAGATGTTGAGATATATATATTGTATAGATATAGGTTCTCGTGTATTTTAAGGTTGTATCTGTAATTGTGTCTATATATATGAAAGCAGCCGGCTCTATTGGGCCTGTGCATTGTCCCATATTATTCTACATGGTATCAGAGGTCCCTCCGGTCCTCCTACCCTAGCCGCCGCCTCCTTCCTGACGCCGCCGGCCCCTTCTTCCCAAACCCTAGTCGCCACCTCCCCGAGCGCTGCCGGCCTCCTCCCTCTCCTCTCTAGCCGCCGCCTCCCAGTGCGCCGCCGGCCCCTCCTCCCCTCCACCGCTTCCGCCCCTCCCCACTACTATAGCTTCCGCCCCCGACGTCATCATGGCCAATCTCAAATCCCTGTACTCCGGGAACCCCTTCAGCGACACCGTCTTCGGGAGCAGCAACCCCTTCGCCGGCCCCTCCGTCGCCGGCATCCGCGATGTCCCCATCCTCGAGCGCGTGCCGGTGAAGCTCTCTCACACCGCTGCAAACTTCTTTCCGTGGAAGACGTACTTCAGCCTCCTCTTTCGCGAGTATGATCTCCTCGATCATGTCGACAGCACCATCGACCTCCTCGCCATGTCGCACGACCCCGACTGGTTGGCCATCGACGCGACCATCATCTGCTGGTTTTTCCAGACCATCTCCAACAAGATTTTCCGCACCGTCGTCCGCGACGGCGACTCCGCGCACACCGTCTGGACCAAGATCACCGGCCTCTTCACCGGCAACAAGATCCAGCGAGTCACGTTCCTCCAACAGGAGTTCTTCGGCACCCACCAGAACGACCTCTCCCTCGACGACTACTGCCTCCGTCTCAAGAGCCTCTCCGACGAGCTTCGCGACTTGGAGTTCCCGATCGATGACAAGATCATGCTCTCCATGCTGTCGGACGGCCTCGGCGAGGACCTTAGCAACGCCGCCTCCAACCTCATGCTCCTCACCACGCCGACATTCGAGTAGGCCATGGCCTATCTCCATCTCGAGGAGCGCCGGATCAAGCACCTTCGGGCTTAGGCGACCCACACCTCCTTCGTCACCAACTACTCCCTGGGTGGACCTGCCCGCACGCCCGCCCCGCCGCGCCGCCCCGCCGCTTCGCCGCCGCTCGCGCCCATACCACCTTCCCACGATGGTGGCAACGGAGGACACAACGGATGACGTAACGGTCGTCGACGTCGCAACGGTGGCGGCAACGGTGGTGGCCATGCCGGTGACACCGTCACCACGCCTCGTCCACCGCAGCAGATCGCCCCCACGCCGCCATGGATCGCCGGTCATAACCCCTGGACCGGGGTCGTCCACGCCTACACCATGCCCGTGCCACGCGCCCCATACCCGAGCACCATGGGGTTGCGCTCGGCCCTGCACCAGGCCCTCTACGCCGCGGCGCCCCAGCCCGCCGCCGCACCCCCTGCTCCTCCCGCCTACTACGTCGCGCCCCCGAGCACGGCCCAGTGGGACCTCGCCTTGCTGACCGCCCTCCAGTCCGCCTCCACGGCGGGCGCGTATGGCGGTGGCGGGGACTGGTTCATGGACACTGGCGCCTCCGCGCACATGGCCGCCCACCTCGGTAACCTCTCTAATTCCACTCCCGCCTCCACTTCCTCCCGCATAATCGTCGGCAACGGTCATGATCTTCCTATTACTCACACTGGCTAGGCCTATTTTCCCTCCACCTCCACCCCTCTTTCTCTCAATAATGTCATTGTTTCTCCTCGGTTAATCCAAAACCTTGTTTCTGTCCGTTCTCTTGATCACGACAATAATGTTTCTGTGGAATTTGACGCCTCTGGTTTTTCTGTTAAGGATGGTCGTACTTGGATGCTTCTCCACCGCAGTGACAGCCCTGATGATTTGTACCATGTTTGGTCGTCCTCCACCACCGCCAGCAGTCCACTCACCCTCTCCGCCGGTGTCGACCTATGGCACGCTCGCCTCGGCCATCCTAGCTCCACCGCCCTGCGTCAAATACTGCAAGGATTTAATTTTACTTGTAATAAAATGGATGCTCATTCTTGTGAAGCATATCGTCTAGGCAAACATGTTCGTCTTCCATTTCATTCTTCCTCCACAGTCGCGTCTTTTCCTTTCGAGCTTATTCATAGTGATGTTTGGACCTCGCCAGTTCCGAGTAATTCTGGTTATACCTATTATCTTGTGATTTTGGATGATTACTCGCATTTTGTGTGGACTTTTCCTCCTCGCCGAAAATCCGACGTCCCTGCCACTCTCACCGCCTTTTTCGCATACGTATCCACTCAATTCGGCCGCCCCATCCATGCCTTACAAACTAATAACGGCAAAGAGTTCGACAGCATCACCATCCGCACCCTTCTCGCCTCCCATGGCACCATCTTTCGGCTCATGTGTCCATACACTTCCCAACAAAACGGTCGTGCTGAATGTATTCTTCGTACTCTCAACGACTGCGTGCGCACCCTTTTGTTCCATGCCTACATGCCCCCACGGTTCTGTCCGGATGCCCTCGCCACGGCGACTCTTCTCGTCAACATCCGCCCCTGCCATGTGTGTTGGCAATACATGCCGCACCAGCTCCTCTTCGGTGTGCCGCCATCCTACGATGACCTTCGCATCTTCGGCTGCCGCTGCTACCCTAGCACCGCCTCCACCGCCATGCACAAGCTCGCGCCGCGCTCTCTCCCTTGTCTGTTCCTCGGCTACCCGGCCAATACCAAGGTCTACCGCTGCTACGACCCGGTCTCGCATCGTGTCTTCACCTCACGACACGTTTACTTTGATGAGTTGGTGTTTCCGTTTCAGCAGGTACCCTCGACGACGACCCCGGCGCCTGTCGGCCCTCCTGCGACCGGCCCTCTGCGCCGACGAGTGACTACGGCGGCACCTCCTGGCTTGTCCCCGCCTGGTCCCTCGGCGCCCGCGCCCGCGTCACCTCCTGGCTCGCCGGCCTTCGAGGCTCTGCCCTCGCCCTCGCCGTTCGCGCCAGCGCCTTCACCAGCGCCGTCATCACCGCCCGCGATGCCGCACCAGCGCGACCTCTTCTTCGCCGGCCCCGTCGTCGCCCGCTTCGTCGTCCTCTTCCGTCGCTGCCCCATCCGCGGACGCTGCTCCCCCTACGGGTGTGCTGACACGCGCGCATGCGGGCGTACGTCGGCCGTCCACGCGCTAACCCTCCGATCAGTACGTCTGCACGACGTCTACGTCTGAGCCATCGCCGGTGCCCACCTCTGCCCGGGCCGCCTTGCGCGACCCGCAGTGGCACGCTGCCATGCAGGAGGAGTACGACGCGCTGCAGCGCAATCAGACCTGGGAGCTGGTCCGTCGTCCTCCTCGCGCCAACGTCATCACCGGCAAGTGGGTCTTCAAGCACAAGCTCGGCCCGGACGGCAAGCTGGAGCGCTACAAAGCGCGTTGGGTGGTCCAAGGATTTCGCCAACACGCCGGTGTCGACTTCACGGATATGTTTGTCCCAATTGTCAAGCCGGGCACGATCCGCACCGTTCTCCACCTCGCCACCTCTCGCGCGTGGCTGGTGCATCAGATAGACGTCTCCAACGCCTTCTTTCACGGTCATCTCTCTGAGCATGTGTACTGCCAGCATCCCATCGGCTTCGTCAACGCCGAGCGCCCGGATCACGTGTACTTGCTCTCTCGGTCCTTGTATGGACTGAAGCAGGCGCCCCACGCCTGGTACCAGCGCATCGTCGCGTTCCTCCACGCGCTCCGATGTGTCGCTCTTTGTCTATCGACAAGGCACCGACACTGCCTACCTGCTATTATATGTCGACGACATCATCCTGACGGCATGCACTGATGGGATCCTTTGACAGCTCACCGACCGCCTTCGTGCCGAGTTCTCCTTGAAGGATCTCGGCCTCTCCACTACTTCCTCGGCATCGAGGTTGTCCGACGCTCGGACGGGTTCTTTCTTCATCAGCGAAAGTATGCTCATGGGCTTCTTGAGCGCGCAGGAATGCTTAATTGCCACCCCGCGCCCACTCCTGTCGACACGCAGGCCAAGCTCTTGGCTAGTGATGGGTCGCTGGCCTCCGACGCGCCATTCGACCACTCCATCGTCGGTGCCCTGCAGTACTTGACGCTGACACGTCCGGAGTTGCAGTATGTCGTGCAGCAGGTGTGCTTGCATATGCATGCTCCCCGGGACGCTCACTGGTCAGCGGTGAAGCGGATACTCCGCTATGTCCGCGACACCATGGACTTCGGCATCTCGCTGCATGCCTCGCCAGCCTCGTCCTCGACCGACATCATCGCCTACTCGGATGCGGACTGGGCTGGCTGCCCCGACACGCGGCACTCCACCTCGGGCTACTGCGTCTACCTCGGCTCGTCGCTCGTCTCTTGGTCCTCAAAGAGGCAACCCACCGTGTCTCGTTCCAGCGCCGATGCCGAGTACCGCATCGTGGCTGAGTGCATGTGGCTTCGTCAGCTTCTCTCCGAGATTTCTTGTCCTGTCGACAAGGCCACGGTGGTATTTTGTGATAATGTATCGGCTGTCTACCTCTCCGCCAACCCCGTTCATCATTGATGCACCAAGCACATTGAGCTGGATATCCACTTTGTCTGTAAGCAGGTTGCCCTCGGTCATGTTTGAGTTCTTCACGTGCCGACTTCTCAGCAGTTTGCAGACATCATGACGAAGGGATTGCCGTCGACGACTTTTCCTGAGTTTCGCTCCAGTCTATGTGTCGGTGCCTACTCTTCGACTGCGGGGGGTGTTGAGATATATATTGTATAGATATAGGTCCCCGTATATTTCAGGATTGTAGCTATAATTATGTCTATATATATGAGAGCAGCCGGCTCTATTAAGCCTGTGCATTGTCCCCGTATTATTCTACAGGAGACAACAAGCGAGTAATCGATGATAGACGCTAACTTTGGCGTGGTCCAGAGGCCAAACACCAGGGCGTGGGCGGCAGACCATACTGCTCCTGCACATCCTGCACCTCTGCTCTGATCTTGGAGTCATGATACTAGCAGTAGAAGAAGCAGATCACGGTGTTTCCAACTGTTGAAATCAAGCTGCGGCTAACTACTGTTGAGGTACATATGCACTTTCTGGTGTAAGAAAATTGAACGGCTTTCTTGGCGCTCTCAAACCTTGTTATATAGAACCCATCCTAGAATGAAACGAAACTTGTCCATATTAGAAATAATGGGCTAAATCATTAGACCCATGTGTGATTTCAGATTTTCTCTAAATCTCAAAACCCATGTATGTGGAAGCCCATATGTGATTTGGCCCAAGTTGGTGGCAGCTCACATGTGTGTGTGACAAAAGTTGTGGGAGCTAAAGTTTAGTCTCACAGGAAAGTTGAAGGAAAGTTGCACCACCTTATAATGTGGAGTGTTGCCCCACTTTGTAAGTGAGTGACAATAAGAGAGCTACACGCGCGCTCCTCCTCCGACGATGCTCGCACGCTCGCTTCGACGCGCGCGCGAGTTGCGGGAATCTCGCCGAACCGAGCTTTATTTTGCTGCTCAGGAAAATGTGTATGGTTAGACAGACGTGTCAATAGTTAGCGGATTCGGGTCGCTCCCGGATCGTGGGCTATCTGTAACCGACCCGAACATGCGCGACGTGGGCTTGGTCCACTTCGTGTCCTGTACGGGATTTCTGAGTTGCTCTATATAAATGTCTGTGCGGCTTCCACAATGTACAACACCAAAACCAATCTAGGGTTTTGCCATTCTCTCTGCTTGCGCCGCCACCGTAGTCTACTCCATCCCGCTTGCCGGCGTGCACCGGCGGTCGGGAGAGCAGGTCTCTGGAAACACTCGTCTTTGTGATCCTGTACGGGAGAGGGCGAATAAGGTTTTTGGGAAGCGCTTCGCGCGACTGCTCAAGTTCGTCATCACGGCGCGTCTTCCCAGTCGTCAAGCCGGACCTCGTGCGCGTCTTCTTCAACGCCGACTTCTTCGTCAGGCTACTGCACCGACGACGACTACACCGACAACCGATCACTACGTACACCGTCAACAGATCTGTTGTTTTACTATGGCCGTTAGTGCGTATAATCTGCTACTGTTCATGTTGATCAATACATCTAGTATATTAGAGGTTCACGTGATTGTAGTTGTTGTTGTTGTCATGATTTATATAATGGAATTAATCGTGGAAATTATGCCTAATAACCCAACAGTTCTTTGCATATAGAGTACTGCAGGGTTTATTTCTGGCCGGGAGTGCTGCTGGTATGCAATGGTTAAGCCAAAACTTACGGTGGAGTCCCTGTTCTTGTTTATCTAGGTGCTGGCGAGAAATCTTCAAGTGATGGGTTAGTTGGATTCATTAATTCGTTGAAGCTTTTCGTTCTTGGCCTTCCACGAAGGAATTCGTCATGGATATTCGAAAAGAGGTATTGAAGACGACACCGGTGAATTTTGCCTTCATTAAGTAACAACAGATGACTTTATTAATTTTCGCCAACTATACTTTGTTTTTAGCCCAGATGGTAACCACTCGATCTAGTTGAAACGAGAGTTCAAACACCCATTCATCATTCATATGCTCTGATTATATATGTGTTGATATGATTTCAATTAATATTTAGTGTTTCTGCTAGCATAGATGGTCTAACCACCGATTCTCCTGCTTCTAAAGAATAACTCGCCCGACCCCGTGTCGCCTGGCGGGCAACCAGGGAACAAACCCTAGCCAAAACTTACGGTGGTGTCCTGCTTGTTCTTGTTTATCTAGGCGGTGGCAAGAAATTTTCTAGTGATGGGTTAGATGGATTCATTAATTTGTTGAAACTTTTCGTTCTTGGTCTTCCATGGAGGAATTCATCATGGATATTCAAAAAGTGGTATTAAACACGACACTTGTGCATTTTTCCTTCATTAAGTTTTTTTTTTTTGAAAATTGGCGCATTTATTAACATAAAATATTTAATGCTTACATCCGGCTCTGCATACACTACAAGGAATCTGGCTATATATGACCCTCTAATTTCGTCACAGAATCGTCACAATAGTCTGTTTATGACGATTCTATGACGATTTTGAGATCATAGACCAGCCAGATCCTAGTACAAAGCTAATCAGACAATAGGTTCCTTATCACATAGGGACTTTACTCAAAATAACGCATGGCATCATTAACCATCAACCAAGTAACAAAGAGTAGAGTGGGATAGATCGAACACTTATCTAATTTGTAGAAGATAGTGTTCCCGCAGTTGCAGCACTCCATCAGGTCTCCGAGAACAACCAACATGAATACAAGTTAACAGTACAAGAGTGTGCTATAAACAGAGAACATTCAGCAAGCATCAAATCTCAGGTAAAGCTAGCAGTACAAGAGTGTGCTATAAACAGAGAATATTCAGCAATTCGTAAACTTAACTGATTCCTGACTATGAAGCTTTCGCTTCTTCCACCTTCATCCTGGAGCTCCTGTAAAAGAAAGGAAAATATGGTAATGGCTGTTAGTTGGAAATACAGCAGTATCTTCTAAAAATAACAAAGATTAGCTGGAAAGAAAATAAACACATACTATGTTTCTCCAGTAAACATTCCCGTGTGATCTAGTTCTAAATCTGGTCCGGCCACATGTTCCAGTTTCAGTCATGCTGCCTTGTTATCATCAAACAACACCCTCGCGATGCTTCTGGCATTATCTGGGATACAGAAAAACATTAGAGTTAGAGAGCTAGCACAACTTTCAGGGGTAACAATTAGGGAGACATAAGGATGCCATGCATTTATTCTGGATAAGAGATACTTGCATGAGAATATAAGTGTTTAAGGATCCATCTAGTCGTTGGATTTCCAAACATTTAACCGAAGCCACTCGGATTCATAGAATATGACAGGTCTAAATGATGAGTGTGGGAAGAATGGAGTGAACAACATAGTGGACATGGTAGATTTGCAAATGAGAAAGGATTTTAGCATAGCATCACACAGTGTACAAATTATATAGGATGTCACGTAGCAGAGAATAGGATAGGCGCTTAACTAACTGCATATGTGCTCTATTACTGAAGCAATGCAGACCCAACAATATAGCAGCAAAACTCACAGAATAATAATAATTAAAAGCTCTGTTGACTGAACAACATGCAAAATCTCATCGGTTAACCAAGTCCAGAGAGTACCTATGTATAGAAAACTAGCAAGTTCTGAGCTGTCTATCCTGGTATTGGTTTGTGCATCCCTATATATATTTTTCAGTTTGCCAAAGTAATCATCAAGCCTTTGTTTCCGTTCCACCGTGGGAGCGAAATGCCTACCTAGATAATTATATCTAAAGCTCACCGTGGATTTGTACAAACCATTGTTTTCTTTTCTATATCACTAGTAGCTAGTTGCATCCGTCGAGAGGAGAAGCAAGGGATGATGAGCGTCTAGAAGTGTTCTCTTTCTCCATGATCTCATCATGGCTGTCAAATAAAACCGGTAGGATGCAGAGTTGCGACTAGTAGTGTTAGTTACCTATGGAAACGTCCTCCCTCGTATGTAGATCTGTTTCTTGCCTAGCTACACTCGTAGCTGCCCAGTGTTCTTGCAATGGCGGTCAGGGTGCACGCCGGCTTCTCCTTGCACTTGTCCGGATCTAAAGCACCACCATAAACAAGCCGTTATCGAACTCGGCTCTTGATCATCTCTTGCATTATCGGTTTCGTGAAGGTAACAACGGAGGTCTCACCTTCGCATGTGTAGTAGTCGCCGCCTTGGAACCCCGGAACCGGCACCTTGGTCGTGTTGTCCTGATAGTCATGTCACAAGGATCCCCATCCTCCTCTGTCTTGGGCGTGGCGGCTCGGTGCGGGATCTTTGAGCGGAATCGAGGGGGCTTGGCGCCGAGGTGCGGATCGATTCGCATCTAGATCTCATCGGAGGTCGACGCATTACTGCGACCCTCGAAAGAACCACCAAATTAATCATGGGGCACGAAGAGTAGATCGATTTGAATAGCAGAGGGCACGGATTCGGCCAAGAGACCTAGAGGATCAAACGGAGTTTACCTGGATCGCAGCGGTTTGGAGACATCATGCGAAGGGGAGAAGCGGACGCGAGTGGATCCTGGTTCGATTTCGAGAGGGATGGGGACGGGCCGAGAATGACGGAGAAGGGAGGGAGGGGCGTGGCTGGCGGCGGATCTGGCTCAGCGCACCCTAGGGATTAGGCGCCGCTAGGGTTTCGGGAGAGGGCGATGCGGCTGTGGGAGAGAATGGGGAGTTGGGGACTAGGAGTTGGTGGATGGTGGAGGTAGTTTGGTGGGATACGTGTGCTTCTTTGTTGGTCGTTGGATGTGTTTAAACGGTCCAGATTAGGCTGAGATGGGCAATCCACAGGTGGTTGTTTCATGTAATTTGATTGGTCCGTCATATTATGACGATTTTGGATAGTGCAACTACGACGTTTTTGAGTCAGACCGTCTTAATTTTCCAGTGTTTTGACCCTTTCGAATGGCTTAAGACCATCTGGTTCAAAATCGTCATAGATCTATGACGATTTCGTTCACGGTCACTACCAGAAGGTCATAAGTTGCCACATTTCTTGTAGTGATAACTAAGATGCACACAGCCACACGAACGGCAGAACTAGGGAAAAAAGTAGACAAGCATTATAAAAAGGCACTATCGAGATAATTGTCTTTAATTTAAGGTAGATCAATCCTCAAATCACGCAACCATCCATGACGGGAGAAAATATCCCTCGTCGTGTCCTCCATTCGCGTACATCCCTCCCAAATAAGTCGCGAAACTCCATGTGTTGGAGAATAGTCCATGATCGGAGGATAGTCGTGGCTCGATAAATAACCCGCAGAGGAGAAGACACAATGTTATTAAAAATATTGTCATTTCTACAAAGTCATAGCGACCATATAATGGCAAGTGCTCTCACCCTAAACAGAGTTCTGTACTTATCAACAATTCCATGCAACCAATTACCAAAAACATTGGTTACTGAACATGGAGGAGATAAATCAGAAGCTATTTGGATGAATGACCATATGGAGCGAACAAATTTGCAATGGAAGAATAAATGACGAATTGTCTCATCGTGATGACAAAAAACGCATTGTGTACTTCCATGCCAATTCCTCTTTGCAATATTATCTTTTGTTAGAATTACTCCTTTACGTAGATACCATGCAAATATCTTCGTCTTAAGGGGTATTTTAATTTTTCAAATTTTATTATTATCATCGACCGGGATATCAGGTTGGATCAAAGCTCTATATAGTGAGACAACAGAAAATTTACCACTTGCTAATAATTTCCATTTGAATACATCAACATCGTCCGACAATTGTATCATGGATAATTGTAATAGTAGATTGTTCAAAGATACCAGTCGAGGACCAATGAGACTTCTGTTGAAATACACATTAGGAGGGTTATCTTCCATCACTGTGGAAATTGTATCCCCTTTGTGTTTAACAATCGAATATAGAGCTGTATATTATTCGCGAAGAGTAGTTTGGCCAAGCCACTTATCTTCCCAAAACCTAATCTGTGATCCATTCTTAATCTCGAAAGCACCAAAACGAAGGAACTATTTTTGGTGGCCATAAGGCCCGCCCAAAAGTGTGAATCACCAGGTTTCCAAACCATTTGAGACATAGCTTTGGACCCCACATATTTTCTCCATAACATGGTTTGCCAAACACCAGATGACTTTCTTTTCGCCAACTATACTTTCTTTAGCCTTGATTTAAGCAGTCGATCTAATTGAAATGAGTATTGAAACATCCACTCATTAGGTCACTCACGCACCCATTGCTCATTCATATGCTCAGATTAGTATGTTGATATAACTTCATCTATTTTTTAGCGTTGCTGCTAGCATAGATGGTCTAACTAAATTACGAAATTATAATCCAACGCATGAACACCAAAGATGTTGACGGTGCCAGAGAGAAGATACTCCACTATATTCAGTACTACATGATGGACAACACACGGGTCATCTATCTTCACGGATGGAGTGGACTCGGGGCATCCGCTGTTCTGAGATCCATAGCAGATCTGCTTCCTTCTAGGAGTGCAATTCCGAGACTATGCTTTGATTGGATAATTCTTATAGATTGTTCAGAATGGAAAAGTAGAAGATCTATGCAAAGGGCAATATTAGAGGAATTGTAACTTGATAGCTCAACAATGGCTATTATAGATAAGCAGGATGAAGATGATGACTTTTATGGAATTGTTGAAAGCTCAAGGGATGAGATAATAAGTGTATCAAGAAAAATTAATCATATTTTGAAGGATAGTAGATTTATTATGCTATTTTGTAATGGGAGTAACGACGAGATTGATTTGTATGATTTTGGTGTTCCTTCCTTTGGCAAGTTCAGCGGCAACATTTTGGTATGGACGTGGGGAAGGAGGGTGATGACCATAAAAGAATATAGAAAACATGAACTGCTACACAAGTTGAGGTTCACCCGTTTTTAATGACAAAGGTAATCGCATTTAATGAAGAGCAGTTTTATGCACTGTTGTGTAAAGAGGCTGCCATCATAGCTCCGGACATTGACCCAACAAGGGCAGCAAATTGTTTCCTGTACAAACTATTCTTGAACACCAGCTTCTGTACCACCACTAAATATGATTGGGATAGTCATACTGCCAGTTGTTGCATGTGTGACATAATGATGCACGAGGACATAGAAACAGAGATAAGTAATTCGTTGCATAAAGAGATAAGTTTGGAGTGCGATGCTTCTTTGCTTCCTGACGTGCTTGAAAAGTTCAAGAAACATTTGAAGCTTCCATTTTTGAGAGTTAAGGATGATTATGTACTCCATCCGTTTGGAAATATAAGATGTTTTAGGTTTGTGAATGAGATGTATCTAGACACATTTTAGTGTCTAGATTCATTTGAACCTATACACTAAAAGGTGTCTAGATACATCTCCTTTATAAACCTAAAACATCTTATATTTCTAAACAGAGGGAGTATATGAAGAAGGACCATACCATTGGATTTCAGGCACATCAAAGGATAGAAAACTACATGGTATACAAACTATTTCTGCACAGACCTCATCATTTATCTTGGTATTTGACATATCTGAGCCACCGCTAACCTTGACAAATGGTTTATTTGAACATTCCAGCATCCTTGTTGTGCTAATTCTTTGTTGTTGTGCTTTCAACTTTGCATCACCTCCTTTTATAAAATGTCACGGCCTGAAATTCCTTGGACTAGACAAGTTTAGCAACAACAGAACGTGTGAAGTAGAGGATCATGTTATACCTAGTCTAGTCTCGCTAGGATCTATACTGGATGGATCTAGTAGATCAGAGGGAGAGGGAGAGAGGGGTAGAGTACTACATGTGCCCTGGATCTACAAGCACGAGCCATAGGGGATGCCGGAGCTAGTCCCGGAGCTAGATCCGCCGTCGTTAGCCATGGGAAAAAGGGGGGAATGTGAGCGTGTGGCGGTGGTGGTGCTTCCCGTCGGCCTAGCGCGAAATCCTAATCGGTGGGTGTGTCGGTGGGGGGCTGCGGCGCACGGTGAACCTCGTACCGTGTGCGTCTGGCCCCCCACCTCTTTTATATGCGCGCTGGCGACAGGGGCCCACCAACCATGATAAGGTTGGGCGCCCTCGATTAGGGCGCGGTGAGGGACTCCGTTCGGGCCGTTGGGCCAGAACGTGGGAGAGATCTATCCAACATTCTCCCCCTAGATCTTGACTTTACTTTTAACTTTGTACTTTACTCTTTTCATCACAGATCGATACATAGAGCATGTTTGATCGTCTCAGCTCAATTGCCGATAGAATCAGACAACCACTACAAACTTTTCTATTTTGAAACAAATCCTGTTACTTTTGGGCCTCTGTAGTCCAGGAATCATAGGCTTTCCATTAATCCCATGCCGGATATGTGTTCCTTGAACACATTGGGTGGTAAGCCTTTTGTTAGCGGATCCGCAAGCATATCCTTTGTCCTTATATGCTCGAGTCTTATAATTTGATCCTGGACCTTTTCCTTCACAACATAGTACTTTATATCTATAGACTTTGTAGCATTACTCGACTTGTTGTTGTGATCATAGAATACTGCGGGCTCGTTGTCACAGTACATATTTAGTGGCCTGCTGATGCAGTCAACCACTTTCAAGTCGGGTAAAAATTTCTTTAACAATAACGCATGTCCCATGGCCTCATAACATGCTATAAATTCTGCATACATCGTAGATGATGCAACTATCGACTGTTTGGCGCTTCTCCATAAAATAGCACCTCCCGCGAGAGTAAAGACATATCCTGTCGTGGAATTTCTGTCGTCTTTATCTCCCGCAAAATCCGTATCTGGGTACCTTTTTATCTCTAGGGAATCAGATATTTTATATGTTAGCATGAGGTCTTTTGTGCCTTGCACATAACGCAAAGCTTTCTTTACCATCTTCCAGTGCTTTATGCCTGGATTCTCTTGATATCTACCGAGTACCCCGGTGATAAAAGCTAAGTCAGGGCGAGTGCACACTTGTGCATACTGTAAGCTTCCAACAGCTAAAGCATATGGTACTGGCTTCATTTGATCGATCTCATATTGGTCCTTTGGACCTTGGGATTTCCCAAAACTATCGCCCTTGACTATGGGAGCAGGTGTTGCATTACTCGCATGCATATTGTATTTCTTTAAAATCTTTTCACAATATGCTTTCTGCGACAGTCCTAACACTCCATTCTTTCTATCTCGGTGAATTTCTATGTTCAAAACATAAGAAGCTTCACCAAGGTCTTTCATGTCAAAATTTGATGACAAGAACTTCTTTGTCTCTAGTAGTGGACTAACATCACTGCTAGCAAGCAAGATGTCATCCACATACAGAATTAGGAAAATATATTTCCCACTTTTGAACTTTGCATAAATGCAGTTGTCCTCAACATTCTCTTTGAATCCAAATCTTTAATTGTATCATTGAACTTTAAAAACCACTGCCTAGAGGCTTGCTTTAACCCATAAATGAATTTCTTTAGGCGGCATCCCATATGTTCCTTCCCCTCCATGAAAAAACCCTTGGGTTGTTTCATGTAAACATTTTCTTCTAAATCTCCATTTAGAAATGCCGTCTTAACATCCATTTGATGCAACTCTAAATCAAAATGTGCAACTAGTGCCATGATGATTCTGAAGGAGTCCTTAAATGAGACGGGAGAAAAAGTCTCATTGTAATCTACCCCTTCTCTTTGCGTAAAGCCTTTTGCCACAAGCCTAGCTTTGTACTTTTCTATATTCCCATTGGAGTCATACTTTGTTTTGTAGACCCATTTGCATCCTACTGTTTTGGATCCTTTAGGAATTTCCTATAAGTCCCAAACATTGTTGGAACTCATCGATTTCATTTCATCTTCCATTGCCTCCACCCACTTGGCAGAGTGAGGGCTTCTCATGGCTTCTTCATATGAGGTAGGATCACCCTCCATATGAACTATTTCTGTGTTGTAGACTTTGTAAATTTCTTTGGAAATGGCTGGTCTTCGTTCTCTTTTAGACCTTCTGAGTTCATTAGACTCTTGCTCATTTCGTGCCTCAGGTTCTGGCACATTTTTAGTATGTGGCTGTTCTGGCTCCCTTTCGTGCTCAATAGTGGGTTCAGGTGGCTCCTGATGGACAGGTTCCGAACCTTCTCCCATTGATGTCATGTGTGGAGTCACAACAGGTGCCGGCACCACAACCTCAGGGGTTGTAGATGTTGGCACAATAGGTAGCGAGAAAAATGGCTCCTGAGTCATCGGATTAGGTGCATGCACCCTCTTCTCCTCAAGATCAATTTCCCGAGCTACCGTGCTCCCCCTCATCAATTCGTCCTCCAAGAAGACTGCATGTCTCATTTCTACAAACTTTGTGTATCTGTCAGGACAGTAGAAACGATAGCCTTTTGATTTATCTGGATAGCCAATGAAGTGGCAAGATACTGTTTTGGGGTCTAACTTTGCAATGTTTGGATTGAAAACTTTTGCCTCAGCTGGGCTCCCTGCACCCTCAAGTGGTGTGCAGAGAGGGGACTATGCCTGTCCACAATTCATACGGTGTTTTGGGCACCGACTTACTTGGTACTCTGTTGAGAATGTGAATGGCGGTTTTAAGCGCCTCCATCCACAATCCCAATGGGAGGGTGGAATAGCTCATCATGCTGCGCACCATGTCCATAAGGGTACGGTTACGCCTTTCAGCTACTCCGTTTTGCTGAGGTTCACCTGGCATAGAATACTGGGCGACTATTCCATTTTCCTGTAGGAACCTTGCAAAAGGTCCTGGTACTTGACCATATGGAGTATGCCGACCGTAGTACTCCCCCCCCCACGGTCAGACCGGACTATCTTAATTCTTTTATCATGCTGATTTTCTACTTCAGCTTTGAATATTTTAAATTTATCAAATGCTTCAGATCTTTCTTTAGTTGGATAAATATAACCATACTGGGAGTGATCATCCGTGAATGTTATGAATTAATCATAGCCATCCACACTTTTCACAGGAAACGGTCCACAAATATCAGTGTGGATTATTTCTAGTGTAGCTATACTTCGGTTTGCACCCTTTTTAATTTGTTTTACATACTTTCCTTTAATGCAATCTATGCATTACTCGATGTCTGAGAACTCTAACGGGGGAAGAATGCCATTTTTAACGAGGCTTTCTATTCTTCCCCTCGAAATATGGCCTAATCTGCAGTGCCATAACTTCGATGAGTGAAGAGTTCGCTTTCTTTTTTTTGTTCTTTGTTTGACAAGGGAACTTGTTCATTCACATCAGACACAGAAAATACTTTCTCATGCAAAGATAATAAATAAATCTTGTCATGTAGTGTAGCAACACCCACACAAGTATCTTCCAACCAAATGGCACATTTGCCATGTCCAAAATAGCACTCATACAAGTCTTTGTCCAAGAACGACACACTTATTAAATATCTGTGAATGGAAGGAACAAATAAAACATCCTTAAGCAAAAGAGACAAGCCATCAGCCAACTCCAGAGGAATATCGCCAATAGCCTCCACTTCTTCTTCAATCCCATTCGCCACTTCAATGAGTCTTTCTCTTTTTGGAAAAATCCTTGTCGAATGAAACCCCTGTAAAGAGTTGGCAACATGAACAGTTGCACCAGAGTCAATCCACCAAGTAGATTTAGAAAACTTTTCATACAGAGATTCATTTACAAAAGAGAATATATCTTTACCGTTTTTCGCCATTATAGACTTTAGCCATATTGGGCAATCCTTCTTGTAGTGGCCAACCTTTTTGCAATGGTGGCACAGGTCTTTGTCCCTGTGGGTAGATCACTGCATCTTGATGTCAGTAGTGGGCCCTTGCCATGTGGCTTGGAAGGTGAGCCACCATGGTTACTGTTGGTGAAGTTCCTCTTCCTATTGTCCTTCATGTAGTTCAAGGAACCACCGTGAATGGACTTAAGCCTTTCTTCATCTTGAGAACACATCCCTATGGTCTTTTCAATGTCCCACTTTTCAGGGGACATGTTATAGTTGGTGACGAAGTTCTCAAACTATTGGGGAAGAGAGGCCATGACAAGATGCACCAGAAGAGCAGGCTTGAGCTCGAGGTCCGCATCCATGGGCTTTAACTTAGCCGCCATGTTGGACATCCTCAAGATGTGCTCTCTAATTTCATGTGGCCCTACCGTATACTTTTCTGTCACCAGCTGTTTTAGCAGCTGGGTTGCATACATCTTTGAAGAGCCAGTTACTGTATCTTTATCTTTGCAAGGTACTCGCCAACAGAGACACACTCTTCAATTGATCCCACTATTGCGTTCGCAATTGTGTTCTTGACAAAAGCCAAGCATTTCTTATTTGCATTGACCCACTTTTGGTTGTCTATTGAGTAGGCCAGCTCCAAAGGAGCATGGTCTCTCTTTCTCTTTTCAAATGCAGCACTTTCCTCAGCAACACCCCTCACTGGGTCCTCAGGCTTGACTGGTTGTTTAGTGTCAACCACCCAGTCCACCTCGGCGCAGACAAAGGCCAGGTCAACCTTTTTCCTCCATTCGGAATAGTTATCCCCTCTGAGTAGTGGGATATCCTTCAGGCAGCTCATGAGGTTGAGACCTCTTGAAAACCACAAAAGACGTGAGATAACTAAAAACAACTGTATGCATTAATCCAATGTTGGTATAAATTAAGCATGCAATTGCTTGTGTCATTTAAAGTTATATCACCGTTGGGTAAAAATAAAATTAAATGCACCTTTAATACTCAATGAAAAATATCATGATCATGTTTATTAATAACGTTGGTCAATTAATAACATGGGGCACAATGATCTTTAATTACTTTGTCACATCTTTTAAAACAAAATTTAAACAAACTTTATTGCATTCTAGCAATTTAAATCGACTATTTGCAGCGAAAACATTATTACAACATTCATAAACTTTAAAACTTTACAAAACAAAGCTGTCACTTTTTGAATTCTCTCATCAAATCTTATTGGAATAAATTTGAGTAGGAAAAAACTATGCAAAATTGCTCAAAAACTGAACAAAAACAATTTAAAACAGTCTCTGTAAAATAAAATAAAACAAAAAACTGTGTTGTGCTGTAGGACTGGCCCAGCGCGCCTGTGCAACACTTAGCCAAGCGGCATGCTGCGCTCTGTGCCTTCCTTCGCCCATGTCAGCCCGCGGCCCAGCTAGCGCCACGGCGACTGGTTATCTAACGCGCACGCGCTCGCCACGCTGCCCAGCATGACCCGCTCTAGCCCGGCATCGGCCTGCCAGTGAGGCTCGCTTGGCCCGGCGCCGCCCGCGAGATGCGATCCTAGCCGCACGATGCAGCCACCCTAGATCTAACGGCCCCCCGCGCGCCTCGCTCAAACAAAACGGTGAGCCCGCACCCCCTGCAGAAAACCCTAAGGCATTCCCCTCCCACCCACTCCTTTGTGTCACTCCCGGTCGCCTACTGGCGGCGGCGCTGGAGCGCCCTTGCTCTGCAAGTGGCGGCGCCGCCCCCAGCGTGAGGCCGACGACGCGTCCCCCTCCCCTCTGTGTTCTCTTTCCCGTACATCTCCCCCTCACCTCTTTCTTGTTCTCCACCTTCCCCACACCCCGCAGCTGCCATTGCTAGGCAGAGAGAGGAGGGGAAGCGACGGCGCTCCCTTGGCTCCTTGCCGACGCATCCACCCAGCGTGGAAAGCCGTCAAGTGGCCAAGTGGAAGCGCCCTTTGCCGGCGACGGCCGACTCCCCTTTTGATTTGATTCTTTTCTGTGAGGATTTCAGACCTTTGGGGTTTTCTCTGGGGTTTTGAGGGGGTGGTTCGGGGCTTTTCTTTCTGTGTTATTTCTCTGTTTTGAATCAGGGCTTTAGGGAAAACAAAAAACAGGGGCTTTGGGGTCCTTCTCGGGTGGGATTTGTCTTTTACTTTGATTTTTCTTTGCCCCCGAAAGGGTGATTCTTCTTCTAGATGTCTCCCAAAAGGGATGCCCATCTAGATCGAGAGGAATGGTGCGGCCATAGGGCAGGCGCACTGTTGGGGTTAGATCTATGGTTTCTCTCCTTGTTTTCTTTTGCTTTTCTACCGAAAGAAATCTAGATCTAGGCTAGAACGGTTGCTCTGATACCATTGTTATACCTAGTATAGTCTCGATAGGAGCTATACTGGATGAATCTAGTAGATCAGAGGGAGAGGGAGAGAGGGGTAGAGTACTACCTGCGCCCTGGCTCGACAAGCACGGGACAGAGGGGATGCCGGAGCTAGTCCCGGAGCTAGATCCGCCGTCGTTAGCCATGGGAAAAAGGGGGGAATGTGAGCGTGTGGCAACGGTGGTGCTTCCCGTCAGCCTAGCGCGAAACCCTAATCGATGGGTGTGTCGGTGGGGGGCTACGGCGCACGGTGAAACTCGTACCATGTGCATCCGCCCCCCACCTCTTTTATATGCACGCTGGCGACAGGGGCCCACCAACCATGATAAGGTTGGGCGCCGCCGATTAGGGCACGGTGAGGGACTCCGTTCGGGCCGTTCGGCCCGAACGTGGGAGAGATCTATCCAACAGATCATACCGAGTGGGCATGTTTGTATAGGCTGAGGGTGCTAGACATATGCTCCACATATTGGAATGAGATCTTATCTCAAGACAAGATTGATCTCATGAGCAACATCAGAGAGTTGAATATAGAGGGATTCATGTGTTGGCAATACATAACCCGCTTACAAGGTCGGCTACCCAGCCTTGAGAGGATCCGGATAGCCAAGCCAACACGTGAACCTGAGATTTCAACTGACACAAACAACTCCTTCCTCGACAAGACAAAGCTAGAGATACTTGATTTGTCAGGCAATAGTGGTATGGAGATTCTACCAAGCAGCCTATCAGAAGTGAGTATCCTTGAGGTGCTTGTCCTCGATGGTTGCACCAAGCTTCAAGATGTTCTGCCCGATGTGCTCCCTCGCTTGCTAAGGTCATTCAGACTTGATGTCTATGGGTCATCAAGTCGACGGACACCAACTGTTGAGCAGAAACCTATAGAACATATGAGTCCGTCTAGTGAACCAGATAAGAAAGGTGCCGACCATATATATAAAATATCCCTAAAAGGTTGTACACAATTGGGTAATCTTTACTTGCGTGGGTTATCAAATCTTGTCGAGCTAGACCTGTCGGGAAGTGCAATCAAAGTACTCGACTTTAAAACCATGGCGGTTGAAGTCCGAAGGCTCAAACGAATATTTTTGTTAGGATGTGAGAACTGTTAGATGTATATATTTGTATATTGTAGTTTCCCCATATGTCAGGGGGTTTCCTGCATATTTGCACCTGTACCTGTATTATATATTGTGGCCTTTGGCCCCCAGAGGAATACAAGTTGCTTATTCCTAACATGGTATCAGAGCCACGTTAGCCTCGTCCTCTTTCTCGCAACTTCATCGGCCGCCACCATCCCTGTCGTCGTCGGCCTTGCCGACGTCGTCGCCGCCGGTCGCCGCCCGTTTTGCCTCGTTTTCAGATCTGGATCGATTTGGGTGTGCCTGATCTGGATTTGCCTGACCTGATCGAGATCCAAATCGTCATCCATCCATCACGCGGGATCGAATTGCAACTCTCTGGATCGATTCTGTCGCTGATCGATTCCTACAATAGCCGATCGATTCATGTATCTCGAACGCCGGATCGATTCCTGGAGCTAGCTAGCTAGCTGATCGATTCCTGTACTTGATCAAACTCAAGCGCACCTCGCGCCGGATCCAGCTAGCTCCACGTGCTTCCATTGCTCGACGCCTCTTCGTCCCTGGATTGCCTCCACGCGCGCCCGTCGCCTCTGCTGCTTCGCTTGCCCGCCCCGTCCGGCCGCTCTGCCCGCCGCCGCTGCTCCGCCGTCGCTCGTGCTTTGTCGGCCCCGACGGACTGCTTTTTTCGCTGCTTCCGATTGGATCTGAGGGTTGAACTTTAAAAGAGAGAGAGAGAGAGAGAGAGAGAGAGATGTCTTCTGCATCGGGCTATGTTGCGATTCCTCGCTGCCCGGTGATCTTCGATGGTGCGAATTATCCTGATT
The DNA here is from genome assembly GCA_030063025.1 of Avena longiglumis. Taxonomy (NCBI): domain Eukaryota; kingdom Viridiplantae; phylum Streptophyta; class Magnoliopsida; order Poales; family Poaceae; genus Avena; species Avena longiglumis. The sequence continues at coordinate 526,093,451 of CP125976.1, forward strand.
TCGCCGCCTTTATGCGCGTTCACATGCGCGGTCTTCGTCTTTGCGGTGTGCTCTCCGGCGAGGTCTCCTGTCCGTCGTGTCCCTCTGCTCCTGTAGCTCCTCTTCAGTCGACGCTGATTGTTCTCGGTGCTGATGCTTCTCAGGAGGCCAAGAATGCTGCTCAGAGTGCCGATGATAGTGCTGTTGCTGCTTATGAACTGAAGTTCAAACAGTACTCTACTGCTCTCGAGACCTATCGCCAGGCTCTGACTGCCTACACTCAGTGAGTCGATGAGGATGCTCGTGCTGCTGCTGTTCTCACCTGCAGTGTTCTGCCCAAATCTTCTTGAGTTCATGAGTCTTCCCTCTGCCGCTCGGTGGGCACATCTTCGCGTCGGCCTTATCGGCCGTCTGGGATGCTCTTTACCTGTCCGCGGTTCGCCAGGAGCATGCTCTTCAGCAGAGTGATTCCACTATTGATGAGTTCTATACTCAGAGTGCTGCTATCTGGCGTCAGCTTGATTCTCTCCGTACTGCTGTTTGTGACACATGCTCGTGCTGCCAGATTGTGCGCTCAGATTTGGAGTTTCACGCATCTATGAGTTTACATCTCGGCTCGCCAGAGTTTGAGCCCGGCGTGCTCAGCTGAATGCTCGTGGTCGTGTTCCGCCTGTGAGGTGTTATGCGAGCTTGGTGAGGAGACCGTCTCCGTGGTCGGTCTTCTTGCGGTTCCATCTGTGCTTGCTACTCGTGGTCCTCCTATGCCGTATGCTCCCAGCCCGCGGTCCTCTCAGGCCGCCGATACTTCCCACTCCTCAGTCGGTCGAGTCGGCCTGGCGATCTGTGTTCATATTCAGCACCAGCAGCTCGTGGTCGAGTCGCGTGGTTCTCTTCGTCCGCTCTTCTTGTCAGGATGGCCACACTTGGGCCACACGTTATACAGGATCGATTCGCCGGCACCAGATGGCTCGTGGGCGATCGGTTCCTTCCGGATCTTCAGCAGTTGCTCTCTCGATCGTGACATTATCGAGTCTTCGCGTCCGCTTTGCCTCTGAGCTCTTTTTCGACAGACACCTTCTGGTTCTGGTGATTCTTGAACTTCGCGCGACCACCACCTTCTACACAGTCAGGTACGTCCCCATGGTATCTGGATTCTGGAGCTTCCTTTAATATGACCTCAGAGTCTTCTTTTCTGTCTTCTCTTCGTTCTCTTCCTTCTCCTGTCCGTGTTTTCACGGTTGATGGTACCTCTCTTCCTGTTTCTAGTCGGAGTACCCTTTCTACTTCTTCTTTTTCTGTTCCTGATATTTCTCATGTCCCTCTTCTTAAGATGAATCATTCTCTCAGCCGCTTCTCGACTCTGGTTGTCGCGTCATTCTTGATGCTGATTCTTGTGTTGTTCTGGACCGTCGCACACAGGCCCTGGTTGGAGATGGCCCTCGCAGCCGTGATTCTTCAGGGCTTTGGGAGTTAGACTGGCTTCGTGTTCCTTCTGCTGCCACTTCATCTGCCAGTTCTTCTCCGGTCGTCGCCTCTGCTACCAGCTCCTTTCAGCAGTGGCATCATCGTCTTGGTCACCTTTGTGACTCTCGCCTATCGTCATTAGTTCATCGTGGTCTTCTGGGGTCTGTCTCAGGAGATGGGTCTTTACATTGCCAGGGTTGTAGGTTGGGCAAACAGATTCATCTTCCTTACCCTACTAGCGCGTCTGTATCTCAGCGACCTTTTGATTTAGTTCATTCCGATGTTTGGGGTCCGGCTCCTTTCGCTTCAAAAGGGGGCCATCGCTACTATATTCTATTCATCGATGATTTTTCTCGGTACACTTGGTTGTATTTTATGCGCTCTCGTAGTGAAGTGCTCTCCATATATCAGCGTTTTGCGGCCATGGTCCATACTCAATATTCTACACCCATTCGCGTGTTTCATGTTGATTCTGCTGATGAGTATATCTCCTAGATGTTGCGTAGTGTTCTTGCTGAACAGGGCACCCTTGCTCAGTTCTCCTGTCCTGGCGCACATGCCCAGAATGGCGTTGCTGAGCGTAAGCATCGCCATCTTCTTGAGACCACTCGTGCCATGATGATTGCTTCTTCCCTTCCTCCGCATTTAATTTGAGGTCGCTACGTCGGCTTACCTCATCAATATTCAGCCTTCTGCTGCTCTGCAGGGTGGTATTCCTCTTGAGCGCCTATCTGGACAGTCTCCAGACTACTCCATGTTTCGCTTGTTTGGTTGTGTTTGCTATGGTCTCCTTGCTCCTCGCGAACGCACCAAACTGACTGCTCAGTCTGTTGAGTGTGTCTTCCTTAGATACAGTGATGAGCATAAGGGTTATCGCTGTTGGGACCCCGTTGGTCGTTGGATGCGTATCTCTCGTGATGTTACTTTTGATGAGACGCGTCCTTTCTATCCTCGTCCCACCGCTGGTACCTACCCGGTGGAAGATATCTCTTTTCTTCTCTTTCCTGACACACCTCCTTCTACTCCTATTGTGTCTTCTTCAGGATCTCCTCCCCCTGATGTCTCTTCTTCGACACCGTCCGCCTCTGCTCCGTCTAGTTCTCCTAGTTCTCCTCGTTCTCCGGTGTCTTCCTCTGCTATACCTTCTTCTTCATCGTCGTCTCCTGAGTTGTCTTCCTCTGATGAGCTTCCCTCTACTCGTCCTGTTCGTCAGCGTCGTGCCCCCAACCGTTACTCTCCCAGTCAGTATGGTCTTTCTGTTGCCTCCGAGCCGACTTCTTATCGGGATGCTGGGCATCATCCTGAATGGCAGCTGGCCATGGCTGAGGAGATTACTGCGCTTGAGCGCACTAGCACCTGGGATCTTGTTTCTCCCCCTCCTGGTGTTCGTCCTATCACGTGTAAGTGGTTCTATAAGATTAAGACCCGCTCGATGGATCTCTTGGCGCTATAAAGCGCGTCTTGGCTCGTGGTTTTCAGCGGGAGCATAGTCGTGACTATGATGAGACCTTTGCTCCGTGGCTCATATGACCACTTGTCGTACTCTTCTTGCTTACATTGCTCACACCGTCTGTGTCCCGGCTTGATGTTCAGAACGCCTTTCTCAATGGTGAGTTGAGTGAGGAGGTTTATATGCAGCCTCCTCCTGGGTATTCTGTTCCCGAGGGGATGGTTTGTCGTCTTCGACGTTCTCTTTATGGCCTCAAACAGGCCCCTCGTGCCTGGTTTGAGCGCTTTGCTTCTGTAGTGACTGCTGCTGGTTTCTCCCCTAGCTCTCATGATCCAGCGCTGTTTTTTCACACTTATCATCGTGGACGCACTCCTCTTCTTCTCTATGTTGATGATATGATCATTACTGGTGATGATTCTGAGTATATCGCCTTTGTTAAGGCTCGTCTTCGTGATCAGTTTCTTATGACTGATCTTGGTCCTCTTCGCTACTTTCTTGGGATTGAGGTTTCCTCCACTTCTGATGGCTTTTACATCTCCCAGGAAAAGTATATTCAGGATCTTCTTGCTCGTGCTGCTCTTGGGGATGAGCGCACTGTTGAGACCCCTATGGAGCTTAATGTTAAGCTTCAACCTAACGATGGTGATCCTCTTCCTGATCCAAGTCATCTTGTCGGGAGTCTTGTTTATCTTGCTGTCACTCGTCCTGACATCTCTTATCCTGTTCATATTCTGAGTCAGTTTGTTTCTGCTCCTACCACTGTTCACTATAGTCATCTGCTCCGTGTTCTTCGTTATCTTCGTGGTACGATCACTCGTCGCCTTTTCTTTCCGCGTTCCAGCTCCAGTGCTATTAGGATGCTACGTCGGCGAGTGATCCTTCGGATCTCCGTTCACTCTCTGCTTACTGTGTGTTTCTTGGTGGTTCGCTCATTGCTTGGAAAACGAAGAAACAGACAGCGGTTTCCCGTTCGAGTGTTGAGGCTGAGTTGCGTTCTATGGCCTTGTTAACTGCTGAGGTGACTGGTTACGGTGGTTACTTGCGGATTTTGGGGTCTCTATTACCACACCCACTCTGGTTTTGTCTGACAGTACAGGTGCTATTAGTGTTGCATGTGATCCGGTCAATCATGAGCTTACCAAGCATATTGGTGTTGATGCTTTCTATACACGTGCTCAGGTGCAGGCTCAGGTTGTTGCGCTTGAGATATGCCTTGATTTACTGATTGGCGAATTTCTTCTGAAGCGTACAGGCGCAGCATGATTTCTTACTCTCCAAACTCAGTGTTGTGGATCCACCATGAGTTTGAGGGGGGGTGTTAGATGTATATATTTGTATATTGTAGTTTCCCCATATGTCAGGGGGTTTCCTGCATATTTGCACCTGTACCTGTATTATATATTGTGGCCTTTGGCCCCCAGAGGAATACAAGTTGCCTATTCCTAACAAGAACCTATGTGCAATAATATGGGGCACGATACTTACTAACCTAGAGTTGTTGTGCATCGACACACGAGCTGGAACTGCCTGTCCTTGGCCATCCCTTAGCCAGAATAAACCCTTCAAGTTGCAGGTGCATGTTGTTCTTGAGGATGCAAGGTTTGTTTTGTCCTTATGGTATCTCATAAAAGCAAGAATGTTGTCCATGAGCATTAGATATGTTTATTTTAATATCCATGTCACATCCTCCCCCGTGCACAACGGGTATGGTAAACTCAAAGCAATTTCAAAGAAGAAGCATGTCATGTATAGTGATCAAGTCAGCATGCAACAGTCTGTTTCAGCAAGAAAATACATTGGTGTCCTTTGCATGGTCAGCGATGCCCCAATGCAGGATTTTCCGAATCCACCGACCATCGAATTGGACCGACATATCGAGATCTCTGAAGGAATCCGTGGCTTGGAGAGTCAATATTTTTGTTTTGCTAATATAATGACAAGTTATACAGAGTCACTGCATGTGCATGATGTCTCGGATAGTCATAGTATGCCAGAGGGAGAATGGATAGCTCTCAAGCAGTGCCGCATGGAGAGGTGCCCCAAGTTTGATACCGTATTCCCTGACTGGTCGAATGGATTTGTATCTGCTCTCGCATTACTTTTGCCATCTCCTTCGCCTGAGCCTCTTCTTTCTCCATTTGCATGCCCGTTATCATCTGAGCATTCTTGTCAATCGGATTGAAGATTTTCTCTATGGTTGTTTCCTGACAATTAAGATGAAGAACGAATTATGAGTTATTAATAAAACATGTGGCTGTTTCAGTTTAATGGAAATTATCCTATACCTATATTACTGAACCAGAAACATAAACCAAAATACAAGTCTGTTTTGGGAGTTGCATTCAAATCAATGAAACGTGAACAAGCCACTTTATCCTTCTCCAAAGGCTGATAACATGATCGGCAAACTCCGCTTCTCACTTACGAGATTGTACATAAACAAGTAAACAGCAACTTCTAGAATGCAGTACACATTTCCTAGGCAAGTATTGAGAAATTAACTTTAATTTGGGGGTACAGTGTATTATAGCTTCTTCGAAGTGCTGTTTGAGATCTTGCATCTTCTGAACCACTTGACGAACCTCTGATAGAATAACTTGCTCTGGGTGTTACCGGACCTCTTCCTTTCTAGCCTGAGCCTGAATAACCAATACTGGAGTTTAAGTGCTATAGCATTGAATACAATATTGGTTCTCGATTTAATGGATGTGAATACACACAAAGGATGATTGGTGACTTCACCAGGGATAACCAACCCTACTTACTACCGCGAAAGAATGATCTTTTGCAAGCTAGCTTAGTAGTTTCCTAATACTAGTTTAAGATTTTGCATTGAGCAATAGCCAAATACAAATTCATTCAAATGGGACAGTATATACAGATATGTGACGGCCGAGGACTTCATGATTTCTGTGATAAACTTAAAATGCATAAATAAGCACTAAGCAACACTGAAATATGATGGGAAACAGATTTTTTAAGATTGATTAAGAAAATCATCTGTTCTCTCTCTATTTCTGTATTTCACAGAATCAACACCAACTCCGACAGCTGCTACCAGTATGCCCTACAAAGATGCAATACTAGTTTTCCTTGATTGTAGATAATTTTTTTCTATAAACATAATTTTGGAAGATAGAACTTGTACTTTAATAAGAGCAGAACATCATTGCTAAAATGAAATTAAGCGCCTGACAACCATTTCGACCCCCATAGCAACATTGACCAATGTTCACCCCAGAATTTGGAATCAAAATTTTATATACATATATGAAAATAAGAAAAATACAGATTCTATTACAGAAAAGGCAAACAGAAAAACAAAGCTACTCTGCACTGAATATTGCCCCTATTTTACCTCAAAAAAAAGAATATTGCCCCTATTTTGTTTCTCCTAATGAAAGTCCTCAGTTAAATATTTTGCAGGTGTTTAATTATACTATGACCTACACAACTATCTTCTCCATGTTTTAAGGGGTTAAGAGCAATCGGGTAGGGTGCACCGGATACACTCTAACAACACGAATGGAACAAGAATTGTGATAACAGCTCACCATAAGACATGTCATAAGAAAAATTTCTTTATATATTTGTTTTGTTATAAACATTGTCAACATAGAACTGAAGTATCGAATATTTTCAAATAACCGAGATAGAGAGGTGAAATTAGAAATAAAGTGCCGCAGAGTTGATCAGATATGCATTAAGCCTCAGCAGTGAATTCCAAAACCATCTGAATCCAAACACGTTATAAGATAATTCAACGTCCAAGGAACAAAAATAGAGGTGATATGTATTATTACATAAACTAAAGAGCAAGATTAGTTAAAACAACGCTGCTTTACAACACAAACATTGTTTGTACATAAGGAATCTGCCAGATACTGTGTAACTTTGTGACCAAACTCCTCAGAAGTGCAATCATATATTCATATCAATAAACTAGTTCTGAGTTAGAGATTGGGGCCCACCATCTGGTGAAGCTACAGAGCATAGTATATTGCAGAAGTGTTTATAGGCGTATTCATGCAACATTGTGAAACAGTTTTTTTTAAGAGCATTACCTTAGGGGAAGCCCCTACGGTGTATATGTTTATTTATTTATAAACATAAAAAGGAGGAACAAGGTCCAAGTACTGTACAAAAAATACAACAAGAGAAAAAAACCCTGCTAGGAACACTAAGGGCTAAATTAAGTAAAGCTATTCTGCAGCCATTCAAGGAGAGGTTGAACAACGGCAGTTTTCACTCTAAAACGATGAGCCAACAGATCACTTTGAAAATTCACTCGCCATATAGCAAAGGATAGGACTCTTCCTTGGAATATATGATCATTTCTCTCTTTCCAGATATTCCAGGCAGCACAGGAAACAATTTCAATAAAGCAAGGTCTTTGGAAAGAATTAGAGGCGCAAGGTCTTTGGAAAGAATTAGAGGCTAGCTCAAAACGCCGAGAAATTGGTTCAGCCAAAACCCACAAAATATCAAGAGAATCCCAGCATCGTATGGCAAAAGAGAAATCAAAAAATAAATGGTCTCTAGTTTCCATTTGAGAATCATTGCAAAGAACGCAGTTCATGAATAACAACCAGTCAAACACTCTGAGTTTGGGCAGCGCCCGAGACTTCCAGATGGACTTCACAGAAGGATCTTGCGGTAAGAACTGAAAAAGAAATTTATAGAAACGAGCTGAGATATACGTATTGGATCCCCAAGTGAAGGTACGCTCGTCCGCGACTGAATCATCAATTACAAGATTTGCAGTTATGGCCGTCAACTGCTGATATTCAGAAAAGGCTTGAACAGAGAGAGGGAGGGCGAAGAGCATCTCCAAATCACCCTAACTTGACAAATTTTTGAACTGAAATATCCTCATCCAGTGCAAAGGAGAATAAGCGAGGAAAAAAATCACAAAGGTTTTGATCGGCAAACCAGAAATCCTTCCAAAATAGAATTGTAGCTTCATTACCAACGTGACATGATGTGATGCTTCTGTAGGTATCGATATAGCTGAATACATCTCTCCACCAAAAAGAGCCCCTGGCCGATTGGGCATGAGAAGCACCTGGACCATATAAAGACCACACCAAACTCACCCATGGCGTATCCACCTTACAGAAGAACTTATGTAGTTGCTTGAGAAGTAAAGCTGAGTTTTGCAATTCTAGATTGACGATGCCAGGGCCACCGTGGCGTTTGGGTTTACAGACCATATGCCATGCCGCCAGAGAGTGACAGAAAACAATACACTCATCAGATTTCTTAGCCCACAAACAATGACGGCGAGCACGATCGCAGAACTTAATGAAGGTCTTGTGCAGCTTGAGAGAACACATATAGTATGTGGGTAATGACGAGAGCACTGAAAAGAGCTACAGGATTTATTGGCATACTTAACAAGCGACTGGAGACTTACAAGGCCTAGAGCTGCGGTGGGCCGCGCCCCTTTGGAAGGCCTCTCTCCCCCTTAGTATTCGTATTTTCGTCGGGCTGCTGAGGACTCTCGGAGGCGTGTGGGCATCATCATGCGCACTTTGGCTTTGGTAAAGAAAAATGTGTCAGCGAGTAGCAAAGGATCCACATACAGGGAAAGTAATAAGTACAGGGAGACAATAAGCAAGGAATCTTGTTAAAAATAAAGATGAAGCAAGGAATCGATCATAGACGCTAACTTTGGCGTGGTTCGGAGGCCAAACTCCAGAGCGCGGGCGGCAGACCATACTGCTCCTGCACATCCTGCACCTCTGCTCTGATCTTGGAGTCATAATACTAGCAGTAGAAGAAACAGATCACTGTGCTTCCAACTGTTGAAATCAAGCTGCGGCCGGCTACCTATTGTTGAGGTACGTACGCACTTTCTGGTGTACTGCGCCCTCAAACCTTGTTATGCAGAACTCACCGAAGAATGAAATGAAACTTCTTCTTTGCATATAAAGTACTGCAGGGTTTATTTCTGGCCGGGAGTGCTACTGGTATGCAATGGTTAAGCCAAAACTTACGGTGGTGTCCCTGTTCTTGTTTATCTAGGTGCTGGCGAGAAATCTTCCAGTGATGGGTTAGTTGGATTCATTAATTCGTTGAAGCTTTTCGTTCTTGGCCTTCCACGAAGGAATTCATCATGGATATTCGAAAAGAGGTATTGAAAACGACACTGGTGAATTTTGCCTTCATTAAGTAACAACAGATGACTTTATTAATTTTGGCCAACTATACTTAGTTTTTAGCTCAGATGGTAACCACTCGATCTAGTTGAAATGAGAGTTCAAACACCCATTCATCATTCATATGCTCTGATTATATATGTGTTGATATGATTTCAATTAATATTTAGTGTTTCTGCTAGCATAGATGGTCTAACCACCGATTCTCCTGCTTCTAAAGAATAACTCGCCCGACCCCATGTCGCCCGCGTCGGCAACCCAGGGGGAACAAACCCTAGCCAAAACTTACGGTGGTGTCCTGCTTGTTCTTGTTTATCTAGGCGGTGGCAAGAAATTTTCTAGTGATGGGTTAGATGGATTCATTAATTTGTTGAAACTTTTCGTTCTTGGTCTTCCATGGAGGAATTCATCATGGATATTCAAAAAATTGTATTAATCACAACACTTGTGCATTTTTCCTTCATTAAGTTTTTTTTTGAAAATGGACGCATTTATTAACATAAAATATTTAATGCTTACACCCGGCTCTGCATAACTAAGATGCACACAGCCACATGAACGACAGAACTAAAGAAAAAAAGTAGACAAGTATTATAAAAAGACACTATCGAGATAATTGTTTTTAATTTAAGGTAGATCAATTCTCAAATCACGCGGCCATCCATGTCGGAAGAAAATATCCCTCGTCGTGTCCTCCAATCGTGTATATCCCTCCGCATATAAGTCGTGAAACTCCATGCGTTGGAGAATAGTCCATGATCGGAGGATAGCCGTGGCTCAATAAATAACCCGCAGAGAAGAAGACACTATATTATTAAAAATGTTGTCATTTCTACAAAGCCATAGCGACCATAAAATGGCAAGCGCTCCCACCCTAAACATAGTTCTGTACTTATCAACAGTTCCACGCAACCAATTACCAAAAACATTGGTTACTGAACATGGAGGAGATAAACCAGAAGCTATTTAGATAAATGGCCATATAGAGCGAACAAATTTACAATGGAAGAATAATAACGAATAATCTCATCGTGATGACAAAAAACGTATTGTGTACTTCCATGCCAATTCCTCTTTGCAAGATTATCTTTTGTTAGAATTACTCCTTTACGTAGATACCATGCAAATATCTTCGTCTTAAGGGGTATTTTTATTTTCCAAATTTTACTATTATCATCGACCGGGATATCAGGTTGGATCAAAGCTCTATATAGTGAGCCAATATAAAATTTACCACTCTCTAGTAATTTCCATTTAAACACATCAACACCGTCCGACAATTGTATCATGGATAATCGTAATAGTAGATTGTTCCAAGATACAAGTCGAGGACCAATGAGACTTTTTCTGAAAGACACATTAGGAGGGTTGTCTTCCATCACTGTGGAAATTTGTATCCCCTTTGTGTCTAACAATCGAATATAGAGCAGGATATTATTCGCGGAGAGTAGTTTGGCCAAGCCACTTATCTTCCCAAAACCTAATCTGTGATCCATCCTTAATCTGTTTTTTGGAGGCCATAAGGCCCGCCCAAAAGTGTGAATCACCGGGTTTCCAAACCACTTAACACATTGAATGGAATATGCCCGAGAGGCAATAATAAAGTGGTTATTATCGTATTCCTTATTTATGATAAATGTTTATTTTGCATGTTATAATTGTA